>CM041539.1:16686087-17286087 GCA_023238725.1 Scortum barcoo | reverse complement strand
CCCCGGTCAATAACACTACACCTGGTCAGTCAGAGCAGAGCGAAAGATGATTCTGATAATGTGGCCACATAGCTTGTTTGACACCGCTGTGGATTGCGCTGACTTTACGGTTTATATAACGGTACCTCTTTCTCTGTGTGTTCAGGCACCCCAGCTACCCCAGCGACTCCAGCTAACATAGTCCAGGGTCTGCCTGATTGGGCTTCTCAAATCACCAACACAGACACTGTGGCTGCTGTGGCACAGATCCTGCAAAGTCCCCAGGGGCAACAGGTTAGTGAACATGTCCACCCAGCACCTCACTTAATAACCTGAAAAGATTTATAATCCTTCAGAATCTTTATGGTCCAGCCAGGAAGGTATTTGTCCTGTTGCTTGAGTAGCTGTTAAAAATGTTCACATACTGATGAATCATCACCTGTTGTAGCTGCAGCAGCTGGTACAGAGTCTACAGATGCAGCAGCAGAAGCCCCAGCCGTCCCTGCTGCAGGCTTTAGATGCTGGTCTGGTGGTGCAGTTGCAAGCTCTGACTGCTCAACTCACTGCCGCCGCTACTGCCAACAGCCTCAACCCCCTGGAGCAGAGGGTCTCCTCTTTTAATAAGGTAATGCCGCAGTCAGATGAAAGTTTCTTGTTCCCTTCTTTGTCTGTTACCTGCTAAAGTGATTTATGTTCTATGTGTCACAGAAACTTCTGGGTCCGTTTGATTTTGGGAACGATTCTGAACGCAGTGAAGAGTCTAAAAAGGACACCTCATCATCTCAACTGTAAGTTCAGTGTGTTTTGTGAACACAGTATTGTTTGTCCCATATTAAAACTAACTTAACAGAAATCCAGAGTCCTCTCGCTGTGCCAACCACCTTCACTGATTTAATGGAGCTGCTGTCCACTTTCAGGCCAATGTCGGAGCCCATCAACAGTTCCCTCTTCCATCAGCTGGCTGAGCAGCTACAACAGCAGAACCTGGAGCAGTTTCAGAAGCAGCTCTTAGAGCACCAGCAGCACCAACAGAAGGTAGGCACATACTGCACACACACACAGATTACTGTTTCCCAAAGAATGTTTTTCCATGTCTGATGGTGTACTCAGTATATTGTGGTTTAACAGATCAATATTTTCCCTCCTGTGTTGCCTAATGTTAACCACATAATAAACCGTGTTAAGTTGCTTTACAAATGAAATCATGTTTGGGTGTGAAAATAGAGGAGACGAACATATAGTACTTTTCTAGAGGTACTGCACACATTTACCCCAGTAGTCAGTGACCTTTACGTCATAACTCTTCATCCACAGACACCAAACCATGTCCCCCACACACACTTTAAGACCTGCAACTTTCACAAAATCACCTCAGTTAAATAAAATGAAATGGCTTTGTTCTCCTGTTTTCCTGTTAATAAATGACACATAATAGGTACACTGCTCATTTATTCTTCCAGGCAATGAGCATAGAAGGGCAGGACTCGATCTTTGGGCAGGAGAACTCAGTTGCGACTGCTCAGAGCAGCAGCCAGGCACAGCTTCCTGAGGCAGAGAACAAGATGGATGACTCCATAGACAACCAACAGCAGGTGTGTCTGGCCAGTAGACCATTACCAAAACAGTCATTTACACATTTGTTGTATTTATTTACTTTTATAAATTGACCTCGTATTTCTGTGCAGTGAGATGTTAAAATTATTCTGTTCTGTTTTTTTAGGACATGGATCTGGACGAGGGCCCTGATGGTATGGAGGAGGAGATCTTTGAGGCAGAAGAGAAGAAGATCGTAAGCACACGCTCCAGAACGCGCTCCAGGTCACGCTCTAGGTCAGTCCCACTTATCTCTGTAATTTCATTTTGTGGCAAGACTTTCTAAATGGCTTAAATGCCTGTTGTTTGAAGTGGAAGAAGCTATCACCTTTATCCTTGTCAGAAAAGTCCTGCCTGTTCGATAATGCAGTACTGTCACAAGATAACTGTATGGAACTGGTTCTGACTGGAAGATGTTACAGTCTAAAAGATGATAACCGAAACATATTGATACATCCACCACCCCTTTTATGTCTAGCTTCCATATGTCGAACTCTTATTTTCTCTTACTTTAGAAGACTCTCATAATCACGTTTCTTTTTAATAAATACATTCATACAAGACATCAGACACCAAATCTGGATTGTGTCTAGTTCAGTCAAAGTGTGTCGTAAACAGGGACAAATGTACTGCAAATAGACATGACAAAAAGTCAGTCCGAAAGGAATTTATAAAAGTTCTGGTGTTTTCTCTTTGTAGGTCTCCCAAGAGGAGAAGGTCTAGGTCCCGTTCCGGCTCACGGAAACGTAAACACCGCAAGCGGTCACGCTCGCGCTCCAGAGACCGCAAGAGGAAATCATCACGGTCTTACTCAAGTGAACGCCGTGCCCGAGAGCGAGAGAAGGAGCGGCAGAAGAAAGGACTGCCTCCCATACGATCTAAGACTCTGAGTGGTATGTGGGAGTTGCTGTGAAAATCATGGCCTCAGAATATTTTCACAGTTGTAATAATTGTTTTCTTTTTCACCTGTACCTAGTGTGCAGCACGACTCTGTGGGTGGGCCAGGTGGACAAAAAGGCCACTCAGCAAGACCTCACCAACTTATTTGAAGAGTTTGGCCAGATTGAGTCGATCAATGTAAGCAGACCTCTCCCACTCTTCCCCCTCTAATGGTGTTATAGCATGTTAGCCAATTCTCAAAATCTGTCATGTGGACTAATGACAGTTTGTCATTACTGCATATTGACCTGTTAACTGTGTGCATATTTCTATTTCATACACATACAACATTTCTGTTATCTCATTCCTCTGTGCTGCACATTCCCTCCTTTTGTCATTTACTCTTCGCAACTTTTACTCATCTAAATCCATTGTCATTCTCCACTGTATGGTCATGTGTTGTTGTTTAACCTTCCCATGTCCTTTGTAATGTAAAATGTGTGTTTGTTTGTGTGTATGTGTGTGCATGTGCGTGAATGCAGATGATCCCTCCCAGAGGCTGTGCCTACATCTGTATGGTCCACAGACAGGATGCATACCGTGCCCGCCAGAAGCTCAGCACCGGCTCCTTCAAGATTGGCTCCAAAATCATCAAGGTGCACATTACCTTTATAATTTGATTGATTGTGTTCTCATTCTCCTTGCGGCTTCCTCTAATGTAATTTTCCATTGACCTCTGGTGGCAAAACCTTGGAGACAGTTTAGCTTTCCAGGCACATGGATCTTTGTATGCTCCCAGAAATGACTTTAAAAAGTGAAGTTTCTTGACCTTGGTTTGTGTGTCTGGCACAGATTGCATGGGCTCTGAACAAGGGGGTAAAGCAGGAGTACAAGCAGTTTTGGGACGTGGACCTGGGTGTCACCTACATACCTTGGGAGAAGGTGAAGCTGGATGACTTGGATGGCTTTGCTGAAGGAGGGATCATTGATCAAGAGACCGTTAATGATGGTGAAAAGAAAACACATTTGCTTATTAACTTCTTTCTTTGGCACAAGCACTAGGTCTGTTGACTCAGTAGCAGTGATTCTTTAAATATACACAGGCACATTTGTACACACATAATCAAAGCATGACGCAGATATCTGAACTCAAGCACTTTGATCATCTAAGTGGATTTGTTTTCTACCTCATTCCCTCAGTTGTCTGTTTTATGGTGGTGATGCCCAAAATCATTTTTAAAAAATCCCATCGGGCTCCACAACCAACCAAAAATGCAGCCAAACTCCCAAATCCAAACAAAGAATTGGATGACAGATTTTTTTTTGTCTGTTTCTTCAGAGTGGGAAGCAGCCAAGAATGCTGAGCCAGCCAAGGAAGTTGCAAGTCAGCCAGTAAGCGCTGAGACTACAGCAGCATCTAACACCCAGACTGAGACCTACAACCAGCAGGTCACCATGATGCCCGTACAGGTACTGAAGACGGCATGTCTTAGCTGTTTTGTTAGATTTTACTAAAACAGTGTTTGTAAAAGGAGTAGAAAGGCTGTAAAGATTTAACCCAGATTTGAAGTCCCAGCAAGTCTTTCTTGTGTACTGTGTAACTTAGCCATTACACTATAAACTTATGGACGTTGTGTATCGCTCTCACCCAGCTGCCAGTGGCCCAGGGTGTTCCCAGTGCAGTAGGTTTGGTGCCTCCTACCTTCCCTGTCACAATGGGCATACCCCCACCAGGCTACGGGCCGCCACCCCCCTTCATAAGGGCCGGCTTCAATACCTCACAGCCTCCGCCAGGTAAGTGACACAAACAGTTAATTAAAGATCAGACCTACAGAATGTCTCAAGCTTACACAATGATTTTCTATTTTACAGGTTTTATGCAGGCAGCACAGACAGCAGCCATGGCCTCAGCAACTACTTGTGAGTTCTTTTGACATGCTTACCTTTATAATGAATACATGCATAGAGTTCAAAATTGACAGTGTGAATTTATTTGCTTGGATTGAATTAGCTGTTTCTCCTGCACCCATCTATAGCTCTAGTGCAGCCCTCAGTGGCATCCAGCCAAGAAGCTGTGAAGGAGTCACCATTCAGTGCTATGATCCCTCCGACCAGCACTATCCCTGGTAGCTTCATGGCCTCAGCCATCCCTGGGGCTGGGGTGTTCAACCCAGTGGGAGTTCAAACTCAGCAAGCCACCAATGATAAAACGCCACAGTCTGCAGAGGGTATGGATGCTGCAGAGCTTACACTGCAAGGTGAAGCAATACTAACATGTTCTTGCACTGAAGAGACTAGTTTTTTTTTCATTATTTTTCTTTTTTGAGGCGATTAGAGTAAAAAAAAGTAAAGTATGATGCTCACTGACAGAGCTGATAATAGCCTGTAGTGTTATTTCTCTGTGGTTATAAAAAGTTATTAATCTTCTAACACTGTTTTAACACTCATTTTTGTCATTGTGTTTTGTCCCCAGGCATGCAGAATGCAGTCCGCAGTGGGATGGGTCTCCTTGGCATGCACCCCACAGCTTCTCTCACCCATCAGCTGCATCAGTCTGGTCTGGCTGGACAGAGGATGCCTGGCCTGCTGCCTCTGGATGTGCGACCTAACCTCCTCCAACCAGGGGCTGCTGCCCGCTTCCCACTCCTCATGCAGCAGGGCCCCGCCCAGCAGCCCGCTGGCCTCCTCGACAGTTCCCTCCAGGCTCAAGTCCGTGCCAGGGCTCCGTTCTCTCAGCTAGACCCCTTCAACAGGGCCCCCAACCTTAACAATGAAAATTTATCTAAGACCGAGGACGAGTCTTCCTCTGGGGCTGATGAGGGGAAAGACCAGGACTACCGCTTCCCTCCAATGGAGAAGCAGAGCACAGGCCTACTGAGGACCCCTCCCCCAGAGCATAGAGATCCCCTTGCAGGTGCTGGCGGAGCAGGAAGTGTTGGAGCCAGGCCTCCGTTACTCCAAACCCCAGGGACTCAGCCAGCCAGAACCAGCCTAGTGGGGCGTCTGCAGGCTCTTGCAGGTTTCACCCCAGACAACCGCTGGAACCAGACCAGAGGGGACTTTGATGAACGAGATGGCATGCGAGGAGGCCTGCAGGCACCAGTCGGTCCAAAAGGCTTCCAGGAGGAGCGCCCTACACCGGGGCAGAACTTCCCCAACCGCTTTGACAGTCGTCCTGGGACAGCAGGAGGAGCGGCTGTAGGTTCAGGAAATGCTGGATCTGTTGGGGGACCACAGGCCTGGAATCGTAGTGGTGGTGCCGCAGCGCCTTTTGACAGTGAACTACATCAAGACCTAGATGAGCGAAGACGCCCGTGGGACAGGCAAAGAGACCGAGATGAAAGAGATTTTGACTTTAGGAGGGAGATGAACGGTAACCGCCACAGCAGAGAGAGAGAGAGAGCGGGAGCGTGAGAGGGATAGAGACAGGGAACGAGGCCGAGATCGCACCAGGGAGCATGAACGCGACAGAGATCGTGACAAGGAGAGAGACCGAGAGAGGGAACGTGAACGTGAACGAGATCGTGAGCGTGAACGTGGGAGCTGGACACCTCTCCTCCCTCTTCCTACACCTCTGCTTCCAACTCCACCTCTTAATCCCAACCTGACCCTCAACCAAGGCAAACTGCTCTCACCACTCAAATTGAACCCCCAGATTCAGCCACGATTCCAGTCCCCACTCCTGCCTCAAGCTCAAGCCAAGCCTTCTCTATTAGGTCCAAGTCAGCCGCTGCCTCAGGGTCAGATTCAGTCTCCACCCCCATCACAGAGCCAAGCAGCTGAGTCCCAGTCAGAAACCCCACCTGCGTCTGAGACTCCTCAGACACAGTCACCGCCCTCAACCCAATCACCCCACCCGTCGTCTGACAGTAAGGGTCAGAGTCCGTTGACTGAAGCCCCCACCCTGGCCGAGTCATCGCCGCAACCCAACACACCTCCCCAAACAGAATCGCCATCCCAGCCCATGACCCAGTCCCCCTCTAAAACCAGCGACAGCGAGACCCCAAGTCAAGCCTCACCGCTGGTCGAGGCCTCATCCCAGGACTCACCTGTGGCCTTCACACAAGCTGCCAGCCCCCCTGAAGAGACGACTCACTCTCCGGAGGTGCAGGGAAGCCCACAGAAGGATGAGGAGGACTCACAAGAGGGAGGCTCCTCGCCCCAGCCCCAGTGGGTCAATGGACCTGGGATGGACAGTAGCACTGTGGCTGAACCCACTCCAGAGGCCTCTCCTGAGCCTTCTCCCGAGGCCTCTCCTGAGGCCTCTCCTGAGCCTGCTCAAGAACCCTCCTCCGACTCTGTGCTCCCCGAAAGTGAACCAGAGCAGGAGCAGCTTGCCTCCCCTAAGGACGTAGACAATGAACAGAGTGAGCCCATGGAGGAAGCTGCGAGTCAGCCAGTGGTAGACACTGTCACAGACACTGAGGGGACATAATCATCACTCAGTAGGTAAAAGACCATTTTGTAAAGTTGTCTCTTCTTCTCTGTACTCATGTCAGCAAACCACCATCACCACACGGGACATGGCGTGAATACTGACTCACATCAGTTATTGTCTGATAACCAATAACGAATGATTTTATCTCTCACAAATACCAGTGTACTTAAATAGAAGGCTCGTTAGCTGATATATCGATAGAAAATTTTGTTTGTGTTTTATTTCCTATTTCCTTTTTCCTTTTTTAAGTTGTAATGCTACCCCACTCATTTTAATTAATCTAAGCTTGGCGAATTTTATTGAATTGCCTACCAAAATGTTTCAATTGTATATGGGGAAAATAAGCTTTGACCTTCCTATGGAAGAGAGTAAGACATCCTGGCTGTTCGACAATGGGTTTAATATAGTTACACACAATACTTGAAAACGGCAGGTGCTGGCCTCCCATTTTCTGTCTCCTCCTCTTTTAAAATGCTGCTGCAAAGTTTTCAATGAATGCTTTTGTGGTGTCCTGCAATGCTTTCTGTTTTCGAAGCAGAACAAATAGCCTGCGTACAGTGAGACCAGAACAGCTGCTTATAATTGGAAAAAATGAACATTTTTTTTTAAATGAAAACATGAATATGTTGTATCCCCAAAATAAATGTCTGTAATTTGTTTCCAATTATACAGTGAACACAAACCGAAAATTACATGCCAGTGGGAAGAAAAAGAAAATGAACAGAGGGATGTTCTGATGTTGGGTACATATTGTTTTAGTTTGAAATAAACATGCTTTGTCTGTTTAAAACACATGCTTTAGGACTGTTTTCTGACCCAGGACCAGTGGAAACTAAGACTGCTTTACAGACTCGTACACATTGTGTGCTGTCACTTCAGTCGATTTGATGTTCTCGTAACTCAAGTTGCTGCTATACCATCCATCCACAGAGCACTTTGTTGGATGCAACCGTGGGACTTGTAGTTTTTAGTTTCTGATGACTTCAGCCTGTATGTTTCCCCGACGCTTTTGCTGGGTGACTGTTGAGGATGGGATTGTGCCTTTTTTTGAATGGATTTGTCGTTCATGATGCTACCCAACACTACTGTGTGATGTACACCAGACTGTGCGTGCAACTCAGTTTCAGACAGCTCTATGAACACGACGCTACCTGCACAGAATTGAATGGTAGCCGGGCGGTTTGTACAGCACTCACCTAGAGGAGGACAAGTCTATATACTCCATCGTTCTGTGCATGCAGGCCTGTAGCCATGTTTTAATCTTCCTGTCTCTCTTGTTCATTTCATACTTGTAGTGCTTTTCTGTTGAGACATACTACTAGAAATCCATAGTCTGCTGTTCTCTCAGACCAAAATGTCTACTACAGGAGTTGTGATGATGAATAAAAGTTGAAGGTGCATCAGATTTTTTACCCCTTTTCATTGTCGTGAATCCTGACTCGGGCCGATTGGATGAACTCTCGCACACACAACACTGCAGCTTCAAAATGAGACCACTTTTACTTTAATCAGGCACAAGTTAGTAGTCTAAAGCAACAAAAATGTCGAGATTATGGGACATGACTTTTTTTTTTACATACTTTTTCAGTTTACTTGCTTTCAGGCATAGAGGCCATAACAGACTTCTATCCTGAAAAAAACTCCCATGAGACCTGAGAGGCTGAACAAAGGTCAATTCCACACTGTCAAAACACTGCAGTAAAACTATATTTCACACCTAGCAATAAAGGTGCAGATTATCACCAAATGCCATCTTAAGTATTTGAAATATTTGCTGAATCCAAACAAAGGCCACATTTCTCCAAAGGGACAGTTCCTATATTAAAAAAAAAACAAAAAAGGAGCCATCTGGTGCTTACCTCAACAGAACAAAAGGGTAAAGGAGGGGATATACAAATGAGGGAGATGTGCAGGAAGTAGGAGAAGATGCTGGCTGCTGTTTTTTTTTCTCTAACCCTGCACTGCTGGAGACCCCGGCTGCTACATCTGGAGGAAGTGCTCACTCAGCACATGCTAGCTCCCCCCATACTCATTTATAGCCCGGCAAGTGTCAGAAAAAACCGGCTAGAGCATTTATTTAATCCGTTGCCTGCATCATGGCATACGCTGCCGTTTCAGCGCATTTTATTTACATAAAAAGAAAACAATGGGAGGAGAAGAGCAGCGCAATGTGCTGCGTAACGCCTTTAACTCCAATTACACCCAAGCTTAGCCCGCTAATCCAAACGGGCAGAAAACCAAATAAAATCATCGTCTGGATCTAGATTTAGCATCTAGAGACCTGGTGGCGGATAAAGCCGAGCTGACAGTATCCAGTCGTATGTCTCCTAGTATGACTCGGTCTATAAATTTCTAGCTTCCACCTGGCAACCACAGGCCCAGGCAGTCAGCCAGGTCTAGCCTCCCGCTGACCTCCCCGCAGAAAGATTTGACGGGCTGAGACTTTGAATCAACGGCTATCTGCCCTGAAACAGAAGTACATGTCCACAGCAGTTGGCCAGCTCTCCCTTGGACAGCAATAAAAATAAATCCTCACTCTTACCGAGGGCCAGCATCCTTCAGTTATTTATCTGTAGCTGAATAACTGGCATGTTTGGCAATGTAGTTGACTCGGAGTCACGATAAAATGAAATATCTACATTTGGATCTGGCTTTTAAAGGGAGTGGATAAGGGTCTAATTTCATGCATTTTCCTCTCCACATGCCTTACATTGAAGCCAGTATAAACCCACGTGTGCCATCCTGACTCAGCCTGAGTTTGATGGTGGTCCTCAGCTGAGCTATTAGCTCATTGCCATGTAACACTCCACATAAAACCCATGCCAAGCTTGTGGGAACAAAGAGGGAATGACCTTTACTCGAGGATTACCCTGGCATGGGCAGCTAATGAGAACACCTAAACCGTAACGGCATAGAATAATAACATACGGCTAGAACATGCCCAAGTGGTAGCACTAATGTGTGGGGGGGTTTTTTTTATTTATTTATTTTTATTACTGAAGGTCAGATACAGAAGTTCCCTGCTGTGAGGAAGTCAATTAGACAGGGTGATGAGGGTTAAGATGGAGCTTGTAAAAGGGTTTTAATATGTCATGTGGGGAAATCATAAATCTCCTAGTCTGATATGGACTACAGATGTCCAACTTCAAGGCATAATTTACTCTGTCAGGAGCATTTTTAATTAGTTTAGGTTATACTGAAGACTAGCAGTTCATTTCCACCACAGATATGGCTCTCTTGTTGCCGTTAAAAGGTGTGTGTGTCTGTAGTGTCAGTACCACGTCCGACCATTTGAGGTCAGTGTGGTACTGCAGCGCCCCTCGCTGTGGCAGACGGAGGAGCGTGCTCTGTGCAGACTGGCTTCTCGGAGGGTGCAGTGATTCAAAATCTGCAGTGCACACCTTCCCTTACCTTCCGTGCTTCACAAATCAAGAGCCCACCGGTGCCACGGCAAAGTGCATCTGCAGCGTGAACCCCCCCCCCTTCCCTTTGAAAACAACAACAGGCTCGGTGTATCGATAAGGGCGTAGAAAATCGCTGCCCTGCAGAATCTTCACGGTACCGCCGTGCTGAAATGAATTCATCAGATACCTCTTTCCGTACCTTTTTCAGATCGATACAGGAGCGGTGTAATAAATGGAATGGGGTCCTTTTAGTGTGAGACTTGGCCCGTTTCTGCAGCTTCTCAGTTGCTGCATTCTTAATTGATTAAAGCTATTGATTAGGCCTCCCAAAGCCTCCAGACCAAAAATCAGCCTCTATCTGCCCACAGCCAGATGCTCAGATATCGTGTTCGCAAACGGTCGAGCCTGTACCAAGCCGGAGAGGCTGCACTGGTGCGGCTGCTCGCACAAATAAATGAGCACGAAAGATTGAGTTCGAGCACACAACAGAGCCATCTATCTTCTGTCCACCTAGTTATGCAGGAGAGGAATCCCCCTATCTCGGCTCGCACTCGGCAGCCACAGTAATTACTCACCACTGTGGGAGTGTGTGCGAGTTTGCTGCGCCTTTGAGAAGCCACTGCCTGCCTGTTATCAGGGCCTGCAGACACTCAGAGACCGGGTCGAGATGTCCAAAGTTCCCCTCACCCAAGGAACTTAGCCTCGTCGTGAGCTCAGCCCTGCTGCAGGCTGCGCCCCTCTGTAAATTGGCTGAGAGAGGTCACTGAGTTTTGCCCCCTGCACCACGGAGAAATGAGTGCAGGAAGTCAGAGCAGCAGCCCTGGAGCTGGTTGTTGGTGGGCATTCAGTGGCTTGCTCATTGGCACTTTAGCAGGGTGTGTGCTTGCCAGCCTTCTGGCTTGAAGTCTTGAGGCTCTCTCTTGCTGCTCTTTTAAGCTTTAGCAGGAATTTGAATTCAAGCAGCCAAAGGGAGTTTATTTCTTACTTTTTAAAAATAAGAGACACAACACTCGCTCTGAGAAGTAGGAAGCTGATGTTGTTTCTGTGATGGCCTCCATTAGATAGAAATGAATAAGAACAGTCTATTGACGTTTAGATATTTGCTGGTCACAACCAAAACAGCCTTTTCCTTGTTACAGGATCCTGTATACACACTTCTCCAGCTTTCTGCTGTTTGATGGTTTCTGGAATTTTTTCTTTATAATGGTAATAAAACTCCTTGTCCATCACTTTGGTCTAAACATCAGCAACTTTTGAGTGGACTGTCCTACAATATGGTGTGGAAATTAACAATGAATCCCATTCCCATCACTCGTAACAATATTTATTACTAAGTACGACTTTGCAATGATGAAAACACTGATGATTTGGGACAGAAATGCCAAGTACTAACATACATATTATAATATAGTTCATTCCTAAATCCTAAACACGAGTAAGAGCCTGCAGCCGTGCGAGTGATTCTGTGTGGAGCAGCTATGTTTGCCATGCTCATCACCTTAATTTAGCATGTAAGCATGCTATATTAGGTTTATGTAAAACACTACAAAACACTGAAAACAAAGTATAGGCTGAGACTGAAGCGAATGTCGGTAGTTTTTTAAGGCTTTAGTAATTATTACTGGACGGGACACAAACTTTAGGTGCTGAGACCTTCATCTTTCAATCACAGACATACAGAGACAGACGACCACTCACATTCACAACTGTGGGCAATTTAGAGTCAGATTGTCTTGCGCACACAGGGAGAAAGGCCCAGAGGGTTCAAACCAAGAACACTTTTGCTGTGAGGGGACAGTGTTAGCCACTGCACCACCACGCAGTCCCGCACTGAGACATTTCACCGAAAAAAAAAAACAAAAAACAAATGTGAACGTCATGGTGATGTTAAACTCATTAGCATCGACATAATCGTCTCAAACACGTCCTGTAATACATTCACGCTCACAACACAATAAACCCTTCTGATCTACGCTGCCAAAGACCCTGAATTTGACACCAGTTATTATACTTACTCCACAACCAATGCTAAACATCAAAAACACTTTCTCGGCATCACCTTTCATTCCATCTAACAGATTAGGTTTCTCCACAATAAGTATTACAGCCTCACTGAACCATCGTGCGCATAGATGTTTCTTTGTGAGGTTCATCAAATCCAGACTTATTCTAGATACTGCCGTTGAGTCTTCTCCACAGAGTGAGTGTTGTTGCTCCACTTTTGTTTTTGTTTTTTTTTTTTTGAAGGTAGCAACTTGTCTTTTTTTTTTCCCCCCCTCAACTTTTTGCGAGAGCGCATTTCATTTCATCCTCCTCTCTCGGGGCGAATAAAAAATCTGGTGGCAAGTGTTTTCTTTTTATACGCCATGCCAGGAGCAGGATGGGAGAAGAGCCTGTGTTTGCCAAGTCGGTGTGTGTATTTGCATACTGAGGAGGTGTGTGTGTTATCAGTGGTCTACATGCCTGTCACTGAATACCCTCTCCTACACACATAACTAACTCTGTGTGTGTGCGTGTGTTGGCAGTGTGTCAGCGGTGCCACAATGCAACTAGAATTAAACCCATTAGTGCGAACAGGGTTTACACAGGCAGAGACAGTACACCCGCATTTTACGATTGATGTCTACAACTCTCGTCTCTGTTAACGCTGTTAGTCGCTAATCTTTCCTGTTAGTGGCCCCATTTCTAAACACAAACATCGGCAAACATTCATCGTCTGTTTACATGCGACTATCGGCCCAAAAAAATGTCTTGTTTATCCCCAAATTTGCTCTCCTCGGTCTCATTAGAAAAGCTCTGTCAGTGCTTCTGCTCCTCATCTGCAAGTCTGTCGCGGCTCGCCGTGGGGCGAGCGCCGGGGTCGTCGGGGTGCGGGAGGTTAAAGGTGATGGGAGGAATCTGGGGGAAGCGCGAGGAGCAGAGGGGGTTGTCAAGGTGACGACGAGGAGCGACAGACGCCTTTTTTTTCCCCCTGGTGATCTTTCAGAGAGGATCCAGTCATGATTCACGGCGGGTGGAGCATTGTGTGCTTGTGCGTAATCTGGGTGACAGGGGAGCTTATTAAATGTGCCAACGCAAATGAGGGATATGCTCCTGTTTGGGGTTGGGAGGGGATGCGTAAGGGAGGGAGGTGTGCAGAGATGCTGAGCAAGCGGTATGAGTGTTTGACAGCGCGGCACATTGTGTCTGAAAATGGGGAAGGGGTGGGGAGGGGTGCATGAAATGTATGAGTGAAGACGGGCAGGTACTGGCTGCAGCCTCCCGGTGTCAGCTTCACATCGGCCCTGCTCTCTCATTAGAGTGGGCGCACGCATACACGTGTTGCAGTCTTACACACACACACACATTTAACCAAAGCATTTACATCAATTTTTTGATTATGTGGTCTCTCATTTTTAAGGTGTGCCATGACACACGCACATGTTTCACACGGCCTCAGCAGACATTTCGTACACCACTTTGTTCCCATGAAGGCCGGGTCCTCTCGGCTCACGTGTCTGTCATCGTTTTGGGAAGAAGCCCTTATAAAAGCGTGTTATTAAAGGCTGACTCAGCTTCGTCCTGCAGATGTGACACCTGGTTCACCAACCGACAAAACGGGCCTCATTGTTTCCATTACTAAAATGTGAGCGCATCTACGTGCCCACGCATGTGACTCGCCCCTGGGTCTGCTTAGCTCCCCGCGTGCTGTTTGTTAGCATGGTGCAGCAAGCTAGCATGGTGATCAGCCCCGAAGACCTCCACGTCGTCTGCCTGTTTGTTTACGGCGGTTAGAAGCAGGTTCCCTCCTGAGAGTCGGGAGGCATCGCTCAGAAGTGTGCGCAGCAGACGGAGTCCAATTAAAAAGATAGGAGATTTCCTGACTCACCAGAAACATGCAGGAGGAGCAGGAGGAGGAGGAGGAAGGGGGGTTATGAGAGGCAGTCGACAGATTTGTAAAGATCAAGGTACACTGATCAAACCTAGTGGTGTCTTTTACTCATGTTCTTTTGAGCAGTGTATATCTCTAACATCCAGTTGGGATCATATCAGATGTTTGCAGTAGAGTTGGACTGACTTTGGGGTTTTGAGTGAAGTTCTTTCAAATAAAGCTGCAGCCATTTTACACCAATGTTATACAACAAAAAAATGTCTCCTAGACCCCTGTTTAGGTCTGGCATTTAGAGATTTGGAGTATTACTTTTTTTAAAAATCAACAGCATCATCTATTTCCAGTAACAATTTTGCATTTACTTTGGGTTATCCACAGTGGCAACACACAACATAACATATGACACACTGGCAACAGTCTTCGTACACCGTTCAAGTGGAAATCAGATCTAACGTAAACAGTGAGCAACCCTTTAAATTCAAACTGTTTCCACAAATGAGCCACAAATTTGAGTATTAGTCAAATTAAGACAATCATGTTTGATAAAACTCAAACTAAAGAAAATGTTTCAGTCACCTGTTTAAATCTGAAATCTAAGGATTTTGAAGAAGATAGACATTTTGAGAAAGAGTATAACAGTTTGAGTATATTTTTCACCTTTTTTTTTTCCTGTTAGTTCCCTCAACACGCTGTGCATCAAGTGGAGAGGCATCATAATGTTGTCATGTATTTTAAATATCTTTTTCTCAATAAGTCTATTTATGTATTTCAGAGTCCCAGAAATCTGATTTCCATGGAACAATTGTTTCCAATATAAAATGACTTGTTGAATGTTTTTTCTAACGAGCGCCGGTTTCTTAATTTGAGTGCACAGTTTATTCTGTTTTATTTCAAGATCCTCATTCTTAGAAAATTCCTGAAATGAGGGGAAACGTTGCTGTGGTCGAGTGGAATTATCCCTCCCTTGGCTCGTGTACACAATGCATCTTTGTTTCCTCAAGAGAGATAAGTCCCGGTGGCTAAATCACACAGTAAATAGCCGTTCATCATACATATTTCTTATGAAAAGGTTCTTTATAGTTAGTCAACCGCTATCATTCGATATACAGGAAGTCCTTCAATATTCTGATTTATTTGAAGGTCTGTGTTTAAAACATGCCGTCTTCCTACACATTAATACAAAAGATGAGCTGCAATGTCCTGCTCGAGTAGTTAACCCCGTGTTGAGCTCTTCAAACCCCCCACCCCCACCCCCCCGCTGCTCTTCCAATCTGTTGAGTGTGTGTGAGTGATAGTGTGTGTGTGTGTCTGTGTGTGTATGAGACTTTGTCAATATCGCCCAGGAGGGTTCCCCTGCCACCCCGCTGATGGGGATTAAACATTCATGATCATGTTTATTAATGACCAGCAGGCATCAGGGATCTCCAGGCTGTCACACACACACACACACGCAAATGCACACAATTCTCTTCTTCTTTTTTAAAATCACACACACTCACACACATTTGCACTTTCTTCTCTCATACACCTACGCGATCTTTCTCTCCTTCACACTCTCACACACAACCTCCTCTCATTATCCCACCCACACACACATCGGATACAGACACACTTTCTCTCTTGATCTCATGTACCTACACACTTACACCTCCACACACATGCAGAAAGGAAAAAAAAAACACACACTCTTGCCAATGAAAATGATAAGGTACATTTATGAAACACACACTCCTGAATAAATATATATCGTCTATCTTAGTGTTGTTTAATTTGGTAGTAAGGTCTGAAGTGTGTGTGTGTGTGTGTGTGTGAGTGATATGGATCCGCTGGCCCGTTAAGTAGAAGAAGAACAGATTTCCTGTCTCTGCGTCTCTCTGGACCGCCGTTCTGAACTCTCCCAGGGGTGGAGGGATGGACTAAGAACCTCGCTGAGAACATCTGTGATGGACGGCCCCAACCGAGACCTCAATGTGACAGGGCCTATCCACAGCAGATGTCACGCCTGTGTGTGTGTGTGTGTGTGTGTGTGTGAGAGAGGGCGAGAAAGAGTGTGTGTGTTTCTAATCAGAGTTGAGAAGTCCATGACCTAGAGAAGATATAGAGGAAATGCTCTCACACTCTGTCCATTTCCTGTCCCTCACTTAGTCTCCTTTCCTGTTAATGTTCGCAGAGAAGTAGTGGTAAATAAACAGGTGGGTAAACACGATAAACAGTCCTTAAGCATCCTGTAATTATTGTTACAAAAAACACACAAACATCTGTAATCATTTTGTCTTTCCCCCTGCTTTTTCTCTCCACTGCACACCTTAAACTCAGGCCATTTGTCCTCTTTTGATGTGATATGAAAACTCTACATGCTTTGCCCAGCAGCCTCTGCAAATGAAATGACAAATGAGTGATGAGCGGTGGAGCACCGCCGCACTGCTCACATCGTCCCGTCTGATTCTACATCTACTTAGTCTTCCCTCCGACTCTTCGCAGTTGGATTTTCCCCCCCTTTATTTCCCCTCCCTCATTATTCTTCCACTCTGCTGCCTGCCCTTATCCTTTTTTATTCCTCTGACCGTTTCCCCCTCACCTCCCCGCTCTCTGTCCTCTCCTTTTGTTTTTTAATGCTCCCCGTTGAAGCATGGCGCAGTCTGCTCAGACTCCACGGTAACTGAGCCTCTCGATGGGAGCGACTGCCTGCTTCATAAAGACGAGTTCAAAAAAAGAGCCCGGAGGTTATTTTTAGGCTTGATTTCCATCACGGTCAGAGAGGCTTTAGAGAGTAGTAAATTACCCTTCAAACTGGAGGGAATTCACCTTAAAATGAATTCAACCTTTTAGAGGGAAATCACCAGTTAGTTGGTCCTCAACTGGTGAAGATAAAAACAGACTTGACAAATTACCATGTGTCCTTGGTCAAACCCTCCTAACAGATGTTGTGTGTAAAAGTGAAAAACAGAAGTTTCAGTAGCTGTAAATAAAATAAATAGTTGTTTTGTGCAGAAGATCTGCTCAAACCTGCCTCAATTAACATATTGTTTTAAACTGTTGGGGACCCCCTTCTCTGTTGTGTAGCTAAATTCAGAACAGGACAGTAATGACCTCTGTGGGGAAAGTAGGGGAGGGTCGGTGCAGAGGGTTTGACGGGGTGAAGGTGGGAGTCGTAGCTAACGAGTGAGACAGTCTGCTCCTCTGCCGACCTGTTTTGCCTCCACCCTTTCTCTCTTTCTCTCCGTCCTTTCTTCCTCCCCCACATCCTGTGGTCCTGAGTGTCATGTGGGACACCAGGGAGAAAATGAGAAACATGAATCTGGCACTCATCCCGAGTGTAAAAGCTACTGTCTTTAGAAGGTGGTCACAGACTGTCCTGGCCTGGGATGGGGGGGGGGCGTAAAGTGATGGAGGTAGAGAGGAGAAATACAATGAGGGTGGGGGAGGGATGAGAAGCGGCGGACTGGCTTTCACAGAAGAAAACGGATCGTTCCAGAAGATAATTCCTCTTTACTTCAACTTGGGTCTCATTTTCATAGTTTTGGTGCTCACTGGTACAAGAGAAATGTACATGTAAACACAGGACAAAATAACATTTCGTGTAAAACCAGCAACTTTCATCATCATCACATCATCGTAATTACAAGGTCATCCACACAGGCAGAGTAACCAATGTACCAATTAGTGGTGTGTGTCAGCCATAAAAGAGGTCTGACAATCACTTTTTAATGAACGCTGTGTGGTTTTTATTATATGGGCTGTGGATTCATACGTTCTTAAAACTGAATATTAGCCTAATATAGCTGACGTAGCCACCTTTTATATTTGGGATTGTTTCCATCAAGTAACTACGTACAGTTCAGTTAAAAGAAAGAGCTACACAAAACTACCAAATGTGCCGGCATGGAATTTCAAAATATTTCCTTTTAGTATCAAAGCTGTTAAAAATCCCCCTTTTTTTTCACTGTTGATATGAGATTATGTGTTAACATGGAGCACTGTGGTCCTGCACTAAATTAACCTCCAGCCAAACTGCCTAAAGTCAAACTGCTAAAAAAGATCCACTAACAAAAGTCAAACCTCATCAGCAGGAATAAATCAACTGATTAAAAAAAAAATGTAAAGCCGTGCTTGGGAATAATTAAAGTGTTATGAGGTCAGAACGAAAGCAGAATAAGCCTGGAGCCCTAACAAGAAAAAAAAGAGTGCTGCTCATCTGTAAGAAACACAGCCAGATTAACCTGCTCAGGGCAAAATAACGTTGTGGCCCTTCACGAATAACCCCCCCCATTCCTTCCACTCTCTGTGGAATTTGTATTGTTTTTATATGCCGTAACACCGGCCCCGGGTGTGGAAACTTGATTAGATTCAGAAATAAACACATGACTAAAATAAAGATGCTCTAGAAACAAGAGGTTTTCAGTTAAATTAACACAACTTGTCTGACACGCAGTAATCTTGGAGCTTTCGGGGCCCCTCATGTTTCTGGGCCCTGCAGCAGTAGCCAAACATCAGTATGAACCCAAATGCTTCCCGTGACCTCCCAAATCACCAAACCTAAACAACATTAAACCTGTTTAGGATTTGGAGACCTGGAGCCTTCCCCTCTTATAAAAAGCTCCAATATCCTGTTACCCACAGTTTGGGATTTTGTACGAGACGACATGAATCTCTTTAAAAGAGGAACGCTATACTTCACATCATTTACAATTTGGTGTGTTTTGTATGCAAACACACACTCTCAGTTGTCGCCTGAGCAGTGGGTGCTCTGCCCTTTTGGTTACCCTCGTACACACACTCTGTCGTCCAATAAAACACGCACGCGCACACTTGCTCACACACACACACACACATCACAGCGCACTAATCCGATTTCACAGCCCAAATGAAAAGAGTCTCGCATGCACACATCTATTAGCTATTATTAGCTAAAGGGGCTAATAGGTAAACACACAGACGCACACACAAAGGGCTGCTGAAGAAAACACAAAACACCTGCTGCTACAAAATGGAAACATGTTGACTGCTTTTCTTCAGCTCTCCCACGTGAATACACGGCCCAAGAAACACGCCTTTTGAAATGGACCTAAATGAATATTAACCTCACCTCATGTCACTGCTGTATAAGCTCTTGTGATCATTTTCTTTGTGTATTGTTTTTACAGCCCGGTCACATACAGTAGTCTGCCGTTAGGGTTCTCGTTGTGACTTTCGTTAGCCACCGTCGCTACACCTCTGAAGCTTTCTGCTTCCGCACAGCATATATACAGTTCAACCTGCAAATGTGGCAATCATATAATATTTAACAATGACAACTGACACTGGCAGATTTTAACAGCTGTAGTTAGCTATGTAATTAAGCTAGTTTTAGCCCTATTAGCTTGTTAAACATTAACTTTGATAGCATCCGGGGCCGGCCTTTACGCAGAGCACAACACAGAGGCTGTGCTGGCCGTGAACCCATAACCTCGAAAGCTAATGTCGTTAGCTAATGATGTCCTCCTAGGCCTGTAGGAAGTTGAACATGCTAACGATTTTACGTCTTACGTTAGAGCGTTCGAACACACTGTTTAATCCATTCCTTATAGTTTCGTTCTTGTTTTTCTGGGAAAGGTTAAAAAAAAAAAAAGACACTGCTCTCCAAACAATGCGGAGTATAGCTCAGCCCCATGCACACCGCATCAACGTGTGGAGAGATGCCATAATAACTGAAGTTTATCCCCAAGGAGACATTAAAAACTGCTTAAGAGCCTAAAACAGAAACACAAACTTTGAAATGTAAGCTTACCGCCGCAAAAGCTAATCCATCGTTGCCATGCACGCCCCCACAGGACCTTTAACAAACCAGTCCAGACAGTTTTGATGGGGGAAGTATCAGCTTTCCATTAACGGCTCTGGGACATTCATTTCCTACTTTGTTTAAAAGCTGAGCTGTCAGACAGACAACCGCCTCGCTCTGGATTTGACGCTTTCTGTTAGTTGGCGTCACGCTGGTAGGTGCTGATTTTGTGGGAAAGACCCAGGGCAGCGTGAGTGTTTCTAATTAAGAAAGTGAAATGAGCAGATTTTAACAAGGTAATTTTAACAGCCCCGCACTCTGTTTCCTTCACATGGGTGTGAAAGTGTTTCTCAGCGGGGAGCTGGGAGGTAATGGGTGTGGGAACGTTACCTTAGTGGGCTGGTGGAGGGACAATCGGAGTCCTAATGGAGCAATGAGAGCCCATTTGTTTCCAACACTTTCGATGTTGCGCATGAAGGCCGGCAATATCGCAACCGTCGCTGCTGTAATGAGTGTAGCAATTAAAGAATGTAATTAACACGTCTGTTATTCCCAGCCTTCAACTCTCTGCTGTTTGTGTCTGAATTGTGCGGCTTGTTTTCAGTTTGTCTGTCGCCCCTTATTGAATTAGAATGAGCAGCATTTAGCTCGAGCGCAACCCAATACAAATCACATTACACTTCAGAGTGAGTGATTGCATTTGGCTCATTGGAATCAGCCGTTGCCATTTTTGACTGAATAGAGCTTTTGATGCTCGGTGTACGTTGTGTCCTTTGTAATATGTTATTCTCATTGGGCTCAAATTTAGCTCATGATAACTTAATCAAGTGTCCCTGTGTTTGTGCTGGTTTCCCCTCCCCTGGCCTCTGGCTGCGAGGCTGTGGTCGTAGTCATTCGACCAGGAGTGAAGAGATTTGAAGCGGCTTAAATTGTCACTCCCAGCCCAGAGCTACAGACTGCTTCCTTATTCTCTTTCTGTGAGTCTATAAAAGACGAGGCTTGTCCAGTGCTGATCTCGCTTTCATAAAGTAATCTCCCCACAGTCTCTCAATCATTTATATCCTTTCCTCTCTCATGTGGTATATATTTGGCTTCTTATACACTCTCAACTTTGTCATTGTCAGATCTGCCCTACATTCAGTCGGAGAAGATGTAAAAAAAGGGCACGGGTGTTGTTTTATTGGGTGCATTTTTAGACGGAGGTCTGATGTCATGCTAACCGCACGGCAAGCTGTCCGACACCAGTCCATCAGTCATATTTTCTCTCTCCATGTTTGGAAATGGTGCTGCGCGCTACCGTGTGCCAGACTTGACACGGCCTGATGGGAAGACAAACATGTTTTTCTAGGTTAAGCAATTTTCTTGTCAGTCACTCCCAGTAATGGACAGAGAGAAACTCCGAGCAGCTGGATGTTTTTGAGCTAATGCAGGTGGGCAACGTTGCCTGCGAGGATCTGCTAAAAGGTAGAAATTCAGCGCAGATATAGCATAGGGGCTTAAAGGGATAAACGAAAAACTGTTGTTCGCTGAGTTGTCTTTAGCCTGAAGAGATCTGATGAAACTACAGAACAGATTTCACTATTTCACACAACAGATGCTTGCATGTATCCACAGAGCTTATCTGAGCGAGGAAGCGCCAGCTTACACCGTAAACTGGATGTACTGTATGTTGACGTATCTTGATTTTGGGTCCATGCTGTGAAGCTGACAGCATGGCTCTCACACACAAAATGAAATGTTGTGCATGAAGCATGAACAACAACAGTGAAGGTGTATGAAGGCACATTCATCGAGAAGCAGCCAAACAAATGTGATTTAGTCTTGTTGGTGCTCTTGTGGGAATACGGAGCAAAAAGTGGGAATTGTGATGTGGGATAGTGTCACTATAGGGCACTGCAACACATTATTCTCACCTTAAGTAACATGGCAGTGTACTTAACTCTGTTTTATACATTTGTATTCACTGATGTTGCACGATTTAGAAATCATTTTGGCGACTTCTCCCTTCAGTTTCTTGCTTTTATCAGCTTCTTTTGTCAACTTCTTACAGCAGTCCTGCACAATATGGAGTCATCTACACTGAACCTATTCAGAAATTACCACAATACCCTGACCTCATCTTGATAATCCCTTCTTAATTTGTCAGAGAGGACAGCTTGAAAGGTGAAATTAATCATTTTTCAGAGAGTTGTAACCACAAGTAGATGGAAACAGGCACTCAGCCTTGGAGAGAAAATAGAGTTGCAGTGTATACAATAAACATTTGAGTGCAACAAGATTTTTATCTCTTCTTTCAGACACAGCGGCTTTAGGTGCAATTGTGGTCTTTTATTTGCCTGAAACAGAATTTATTTTCCACAAGTGCAGCCTCCTTGCATTTTTTTAGCTCCAACCTTTGTTTTACAGTCTCATCCTCCCATTCATCAAATGGCTGTCTCAATCTTTTCCTCACAGGCAGGGACACAAAAACCTAATTCAACTCCTCACTCAGTCGCACTCTTGTGATACTTTCTTCACCTAGATTTCAAGTAATCAACAGCTCAGGCATAGCCAACACCCACCCACGCCCCCCCACCCCCTCCTCCATGCTCTCTGTTGCTCTCTCCTCTCAGTAATAACATATCTGCGTGGCAGTCAGGCAGACGGGCAGTCAGACAGACAGATGAGGCGACGTGTGGGGGACAGATCCATCACATACGTGGTTTCCCACTGTGATACGTCTAAACAGGTTTATACGTCCTCTGATAGCAGCATCCATCAAGCATCTACCTGCTCCGTCAGCCATCGCCTATAACTCCCACTGCTGGATTCGTTCTTGCACAAACTGAAGATGTGGCTGATGTTTGTGCTGAGTAATTTTAATGGGGCTACAGTTCAATGAATTCACTTAAAAAGCCTTTTTTTTAAATAGCATTAGCGAAAGGTCTGATGTTTTTATCTAACACTAATGAAATCACATGCACGGGAAGGTAAATCAGGAGCTTTAAGTGCTCTGTGTGTCCTTTAGAGACCTAAATAACACTGGCGTGAGAGGTTGGATGCCGTGACACGCGGTTCACTCGTTTTCGTCATTGATTTCTCATTAGTTAGGCCCTCAGGAGCCTGCAAGCTATCACTTGGATCAGATATGTCGTGTTCAATTAAAAGCCTTTCCAAAATGACCCGACTTTTTCGTACCTTATCTCCTCTCATGCCCTTCTATCACCTTTTGTGCGTAAAGATTTCCTTTGTCTATTGTGTGAGCTGCTGCAGTCGCCCTCTTTGTGCCCGCGGATGCTTTAATGTCGGCTGCCGTATTTAGAAACAAGTAAGGAGTTGTCTTAGGGTGTGGCGTGAGTTTGTCTGATTATAGCCCTTCCTCTGTCTCTCACACACCTGATGACAACCCCTCCCTTGTGTTCCTGGACGCCGTCTCGCACACAAAAACTCGTCTTGCCCTCCAGACAACTACAGAGCACCTTCCGCACCAGCCTTTGAAACAACTGTACGAGACAATTTTCTCCCAGCCACGGCGAGTCATTAAAAACTACATGACAAATGAGCGGGGTAATAGCATGTGGACACTGAGCAGGCACATCCCTCGCACAGTGGTAATAATGGCTGGATCCCATTGTTCAATGGTCAGCAGCGAGAGGAGTGAGAAAATCACTTAGCAGGGGATCTGCCTCCTCCCTCCTCCCATCCTCTCACATGCAGTAACACTCAAATACACAGAGAATTACTATGACAACCCTATTAGAGCGGCCATGATGGCAGAACAAAGTGGTGACAGTCAGGTTGGCCAGGCACGGGCTGTGGACAAGCCTCATTTAAGAGAAGGACAAAGCTCTGAGGTGTTCATAAGTGTGTGACTGTGTGTGCATGCGTGTGTGAGCCCATACCTGACTGCCTATCTCTGGAATATTTGTTTTGCGTCAGCAGAAAAAAAGAAGAAAAAAAACCACTGGCTGAGCCCACTGTTTCTCTGCTCCCTGTTGAGTTTTAAAGCATTAATCTGGCAATACCAATATTTCAGCCCTCGCTGGTCCTCCACCAGGTCTTCTGTGAGTTCACAGGAAAGGCGGTCGTTGTCTTGTATTAGATCGACAGACAGAAAGGGATGATGGGTGGCAGGATGTCCGTCAGAGCTAATTAAGTTTAATGAGATGCGGAGTGACCAGAGCTCCCGAGAGCCGCCAGTTGACACAGAGAGCCTCAATGTGGCCAGAACGCATCCAGAAGGCTGCTCTGAATGACATTACACACTGGGGGGGGATCTGCGGCACGTCACTGATGACATTCGCTCAGTGGATTATTGTAGTAATCGTGGTACAACGTAATCGGTCTTCTGGAGAAATAAGATCAGAGTCCTGTGTTACATCAGAGTTTGGGTCGGTCAAAACCCAGCAGGTTTTGGTGTCATGATTCATGCCCTCTCACATCCTTGGACAGATGCATAATAAAATGATTTCAAAACAATGCGCTAGGCTAACTGCAGCCGAATAATGGATAAAAACAAATAAAGGAGGATGAGAGGCTGCTTGTTGTTTGGAAAGATCTGCATCTACCTTTGATGAAAGGAGCAGAGTGGTACAGTATGCAGAGCTACAATGGGCAGTGGGTAGATAGGCATCATCTCCACTCGGACCCCACTGCAGCAGCTGTAAAGAGGCTGAAATGCAGATTAGGTGGGTCTGGCTGGGCCGTCACGCCTGGCCAAAGAGCGACATTATGAAACACAAGGCCAGATTGTGGTTTATGAGCTCTGCAAGGAAGACTGCAGGAAGGAAGGTCTGGTCATTGCAATGGTGTTATCACGAGAGGAGGAGAGGGGGGGGGGGGGGCATTTGGATGTGGGTTACTGGGAACGACAGAGAGAAAATGGAAGGGAGAGATGAATACTTACACGTTAACAATGACACTTCTCTTCACTGGTATGCTCTTTAGATTGTCTGAGGAGACCAAACCTGTTTCTTATCACGCTGCTTATCAAGTCATTGGCCCATGTGACAGACAGAGTTTTAGTGTTATGTAAAATTGGCTGAGAACCTGAGGGCAGAAAACGCTTCACATAGATCCTCGGAGGACTACAGATCCAGAGGGCATTGGGTGAAGTCTCATAAAACCTCATAAAAAAATCACACTTTGATATGCTATTTGTGTAAATTTGCCTCTGTTAAGTTGCGGCGTTTCCCCATTTGCAGTGAAATTACCACACATTATTCAGTGCAGTGAAATCAGTGTTGCCAGACAGAACTATATCCAAAGTGTAATATATAGTTTATAAGTTTCTACGAGGGAGTCCACAAGGGTCCAAGTTAGATCAAATTTGTCATCATGTCCAGATCTGCGAGAATCCATGTGGACCTTACGCACCTGGAAATATGCATTACATAAAACTAAGGGACTCACATTGGACAGATAAAAAAGAAAAGAAAGACACAACAGAAGCCAGGACACCCTGACTTTTACCTCTAGTATGCCTAACACCACCAAACACACCAGAAACCCTGGATCTCACATTTCCCATAATGCAACTTGAGAGAATCCTCCACTGAACCCCTCACCTCCTAAATACCCACTTCCTTCAGAGCCCACACCTCCAGTTTGTAAAACAGGCTTTCTGTTAAAGATATTAAGTATTGAGCCTTTAATCAAAGTAAAACAGTCTTATAATTAAACTTTGTGTCAGGACCCGGTCATCTCCGCGAGGGACCCCGAAAGGTCCACGAACCGCAGCGTGGGAACCCCTGATTTATGGCGTTTGATGATGTATTTAGATATACTTCTCATGAAGTCCCACGATATTTAATGTTGTATCGGAGAACAGCCGTCCCCCTCCGCGTGTCCGTGGGAAGGAGGAGTTTAACCCCACAGTGTCTGGGAGGAGTCCGCAGTCTGCCGGCGCTCCGTCCCGGGAGCGTTTTGTGTGGAGACGGACGGACGGACGGACGGACAGACAAACCGTGGAAGTACTCTCCAAGAAGAAAAAAAAAAGGGGGTTTATTTTATTACGTTTCCGTCACACGTTTGAGCTGTGTGTTTAGCGGTCGCGAAGAGGGAAAGGCGTGAACAGTGAGAAGTATGTGTTATCAGAGGGAAGAGCAGCCGGTGAGTTACAAGCGAACTTATTCCACACTCATTTTAAATGTGTGTGTGTGTGTGTGTGTGTGTGCGTTTTAATCCGCGCAAACTTTGCCCGTTAAAAGAAAAGTTTGCAGATGTTTATGTGATATTCGGGTATTGTCCCCCTCCTGTGCCTGTGCCTGCTCGTTGTTGGGCGGTAAATCCCTCCGCAGCAGCTGGGACTGAAATCACTTTTGCAGAAATGTGATTGCACTTTTTCAGCGTTTTTTTTTTTTTACACGAGGTAAAAGCGTTTTATTGTATCACAGTGAAACACGTGCAGAGTAGTCATTTCGTCTGTGTGCATTGTCCGACAGAGACAGAGGGCTGACCTCTGCCTTATTTAAACTGTCAGGGTGAGGGCTGATCTCCTCTCTCCTCGTTAGAAAGTAATATCTGTCATTAAATGCATCTGATGTGATAAATAAAACAAACTGCTCCCTGTCAGCATGCTCGGCTCTGGGAATTCATTGAAACCCCAAACCAGAGGTATTTGGGTGTCATCTTATTGGCACAATAGATCACTTGAGTGTGGGGATGTCCAACATGTGCTTATTGCTTCTCTTTTTTTTCCCCTCTGATTTATGAACTCAGTAGATTGGAGACATGCTCCTTCCACTAAATGCTCAGCCGTTGTGTTTGGGCATGATTTACCCTGCAACTGTATTGTTGTGTGGCCGTGTGCTGGGGTGGAAGGGCTCTCTGGCCACATACAGAGGTAACAAAAGGGGCCCCGGGACCCCTGGAGTGAAAGGCCTGCCCCAGAGCAAAGACACCCAAGGAGCAGGAGGGGAAGGGCCTTTTTGGCATGGTTGGGCCCTCTGTTGTGGAAACCCTCAAGAGAAGGTGTCAGCTACCTTTTATGCCGCTGAGGAGGGTTGTAATAATAAAAACACGGGCTAATGTTTGACTCGCAGAGGCTGTCTGGACTGCTCATTGATCAGTCTCCAGGCTCTGTCTGGCCAATAATCTCTGCTGTGCTTTGGTGAAGTTCAAGCCTGATAGTTTAATAGTAATTAATGTGATTTATGGTTATTGAATGATGGATTAGATAAGCGGATTCACTGTAAATGGTTACTAATCATTTACTTGGATTATTTTTAGACATGGCTCCAACATAAACGCAAGAGTAAAGAATGTCTTCTGTTTATTTTTCTGGAGGGGGGCATGCTGTGTGATTGGTTTATATTTCGTCAGGGCCTTTCAGCCCCCTCTCCTGTTTAATGGACTGTACAGAGCTAGTTATTTACTTACATAATTGCCGTTGTCCTCATGTGTGCACCCTGTTTTTTCTTTCTGTTTTCTTTGCTTTTGGAGATCAGTAACAAAATCGCCGGGTCAGAAGCCGTGGCAACACCACATGCATGTTTTTGCCTTTGTGGTTCACATTTTTGCGGCAAAGAAGTCCTCAGCCACAAGGAACATAATGTTTTTACTGTTCTGTTTTTCCCCGGTTTGGGACGGGGTCTCGCACCAGAGTGACGCTGATTGAGTGTGGGCCCCGTAATTTCCCTTTTAGTGGAAAATGAGATCGTTTTGCATGTTCACTCTTCTCCTTTTTGTGACACAAGTTTATGCCTTTCAGCAGGCAGGACCATCAGTTGTCAGAGTTGTTTACCAGTGACAAAAGGGAGATGTAATGCTACCCCTTTCTGGGTGGCAGAGAGTTGCTTCACAGGCATCTGCAGCTCATCTCCCTTCTAATTTAGGCTGAAGGGCTCAGTAACATCATGAAACGGTGACATCATTACCACAGGAAGTTCCCTCGTGGAACAATCTGTTTTGAAGTCGGTTGATCTACAGTGTGTAACTTTGTGGAGTTATGCCGAAGAGGAGCAATTTGACTATTGTAAGAAAATGACTCCTCTTGTCACTTTGATGCTCCATGCAAATGGCGCCTTTTGTCGAGTGAGAAACTTGAAGCTGCTCTCCCTCTCCTCGCAGGCCATTTTGGAAGGCCGTGTGTGAGTGTGAGTGCCCGTCCTTGTTAGCTCTGAAGCGCTCGCTCACCGGCCGAGAAAAGCCAGTGTTTCATGTCTTCTCCCCTGCACATTTTTCTCCATATAAGGTGGCGTGCATGTGACTTATCAGGCATGGGTAACATCTGTGCTTATTGTCACACGGGGATGAAGGCCTTTTACCGTCTCTAGGTAGAGAGGCGCTGCAAGGGGGAAACCGCAAGGGCTCTGCACTACTTGTTCATCTGCTAGACAAGAGAGGTTAAAACAAGCAAAAATGTTCCCTTTTTGTCCATTTCTCTGCACATTCACCCCGTCGATTACAATGAATCGTCCTTTCAGGCCTCCTGTCTTGATGCGGGCCATCCAGTCAGGCAAGCATAATGGTGGCCTGTGTGTTTCTATTTCTTTCTTCTGCGGTTGAGATTATATTTGGCTTTCAAAGTGTTTTGCTGGTAGCGTACGGCCAGCAGTGTCTGGAGTGGTTGCTATAAAAAGCAGGTGAACTAAAAGCTGGTGTTGACAGCATCTTGGCCCGTGACTTCTCATTTGCTACCACAGAGCCGACCAAGAGACACAGGGCTGTGTTTGACCCTTTTCCGGGTGCGCGCAACTACAGGTTGAAGAGCTGTCACCAACACAACACTGACATTACCCTTCCTGTCTTTTAGTGGCAGTTTGGATAAAAATAATAACTAAACCCTGTGACTAAGAAAAAAAAACAAAAACAAAAAGAGACGTGTTGTACCTTGTGCACTGCATAATTCAGTGCCTCTGATTTTAACTTGTTTTGCTGTGGCTACTGAGCTGGCAGACACACACACACACCCATCCATCCACTTCGAGGGATTTGTTCAGTCAGCTGCACTTTGTGTATCTGCTCCAGCACGAGATCCCCTGCTCTGCCGCACAAACGGGAACCTTCTGTCCAGCTCAGCAGAGCGTCGTGGTCTCATCCGGCTGAACCGATGCGCCCATTCGCGCTCCCCTTCACAGCCACGACTCCCGGCCCTCCAGGAGATTAATGTGCAAGTCTAAATTGAATTGCGCTCCTTCTGGGTCGCCCACGAAAGAATGGCTTGTAAGGTTTGCAAGGAAAATGAAGATTAAGAGGCGGCGGGCGCCTTAACAACGTGTCAAATGAGGTATCAGATTAAGAGTTAGCATTCGGGTGGTTGGGGTGTAGGTGAAGAGGGGGGTGCAGGGTAGCTCTTAAACAGCGGCAGACGACTTTGCTTGCGATCACAGCTTTCATTAACCCCAAAGATATAACTGCAAGACATGCCATTACTATTCTTTCATTGATGCTCATATAAATCATATTACGAGCAGTGCACATGAGGCAAAAAGCCCCCTTGGCAGCAGTTGAGTAGCAGTGCATGTAATTCCCCCAAGCTTACTAGACGCCATACAATATTTCAGTCTGGAAAAAAGGTGCCGTCTCAGCACTTCAAACCCGACCAAGTGATTTACAATCCGCGGATGCACACAAGAAGTAGTTTGATTATCAAAATGTATGAACAATGAGGGTGAGAGGACAAGGAGCGCTGGGTACAGAAGCTATTTGCTGGTGTATTGATCAGCATAGGACTTGATGTCTTGACAATCCAGCCGCTACAGAGAAACCCCCCTGTTGGAGAGTGTGCGTGTGTTTGTGATCTTTTATGCATTGCTGCTGTGTGTGAAATACTCTTTGAACCTTTTGATCAGGAATTCAAGCTGGAGACAGTCAGGTTGCATCACGTCTCTGCTGTGTGCGGTAGTCTGCGTATGTACATGATGTTTGTGTTTCCGAAACGTTCTTCAAAAGGCGGCACGTGCTGGCACATTCTCCGGGCAATCAGCAGCCCGGTTTGTGTGGAAATACCCCACTCTGCACCCCCACCTTATTGGCTCTAAGCCTGCTCACCAGTCAATCCTTATAACAATAGAAATTGTGATTGATCTGCCCAGCCTCAGTCCAGTGGCCATAAGGTCTCACTTACTATCCTTGCCCTATTGGAAAGGCAAACACAGCTGGTGCTACCGGCCAAAGTGCTCGGTGCTCGGGTGTTCAGTTGGCGCCATGTGTCTTGTATTGCCCTCATGATGGATGGTGCGAGTTCTGGGTACACATTTACTCCCAGCACATCCCACCTGCTCATCAATGGGCGGAGACCGACCGCTCTTATTGTTTCTGATGAAAGCAGGGAAGCCCCACCCTCTTCTGTTTGTACAGCACCTCAAGCTAGGCGATTGTCTCCGCTAATGAATTCAGAATCTGTTAAATAATCAAAGCGGCGTTCATCTCTTTTGAACTTTGTGGCGTTAATTGTGTCAGATCTCTTTGCTTTCTATAATTTGGATAACAAATTTCTGCATAACTGTAGCCTGATCAGTATCCCATCACAACATCGTTCTGCTGAGAGATGAAAAGACTTAGCACTACAAAAAAGAGCAGATGGGAACGAGCGCTGTGCACAAATTCATCACTGACCACACACGGATCCAACTCTCTCCAATAGTCCATTCATCATAGTGTACTTCTAGCACCCATATATCACTCATTGCAACCAGGATTGCCATAACTCTGCAGTCTTACAAGAAATTGATGCAGTTTCGCTTCTTTTGCCTGCTCAGTAGCTCGCTTCACTGAACTGCATTGGGCATGACGTGTCCTTATCTGCACAGTTTCCTGGGCTTTGTGACAGACATGAAGTGCTTTGGAGGGTCTTTGGCAGCCAGTATGTTCGTGTTATGTTGAGGAACATTTTCAGGCTCATTAGCGCTCCTCTCCCTGTCCGGCTCCCCCTCCTCACTTTAGCAGTTGGCGGTTTTGATCTCGGAGCTAGATAAGCTCTTTTCTCCACTTCTCAGTCTCCAGGCTTTGTCACGTTGGTTCAGTCATTTGGCTTGTGGCCAGCGTAAACAGAGACAGGGTCCTGATTGCTTTGGGTCACCGGCAATCCTGGCGTCCACTCAGCGAACACGCTCAATTAAAGCTTTCATGAAACTCCTTTTTCTCCAAAGAGGTAAATGTATCCAAATAACCTGTTTCCTGGGGCGATATCGTTGTCGAGGACAGGCCTCAGCTGTCAGAAAAGAAAGGATAAGTGAGTGAAGAAACTCAATGTAAAGCAAGATAAGAACGTTTGTGGGGACATTTTATTATTTTTTGCAGTCCACACCTCTGTGAAATAGCAGTAGAGTAAAATAATATGCATCACATTCTTACTGTCAGGGGGAAGCCAAGTGGTGTGTCGGCCAGGCTGCAGTAGGAGAGCCTGTGTGTGGGCTTGCTTATTTTTACAGCACCCTCTGGATGCCCAAAGATCGACTAACCGTTCTCCATTTCTCCCCATGGTCGACTTGGGTTTCCTGAGTGCCCAGAAACCTCCGACTTTTCTCTGCTTCGCTAGCGCCAAGACATGATCTCTGCTTGGCTGTTGCATAAGAGCTGTTTAACCCAGGGTTCACTCCGGAGGGAACAACTTGCTCGCTCTGCCTGGCTCGCTCCCCGTGCCACCCTGACTACAGAGTCCACGGCTCGGGTGGTTTTCACAGTTGATGGGCGCAGGTGCAAAGGCAGGTGCAAAAGGACCGTCTGGACCTTTCTACCCAGTGAGCTTTGTACAAACCAATGCTGAGAAGGTTGACATACCCTTTTCTTAAGAGCAAAAATGTGTCTTTCTAATCATTTTTGCTTCCCGATGCTGACACGTCAAACATGCTATCAACTCACCCTAACAAAATACACAAGGGTGCAGGATTTATACAAGTCCAGAAGGTCAGTCTTATCGTTGGTAGGTTCCTTCATGGGTTGATGCGAAGTCAAGCAGATTACGCAGAGTGGTCTTGCAGGTTTGTTGCAACCTGGGACAGTCCTGCAATATTAATACGCCTTCCTCTTCAAACAGCGTCGCAGCAGATGCCACCAGGCTCTCATAAATGCTGCTGTTTAAAAGTTTTAACAGTCTCACCAAAGTGGGTTCACGGTCATGTCAGAGGATTACTAAAACTTGCTGCTTACAGACGCTCAACGCAGCGTTATGTGGGCTCTGAACCTCATGGTACACAAATGTGTGTGTAAGCCATGTGTACAGGGGAAACCAGAGGCTATTAATGGTATTTGACATTCAACCATTATTGGAGAAGCGAACTCCTAATTTGTCTGCCGCTCGATCCTAATGTTATTAAAGGTGCTGGAGCCAAGTAGGTGAACTACTGCCTCCTCTGTCCGAGCATTACTGCTTTGATCCAGAAGAGGTTATCAAAGGAGCTAAGCAACACTACAGAGAGTTTCAGGGGTGCTTATAGGAAGCCGCCCCCCCCCACAATTCCCAAACTGTTGAATTGTTCATTCAAAGGGGTAAATATCGCTACAACCACAGTTTCCTGGAGTAGTTGTGAAAGCAAAACATATTTGCAAATGATAAAAAAGATCGCCTTCTTCAGACGTTCACCACCTGGCCTTTAGATAGACTGTGAGCTTTGCTGTGCAGTAACCACACTTCTCTCTACGTCCTTGCCATGCCCTGGCTCGGAGAGCATGGGTCATCTCACTCAACCCCTCAAACCTCCCTCGTGGTCTGACCCACTCAACAGGACCATTGTTGGCTTTACCAGATATATTTCCCTGGATGTGGATGATGTGTGAGAGTGCACTGTCTACAGTTTAGACTGGCTCTCTGTGGTGAAAGGGGGAACGACTGACTCACAACTACAAGGGATGTGCATATCCTCTGTGTGTGCGTGTGTGCTTATGAGAAAATCACTGCTAAAATATGTGGGGGCCACTGTAGTGCACATGTTGTATGGCAGCTCCTCTGCTTGCATTCTTTCTCGCTGAACAACAAGAACCCAGTGTTACATGGCATCGCTCCCTCGAAGCCTTCACCCTCCGCGCTGATGGTGTCGCCGAACACGAACCGGCTGTTGGCTCTAACGGGTTGAAGGTTTTGATCTCTGTCTTTCCTGCTTTCATGGTAGAGATCATCTTGGAGAGATTTTTCTCTTCCTACACCCACCGCCCCCTTTTTATACACTCATTGATATTCGCTTTGCATATGACAGGATTGGGTGTAAAGTGAATGCGTACAGCGGTGAAGTCATTCATTATAAATCATTTCGCTTTTGGAGGGTGAAATCATTTATTCACAGTCTCATGAGGTTAGTGATCCAAGGAGTACGCCCTGACTGGTGACTAATATACGGCTGCTGTTGTGTCACTCAACCCACTGACATGCACTGGATACACTTTGGTGTCTAGGGTATTGCAATTTATCTCCTCTGTCAATACAAACACGCACTAGAAAGCGGAATTTCACTTATTTTTTTGCCATAAGTGTCTCTGACTTACGGCATGACAGTTTTCGTTAGCGGCTGCCAGTTTCTTCAGCCCATATATCTGTTTCTGTCTGGCAAAGACCCTTAACTGTAAAAGAATGACTTTAATAACTGTGATTTTTTTTTTTCTTCTTGAAGTTATTTCGAAAACCATTCTTCTCTCTTTGGGCACTCGTCCTGCTCCTCAGTAGTAATTTTGTGTGTGTGTGCGCGAGCGAGCGGTTGCGTCTCCAGTGGCAAGCCCTGTGGTCCGCTCGCGTGGAGAAATCGGCCTCACTGGAAACTTGCGGTAGCCTTTTTTTTTTTTTAATACTAATAACAATATTACACAGTGCATAAGGTCGTACTGGCATGCCCAGGCTTAAACTAATAATAACAATGTCGAGAAATGCCAGGAACTGGGGTTTCCTGACAGTTAGGATGATTTTTACAGTTCAAGCAGCGGAGTGAAAGCTGTACTTATGCAGTCATGTTGTATTATTAGCCTCATGTATCATTTCTCTCCTTGTTTTCTTTCCCTTTCACTCTATGAATCATGTGTTCATTTGTCCTGTCGCTGATGAAATATTGAAGTAAGAAGTGTAAACCTTAACACATTTAAACTTTTTTATTTTATTTATTCAGTGGGCAGCTTTTCTGAAATGATTATGCGTGTGTGTAAGAGTGGGTTGTCTTAAGTCTTCATTTTTGTTGCTGCTTTAGCTAGTTGTGCTATTATACAGCGCCACAAGCTTTTTTTTTTTCCTCAGCCAAGTATTTTAACGAGCTTGGAGACGGCACTCATTCTTTCCGATCTTTCACCAGCATCCATATCATCACGCTCACTGTCTGGGGCCTGTTGGCAAGCCACGGCGATACGCTCCGGCACGCCACAAGCAAGGCCGAGCTGCATCCTTACATAGCTTGAAAATTGCCGAAAAAGTTCAGTGCCATCTTCTATACGCTGCGTGCAGGGGTGCATCGGAGTCACTGTGATGCAGTTTTGAGACAAAACAGCCTCGCAGACTCAGCAGACAAGTCACATCAGGTTAGACTGTTTAAACCTTATATGCCTCTGCGGTCATCATTGCTGTTTAAAGTGGTTTGCAGTGCACGGGTCTTGGCAGTGTGTGTACACTGTGTGTACAGAACAACCCGCTCACTGTTCTTTCGTTATTATCTAGCCTGGGTGGCAGCGCGCTCTCTTGATCATTCAGGACTCAACTAATCTTTGAATTTCTGGCTTCAACTTTCTTTCTGCCTTTTTTTTTTTTCTATACCTCCTTCTCAGAGGGTGGAACAGTTGCCGTATCTCCACCAGTAATGAGACAAACAGCGGATGGTTTGTAGTCAGCCTTTTGCCTCAAGGGTTAAGTATCCACCTCCATTCCCTCTAAGCCCACCCCCACTTAGGAGGAGAAGCCTGTGAATAAATACCACCCTTGTCCTCTCATAATGGAACAGCTTGACCTTTCGTGACCTCCGGCGGTCGGAGCATCTGCCTGTCGATTCCACCAGCCCGTCCTGTGGGACATCACCGTATCTGCCCAAGAGCGGTAATTCAATTGGTCGAGGAATTTATTTTACAGGATAAAAAATAAGGACCGCTCTATAATTTTTCATAGTGACAAAAGAAGCCTGTCAGTTCTAATATGCCGTTGATTTACAGTCTGTAATCATGTGAAAGTACTTGTTTCTTTCTAGGCACTGTGCATGACGACTGCATAATGAGCGTGGTCCTCATTGACATTCTTGAGCCTCCCTATATGGATGGGATAACAACGAGTTTGGCAGGGGGCCTTAATTTAATCGTGTCGGTGAGAGCGAGCGCACATGTGGCACAGCTGCTAGTGTTTAGCCGAGTCTTGCCGTGCCCCTGGATGAGGTGCCATTTGGTGCCCGCGTTGGCTTGTTGCTGTGTTATCAGGCTTTTATGGGCCGCATTCCTTCGTGAAAAGACTTTACAGAGCAGGACAAAGGAGTTTGTTCTGCAAGGATTTGTCTGCGACTCTCCTACGGCAACAGAATTAGCTCACGTGCCTCTCCATCCGCGTGACTAGAGGAACTGGTTTAGGTGTTTCTGCTGCAACCATCACAGGTCAGCCTTTGTCGTCGCATTTGTTTAACATTCCTGGTTAAACCCTCGAGTGCTTTGTCAAGCACCTGTTCTGGATTATAGGTCGACAGCGGCTCCTAGCTAATTTCTTGAGGTAATTCGACAGTGAAATCTAACCTCACCTTGGCCTTTTTGGGAACCTTTTTTAGAGAGCGGTTTAAAAAATTCTCACCATGAAGTTTAAAAAGTCGAAATCTGTTTCTACTTGAAATGAAAAGGAGATGGACCAAGTGGCACAAAACCTGACACGTGCACTCGCCCACGTGCGTTACCTGGCAAATATTCCTCAAACAGGTTTCACGCAACATTGTCTGTACTCCTGTAAATTGCATGTTAACCTCTGACACAGTTTGGCGACGGAAACTAGGCCATGGGCTGTGCACTGACTAAACAACTGCTGGGAAAAGGACAAGAAGATGCAAAGTTGTGTGTGTACAAACACGCACACAGGTGTTGAACCTGTTTGTGAGTGTTGAGCTGTCCCCTTCACAATGTGTCCAATGGTGTGGCCTTATTTCTCATGTTAAAAAAAAAGTCTACACAACACAATGCTCGCCACTGGTTATTACAGTGGATTAGCTTTAATCAGATGACACACCCATACAAATAAAAGCTCAGCTCAGATGTGATTTTTCCTTGACATCTGAAGTGCATAGTTGATTTCCTGTACATCCTACGCAGATATTTATGAGCCTGCTGCATGATCATAGACAGACATCCAGACATGATGGCTCTGGTGATGAGTAAAATTTCTGTGTGTGTGTGTTTGCGCCTGGCTCCTCACCAGCTGTCTCGCCCTTCATCAGTGCTTTCAGGATGCTGAGCAGACAGTCTAGCTCAGATTTCTCTCCTCTTATCTGTGCTGTGAGTCTGCTGCGGACTGTAACAGATACTGTATGCTGGGGCCAGCTGGGCTTGAAGCAATAAAACAAATTGTTTGGGTTAATGATAACAGGACCAATAATGTTTCTGCTTTCCTGTAAAAGCGAGATTGCGCTAAGCTGGTCTTTTTTTTCATAACCTGTTTGTTGCTTCGGGAATTTACCCACCTTCTGATCAACAGCCAGCTCAGCAGAGAATATTAGTTATTCTCCCTCGTCTGTAGAGAGCCAGCAGCTGTGTGCTTCAGAGGCTAGTCCTTCTATGTGGAGATTTACATGAGCTTTCCCCGCCTGTGAGCTCAGAACTGTTTACTATAGCCGTGCTGTAAGTGGGATACTTCCTTTTTAGAGTCTGTGCGAGTGTTTAAGGACATTTATATACTGCATGCATGTAAACATGCTTGCATATAGGCTCTAGGTACAGCAGGACGTGTCTAAACAGTGGTGATTTCACCTGATGGATGGTTTATTTAGTCGTCCAGACTGTGGTCCTTTGTTTACAGGGCTCTGATGTAGGTCCGCGACCTGATGCTGACAACCCCGCTGCTTTATCCTACCATCTACAGCCGGCCGCCTGGCTCCACTCGGCTCAGCCAGAGACGAGGACGTATGCTTGTCTCACACTGGCTCAACAGCGTGAGGAGAATACTAAAGCCTCTCTGGTGAATCATCACATTAATTTTCATTCTAAACAGAAAGAAATTGCATTCTTGCGTCGTCTAATGCATTTGTGATGTGGTCGGGGTTCAGCCGCCGCGAAAAAGGCCATTAGTAATCAGCAATGCAGTCCTGGAATTTGTTTTAAACAAGTTAATCCTCCATTCTGGTGGGGAGGGATTATCCTGATTGTTTGTACCTCAGTTTCACTTGTTACAGACCTTTCTTTAAGTGTCAGTATTTTGAAACAAGGCAGAGTAAGATAGGTCACTGAATTTTCTCAGGCAAGCATGGACTTTTATCTTGTCCTACACTGACTGATACATTGATGTTTTAGATGATGTTCTCACCAGGTAAAGTCCATCCTGTGCACTTAACAGAGGCCATCTTTCAGACCTGCCAGTGTGGTTAGAGACAGGCTTTAATATGGACTGTAATTGCTGCAGGTAATGGGCCCTAATGGCTAACTGAGCATCAGCTCCTTTGTTATCCGTCTCAGCTTTGACCAAGATGAGAAAACCAACCAGACAGGCCCAGACTAGTCTAACCACCCTTAATCGACTTAAAGCATCATCTTGGCTTTGGCCTGTCAGTTTGTGACCGTTTACGGCCTCAGCAGATATGACTGTGATGCTTAAACGGCAGAGAAAGTGCTGAGCTAACACCAACAATTATCATGACCCAGACATTGTCTAATTTCGCATCTCTCACCTGCTTGTGATTTTCATTACTTTGTTTACACGCATTATCGGTCAGAGACCCGTACGGTCAAGAGGACAATCCTCATGAATTCAATCAGAGCTGAGTGATTTATGTGCTGTTTGGCCGGACTGTGATCTACACTGTGGCCCTTAAGAGGCCATAAAAGGAGAGACATTGCCAGTTGGAGCGCTAGTTTACCATGAACATATGGCTCTCCTTGGCACGAGGGAGATAACATTTGAATTACCATATCCATTAATGTCAACCTGTCCTCTGGTTTCCCAAGCTTAAATCACATGCTAGCGATCCGTCAGCTCACCCTGTGCCAACAGATTTCTGAATAAAGTTTTGGGACTCGCAACGGGCAGAAGTGGCTGACTGGTGCTTTGCGCCTGGGGGGGTTGAGGGGGAGGCCACAAGGCCAAACTCCCTCTGGCGTCAGAGCTCCTCAAGAATGCAGAGAGGGATTAATGCACGTCTGTGGCAGCGATGGATGAGACCAGGAGCCACACACACACACACATATACATACACACAAAGCATCTGGATGCAGACTGTTTGGCCCTCCCCTGCAGCAGGACGCGCCAGCTTAGCAGGTGTGTGCGTGTGTTTTTTTGTTGTGTTTGTGTGTTTGTGTGTTTGTGTGTGTGTCTGCTGGGACAGAGCCAGACTCAGTTGTTTGCCCTACTACCCCAGATAGAGCGGTATTCACCAGCTGCATGTCATTTTGAGTGGAAGGTGCGGCTTTTATCATGCTAGTTCACGTCTGGGGCACTTTGAGCAATTCTCTTTGTCCTTTTCAAATAGCAGATTAATCGATTTCTGCTCCCTGAATAGGTTTTCTTCTTTCCTGTTGAGGCCAGTGATTGATGCTGTGTGTGTATGTTTGTTTTTTTAATGTGTGCACGTGGCTTCTGCTTTCTGTATGACACCACTGATTACCGTAAACTCCTACTGGCTCCCAAATCCCCGATACCTCATTGTTTCCCTGAAACCTCTGGCGATTCAGTGTGACTTCCAGCAGCTGGCTCTGCGTGACTGATATTGCACTGCAATGGTCAATGATCACTGATGGATCACCTTCAGGAGCCTGGAGTGTGTCTCACATGACTGTTGCAGTACACCACAGTGGCTATTGCTATGGTAATGTGTGAGTGAGTCGCGGGCTGATGATATTATTCATCAGAGCTCACACCACGGAGCGTGTGACAGATTATCCTGCGGCGCACAAAGGACGACCGCAGTCACTTCCAGTGGAGATAATACAGTTTGCGAATCGGTTTAATGCAGGTATAGCTATGCAGGCGTCCTCGCTCGCATGCACGAAATATACAAAGTCACTGTGTAAGTGGCGAAAAGGAAAAGGTTTTGTGTTTAGGAATAGGAAAAGGTTTTGTGTTTATTGATGATGCTGGAGATTCAAACTGACCTTCCTGAAGGTTAACAACTAATGTAGTTGCTCTTTTTTTTTCTTTACCCTTTTCTCTGCCTCAAAGGCATTTTTCTTTCCTTATCTCTTATCGGTGGGGAGATAATTGGGTGTCTCTCCCTCCCCTTTGTGCGAGGAAGCTGTCGCGCTTTGCCCCGTCTTCCTGGGCAGGACTGGGCGTGTGCTTTTTTTTTCCCCAGGAGCCTCGGGGGTGTCTTATCTGACCCCGTGACTGCTAAATACTCTGCATGTTTCCGTATTCACCTCCTGTTGCTCATTTTATTACTTTTATCATCACCTCCGGGCATTTTCTCTGAAAGCTCTGCTTTGAATCGACGATACGACAATGACAAGAAGCTGAGTAAACAACTTGGCTGTGATGTGCTGCTGCACAGATGTTGAAGTGTGTGTGTGTGTGTATGAGAGAGAGCTTAATGACTGCACCAGCAAATCAATCCAGCTAAATTATGGGAATATCTGTCAGTCTGCAAGCCAGATACTGTAGCTCTGGATCAGGTTCAACTACATGCTGTGTGTGTGTTTGTGTGCGTGCCTGTGCCTCTTTCCCTCACAGATTTAACCCTCAAAATGACCTTCCTCTGTCCATTAAGCTGCTTAATTAGCAGAGAAGCTGATGGAAAGCTGATTTGCACCTGCAGCCTTCCAGCTGTTTGCTTGATCTTACACACGCACACACCCTCCATCTTTTTTGCAAGAGCTGTTTAACCTATTTCTCCCTCCGCCGTTCCAAACATGCGAACGTAGGAGTGCACACACGTTCAAACACATACACGCCATCAGGCAGCAGATGGGTGCTGACACCCCCTTGAGGATGTTCCAAGTCAGTGTCTCCCCAAAACAAACCGTCAGGAGGGTGTTTTCACTGCATTTCTTATTTTTGGATTTCTACATCTGCAGAAAGCAAACCCTGTGGTGTTGTCTTCTCCCGTACACACACTAACCCCAACACACACATCGCCCATCTTTTGTTAGCGGAGAGCCTGTGTGCGCCGACACGTCTCGGTTAATTTAAAGTCGCGTCGGACTCTCTGTGTTTTGGGCTTGTCTTGTCTGACAGGAGCTCTAATCTGCAGAAAATGAACAGAGCTGACAGCAGGGGGGGAGGCTGGCAGAAAATAGAGATTTCACCGTGTGGGACAGAGGGATGTGGAGGCGGAGAAGGTGGGAAGAGAGAATGGATAGTGCGAGGGGTAACCTTTTTTGAATGGTTTGAATAACACAGAACATGAGAGACACATTCATAACATTTGGATTTTCAGATTTAAAAAAAAAAATCTTTTCACATTTTGATGCAGGGAGTGTATTTTTTGGGTAAATGCCTTCTACAAAAGTACATTTCTTAATGTGGGTGAGTTTGTATCAAGCAACTTTTAAAATATGTTCAATTTGAAGAAGATATCAGGATTCCTCTCCAGGATAAACTCAGACAGTTGAATTGTTAAATAGGTGGAGTAAGTTTGAGGGTGGAGGACAGCTACCAAACAAAAGACCTGACCTTTCACCCTGACCAAAAGCAGCCCAGCTTAAGTAAATTCCATCAGTCAACGCCCCCAATCCCCCCCAGTCATCTAGTTATAATTTCTAATGCGTTTCCAGACCCTTGATATTTAAATCCATTCTTCTGTGCGAGGCAGTGTACTAATCTCTGCTCAAATGAACAATTAAGACCAATTTATATCCTCCCAACGGACTTTTATTCCGCAAATTGCTGCAGACTGCGGTCCCCAGCGAGCAGGATAATCAATGGCATCAAACCATAAACGGCCTCCAGCTATGAGAGTGGTTCCATCATGCTGTTTAGGAGGGGGAGACAAGAAATATTAGCACAGAGACTGAAAACTCATATTTCTCCCTCTGACTCCCCCTCCCCACTCTCTTTCTCCACTCCATTCGTCAGCCCGCTACCATGATCATCACTCGACCAGTGTGAGTTTTTCACCAGAGATGGATTATTGCAAGTAGTGCGTCTGGAATTAAATATGACATAACTTATGTGTTTTACATAAAAAGAATCATTTACAAGGAAAGTTAAGGTTTCTACCTCTCTGTCTAACACACAAATGGGATACATCGATCTAGTTAGTTACCGAAAGAATATAAAGTGCCGTGCAGCCAATGTGCTGGATTCTCTCTATTTAATGCTTTAATTTCTTTCGAAAATTGGCAGTGAAAAGTAAACTGGGAATAAACAGAAATCACAAAATAGTGCAAATGCTAATTATTCATTTTCAGAGCTGAATGTGTCAGTGTGACTTTTAATATGCTGCAACCAGCAAATGATTGACTTGAATTATTAATCACTTATCAAAAGTGTTATTGATTAAATGGCTGTTGGTCAGTTAATCCCCAAGTTGAGATATCTGTTCTAACACTAGTATACAAATTAGTGTAGGAGTCTGCAGGCTTGCTAACAGCTCTGTGTTGATGGCGCTAAGTGAAAAGTTAAGAGATCACAGAAGTTATAACAGTTCATCTGAAGTGTCATTTCATGGCAGTCCATCCATAGCTGCTGTTGTTCAGTCTGGACTAAAGTGGTAGACTGACCGACCAGACAGACAGACGCATTTATTGAGCCGTACAGCTAGCATGGCTAACAAATGGGTGTTTTGGTGGATGACTTTCTCAGATTTGGACAAGTGGGAGGTAAAGATAAAATTTCAGCCATCTGGGCCCTGTAAGCCCAGAGGCAGGACTCACCTTTACAATCAGCTTGTTATGGAAATTTCCTTCGTGATCCACTTCTGGTTTAACTGCAGTAATTGTGGAGAAGAAGATTTCTGTGAGGGATGTGAAATTTGTCACTGCCATTATCGGGCAGAGCGACAGAAAGTCCATGAGAGGTCATCTACACTCAGTATCAGTGGGGAGTCACGGTGTTAGAAAGCTTTATCCCAAAGCAAAGCTCTGCAGATAAACCCTTTTGAAACCTGTGTCAACACACATACAACAGAAGCACTCCCGATTTCCTCCATGCGAAAGCCTGTTAGATGCACCTTTTTTTTCCTGTATTTCTTGTGCTCCTCTTGGTCACTTGTGAGTAAGGCACACATGGGCAGAGTATGACACATCGGTACCATCACCATGTGGTGAAATGTGACCTTCAGCTTGCATTACCAAGTTCAGCAGCCGAAGACATGTGAAAGGAAATTATGTCGATGTCTGCGTGAGTTAGTAGCCCGGAGCTCGGCTATAGAGGGATTTGATTTGGCTCTGGAGAGCTTGTTGGGGCCTTAATTGATCTTAATTAGGGGTTAAACCATTTGGCCAGTGTGGAATCAGACCCAGCACCTGCTCTGTATGAATATGCATCGCAGCGCTCCGCCCTGCCTTCTCTTTCTTTCTCGCTCTTTTCTCTGTCCTCTCTCTCTCTGTGTGTTGTTGACCAACCTTTTAGCTGCCTCCATCTATAGCGGGACAAAGGGCTTTGAGAGGAGCTCCGACTAGGCCACGAGGACTATTGTGCTGCTAACATTGTTGTTTGGCCCCGCTGAACGCCGCTAATATTGTGTGCTGCGAGCTGATGTCTCCATGTCGAGCAGCAGGCTGATTGAAGGCTATTCCGCAGCTGCTCATGCAGCGTGGCGTGGTCGTGACTTTGAATGCGCTATTCAGGCCGCGGCGAGATTTCTAGAGAAGAACCCAATTGAGCATTCCAGATACAAAGGCTCTCATGTTTTCCATTTGTAGGTGTGGTGTGACACGTCCCTGACTGCCCAGTGATAATCACTTTATTCCTGCGAGGCACACAACTGGCTCGCAAGAGAGTCGGGAGCAGCTGTAGGAGCAGTTTGGCACACTCCGTCCGGTTCTGATGCTGCGCCACGTTCTGGTGTGGCTTTCTGAATGGGTCCAGTTTGACTTTGTGACCACAGTTATGTGAACCATAGACAAATGGAGGCATGTGTGTGTTTTTTAGACCGACGGCGGTCTCGAGCTCGTCTCCGCTGGGATAAGGCTTAATCACAACACTCTCTGAGTTGCGTTTCAGAAAATCTAATTCCAAACAAGGTTCTGACTCATTTTCTTGCTATTTAATTAGCTACTCAAAATGAAGCGCACATTTGGCCCCCCTGGCCTCTAGAAACTTTCAAACAGCTTAGCCATGTCGCTAACCCTGTTTCCCTTGTGTAATTTCCTCTTCGACCCTGCTCTTTTTTCACACCAAGCCTCTGTCTTCACTCACTGGACTTTTTTTTCTCTGGCTCAAACACACACACACACACACACACACACACACACACACTCTTCTCTTTCTTTCTCCCCAGTAGCGGGCTGCCTCCTCCTTGGGTCATTGTGGTATTTAGGGTCAGACAAGAGCTCCAGTCATTGCGCCCTCCCCAGTGCCTCCCAGGCAGCGCTGCAGCCAGCTTACGCCAGCTTGTCTGGCCCAATCTCTTCAAACGGCTATGGAAAACCGCCTTGGCCATAACAACCCAGGCATCCTCCTCCTAGCCAACGGAAAAGCAGGATATAGGAAAAACAACACCGTGCAGCAGTGGAGCCTTTTTGCAGCGGAGACTCTAAATGGATGAGAGCTATAAAACATCCTTGCTTCTCTTACTGAGAGAGCTCTTCTGTTGAGAACTTTTTCCACTTTTTCCCCCTCTCCTGCTTTTCCTCTTGGCGCTGCGTTACCCCTGGTTACCCCCCAGGAGAGCTGTGATTCGCTGCTCCTTCGAAGCCGGGAGGGAGTTTCCACGTGTCCTCCAGTGTGTCGGGGTGTGTGAGTCAGATGCGGCGTGTGTGCGTGTCGCTTTAAGACACAACGAGCCTTCACAGGGAGAATCCACTTTGAGATCACAGAGCAGCAGCTACGTTTCTCCTTTGCAAGCTGTTCAAAGAGTTCTTAGATTAAAGCTGGGGCCACAGAGGTAAGGGATGTTATGAGCTCCATGTTTTATCTTTCCCTCCCTTTGTTTCTCCTGTTTACTGCATTAAGAGCAGGCTGGGGTGAGGTGGGTGCATTGTATCTGCTATTGTCCAGATCCACAGGTGGGAGTTACACTCTGTGTTTGCATGTGTAAGTGCTGTTTAGCTGCCACCTGTATCTGTTAGATAGCAGTTTGTGCTTTTAGTTCTTATCTCTAGTGCCTGCCTCGCTGTATAACCCTGCCGCATGTAGCCTTGTAAATGAAGATACAACAAAGTGACCCTTCACAATCTCAGACTTTTATCACTTCTGCTGCGGTGTGTTTCAGGGTCGTCAGCATTTTCATGCAGGGCTTACATTCAGTCATGTTGATAACTGAGTCTGACAAACTTGCCACATTTTCGAAACTTTTTATCCCTCGCTAAAGTTTCTGGATGCGTGCGCACGTGAAATGTATGAAAGTGTTTGGAAGTGTTTCCATTTTCTTGGCATCAATCTGGAATGGCAGTGGCATACGTGTATAAATCTTTCAGAAGGCTGCCATGTCATTTTTGGTCCGGAGCCAGGCGCGGAGCTTCTAAATGTATAATGAAAAAGTCCAAAAGACACTTAACAAGCGCTGTGATGGATGTTTGGTGGCTTTGGCTGGATCTGCCGCACTGTAATATGGGCTTTCAGTGGGTGATTCATAGATAGACATTTCTGCTTTATAAGCAGACAACCGCAGGATACTTGAAATCTGGTTCATATGACAGAAACTCAGCAGGAGACGGCCTCATCTTTGGCTCCACTATTTTCTTTTATTCACTTCCTGTTGTTGTTTTTGTGCTAAAAGAACTTGGTGGGTTGTTTTGCATGAGTTTGAATTGAGGCCGTGTCCAAAGGAGTGAAGCCTTTAAGTGCGCTGCTCCTTTAAGAGCTCGCCTGTCACAGCGCCAGGAGAAAGTGATAAGAGACAAGTCCCATGGGCTGTGATTTGACAGGAGGAAGGCAGTGCGATTGTGTTAACAGTCACTACCAATAACAAATGACCTCATAGTTCCTACTTAACAGCATAATAATTGAAAAAGCACGAAACCTTGTAGGTACTTTATTTTGTGTGGGATTATGTTGCCCACTTTACTTGCTATTTGCATTGTTGATTTATGATTCCCTCCATCAGGACCACATGTTGACTAAGCATTGTTCCATGTGGTTATCCTATATTTCCAGCGTTATTACTCCACTGAATGTACTCTTTTGGGGAAAGTTCAGCAAGGCTTCCATATTTCCAAGGTTTTATGGCAGAGTGGGTTAAAAAACTGCACTAACAGCATCATGATAGTACTGTGTTAGTTCTCCGGGGAATTGCCCTGTGTTTCACACGCTGCTGTGTCAACAGTTTGTTTCCTCCAGCTTTGCTGCTCAAGTTTACATTCAAGGACGTGAGGGTCAAAACTGCAAACGTGGTTCTCTAGACTCTGCACGTGTGTGAGGGAGGTTGTAGCTCCTGTTCAATGAGTGCATGGTGGTCCTCGTTGTAGGAAAAACAGAGTGACTTCCTCAACACCGTGTCTCCATGTACCTGCTGTGTTTATACCATGGCAAGGTGTGGCCCATTCCTCACCGTTCGACTCAAGACACACCACAGCACCAGACTAAACACAAAGCTTACATGGGAGTCACCCAGGGGCAGCCTAAGAAGAATGCCAGGTCACGGGGTGTGTGGAGGAGCGTTAGGGTGGCAGTGGTCCCCTGGCCCCTCAGCAGATGGCCTGTAGGAAGCCTATTGACGCGAACAGAGGACTGAAGAGGAAGAGGGAGGGAGGGTTCAGGCAGGGCGCAGCGGTTTGCAGCTAAAAGGAAGACTTGTTTTGTTGTTGTCGCACAATACTTCGATTCAAGTTGCAGCAGAAGGCAAAGTGTGTGTCCTTTTTAGGTTTGTGTGTTGGCACGCCTTTAAGCCTTTCATACTCACAGCCCTGCTCTGTGTGAATAAATGTTGCAGGAAAAGTGTCAGTACTGGTGCTAAAAGAAGGCCGTCATTGTGACAAGTTAGACAACCAGCTTTATGCTGACTCTGAATGTTGTCGGCATCTGCTTTTTGGCCTTCGCTCCACAGAGAGCATTGTTTAGCTACTCTCTGTTCGTGTCAACAGACTTAAAATCATTTCACCTTCATGAACCCCTAAAATATTCTTCTGCTTACTGGGCTCATGGTGAACTAGTGATGCGCACAGATTCAGTGTTGTGTTGTGAGAGTTTTAGACATAGGATGTAAAGGGAAAATGGGGAACTGAGTAAGAGAGGTGGCAGTTTTCCCACAGGTTCCAAGGTTAATGAAGGCAACACCGATGCTTTGTGTTGGACCAGTCAAGTGCAGTTGACTGTGTATCCACAGGCGCTATTGGCTTAGCTTTGCTGAGGGTCCATGTGAACCATGGCCCCAGTTAAATAAGCATAACAAAGCTGGAAATTATTAGTGTGTTACTGTCAGATAGCAGCTTGGGTATGTAGGTTTAGGCTTATAGTGCCTAGACCATTTCTGTCAGTATCAATGCTGCTTTTTATTCAATACCTTCTCCCTCTGCTTCACCCTTTAACTCACGACGAATGAAGCCAGTGTTTGGTTAATCCTCTGATCAGCTCAGAATGATGGTTCAAGTTCATTACCAGGCCTTCATGTCTCCGGCCAAGTTTCCACTGTGCTTTCAAGTGCTACTTTTTCATACTCGTTCTAAACAGTCTGAGGAAGGAGAGAATAATTTCCTTGTGTAGCTCCTTGTCATGTTTGATTTTTTTGAAACATTAGCCTGGATCTTTGCCTGGACCATGAACTTGGGGATCTAGTGCCTCATGTGCTTTACATGTTAAAGTTAAAATGTTAAAGTCCCCTGGAATTCCCATCTCAACTTCATGTATTAAACACGCTCTTTCACAGTAGTCCATTTACTCAGTCAGCCAACACTGTTTAATCTCACCTCACCGTCGAGGTGCATCCAAGCAGGAGCAGATAAACTCTTAATGCTGCAGATCACTTAATCCTGAAGGTTAGGGCTTTTGGCAGGGGGTGTTTACACTGTAACCTTACACATGCTGTACGTGTGCTGCGAGGCTTAGTGGAGCTAGCGCCATTTGAAAGCCTTCCTGAAGTGTGTGCCGCATGCATGTACGTGGAGTTATGTTACTCACACAAGAAGGAGTCACACCACTTCTCAGAAGATGCCTGGTGCCTCCGCATAGTGAGCTCCTCAGCCGTTTCTGGTTTTGGATACTGCCCCCGGACAAATTTGGTGGTGACGAGTGAAGAAAAAAAAGGAGCAAGATAGGATTCCAAGGTTTAAAAATAAACAGACGGGTAAACTGTAGCCGGCTTTCAAAAACTTTCCCAACCCCGATCAAAGACGACGTCATTTACTCGTGGGGAGATGGAAAAATGCTACTAATGTTTGGTTTGGATGGTGAGTTAGATTTGGGGTGGGAGGGTGGAGTGAATTTTTAAACTACTCATACTTTAGCACCAGGGTGGCACTACTGCACTATGCTTTTTTGCACTGTAAAGTACAAAGCCTGGTTGATGTGATACTTCTGTAACTTGGTTGGAGTGATGTTCATTGGACCCGATCGTTTAGAGCTGTGCAGTTTTTCGACAGGAAATGTTTTTGACGGGATGTTGGCTGAATCATTTTTTTGCGAACCTGCCAATAAGAACAATGCTCATTTTTCCAGATACAGAAAATCTCACACTGCCACAAGTAAGACAAGCTCAGATGCTGTCTCAGTATTGCTTTGTTTGCCCTAGTGAGAAAAAAACAGCGCTGCCTTCCAGACACTGTCCTCTCCCAAATGCTGGGGATTAGGTCTGCTCTTTAACTGGTACACCTGTTATCAAACAGGGATCTCCTTTCACGTGGTAGATTACAGTCCTGCAGAAACACTGATTACTAAGGCGACTTCTCTCTCTGTGTTTCAGATGAGCCAGACAATCCGAGGAATGAGTTTATTTTGAAATATGAGGTGGAGAGAGCCTTGCCCATAGGACCTCCAATCTGAGAAGAGACCTTCAGACAGGTGAGTCCAAGGACTGTGGCCCTCATGTCTGGGTCGTCAATATTATTATGTGTGATTATATTTAACTTTGAATTTGAACTGTGTCCCATGTATACACGTCAACAAAAAGTGTTCTCTCTTCACTATGGCATGGATGTTACTTCCTCTTCATAAATATTAGTCTTATAAAATTGTCATTTTCTGTCTTTATTTAAACCTGAATTTACACCCTCACCTAGTGTGTTTAAAACCCTTCCAAGTGGTCTGGAAAGGTTTCTTTTAGTTCGTAATCTACTTGGTGTGCTAATTCAAAGTCTTGAACGCTGTTGAAGGTATTTAGTCCTTAGTATGTTATGTAATAACATCACAGACAGCAGTAGACACAGGGATGTCTTTTACGGCCAGCAGTGTCCCATCAATTTATGTGCTATAGCTTCCACCCTGTAATGAAATGTCTGTCTGGTCATGGCTCTCCGTCACTAATGTAAGAGTGTTGTGGACAGTCTGGAAGTGATTTTTCATTGTCATGAAGTCTGTCACACATAACAACCATGACAGCCTAAAGTCTGTTCCTCTAACTTGACTTTTCTATAGAAAGAATGGAAGAATGTAGTAAAAAGGAAGGGGGTAGACCATACAGGTTAATGACCAGATGTGATAGAATTACTTATAGCTATTTTCTTTGAAAGGCATAAGGAAGGTATTAGACCTGCTGCTGTTTTTACTCTGGAAACTGCCACTGCAACTTAAATGATTATGTATGTGTATGGTATAGTTTTATGGGAGTGTAGTCATTATTGTTTATGAGTAATAAGTTAATTTTATGTCCTTGATGAGCTGGCATTGTGTCACACTGTGTCATATATTATACTGCCTTATGTGTGAGTACCATGAATTTTCCAGTCACACAATGCTGATGACATTATGGTTTTGTTTCCTTTTTTACATTTTTTTTCCAGGCAGCAATGGGAAATTCAGAGAGCCAATATAGCATCCAGGGCCCCAGAGGCACCAGCTTTGTCTTCCCTGGGAAACCGAAGCCGCTGAAGCTCCGCTCAGCCAGAGACGATGCTCTGTCGCCCCATACATGGTGGAAAAGTGCCCCAGTGGGCTCAGGGTACAAGGCCAGGTGTGTTGGCCGGGGCTGTCTATCCCCCCCTAAAAGCCGACAGCCTTACTCCGCTAGGCACTATGACTATGTCTCAAAGGGAACAAGGGGCAGCCCAAGTGAGCATCGCTGGCACCGATCACCTGGATGTGGCATACGCAGGCGCCATATTTCAGATGAGTATGAAGAAAATCCATATGGGGCTGAGCTTAATGGGCACACCCTGAATGGACATGGTGATGGGCACGAAGCTTTAGAGGAACAGAGCAGCCCACGGGTGGTAATCAAGAAGGATGGCAGTCTCAGAGTGGAGTTCACCAACACCTCAGGCAATCCCCTCCTCCTGGACGAGGCTTCTGGCCCTGTACAGCTCCTCAAGTTCTCTCCTAACCTGGAGTCTGCCTCCACGCCCAGTCTGCCTGGTTCGAGTGGTAGTAGGCAGGACGGCCACTGCAGTGGTCCTCCACCGGCTTCTACCTCCTCCACAGCCAGGACGAGTAAGGGAAGCTCGCTGAGCTCTGATGGTTCTTGGTACGATTCTCCATGGGGGCCCAGCACAGAGCTGTGTGAGCAGGACCAACCCTGCTCTACAAGCAGGACTCTAGTCCACTCCCCAATCCACCAGCTAGACTCCTTCACTGAGCAGTCTCCGCCTGAGTCCATCACAGACCTCTACAAGGACTCCACAATGGCTGCTACCTTTCCTACAGCCAGGGTCCTGTCCTCACAGTTACAAGAGTCTCCGTCAGGCCAGAGGCCACACCGCGCCTCTTTTGCATCAGTCATGGATGTCCCATTGGAGGAAGAGTGCCCTGATGCCCGCCAGTACTCGTCATATACCCTGCCATGTCGCCGGCCCAAAGCCCACACCATTAGCGAGCATCTGGACCAGTATCCTCATCAGGAACAGCACCAGGAGCAGGCTGGGCCTGATTTCGGCTTTCATAAGAAGGACTCCATCAAGAACCGCATCAGACGCCTCAGTGACTGGACAGGCAGCCTCAGCCGCAAGAAGAGGAAGTCTCAGGTAGGTTTGGCCAGGATGGGTTTTGGGGATCACATTCTTGTACTCAGCATTTTCTTTAATGATTTACTTATCGCTCACAGGGATCATACAGGGATCTTGTCTATATGGTAGGTGAAAGAATAGTTTGCAAAAATGTGATGTTCCTAGTTGCCCCATAAATTGTAGCCCCCATAGCACCCAGTAGATACATTTATCACCCTCTTACTGTAGTTTTTTTTACTTGCCTTACTGTTAGCCTTAGAGCTACAGCCTATTACACAGGAGAGAGCATCAGTAACAGCCATGCACAGTTTTTTGTCTGGCAAGGTTTATTTTATCGTGAGCCACAGTGGTGGTCCTGGCGTGGCCAGGAACCAACCTCCGTCCTCTGGTCCTTAGCACCACAACACCAGCTGTCTGAGGACAGGGCACAGTGGGGCGGCACAAAATGAAATTTGTAAGGCAGCCATCTCTGGGTCGGGTTGTTTTTGTGAGCAAGGATGAGAGGCTTATTGTAATGTAAGACATGGATGGTCCCCCGAGGAAAAGGAGTTTTGGGCTGATGTGCAAATGTCAGGATGACTGCATCTGGGTGGGTACATTTGAAGTATTACTGCATACTGATTCTATGTTATGAGTTGTTGAATGTACACTACTTGTCACATATTAATGTTTTAGCCTTTTTGTTTGCTGTCAGGTGTGCATGTAAGCTGTGAGGGTGCTGATATAGCCAAACTGTATTAAATGCCAGAGTATTGGATGTTATTCAAAGGTGTTTTTAAGTTTTGCGGAAAACCAATGCAGCTCATGGGAGTGCGCAGGAATTTGGGGATGGATCAGGATGCTACAGAGATATACAGGCATATGAGATGCAGCACAAACAGCTGATAGATTTTCCCCAGTAGTAAAATAATACTTGTACCACACAGGCATGGGTCAGAGGAGACGTTAGAAATAACCACAGCTTGTCTGCATGTTTCCTGCATATGATTTTAAGAACCATGTGCTTTTGTCCTACAAAGACTACATTCTTAATATCTTTAATTTTACACAAAACATTTCTTAAAACTGAGCCTGAACTCATGTCCCCCTCTGTCTTTGAGGATTGAAAGCAATTGTTTCTGCATTAATTCGTTTAGCTTTGCCTTGTAAAAGTTTTAAGAACGCTGTTTGGGCACTGCCAAGAGAATAGCTGTAAGCCTTTGAGAGGCTCTGTTCGAGTGAAACTAAATCCTAGCTGAAGATTTAACCCCACCCCTCCTCTAATGTTAATGAATGACTTATGGTTGTTCTGGCTGTTGTGTGGCACAGATTTTCTGGGCTCCCCTCACGGTCTTTAGAGAGTAAATCTGCTAATAGGGATTGGTGTTCAGTCAGTCGAGTCTGACAACAAACCAAAGGAAAAAATGGAACAATCACTGCATTCAGATAGCGTTTTCTTCTCTGTTAGAGTAAGAATGTGTGATCTTCTCCATGTCCTTAAACCACAGATAATGCTAAGTGAATTATATGAGATACTTTGCCATGACACTGTCACTCCACCCTGCGGTGACAAATATGCAGTAGACTGACAGTGTTACACAGCTTTTGCTTTACATTAGTAATGTCTGCCTCTAAATCTCCCACTTGCCACAACACCATGCTAATCTATCATGTGTTACCGATCGACTGTTTTTGGAGGAAGATTTGCACCCACAGATTTACTTCAGCCTTTTGTAATGCAGAAATAAAGCTGATAGAAGACTGTGTTTGCCTGCAGTAATCCTCAAGACACTTTTTTAAAGGTGTATGCACTCAAAGAAAATAAAATCCTTTGTCAGCACCAGGTAGTCGACAGATTGTAACAATTCGGGGCTCTGTTTCTTGAGATAAATGATAAGACTACATTTACATTTAAGCTTGAAATTTGACAGTTTCAATTGGGAATATTCAGGCAAATAAAAAAAGGAAAAAAGAGTTAGTGATTGACACCTGAGGTTCTCTTTCTTAGCGACTGACGAGGCCTACAACAAATTCATGTTAAATTCTCTTAGGAGCTTTAAGCTTATCTTTGGGCTGCATTTCCTCTCTCCTTCGGGGGCCATTTAGTTGACTGCCAAACCTGTGTGGCATAAATCTCCAAGGGCTGATAACAGTGCCTCCTTTCAGTGGGTCAGCTAAAATCAGGGGCATCTCCAGCTCTGGTTCCCCTCCACCTGGACTCCAGGGCTCTGTCGTAGGTTTAAAGGTCACGCCACCGCCCTGATGCCAAAGGCCAAGAACCTGCTTGGCTGCTTGGAAAGCAGCTGGAATAGAACTGGGAGAGGGTGAACACATTGTTGAAGGAAGCTAGGAAAGGCTGAAATAAAGATCCACCCAGTGCTCTGTGCACATTTTCCAACAGTGACACTATATAAATACTGTGTGTTTCATGGTGGCAGGTGGATGTAATGGTTAAACAAAGGCTGTCCTCAATGGAACACAGTGGGTTGAGAGGGTTCATTGCTGCGTTTAACATGAGCTCTTAGCTCCATGGTAGCTCTGAGAATGGTGCTTTGAGCACCATTCCAGTCCTTTTCTTAAGATTTGGAAACCTTTTGAGTTGTTTGCCAAATATCAACAATAGGAATTGCTTTAATAAAGATGAGGAAGACCTGGACGAAGCCAAGTGAGACACAGAGACAAACAAAGACGCCGGATGAGCTCCAACGTGACGGCACATACTATGTGTCTGCGCGCTGAGAGCTCTCCACTCTGTCGCCAGGGGCAGAATCAATGCCGCAATCTAGTCAAGTGCAGGTAGGCTGTCATTAGGCATGAAAGAGTGCAATTCCATCAAGTGTTCATTTGGGGAATTCGGAAGCCACAGCAGAACTCAAATGACGTGAAATTGTCTGAGCCGGGAGGGTTCCAACCTCCCAGGTGCCATCACAGGAAATTTGTCCCACTTTCTCAGCCTAGTGAAAGATTTAGAGACTGTAATGCAGACTTTGAAGTAGGTTTGAGTGGTTTGACTAAATTTTTTCAAAAGTTTCTCTTCCAATTTTGCAGTGCCTTGGGGCTAATTGAAAGGAGAACAGTTAGATTTTTGTCCCAATGTAAGCTCTGCTATATATACAGAGGTGTATGCTTCTGGGGGAGAACACCTGTGTGTTTACCTCAGTGTAGGTGGTAAGAAAACTCACTTGAAAATCATCAAAACAAGCCAGCACCTCCCATGTAGCCATGATAATCTAATCTTTCGCCTATATGTTCCTCAGACCTTTTCTCTACTTTTCATGCCTTATCAGGAGGCCAGGTACAAGGACCTGAGCGACGCCTTTGACAGCGGGGTTGATGGCCTGACTGCAGACACCAGCTCCCCCTCACAGGTCTCCAGCCTCCTCTGGTTCCCAGGAGCCTCCAGGGCCCAATCATCAGGGGCCATTCACCAGTCGACGAGCGACGCCGTGCGCCAGAATATCTACGAGAACTTCATGAGGGAGCTGGAGACGGGCACTGGGCAGGGAGGAAGGGGAGGTGGTGAGAGGAGGGAGCCGTCCACGGGCACCGAGGAGGGAGAGAGCAGCAGCGAGTCGGCTGAGGGTTCCCTGGAGCAGCTGGACCTGCTGTTCGAAAAAGAACAAGGGGTGGTCAGACGGGCCGGCTGGCTTTTTTTCAAACCCCTTGTCACCCTGCACAAAGACAGGAAGCTGGAGCTGGTGACCCGCCGCAAGTGGAAGCAGTACTGGGTGACCCTGAAAGGTGAGCTAGAATCTGGGAAGAGAGGGGCGCGGGGAAACAATCAGGCACCTGGAAATTGAGTCAAAGAACTTGCTGACTTGTGGTTTTAAAATCATTCAGTTCAAGTTAAGTAGATTATCCAGATTTTAGCTCTATAATTCAGTTTTAAGGAGCGGGTGGGTTCCTCATTCGTCTCAGGGTTTTCCTCTCAGCAGTAGTCATGTCCTTGACCATGGCATCACACTTGACATTGAGTGATTGTGCTCACCTCCCACCCTTAAAAGCTTACAGGCTATTTAGCTTTTGCTTCTGGCCAAATGGATAAAATTCAGGCCACCAGATTTGTGCGTATGTATGCATACTGCTTTTATGACATTGCGTTTAAGTATTTGCTGAAGAGCACCTCTTGGAGGTCATCAAAAAAAGGTACAAGCAAATACAGTCTCATCACTTTTATGATTCAAAGCAGCCTTTTGGGAGTATGTTTGGGAGTATCTTTTGCACGTCAGTGTTCCCCAGTCCTGCAGAATGTCTTTCGTTTGATGTTTTTTTAAGAAAGTTTTGTCTGTAAGACATTATGTGAACCGCTGTATAAACCCCAAACTCTTACAGTCTAGAGGAATTTGCTTGTTTTCACTTACTCATGCATGTTTGTGTCTCTCTTTGCATCTGTATTTCTACTCCCTCTTTTCCAGGATGTACGTTGCTGTTCTATGAGACCTATGGTAAAGGCTCCCCGGAACAGGAGCTGTCGCCTCGCTATGCCCTCCTGGCCGAGGACAGCATCGTCCAGGCCGTTCCTGAGCACCCCAAGAAGGAGAACGTCTTCTGTCTCAGCAACTCGTATGGAGACGTCTACCTCTTCCAGGTGAAGCACGTCAGATGACATTGAAATCCTTTTCTGATGATTGATGGGACACTGGGACATTCCCAATGTCCCATCATCAGCGATAGATCTCATGAATCTTGTCACTGGTGTTAAACAGCCTTCTTCACAGACATGTTGTTTTTCTTGCTCTCATGCAAAACACTGCACCATCCAACATGCAAATAAAGAGTAGGAGCTTTTGTCTTGGCGCAGAATGAATATCACATGTATCTCTTTCAGACTGAAGTATGTAGCTGAATTACACCAGACATACACTTTTTAGCTCCCCTTCCCTCGAGTGTTGCATAAGAAATGACCAATTTTGGCATGTGAGGGACTTGCAAGCAAAGTGCCCCCAAACTTCCCTGTTAAGGGGTCTGAGAGCACATCCTATCTTCCCGTTGTGCTTACTGACCTCACTGCCAAATACATGCCTAGGCTCATCTCTTTCTGCGGAGCCTCCTCCATTTAAGATTATAAGCCTTCCAGACCTACATCCCATAAAATAGTTTGGTGAGGAGCTGACCTGGCCCCAGAGGCGAGCGGAGTGAAATTCGGCTCTGCAACATGAAGAGGGTCTGGGTTTCCTCCTTTTTGTTTCCACTCACTGGGCCTGTTGATCATGAGTCATTCTCAATTTAAAGGGGATTCAACTGATTTCTTGTCCAACGTGCTGCTTCAGCCTTATGAAGACGGCACAGTAATCAAGCAACAGCTTATTAACAGGGAAAATGTATGTTTGATTTCAGTTTATAACCTGTGCTTTCTCATAGAGGCGCCGTTATTCAAGTTTTATTTTATTGATTCAGTGTAGGCCAGCTTGCCATCCAATGATTTTATTGTGATGTATGATAGAATAACACAGTAACACAATAACGCAGTTCAATCCTTGGAGCTTTATCAGGCTTCGTGTCTCTCAGTCCAGCTTGTAACAGGAATATTGGCCTTGCTGCTTCATCAAATCAAACCTCCTGTGTCTCTTTGCCCTTCAAGGCCAGCAACCAGACCGACCTGGAGAACTGGGTGACAGCCATCCATTCTGCCAGTGCCTCCCTGCTGGCCAAGCGCCAGGGGAAGGAGGACACGGTGCGCCTGCTGCGGAGCCAGGTCCGCGGCCTACTGCAGAAGATTGACATGGACGGGAAGATGAAGAAGATGGCTGAGCTGCAGCTGACGGTGGTCAGTGACCCCAAGAACCGCAAGGCTATTGAGAACCAGGTGAGGTGATGGTAATAATACCGTTCAGTTGGCTGGGATTAATACCAGCATGAGGAGATCCTCTATGGCATTTTACACTGAATTATGCATTTGATGCCTTTGGGACAAATTTCCCAGAAAGTCCCTTGAATTACTTCAGCATTGATAGACCAGGTGGTAATGTATGCTCTGCTCTGCTAAGTTTTGATTTTCAGACTCCTGTGTGTTGTTATTCCACATGATGTGTCCTACTTAAATTTTCTTGATTTTTGTGACTGTGGTGACAAGCGCATGCTTTATTTTTGTCTGTGGGTGGGTGAAGTGGCCTAAATGCATCAGTCCCCAAATGCATCGCGAGGGGCCCAGGGGAGCAGCTCGCTCCCCAAACATCAGATTGGGATTCCAGATGTTTACTGGTAATGAGCTCTCAACATGCATTATCCTTTTCCTCCTCCTCACAGCCTGGGGCAGAATCTGAAGCACCCAGCACTGTTCTGTAGCCTATATACAGCAGATTACTGATGGGTATAAAAGGCCCATAACCTTTAGCTCAGTGACAACCAAAATGTTTCAGTACAGTAGAAACTGTTTGTTATGGAATGTGGGAAAATCCAGCTGCTATTTATTTATTTTTAACGTGCGACTCGGGTGGTCAGTGACTCGTGTTGCCTTTTTAGAACACATTCATACTTTCTGCATCGGTGTTGCTGTCAGGGTTCACGTTTTGTCAGCTGCTCATTTCCACATGCACTGACTGCATACGCGCAAGAAACACAAAGTGGACACTTTGCTGCTATAGCTGTCTGTTTTTGAAAGGGCTGTTATTTGGTCTTTAGTTAAAACTGGAAATATGAGTATGTTATTATCGAGAACCGGCAAGATAGAAGCTGGGCAGCTCACTCATAATGACCAATGGAGATGTCACTGCCTCACTGCCAGACTGACTGACTATGTGCTTGTATCTGTTTCCAATTAGCCGGTATGCCACCTCAGAGTAGACGAAGAGACAGACGGGGTAGGAGTCAATGATAGGGTCAGGGGGTATGGGACGGGACTGTGATACAGGCGCCCCGAGGCTGATGATAGATTTAAGGTTTCGGTGGGGTTGTCTAGCACCAACAGGGCACCACTTTGATGTACCCCGCCCCCACCCGTGCCTGCTAAAATCAGTGCCAGTAGACCTCTTTTGAAGGCCGCCTTCGCTCCCTTTCACATGCACATGATCACGCACACACAAGCTTACACACTGCGATCAAGTTGCATTGAAAGACTTATTATGCATTAGGGCTTTTACAGAGAGCCAGGGGCAGATGTTAAAGAGGGGGGAATAAGAAAAGATGAGAATCTGTTCAAAGAGAGGCTTATTTCTACCGAGCTTAATGGCTCTGAAATGGATGTAAATAAGTTGTGCGCGCAGGCCAGATGGGCCCAAACATGCCTTTCTTTTTACTGATGTCGGTTGATTGTCTCACTGCACTGGTTCAAGCCTGCTTGACGCATGAAGCAATAGACTGCATATAGGCCTTTCTTAAAAAATTCATTTCATCAGTGATGCACCCTGGCATGAATCATCAAATCGAATTTTATGCACAGGACTATTTTAGAACATCCCTGAATGAAGACGCGGATATTTGACTGTTGACAAACCGATCCAGATGGCATGTAAATCAGAGGCACGCTAGGATCTTGTGTGACGGTTATACATAGACATGAGTTTTTCCAAAGCGGCAACTCTCCTAAATTTGTCTTTGCTTTTGAAGAAAGAGCTTATCTGATTTACTCAGTATTACCTCCCTCCCCATCTCAAGTCCTCTTCAAACTACTCAGTGGAATTAATTTTCAGTTCTTCCAGAACACCCTGTTATATCTGATGAACCAAGAATAGCAGGATGAGCAATTTACTGACTTACCATCAGAGGACTTATATACAAGGTGTTTGAGTTCGGGTTCAGCAGAGTAATGCCAAGAATTAGACCAGTCAGGAACATCTTTAGACAAGTGAAAATAAACAAAAGTTGTTCATGTGTCCCAATAAACCATGCTAATGCTATATCCAGCTGCCATTAAACAAGAAAAAAAAATTGTGAAAAGTTGTCATTTATCATATTTTATATTGTAACACATCACTTTTGAGATGAGTTTAGCTACCTGTTATCTCACTGTAGTGCACAGCAAAAGCTGGTAATTAGCTGGTAATTATAGTACATAGTGAGACATGACTTTTGCAGACCCATGTTAACTATATAATATATAATTACAAGTGACCATTACGGGATAATATTCAATACAAAAACAAAGTGTAATCATAGAAAAAGTAGAGACAAGTCATTAAATTAGCAAACTGATTCAGTAAAGTCTGATGCACTGCAATATCTCTTAATTTTGCTAACATTTAGCTAAGGTTAGCCACTAAAAGCTACTGGACATACCAGACCAAGTCAAACTGTAGCTACAAAACTCTCATCGAAACAAGGGTGGGTTTTATTGCTTAGGAATTCAACTTTTCATTTGTCACTTATTCTAACAAAAGTTTCAGAGTTGAGCTTTAAATGTTAGCATTTAAATGGTAAATGTTCCACCACAGGTGTCAAAAATGTTTGTGACCTTGAAATTATCTGTATATTTCAAATTTCAACTATTCTGCTCTTCCATAGATAAAATGAGATGTGTGTCTTTTGCTGTTCTTGCTTTGATAAAGTCTAATGCCTCGCTCTAGTGTTTGATTGTTATCTAAATAAGTGACATACCAACTGCAAGGTCAGCCTATTAACCAAAGCATGTGGATTCCTCGCAGTTGTCCTCATGGTGCACGCCTGGAATGGGAATAATGGCTGACTGTCATGGACTCGGGGCTTGTTAACCAAGGCCACCTGCGCATACATGCTGAAGCTGTTTTCACTGGGGTTAGCACATGACATAGCCCTGTATGGTCCCATGGTGATTTCTGTGCAAGTTCTTTGTTCAACATGTTTGAAAAGTCAGAGGTTCATAAAACGCCACCCTCCCGTCCCTCCTCTGTTCGTTCCTGATCCTAAAGAATGCATCAATGTGAATGAGACGTATTTGGACAGCGCCATAGGGTGCGTTATTGTAAATGAACTCACAGTGCAGACGAGAGCTATTAAAGTCGGTTGTTATAGAGGGTTGTTTAACTTGAGTGTTCTCATTAAAACCAGTCTCCAGCCAACAAAATAAGCACTTTCTCATAGCTTACATAGTGCAAACAGGGATAGGGGGAAGCAGCTGTAAACTGTGTGTATGTGCTATGCGTGTGTTTGCGGAGTGGAGGTTTTAACGGGTGGTCTGTGCAACATCACCTCTCTCTCCAGACTTACATAAAAAAGTGGCATTAGGATTTACTGCGCACACTTGCACTCCTCTGCTAGATATGCAGTCCGCCCTCGCTATCAAACCTCCACCAATGTCCTCCTCACCCTCCACCAACATCTGCTAGCAATTGAGCTTGATGGAAAGCACTCTGCTGACCCTGGATCTCCCTCTTTGACTCTCCCTTTTCTGCCTCCCCTCCTCTTCCCCTCTCCTGGCCCCCTCCTTTACCTCCCCTCGACTTTCTTTTCTCAACCACCATCAAAAAAACAAACAAAAAAAATTCCAACCTCTACCTAACCTACTAAGGTAATAATCTCATGTCTTCTTCAGATCCAGCAGTGGGAGCAGAACCTCGAGAAGTTTAACATGGATCTGTTTAGGATGCGCTGCTACCTGGCCAGCCTGCAGGGTGGAGAGCTGCCCAACCCAAAGAGCCTGCTGGCAATCGCCAGCCGCCCCACCAAAACCACCCTGGGGCGCCTGGGGATCTTCTCCGTCTCCTCCTTCCATGCACTGGTGAGGAAGCCTACAGCTGGACAGATGCTTCTTTTTCATGTTTGATTCTTCAGTTTCAATTTACTTGATGTCTCACAGTAACCTTGAAAATCTTGTAATCATTTGAAACTAAAAAGCATCACGCAAACACTTTCTTTGTACATTACTGGAGGAAAATAAACCTAATTAAGATGGTCTGATTAGATGAAACATTTTGCAGAGCTAAACGATCGCAGTTCTGATAGTGTACATCTGCTCAGATCTGTTCCAGAGATGAGGCCACACTCAGGAGGCGCTCACTGTCGCTGACTCACAGACAGCGCAAGAGAGGCCTTTTCTCCTCGCTCAAAGGCCTTGACAACCTTACGAAGAGAGGCCGGGACAAGAGGCCCTCTGTGTCACAGGTACTACTGAACACACACAAATCTGGGTATTATTTAAAGAATACGATACTGGTACTTTTAATACAACCAAAATGTATTCAATAGCAATTTCTCCAGTGAAAAAATGTATTTCACTTCCTAAATATAAAATCTTAAGGTATTGATTATCTTTCTTTATTATTTTTATTATTGTTTGTGTATTAGTGCTTTGTGCTTCTGTCAGTGTTGAACGTACTGGCTTTCAGTAATTCATGAACGCACCATGAAGTGACATTAGATAATTTCCATCATATCCCAGAGTGATGAAACACTTCAGGTGGTCTGGATTAGCAGATTCTTAATGCAGGATCACCCACGTTATGTATTCAGTGGGGGAAAAAAAAAACAGAACATGAGCATACAGAATTCATGAGCATGCGTGCACACAAGTCTCATGTCTCGCACTCACATCCTCAGTGCTCATTGTGCGCTGACATGAAAGAAAGCAGGAGACATTCAGGGCTTTCAGCACATGCATACCCCCTAAGGAGAGTTTATTAATTAGAAGCACATAAGCTCACCCCCCCGTCCATGTCTCGATAAGTTTGAGTGCACACCTCCCATCAACATAAACACTGAGGAGCATTCCTCACCCAGGTGCAGAGGAGGGGGGCCTCTAAATCCTCTCAGGTTAGTAATTAAGACTCACGCAAGCTGGTTATTTATTGATACACAAATCCACCACTCTGCACCCCGAAGGTACGGCCCTGGAGAATACTCTGCTGTTGGTGGTCTATTTTAAGAATCGCCACAGGGAGCATGTCTTTTATAGAGCTCTGTACATTAGTTGAGGGTATGGGATGGGAGAGGAGCGTGGTTTTGATTAACGGCAATCTACCTTCATTCTGTGAAATCGATAATGAGTTGTATTGTTTTAGGGCGAGCATGGCTAAGGGCCAGTCATGTTCTCCTGTAGGTGAGGCCTGACTCCTGACTGCTTACAAAATGTTTCCTGTCCTGCTTCTTATCTAGCTCATCCATCCCACCACCTGCTCTGTGATATTTCTGTTTGTGCATTTTCACTCGTCTGTCAGCGGCTAGGTGTGTGTACGAGTGTGTGTGTGCGCGTGCGCTTGTGTGTGTGTTGTTATTTTTCCGGGGAACTCCAGCCGACCGGCCTAATGAGGCCCAGTTACATTTCGCAGTGCAGAAGGCCGAGGTGGTGCTGCAGCACACGCATGAATTATTGAAAGCCATATGTGGTAGATGGCATTCTCCACTCTTTCCTCAGCCCCACAGACACCAGCAGATGGTAGGTGTAAGGACGCTAAATATTAAACAGCCTCCCTTTATTTTTTCCCCCAGGTCCCTCTTCTCTTACAAGCTCATTTTAGTGCTTTTTAAGGATATTTTTTTCTTTACATAGAGGCTAATAAAGAACAGAAATTGGCTGGTGACTGCTCGAAGGGATTTTCAGTGTGCTGGGTTTTCCTGGACATCTGCTGTTTTTGTGCTGTTTTCCTTTTTTTTCTCAAAAGCAAAAGATCTTCGTAGTGTCAGTTTCGGTTTTCTGTCGCTCTGTGTGGGGAAATTCAGTCATGACCATTTTAAATGACATCATCAAGTTCTTGGCCGTTCTCTTGCATGGCGCTGATGGGACATGTGTTCGCTGGAGAAGGATTTGGACGGGGAAGCCGGTCTGAGAAGCCAAGCTCTCCTCCATGCACTTAATCTGTTGTTACCCTCTCATGTTCCCAGACTGCTTTCTCCAAGGTTCAGGATATCTTCATTTGTTGCTTCCTCCTTTTTTGCTCTCCATTTATCCCCCTTCCTCTGACCCAGACGTCCTTTTTTTCTGCCTCTGCTCCTATCCTGCTTATTTAATCTCTTAAACCTAGAGTTTCATCTCTCTCTCTCTCTCCAAATTTCTCTCAGCATTTGTCTTTCCTTTTTTCCCCCCTTTGGCCTCGTCCTCTCTCTCAAACCCCGTCTTTCTCAGAGCATAAACATCAGAGCGTTAGCTGCCGGTCCTTCTCCCACAGTTTCCATACTGACTCATCTGTGTTGACTAAGCCTAAATCCCATTTACCACTGCAACTCTGCGCTCGACAACCTTGCCCCAAAGTCATGCTCTCCCCCCATCTCCTTCCCTCTCGTTTTCTCATCCGTCTTAGGAGAGCTATGTATACAGCGAGGAGCTGGCCGACAGTCGGCTGTGGGAAGTAGGCCAGAAAGGTCCGAGGATTTGTGGGAGAGTTGGTAAAGCTTTCTAAATTTAGTCAGTTTACGGCGAAGCAGCACTGTTTACAGCCACTTTATAAATGCACTCGTGCTGGGGAGGGAGACTTGTTGTACGCCGCCGCTCAGAGGTCAGATGAGGGTGCTTATTACCATAACAGGAGCCAGAGTTTTTTTTGTTGTTAGGAAGGGATTGTCTTTGGAGAAAAGTAATCCTTAGAAATCGAGAAAGCTCCTGCAGGTCTCCTCTGTATACCGATTATTAAATGTAGCGTGCATAGAGAGAAATTCAGCTTCAGCTCAGTTTATTTCACAATTAAATACAAGAGCCTTTGTCGGACCTTTTTTGAAAACTGCCCCGTTTCTGGCACCATCCATGCCACCCATCATGTCTCCCCTGCCTGGTGACAAAGTATCTCTGCAAAACCCCGATAACTGCGACCTGTTTGAGTAACACCCTCGCATAACGGATGGCTCTGTGTCACTGCCGTATTATAGAGTTGTTAAAGCCCTCTGAGGCCTGTGGCAGAGTCACCTCCAGCTCCAGGCTTAGCCTGACGCGCAACACGCCTAACAATCACAAGCCGGGGAGAGAAGCTGGAGTGGAGAGGTTGAGGAAGATGGAACGGATCAAGAACTGAGGGATCTTTTCCGCCGGTTGGTGGAGATGGAGAGGGGGAGAGTTGCCTGATCTGTAACCGGACTGTTTCCCCTTTCTTTCATCTCTCTGCTACACAGAAACCACTGAGTGTCACACACACACACACACACTCCTCCACAGCACACAGTTTAGCACACAGCCTATTTCCACCGCTCCACCTTCAAAGGCTGCAGACCCCGTTTGGAAGCAGTATCAAAGTGCTGCACTCGCCACACGTAGTTTTTAATTAACTACATAATAGCACCGTGCGTGTCTAATATTGTGTTGCTGAAGTGGCTGGGCACTTAATCGCTCATGAGTCAATCGGCATGGTGCCCCTCTGTCTGTACTTATGACTGTTTGTCCCTCGATTTCAGATCTTTGAGAGCGACGCTGGAGGTCAAACGTACGCCTTACCTCCCAGGAGCACCGAGGTGAGTCACGGCGCTCAGTAACCGTTAGGGTTTGGGAATCTTTGATGTATCTCTTAAAAATTCCACCGCCATCTGTCACATCCATCCTGTGGTACAGTTTTATGTGCCGAATTATCAGTTTCAGCGTGAAGTTGCCGTGGCGGAGACGGGTCCGCTGTTGCTTTGACCTCTGCTGCCTCTCTTGGCTTTGATAGTGGGCCGTGTAAAGATATTTTTACACATAGGGTCCCTGTGTGAAGGGATCAGAAAGTGTGTGCGTGTCTGCCTGTGTATTGCTTGTCCAGGATCAAAGGAGGGATTCCTTTCATGTTGACGTGCAGGTGGCTGAAAGATAAATAGACAGCATATCCAACAAGAGATCTTTACAGCGGCTGAACCGTGTTAAAATCTGGTGTGGACAGGCCTTCACTGCACGGCATAATTGAGTTAATGGCGGGTGTTGAGTTGAAGCGTTGACCAGAATCGCTGATTGAAAGTGTGAGTTTATGGTGAAAGTGTTAAATGATTGACGAGTGTGAGTCCTGGCAGCAGGCCTTCAGACTGCAGCATTTGCAGGTTATTTGGTGGTCACATGTTTCGATCTAGGAAGTGTGAAAAATTGATATAAGCGCCAAACCTTGTTGTCTTCAAGCTCCCATGTCTCCTCTGTCAGACCTTCTTGTTTGTTTTTCAGCCGGACAGTGGGGGGTGCTCGTGGTTAATGAGACTACCCTTTAAAGCACATTTATAACAAGCTGAGTCTTATTCTTGTAGTTGTTCTATCAATAACGCTGTACTCGCTGAGACATTGCTACAACGTAGAGTTAGTGCTGCTGCAGTTTCCACATCTCAGTGGGTAGCTCGCTGAGGACAATGTATTATTACTGTTAGGAATAAAATATTTATTATATTCTATAATTGCCATGAGCTAGATGAGAAGATTGACACCGCTCTCATGTCAGTCCGTTAAATGAAGCTGAAGACCGTAGCTGCTTATCTTAACTAAGACTGGAGTTTGGTGCAAAAATAACTAGCCTAGCTCTGTCTAAAGTTAAGAAAATCTGCCTACCAGAACCTTCAAGGCCCACTAATGAACATGCTACAACTTGTTTATTTAAGACACACATAAACCAAAGTCTCAAAACAGCACTTTAATTTTTTACAGTGGTTATACTTAATAGAGCCAGGCTAGTTGTTTCTACCCGTTTCCAGTCTTTATGCTAAGCTAACCACCTGCTGGAAGTAGCTGCATATTTAACCAACAGGTACAGTGGGGCAAAAAAGTATTTAGTCAGCCACCAATTGTGCAAGTTCTCCCACTTAAAAAGATGAGGTCTGTAATTTTCATCATATGTATACCTCAACTATGAGAGACAAAATGAGAAAAAAAAAATCCAGAAAATCACATTGTCTGATTTTTAAAGAATTTATTTGCAAATTATGGTGGAAAATAAGTATTTGGTCAATAACAAAAGTTCATCTCAATACTTTGTTATATACCCTTTGTTGGCAATGACAGAGGTCAAATGTTTTCTGTAAGTCTTCACAAGGTTTTCACACACTGTTGCTGGTATTTTGGCCCATTCCTCCATGCAGATCTCCTCTAGAGCAGTGATGTTTTGGGGCTGTCGCTGGGCAACACAGGACTTTCAACTCCCTCCAAAGATTTTCTATGGGGTTGAGATCTGGAGACTGGCTAGGCCACTCCAGGACCTTGAAATGCTTCTTACGAAGCCACTCCTTCGTTGCCCGGGCGGCGGTGTGTTTGGGATCATTGTCATGCTGAAAGACCCAGCCACGTTTCATCTTCAATGCCCTTTCTGATGGAAGGTGTGTGGTTCTGGGATTTTTGCTCACCGTTCTCGTGATCATTTTGACCCCACGGGGTGAGATCTTGCGTGGAGCCCCAGATCGAGGGAGATTATCAGTGGTCTTGTATGTCTTCCATTTTCTAATAATTGCTCCCACAGTTGATTTCTTCACACCAAGCTGCTTACCTATTGCAGATTCAGTCTTCCCAGCCTGGTGCAGGTCTACAATTTTGTTTCTGGTGTCCTTTGACAGCTCTTTGGTCTTGGCCATAGTGGAGTTTGGAGTCTGACTGTTTGAGGTTGTGGACAGGTGTCTTTTATACTGATAACGAGTTCAAACAGGTGCCATTAATACAGGTAACGAGTGGAGGACAGAGGAGCCTCTTAAAGAAGAAGTTACAGGTCTGTGAGAGCCAGAAATCTTGCTTGTTTGTAGGTGACCAAATACTTATTTTACCGAAGGAATTTACCAATTAATTCATTAAAAATCCTACAATGTGATTTCCTGGATTCTTTCCCCCCATTCTGTCTCTCATAGTTGAAGTGTACCTATGATGAAAATTACAGGCCTCTCTCATCTTTTTAAGTGGGAGAACTTGCACAATTGGTGGCTGACTAAATACTTTTTGCCCCACTGTATGTGGGTGGTATCAACCTTCTCGCCTAATTCTCGTTACAAAAATGGGTAAGAATATTTCCCAGAATATCTATTCTTTTAATACTGTTGTAACTTAATAGGTTACATGATTTAATTGTTTCATGACTGGTGTCAATTTATTTGTGAAGGCTGTTAGAGGTGTTCATTAAAGAATGTTTGTTGTATGCAGGTGTATTTTGTTGAAAACCGCAATACCCAGAATGCCTTGCGGCAAGTTACGTTTAAGGAGCAACTATTTTTACACCAGTTATGTTTGAGAAGTTGTGTGCTAATGATTAGCCGGCTATTCCCCTTTAAGAGATAAAAAGAAATGTAACCACTCAGAAGTTATATAAAGGAAGCTTGGTCTCATAAGTTCGGCATCTTGACCATTTTTTCTGAAGATATTTACGACAAATAAATAATGACTTTTACTGAAGCCCACCTCTCCACAAAGCTCTGAAGTGTCTTTTGAGCAAATAAGTAAATACCTAATGGCCTGAAATGGAAAATTTCTGCAGCTCAGCCTGTTTCCCGTCGTCGACATGAACAGCAAGAAAACATGAATTTCTGACAGATGAGCATATAATGGACACTTTTAGCCAGAGCAGGACGAATGTTATGAAGACTGATGTTCCACAGGATGCAGTGATTCACAGTGAGAGTCTGTGGTGAATGTGGCGAGTGTTAAAACTGCCTTGAAATGAAATCGGCAACAGGAAGTGGTGCGGGGAAAACAATAAAGGCCTTCATTGGGTCGACGCTTTTTTTTGCGGCGGCCTCCCCTCGGCCGAGTGTTTCGGTCTTTCCCAGATTTGGACGTGAATGTGGAAAACAGCTCGTTCCTTGAATCCAGTTGATTTAGTGGGGATTAAGACTCTTCAGAGTGGGAGGTGGGGAACGAGGGAGGAGGGAGGAGAGGATAACACAGCTGTATTGATTTTTGTCGACACATACGGTTCTTCATCTCTGTCCTGATGACTCTGCACCTGTTGTCCTATTTGGGTCTCAAATCCCTTGTATCACTCTAATAAACAATCATTGTCCACTAATCCTGTGAAGTGGAGTCAAGTGAAGGGTGCGTTCATACGTGTGTGTCTATGCTTTGTTGTATTTGCGCAAAAAAAAAACAAGTGCACACAAGCAGCACAACTGTCGGACGTGTTTGTGTCTGTGGTTTCTGTTTACTATTTATCCACAGGCTGTGACTGTTGCATGAAGCGAGTGAAATGAGGTAAACGTCTAAAATGGGAAGATAAGGTGGTAACATGGAAGCTGTCTTGGCCTCCACAGAGGTGAAAACGGAGGCCACACTGAATGACTTAGTTTTCACTCTTTAGACGCTCCGTCCACCCACTCCTTCTGTCAGCAGCTGAGCGAGCGAACAAACATGTTTTAACTGCAAGAAATGACACGAACGCTTGCTTCAACATTGATTTCTTCTAACTAAACGCTGTGCGTATTTAAAAATATGTACAAATGCCTGCTCCTGTTGTATAAATTCCAGAGCAGGGTGATGGACATATGGTTATGGGTTAAAGTTCAGGTTCAGCTTTCCTTTCTTTTCATGTTCCTCATCTCTGGAAATGAACTACCACCTGAGACGAGTGTTTTTTCTCTTTTTTTTTTCTTCATTCAACTGGCTGGTGATCACAGTTCCACCGCTCTTATCCATGACTTACTGATCCCTTTCTTTGTCACCACCTCTCACCACACTTCAGTACCCACGGACACACACCTCCGCTTTAACTTTGAAGTCATTTCCGAGGAATAGGCACCAGCGTTGGCCTCTATAGGTGATGATTGGAGCCTTGTGTGTGTGTGTGTGTGTGTGTGTGGAAAAGTGTGTCACGTCGATGGAAAGAGGAACCTTGGGTGGAGCTTTGAGGAAATAAGGAGTAATACCCTTTTAATAGATGTAATGGAGGGAAATTGGCTGAAATAGTCTTCAACTGCTCTTCTGTTTCGTCTTCATGGTCACCATATCTATTCGAGGCACTGTAATATTTGTGTCGCCCAGTTGCTAAGCGGAACAGAAAGGGTGCACGTGCACAGCGGCCACTAAACCGTCCATTAAACTCCTCACTCCATCTTTAGAAGCTCCAGGGTGGAGGACGGCTCGCTTGGAAATAACTTCCGCGCTTGAGAGGAAAGACTGAAGTATTGGTTTGAATTATTCAGCCGAATGCAAACATAAATAGAATACACAGAGGACTTGTTGAAGTCCAGCGCGTGCCTGGACCGGGCTCTTGGCAGTCGCACGTGGAACGTCGACCAGGCAACCGTCGGCGTGTTACAGCCCTCTCTGACCATGAATAAGTGTACAGTGTTAGTCAGCAGCCGGTCGGGTCGGCGCAGGCAACCAAATCTTAGTTTTCCGGTCACACCATGTTGCTGGGACACAAGAGGGGCGGTTACGCAACCAGTTGCCATAGCGGCTTGTTTTTTTTTTTTTTTCATCCTCTTTTTGTAAGCATGACCTCACATCCGTAAAGAGGCGGGTGTTGAAGTGGCACCTTGTGTTCCTCCATCCCTACAGGTTAGGGAAACATTCCCGTAAGAACATTGGTAGCCTTTACTTTGGCTCTGATTCCTGACGTAGTTAAGGGGATGTTTAGATGGAAAATGAGGCAAATGTGTGTCTGCGCGCTTCTGTTTATCTGAGCTACACTGAGAAGGCTCCTTGTGTGCATTTGTGTGTGTGTGGTGCTAAGTGATGCTCTGAATCAGAGGCCTTAGCTTGTCCCTTTAGGCTTTTTGTCTGGCATGGGGAAAGAGGTCTTTTTCCTCTTGAGGTGATGCATCAACGGCGCGCGACCAGCTTCTGAAACAGACAGAAGAGCTCACACACACATGCACGTCAGACAGAGAGCCTCACACTCTCACAAAGCCCTCTCCGTTTTTATGATCCCGTAATGCATTTAAAACACAGCTACAAACCCAGACCTATTCACTTATGCAATTATCCCGTCTTGGTCCCGTGTCTCAGTTTAACCGAGAAGTCATATCGACTTTGTCAGAAGTGCTGAATCACTGGCTTCTTCCACCCATGAGTTTCAGTGCATTTAGTGTGATTGAGCCTTTCCTCAAGATCGAGGGCCTTGATAATTGCGGTCTTAAAGGCTGCACTGTGGCGTCTCCCACAGCCCCTCAACGCAGCAGTGGCGCTTTTCCCCCCAGAGACACAGAGTCGCAACCAAAACCCCCAAATGGCTGCTTGTGAGGCCGAGCCGTGGGCTCACCCCCCTCCCATTTTAATACCAGGCTCAAACCTCACTGTTATTGCCACCAACAAATAATTACCTTCAAATGGCTGTTCTGACTGATTTTGAAATAAATTGTCCCTTAAGTCAGAATGACTCTTGCGGCTTTTCAAACCAAATAAGTCCAGGAGGGCTGTGCAGACGTCTGGACGTCTAGACCTGCCAGTCTTTCCTTGCCAATCATTTTGTGTACACGGTCATTACGATAACTATTATGTGGACGAACTGCCGTCTGTGTTGTCAAATGAATTTCTGAAAGGCTAATTGTATGACATCTTTGATCCGCTGCTTGATCCACAGCCAAGCATTTAAACTAATGGAACTGTATTGATTTGTGTGCTGTTACTCGAAGTCTGTCGCTCTCTCTTCTCACCCGCTCCTTCCCTTCTTCTTTGTTTACCCCCTCCCTCCCCTTTTTCTCTTCACTCTCTCCTCCTAATGCTGCCTCTTTTTTAACTTCCTTTTAACCTCTCCTCTTGCCCTCTCTCTTACTCCTCTCTTCCCTACAGAGGCTGGATGTGCTGACCAGTATCTACTCCATGTCGCCCCCCGAGGGCGGTGTGTGGGACAGCATCAGCGGTGCCACGGACGTGCTGACGTGTGTCCACATGCCAGACGGCCTGACAGTCCAAGTTCCCGTCAGAAGAGACCAGACAGCCGCCGACCTTCTCTCTGCAGCCTGCAAGGTTGGCGGCCCGTTGCAAAGAAATGATGACGTGTCAGCGCCAGCAGTCGTTACATATTCCCGACAAAGCAAACAAAAGCAGTGATGTCGTTGGAATTTAGTTGTCTACACAATGCCGCCATTCATGCTTAATGAAATGTAATGTAATGTGGGGGTCACATGATCACACATGAATACAAGGTTCTAGACATTTTCAGTTATGTGAAGTGTGTTTTTTGTTATCGGTCAAATAGTCAAATGTGCTCCCATGGGCTTGAAATAACACACCTATTCATCCACTGTGTGACTTCACACAGTCCCCTAAGGATGACTGCAGATAGATGGACACACAGACAGACATGCTATAGTCCCTTGGGCAAAGCGTTTTTTTGTTTACCGCAAATTTCTCATCACTAAGTGTAAACTCTGTGAATAATTCATGCCTCGGCCATACAGCAGCTATCTCACTAAGCGTCGGTGCGTGAAATGTGTAGGATGCCTTTGTGCGTACAGGCTGCTGAACATTATGTGCTCTTGTGTAAACAGGTGAAACAGCTGGACCCGGGCGCGCACAGCATCCGACTGCACAGGCGAGTGGGGCAGGAGGTGGAGGTCCGATACGTGGCTCCCGGGGAGCTCCTCCGCGATGTGGTGAGAAGGGCAAAGTCACACATGCATAGATACACAGCGCTCTTCATTATGTACTTATTAATAAATGGGGATTGATTTGTTTGATATCGCCCCGCAGGTCAATGATCAGCTGGAGGTGGTCCAAGTCAATGTCTTTACGCTGGACATGTGTAGGCCGAGCGGCAGTGGAGACTTCGGTGAGTCGGCCACATATGCGGACTGATTAAGGCGTTGTTGTGTCTGTAGTTTTATGTACACTCCATGATCCTTCACGTAATCCTCCTGTCAATCTAACTTTGTTTTTCTATATTCCTCTGCCTTTCTTTCTCTTCTTCTCTTCAGGTTTTGCAGTAACAGGACACATAGACAGCCAGAAAAACAGCAGGATTTTTGTCAGTGAAGTGCTTCCTGATGGGCTGGCATTCAATGAAGGTGCGTCTTTGCTGCAGATAAAATCCTGAAACCACCAGTAACCACATCCCACATGTGATCTGCGTGACCTTCACCTGCCGTTTTCTGCAGCATACTCTGTCTGTGTTCTCAGGCCTGCGTCCAGGTGATGAGATTCTGGTGCTAAACGGCCGGTGTGTGTCAGGCCTGGACCTGGCGCTCATCCAGACCCTGTTTGCTGAACAGTTCCTGCACCTGAGCCTGAGGAGGGATGGACTGGTCCCTCCTCTCAAACGCTACCAGGAAGTTCGCAGCAAGCACCACCGCGCCAAGTCCTCCTCAGGTGCTGAAATCATGTGAATCCTCGAACCAGCTAAAAACAAAATTTAGATCAGATTCCTTATGTATTTAATCTAAATGTATTTAGTCTAAATGTATTTAGACTAATTGGCTACAGATTTTTTCAGTTTTAAAGTAAAAATGAAAGCGAAGTTGACATTGATGTCCTTTTTGGTTTGTCAGCTTCCCCCATGTGTAACAGATGGCGAGAGAGAGAGAAAGAGAGAAACAAAGAGAGAGAGAAATTTTAGCTGCTGCAAGATGCTTGGCACACCCATCAATGTAGCGCTTTCTCAATTCTGCGTAGACTCGAAGGCACCAGTTTAACAGTTTTCTGTGAAAGCAAGCTGCGTGGTCTACCTGTGAGCAGCCTGGTCCAAGTTCCTTTTTATTGTGTTTTACGGCATTGCATCGATTGCATTTTTCTGTTTTGCGATGAGTTTTGTACTTGGTTCTATCCACGTTGGTTTGCTCTTGTTGTGTCCTCTGGTCTGTTCTTTTCAAGGAAGTGGCATTTACATACACCTAAAAGCTGGTCAGTTTCTCACATTAGAAATTTTTGCTGAGAAAGTCAGCAGTTTTGTCACCTAAACCACAGCCACCACACTTCCGTTCCTGTCAAGATGTCATTCAGATCACTACTTCCTCAAACACAGACTCCTCTTCACCGTCTGAAGTGGAAAGACGAAAAGTGGCAGAAAAAGTAGATGAAGTTTCACAGCTCCATTTGTCCCGGGAGAGAGGGAAGGCCCACGAGGGGCTTTTGACCGCAGAGGGCTCATTATCGCTGTGGATGTATAGTATCCCGTCAGCTCCGTTTAGTCTCACTGGAGACACGAGGTGTCAGAACTGAGCAGTAAGGTCATCCACGTTGCCGCAGCACAGCTGATACCCAGCTGGTAGAAATACATTTGTCTGTTTGTTCAAGCCTCACTCTGAAGGTAAGGGAAACTCGACTCAACCAAAGGAAATTATCTCTGGTGTCATCAGGTTTAAGATTTGATACGTTTTTTTTTTTTTGTGAGAATTTGATATGGTTTCAGAATAGATCAGATCAGATTAGATTCTCAGCTTCAACACCATGGTTTTGGAAATTTGTCTTGGTGCTGTCAAGATCCAATAAAGGACATCAGGCACAAAAACAACCTATTTCCCATTTCATTACAAATGAGAACAGCGTGAACAAGTTGGTTAGGAATGGTTAGCTAATGATAGCGTGCATTTTTAAAAAGAGCAGAAGGGGATTAGATTTTATACAATGACCTGGATTCCTATCAGGTGACTTTTTGGTGTTTTATGACAAAGTCACAGTGAACAGGGACGTGTAAAGAGGGCAAGAGTTGAGATTAAAACTTGCAGACTTGAACACAGGATGTTACAGGATTAAGATGTGCAACATTTGATGACTTTTTTTAAGTTGACTTTTCTCACTGTTAGGCATTCAGAAAACAATCCAAACAAACAGTGAGTTTCAAAGAAAAGTATCATTTTAATGATGGCAATTCATTAGTTTTTCCCCAACTACAGCCATAATTGAACACAAAGGGATTAATGACTTGAAGGCCTCATTACAGTAAGTGGGCTGATCAAAGTGCCTGCAGTTTTCTTCTCTGTCTCTAGAGGGCGTGTGATCCCAGGCAGGCTGATGAGGAGGCTGGGAGGTAAATGGCAGCAGTGGAGAATTAACGCTTTCATGATGGCATCCCTAGAAGGAAACCATCAGTCAGCTCGACTCATACAACTGGATATCTTTTGTAACTGTGCTCTAGCAGTCTCACATTTGGTTGACAGTTATTGTCAGTGTAAGAAGGAGAAGTTCAGCTCCGTGGGAGGTCCAGAACTTTTCTTTTGGTTTCCTGCTGGCACATTGGCCCGCCTCCCAGGCTACAATCAGGAATAAAGTCTATTCATGTGCCAACTGCCAGAGAGTTTGTCCTTGAATTTAAGCAGAAGTAGCCAAAAGCTGGAAAATGTTTTTTTTAACAACACTCTGATAATGTCACCGCATTGGGGAACTTCATATGTAAACATACATTTTATTTGGTGGAATTTTCAGAAAAAGACAGCAGTGAATTTCATCTACATATATATATATATATATATATATATATATTTTTTTTTTTTTTTGTCAAACAAGGAAATAGATAACAGAGTCTTTCATTAGGACTGCCAAGTGGCTTTTCTTTCTTTCTTTTTTGGGATGACTGAATGCCATCGACATTTTTAGACTGGAGACATATTTAAGTCCTGTGCGACTGGCAGGCACCCACGGTGGTTTGAGACTGCAACTAGCCAGCATTGTTTGTGTTTTGCGGTCAGCAGAAGGATGTGCGCCAGCAAAAACCACTATTGGGCAGATGCAGCGGGCATAGAACACTGCTGCACACATAGAGAGACACTAAATCTCATGTTAAAACCAACCCTCTCTCTCTTTCTCTCTCCAGATGTGTGCACTGCAGCTGGTGATGAGTCGCTGTGTGTAGGACTAGAGAATGGTCACTCCCACTGCACACACAGGCCCGTTCAGCACAGCAAGGTAGGAGGGTCTCGAATGTGTGTCTGTGTATTTCTATTGTCTCGTCGACATCCACATACGGCACCCCTCTCTCTCTCTCCTTCCAGGTTTGTTTGTGTGCATGTTGTCGAGCGTGCATGTGTGTGCGTGTGCCCACTCACAGCTGTGGTGTTGTCAGAAACCAGACTGGCACCAATCCTTAGCATTACCATAATTAGGATACTCCATCATAGCCACCGGTATAAACACAGCTTATTACAGTCATGCAGACTGAGAGAAGAGGCTGTGTCACACCCCCACACTGCCTCCTGCACACACACACACACACATATGCACACAGATACACGCACATGAATACATGCATGCCTGGGGACAAAGGCAAATCTCTCAGAAGTTGTAATATGCTTCTGTCATCCTCACCTTCACTCAAACACACAAGTCTATCTTTCTATTAAGAGCTAGAGAAGTTTATTTAGTGAATATTTTTAAGAGAGGCAGACATCTTGTTTGTGACATATTCCTGGTGCTCGTCCCTGCCTGAAGAGTCCTGGCTTTGGTCTAAAACATAATGCAGTTACAGTGCAATTAGTACAAGTCCAGTTCCCTCTTAAATCAGTTTTAGAGAAATATCTCCTCTATAAATCTGCCAAATGGTTGTCCCTCGTGATAAATGGCAGATTGCATGTCTATTTCTGTCTTGTCTGTTGTTGGATATCCGGTCAGGTTTTTGATATGTAAACCAACTTTATTGAAGTCATTAAACTAAGCATGAGCCCATCCCGTTGGGAATTACGCCTCAGCTCTGTGGTAATGCAATACGGAAGAGCGAGAGTGTGTGTGTGTGTGTGTGTGTTTATCGAGAGCAGTAATGAGTGCGTATGTGTGGTCATCCTGAAAAAAAGCTGCGTGTTAATGATGCACACATGGCTGGAAGCCCGAGAGCCAACGTGTGTGTGCGTTCATGCATATTCACCTCAGCTAATATTTTGTGTCCTTTTCAAGCCGTACAGCGGTTTGTCAACAGTGTGAGAGCGTGTTTGGCACACTTTTGCCACCTGCTTGTTATGTAATGTGGGCTAAATGAAAGCGGGAATAGGCAGTCGTGTTTTGCTCGTTTCATCAATGATTCATTGATAGTAAATCCAGGCCAAATAACCAGAAAGCACAGCTAATTGCCGTGGCTGCCATGGCTTTATTCTAATTGCCTGTGTCAGAAGATGCCGTGCAGTATTTGACCCCAGGTCAGCCAGGAGGTGGATTAGAGAGGACAACTTGTCCTCCTCTCTCCCTCTCCATTCTGTCTCTATTCGACTCTCTTTTTGTTTGCCCGGCGACATGAGTCAGTCCCACTGCGCTGGGATCTGCACTGCACCACTGCTGCTGATGCTCAGCTCCCTGCCGTCTTTTACTGAGGAATGAATGGAACATACGGGTGTGTGTGAGTGTCCGTGCGCACGTGTGTGTGCGCACTAGGAAGGCAGGTCTGTGACTGTGTGTGCTTATGTCACTGCACATTTTGAGGCACAAAAGGAGGAAAAAGCTCTCTGCCTCCATCAGGGAGAGTCAGCCACTGTGAAGGAAGATAAAAATAAAAAAAATAAAAAAACACAGGGTGCCGGTATTGGTGCCGGTAAATCAGATTTTTGCTGTCACGAAGAGCGGAATTTAATCACTGCACAGCCATCAGTTTGTTCTCTGGGGCGATGAGAGGGAAATCGAGTCACAGGGTAGAAAATCAACCATGTATCAGCACACAGGTGCACACGTACATGCGCACGGTGTTCTGAAAGTCAATAGAGATGGATGGAAGGGAAGGACTAATTTCAAGCCTCTTGTCACACCTTGTAATCGGCCGCCTCACTAGACTGACTACCTTTGATTAATTGGTCCGTTGCATTCCAATTTAGGCTTATTACACTAGAGAGATCTGTGTGTGTGCGAGAGAGGTGAAGTGTTTACTAGGCAGAGTTAACAATGTTTGTTTACCATCGGGATACTGATTGTGATTCTATTGCCTGCGAGTTACTTAATGATACATTTAGCTATAGCCATAGCAGTTGGTTTGACGCACTGTTGTGGTACCATTAGGAGCTCAGCTAATCAATCGCAGAAAACAACTGTATTGGTCCCGGATAACTTCCACAAGGTACCTCAGATTGAATTGATTTGACAGCCATGCACTGCTGTACTGCAGTAATGCAGTCATAAGGACGCATATAGGAAAAAATCAGAAGAGCCACATCCATTTTTCTCACGACTAATCACCTAATCTCCACTATTTAAGCAACTGAAAGGCTTGAGTAGAGCTTTGATGGGGATTTGTTGACGGGCAAGACATCAACACATTGTCACGCACACATGTGAATGCACACATCGATAGTGTACAAGGTGATCCCGATCCCTATAGACAGATGGAAGGATGTGGGAAGTAATCTGGCAGGGTCTGGTTTGGCCACAGGGCACCAGACACACACGCAGAGGATGTATTGAAGGCCCATATAGCTAAAAGTACAGAATCTTTTTATGCACTGCTTTTAAGTTGACCTGAAACATTTAGTTAACTGATTGGCAGAAAGTTATTTGATAACTGAACAAATGCTTCCCAAATTTCACTGGTCCCAGCTTCTCACATGGGAATATTTACTGCTTTTCTTAGTCTGCTGTGACAGTAAATGTCTTTTGAGTTTTGCACTGTTTGAAAATGTTAACGCAGGATTTAGGAAATATGATTGACATTTTAGCAGAAATGCCATCATTCATATAATTTAATTGTTTAGTGGAAAACTGAATATCTTTGGGTTTTGGACAAATCGAGACACTTGAAGACGTTGCCTTGGTTGGTATTTTTTTTTTTACATTTTTTTATTTAATGTACCAAATATTCTCCAGATTGATCAACGAATAATTAGTAAAGCTGTGATATTTTTTTTTATTCTATGGAATTAAAAATTTGTCTTATTTTTTTGCACTTTGTAAAGTAGCCAGTCATGTCTTGTATTAAACCAAAGGTTAAACAGTGGTCAGACATATTAAGCCTCTTTGCTTTTGTCCGGACTAGACACTTCAGTAAGAGCATTTAAATTGACTTATGCGGAGAGCTATGATGTCAGGATAGAGAGGTTTGGCTTGATTCAAGCAGAGATGCTATGATGCTTCTCCTCTGAATTAGAAGAAGGCATAAACACTTGAACTATTTCTCTTACCTCTTCCTCTTTTCTTCCTCTTCCTTCCATTTCTTTAATGGTCTCAGTGGATGAGAGGACTCTGAGGGGTGGTTTAACACTTTTTAAAAAATGTGCGACTAACAGAAAGTTAAATTATTCAGTTTCGATTCTCCTCTCTTTTAATGGGTCCTGGACTTCAAAAAGATATGGTAGATGCCTGCGGATATTAGGTTGTATCATCTTCTTCAAACATGATCCCGTCTTCCTCGGAGCTACAACAATCCCCTTCCCAAACTTTACAGAATCTACTTTACCCGACTGCTGTGCGTGTCTGTCTGTGGGATCGGAGTTGGGTGGGGGGTAATTTAGGGACGTGTCTGTGTGTGTGTGTGTGTGTGTGTGTGTGTGTGTGTGTGTTATGACTAAGCCCATCACCCGCCATCTGGCCGTGAGCAGGGTAATAATCTGGGTTTATTGCTGTCAGCGCAGTTAATGCTCGCCTGCTCCTGTCAGTCCACTCCACTGTAAACAAGTTGGAAACACAGAGCTGGAGATAAAAACTTAAAAGGAAGGAGCGACGGAGGGGTCAAGAGGGACCCAGATCCAACATGACCCAGATCTGGATGGAATGACCACACAAGGCGTGCCTGGTGCAGCTATGGCAGTAACTATACCAATCGCAGCTGCACCGGGGAACGATGAAGCTCCTCGGCGGTGCCTCTACCTCACCACCTTAATCGAGCTCTTCATGCAGGACCAGTCGCCCGCCCAGGCCCTGTGCTCCCTCCTGGCCATGTGCTGGTTCTGGCCGTCTGACTGCAAGGCGGAGGAGAAGGACCTGTTCCTGGGCTCTGTGCTGCTCAGTTTGGGACGGCTACTAAAACACAAGCTGGCCTGCCTGGCTCAGGACCTGGCCGCCTGCCTGTCCTGCCACAGAGACGTCAAAGGGGAGAAACGGCCGGTAACTATGCGCTAATGTGCTCCTTGCTTCAGGGAGGTTTTAACTGAGGCAGCTGATACTATGAGTCTTCACACTTAAGCTGCAAACTTTCACACAATTCCCACAACTGTCTGTGTGCATTTGGTAAAAATATCTCCACGAATTCTGGACTAGTTTTACTCAGAGAATTCATGTGTCTTTCATTTGCATTTTATTTTTATTAGCCTCATTAGCCTTATTTTAAAGACTCTCATGAAACACAGCATGCATCTGCAACATCATGAGCAGTGTCTAAGTGAATTATTTTCTACATTTTTATGCATGCTAGTGGTGTGGCTCCAGGGGTGTCAACGTCAGTCAGTTCACCACTTTGGTCTAGACTCTAATTTGAATTTGTCCAATACTTGGTATTGCTCTGTGTTTAGTGCTAATTTGCAAATACTGGCATGCTAACACACTCAGCTGAGGTTATAAGCACGTTAGTATGCTGATGTTAGCATTCAGAGAGATTGTTATTTACAGAGCTGCTGGCGTGGCTGTTTACTCTTTCATTTTGTCTTCTACGCGTTTGTCCAGGCAACTATTATCTGCTCATCCCTGTCCCGGTGATCTTTAATTGAACAGTTCACTTGTAAGATTTATAGTGTAGGTAGATGGGAGCAGGTCAAAGGGTCATGGTGTTGCTTTTTACTCTTTCCTGCCCTTATTGTGATCCATGATGTTATCTCAGCAGTGTGGGCTCTGTTAGAATCAATTGTATTGGTTTGACTGGCACTTAGAGTCTTTATGGGCGTATTTTCAGTCTCAGGCCGGCACCTTGTGGGTCTATTATCTGTTAGTATCATGTGATCTCTGGCAGTTGTATGGTGTGGATAGTTCAGAGTGCTGTGGTCGCTTCTGAATCACCCAGATTGAGCATTTTCCCGGGGCAGGAATGGGAATGGGGATAACACTGGAAGGCATTGCCATTCGTAAATCCACAGACTTGTCATCAAGGTATGTTTAACATTGCCAACAAGCATTTCCACTTAACCTTTCATTTAGTTTTAGGCATCTTGGTGGAGTAAGAATAGTGTATGGTGCCTGCATTACTTTGCAGTCATGCTGTGGAGTGGATCTGAATAGCCTAGGGGACCCAGTAGAATGGGTGCTTTAATCTGAAGCTGGCTTCATTATTAAAACACACTCCTCTCCCAAAGTCCTCCGAGACTTGGCGGAATAATATTTGTTTAGGATGAATAATAAAAGGCGTAAATGGGCTTGAGCGGAGCGCGACGGGACCAGCCCTCCCTCTCATCTTCCCACTCTCCTCCCCTCTACTCTGCTTGATTTATGAGCATGCGTCTTCTTTTATTGAGCTTTGAAAAGAAGATGGCATCGTGGCACTATAGCCCACTAACATGGCAAATGAATCATTGGCCTGCCTACCAGCCACCGGGCCTCCTCACGCCTGCCCTCACTCTCTTTCCCTCTCTCTCTCTCTCTCTGTCTCTCTCTGTCTTACTCTCTCTCTCTCTCTCTCATAGTGTCATGACAAGGCTGTTCCCTGTGAGGGATGGGTAAAGCCAGCCTCAGGGACATGCCTGCATTTCATCCCCTCTTCTTTATCCTTTCCCTCCCCACATTTTGTTGTTTATTTCGGCTAAGAAGGGGCCTCTCCGCTGGTAAGGCGCGAGGCTTCTCCTTTGATTTGAGCAGCGTTTCATCTGTGAGGCAGACGGGGCTCCGTACATAATGACTCCATTGGAGCGTTAAAGGGAGATGGAGACAGCATTTAGTGTTTATCTCGCAACCTCCCAGTCTGACAGAGCTGTGTTTTGTGTGTGAGTGTTTACATCCAACACTTGAAAACATTAGCAAATGAGACTGAATAATATTTTGTGTTCGCATCAATAAAGGGAGTTAAAATCCTGCCTGGTGCATGTTATTCCAGCCAGCAGTGAAGATCACAAGCATGGAGAATGCAGTGTGTTTCTAACAAAGTGCTTATTTTTTTGGTTGTAACAGCTTCTGGACCCCCCATCTTGCCCACTTCACACAATGATTGTCGTTTGGACATGTAAAAGTGCATTTGTTACATTTCTTGCGTTAGGGTAAGGGCTTCAATCATCAATGGCCACTATTTATTGCATTGAGAGTGCAATGATGATGAAGACAGAATTCTTGGAGAGGGATCAGGGAGGTAATGGGATGAAGATCGGCCTCTGGAAATGGTGCAGACACGATTACCTTTAGATGAGGTTGGACAACACATTGTACACCTTATTTTGACCTTATTTATTTATTATTTTAACTGTCTGCCCTCACAAGGAAATTAAAATTTGGTTGTAATAAAGCCAGTTTAGAAATTAAGTTTTCATGGGCAGAGGCTTCATCTGTTTATTTAGTCTACATTAAAGGGCCCTGTGCAATGAGCGATACATGTCACGTTTCATTCTTGTGCGGGGCCATAGTTAACATTCCTGCCCTGTTACCCCCACCGGATCAGAGCCTCCCATTTTTGAGTCAGCCATTCTGTGTGTGGAGGTAACAAGCCAGAACAGTCTACATTGTACTGCCCCTATTGAGAGACTGGACACTGATACAGCCCCCGGGCCTCTCCATTCAGCTCTCTGGAAATTACACCGAGGTCACATGGAGCCAAAAAGGAGGGGAAGAACCAGAGGAAGGAGGAATGGGGCTATCTGCGTGGAAATGGACAGAGGGAAGTAGGATGGATGGCAGGGTGTGAGAGTAGAGATGTAGGAGGACCAGCGCTGATTGAAAGAGAGAGACGGCGAGAGAGGACGCAGTTGCCAGGGGAAGAACTCCCCGCTATTTGCACAAGCCAAGTGGCCAGATCGTCCACTGCTGATTGATATGCAAAACGAGCCGGCAGCAAGCACTTTTTTCCTCTGCCTACGCTGACAGAACAGCGGGACGCAGGATCAATGGCTCGATCCCCATCAAATCCCACTCCGCCTCAGAGGCATAGGTGTTACTCAAGACTGAGGCTTCTGACCCGGGCCTAGCTGAGGGACGGGCAGCAGTGGAAACTAATGAGAGAGCAGGGAAGAAGGAGGAGGAGGGTGAGAAAAATTGAAGGGGGAATTGACGGACCATCAGATGAAAATCAGAGCCAGACGGAGCGAGAATACACAGATCCCCAAGACCATCAAGCCCACTATTCACTTCCGTCGTGGATATTTTCCTCCGGTTCGGTCAAGTCGCGTAACTGCACACCATTTCTGGAGCCATCATGCCAAAGTCCAGGGGAGGCAGGCTGCATAGGAAGGGCTGCTCGCTGGCCAGAAGGACCCAGCGGCAGGCCACTGCAGCATGGAGGCTGCTCTACAGACTGCTCTTCATGGTGAGCAGCAGAATTGGGAGAGCAAGTGGATATTTAGACAGTTTATGTTGGAATATTTGATGCAGGTTTTGAAGGGGCCTCATTAAAAGAGACGATAGAACGTCATCAGCACTCTGCTGTGTGTTTAAGTATCACTGCTCCTGAATGTGAGTGGGTACAATAAAGGCTTTTTGGATTAATATTGATGTAGATGTGGTTTAATTTCTGTCACGAAGGTTTAGCTTGTGTGTCATGGTAAATTATTTAGCTGGTTTGGAATCAAAATGCGAGTCGGTACCTAAAAATAATTCTACTTGACTTGAAGCGTGCATCATTTTGCAGTGGAACGCTTTGCTTTGACTTCCAGGGAATCGAGCAAGTGGACATCATGTACGTGCGTGTATAGTTGACTGGAAATGACTGGAAAGAAATGCTGCTGGACGCCATCAGAAGGAAACCGAGTAGATGGAGACAAAATGACTCAGCAGCCTCTCACTTCATTTTTTTTTTTCCCCCGCAAAGGTTGACAAAGACCTCTTTTCTAAATTGACTTGAGGGCATACACACCGAGAAGAGGTAGAAACATGATCCAGAGCTGTCAGCTGTCAGCGAGAAAACCTGAATAGGAATTCACAGCAGCGCTGTCGGATCCACTCGTCTTTCCTGCTGCTCCCGGGCTTTTCTCCCGCCTCTGCTGGCTCCCGTCCTCGGCTCTTAATTGGTTATTTGGGCTAGCTGTCAGGCTGTGTTGGTGGGATTGTTGTGAGGCAATCACAATTCCTGAGTCATGACAGTGTGTTGGTTCCCCCCTCACTTCCTCTCCTCTTTTTCTTCTCTCTTTCTGCCCACCTCTTCTCATCACGCTCCAATGCAGGTGTCTGCCATTTAGTGTTGATGAAAATCTTACTTAGTTAGGAAGCTGTGCGAGAGGTAAAAGTGTGTTTCCATGTGCACCCGTCCCCGACTATCCAATCAAGTGTATACCCCCCTCTCCCTCCCTCCTTGTTTGTGTGTGTTCAAGACAAACATGAGCCCTTATCCTTCCAGTGCGTGGGCATGATGAAAATTAACTCAGCACTTGAGTGTGTGTGTGCATGTACACGTGTGCTACCGGGCACGTACACATGTTTCCAGAGACCCAAGCGGGCCTCCCTTTTCCTCTGGGTGCCTGTAACTGAAATAAATGCCAGATATGACTGTTATCTGTCTCCACAAGGCTGCTCTCCCCTGTCTGGAGCTACCAGTGGGGCTATTTGATGAATATGTCGCTCTGATATCCTTCAACCTCTGCGTTTCCTTCAGGCAATCTCCTCGTGTCCGCCCGCCTGGCGCAGTATGGAGGTTTCCCAGAGTGTGTGTGTCAGTGAATGAAAGCTGTCTGGTGCTGTGTGTGGCAGCGTCATCAGTGTCTGAAGTGCATTTTGTGGGCTAATGTGTGTCAGCAGATGTAGTTACATGATTGATATTCCAGGTTCTTTAGGAATTCCTTTCTGATTGAGGAGAAGTGTTTAGGTGCAGTTTAACAGAGCTGCTCGCCTGGCTGGAGACTTGTTTTGACATTTCATGGACCATAAAGATAATTTTTTAACCCAGTCAGTGTGCGTTTGCATGTGCAGGTGTGTCTGTCTGCAGTATGTCTGTGTGTGTGTGTGCCTTGCGCTCCCCAATCAGAGCATGGGCACCCCCGCTAGAGCAGAGGGAGACATTAAGTCCCTTCATAATTATCATCCCACATTGAAAGAGCTCCGAGAGTGGAGCGCTGCTGTGGGCGGTGGATCACTTGAAAGAGGCTTATCCCAGACATACATAGAGGACAGGGAGAGGCATTTTCCCCTTCTGTCTCTCTGTCTTTTCCCTCCCTTACAGTCTGTCACACTCACACAGTCTACAGTGAAACATTGGAGGGCCGTCTCTGGAGTGACCATGCCATAATGAGCTTGCTGATGAGTTGCAGGCTTATTAATGGAAGCCTTGATTGTCTGCGGGCTCCCTGGGAGTGGGGGTGGGGTGGTGGCTATGGCTGGGTGGTAGCTCACGTCGGTTTCAGAGCTAAATGACTCGGACAAGCTTTCACACACTGCTTAGGTGTGTGCGTATCGATGCCTGCAGTGTCAGAGTGGCGTATCGATCCATATGTGTCACACAGTCTTTCGGAGGGTTCTGCACTTGAATGCTTGCTCATGCGATATTTTAAATACCAGCACACACACACATACACACGGGGAGGCGGAGAGTGCTGAGCAGCTGTTTTACCTCGTACAGTGGCCTTCCTACCGCGCTGTGTTGCTGTGCAGTGGACTGGAACCTGCTATTACTGGCACTTACGATTCTCTGCTGATTCTAGTGACTGGCCACAGATTATAATGCTACATCATGTCATTCACTTGGAATAAGAAGGGCTGGTCATCATGAGACTATTTTTAGCAGAAAAATCACATCATAATTGATGGCTTACGCTCTAGAGTCTAACAAAGCTTGGTGCAGCTGATGAAGTGTTGTGCTTGAGTAGCTTGTTAGGTAAGAATTTAGGATGGTTTTTGATTGTGTACATACATTTACTATTGTGCTTGGAAAGCAAACACCATACAATGGCAACCACGGTATAATACAGAGAGAATGGGGAGGTTTTTCTCCTCTGCTGCTTTTTTATGTCCCAGGAAATAGAACAGAGCAGCTGATAATGGCTCATTTTCTGCCACAGTTTCTCACAGACTACAAAAATTTCAACCTGCCACAGGCAAGACTTCGCAGTGTGGTGCCTACGGCTGCTGTTAATTTCCCAACCTTAGGCAATACAGTCCAATGCAGTGACGTGCATTATCTGTTTCTGTTGAAAACCTCTGTAAATGGTGTGGCGGCAGGATCTTTGCGGGGCTCCACCTATCAAAGAAGTGCAAAGCAGGGTGCAGGAAATGCAACTTGTCGTGAATGAGGAGGCGTCTTATCAACTATATTTAGAAAGTGAGATGGGTCTAACCACTTCCCTCTCTCCCTCTTATACAAACTAATACACAACCACGTTGGGATCTCCCAGCATGTCAAATTTTCTGGAATTGAAGTGACACAAAGCTGTATAACTGTCTGTTATGGATTTAAAAGAATAATGTAATGTGCTATAATGCTATCTGCTGGGATATCCAGTTAGTCTTTCACATGCACTGTAAAGTCTTTGATGCAAAGCCAATTAGCATAGAGTGCATAACTAACTCTCCATGACGCTCTTAGTATACCCAGGGGAATTGTCGGCCATGTACAGTGTAGAATTATATACATCATTATTTTATACAGCTTTTGAGCTGAAATTAGCGGTGAATAGTTAAATGAGGGAGGTAGCTGACTTTTAATAAATCCTTGAGAATACGTTTCTGTGCAGAGAACTGCCTCTGTGTGTTTCTTATTGCAAGTGATCCTCCTTTTATCCAGCTGGCTGTTATAATCCCTTAGCTGCCTAACCCAAATACACCCCTCTCTCCCTGTCGCCCTCTACAGAGCGTGGACACGGTGTGCACCCTCTACCAGTCCTTCCAGGAAGGGACAGGCTCGGGCGCTGGGGGTATGATGGATGACACCAAGGAGCCTCCAGCGAGGCCGGGAGGGGGTCCCACTGGAGAGGCCACTCTACTTCGACCTTGCCCCAAACATATGAGTGCCACTGAGAGGTTACGCAAGGTCATCCAGGAGCTGGTGGACACAGAAAAGTCCTATGTGAAGGTGAGACCATAAAGCTTCGGCTGCTGTCATGTTGGAACTTCTTATTAGAAGCTAACATGAATATTTGATTAAACTCGTCCTCACGCTTTCTGAAGATTTAGAAATCTGTTTCACTGTCCCATTTTTTACTTTTCGGTTATTTTTTTTTTTTAAACCAATGAAGAAAAAGCAGCATACTGTTGTATCTTTTGTTCACTACTCCACATCATCATGTAAAGTAATACTAACTGTTAGTGACAATTAGTGAGCCTTAATGGTACTAGTACATGGATTTTTTTTTTTTATTTTTTTTTACCTCCAGACAGATCCAGACTAGTTGTTTCCATCTATATGCTAAGCTATGATAAAAAGCTGCTGGTTCCAGCTACATATTACATGTATGTACAGATATGAACGTGCTATCAAGCTTCTCATCTGACTTTCAACAAGAAAACAAATCAAATAAAATAATACATTTTGCAAAATGCTGAACTTTTCATTTTAATGTAAGTTACTATGCCTTGAAAGAGAAGCTATCTCCTGTGTTACAACTAGAGCTCCTCCTCCTCCTCCTCCTCCTCCTTCTCTTCCTGTCCAGCCTTATTTATCATCCTCATGCCCAATCATTTTGCTGCCCTCATGTTTTCCAATACGACCTTTTCCTCCCTGACGCACATTAAGGAGGTGCATTCATGATCTTCTTGACTCGGCAACACTTGTCATTGCTGGCATTTTTTCCCCCTCTCTTCTTCATCTCCTCGTTTTTCATTAAGTCCCTCTCAATGCGCACGCCTCTTCTTCAACCTGAAGTTGATTTGTAATTGAGGGAAGAGATCGTCTTCCCAGAGTGCCTCGATGTGGGCCCGCTCGCCCGTATCCCTGCGCCACTAGCGACTGCTCGGGGAGGGGACGAAGGGGAGGGGGAGGAAGCTCATAAATCAACCTAATGAGAATATCCTCACTGATACCAAGACAAGCTACAGCCACATTAAAGTAGTGGAGGGTGGGGGAGTAGAGGGAGAAGATGGAGGAATGAAGGGAGGGAGACAGTTGGAGGTTATAAAGGGATAAATAAGAAGTGATCTAATGATGAAGAGGATTTTAAAGGGCATGCTGGTTAATGGATAATGTTCAATATTGCGGTTTGATTCCTTGTCAGTGACCTTGATATTTTTTGTGTGCAGGACCTGGCCTGTTTGTTCGAGATCTACCTGAAACCCCTGCAGAATGAAACCTTCCTCACACAGGATGAGGTAGGTCACGAGTTTGTGTTACTGTGTGTGTGTGAAGTATGGTAAACACGATCAGAGTTGTAGGGTCTGGAGACGTGTTGGGGCAAATTCATTGAGTGTTGATTTTCCAGAGGTGATGTCGATGAACTCTGCAAAGCCGTATCTCTCTCATTACCACTGTGACTGGCTGGAGGACAAATTAGCATTCCCCTACACTGACCTTCTAGCGTCCCACTGGGAAATAAAGGCTAACTTAAGAGTAAACCCACCCTTTAAGTATTCACCTCAGATTCGCACACCTCACTACAGCTATCCACTCATATCAGTGCACCTTGTTCATTAAGAAAGTGGGTTTTTTCTCCGTTTAAAATTACCTTCAATTACACAGTCATTCCCGTGATAACATAGAGTAGTCGCCACAGCATGCTAATGACCTTAGCGTTGCAGTTTCCAGGCCTGTACATCCGGCGCCGTGCCAGGCATGACCTCAAACACAGGACGTCGCTCCCAAGACACACTAGTCGATAGGCCGCCGAGCACTGGGGCAAATTAAAAGGCCATTATGGGACAGTGGGACGTGTCCAGACACAAAACGGACAAGGGCACGTTAGCCCCCGCACAGCTTTTAATGAAGGGAAGTGTTGACTCGGGGCATGTGTGCCTGAGAGGGTGTGTTAGGCGAAGTTTGTACGTGTGTCTGCTATATTTCTAGCAGAGCCATAGCTTGTCCCTAAGTGCCTTTGTCAGAGATGGAGCCATCAGAGTGGAGGTTTTATAACACTCCGGGGTGCCTGTCTGACTGACTGTTATGAATTACAAGCCATCCTGGCTCTTTTTTCTCTTGTAGCCTCATATACCTTCACTCTCTCCATTCTCCCTCTCCCCTCCTCTGCCATTTTCCTCTCACACATCCCCATCCGTCACTTCCCCACAATTCCACACTTCTCCTCTTTCCATCCGTTATCCTGCGATCCCCCGTTCTCCTCCTCAGATGGAGAGTCTGTTTGGCAGCCTGCCAGAGATGCTGGACTTCCAGAGGGTCTTCCTACAGACCCTGGAGGAGAGGATCGCGTCCTCGCCTGACTTCAGTACCCTGGAGACCCTCTCACAGTTCAAGGTGAGATGCACACACAGAGCAACATATCACATTATTGATTAAATGTCCAAAGATTGAGTGTAGATTCTATGAGTGCAAGTCTCCACAACAACATTATTCTCAAATCAAGTGATTTTTGCGACTATACCATCGAAAGGCACCATCTATGAGATCTTGAGGTTTATAAATAATTGAGATGGTGCGACAGGAGCATCGCCAGCTGATTTATAGGCTTGACATGACAAGGTGTGGGGTCTATTGATTGAGGCGGCGGTTCACTGGTTGGATTGTGAGCTGCTGAATGCTAGTGTACTCAAAAGGTTGGATGAGAGAGAGAGGACAGAGGGGGTGTTAAAACAGTCTCCCAAGAGAGGAGAGGGGCGGGTGGCAGAGTGGTCCGGTCACGACTTGACATGTTCGCACTCTTTCATCCCCTCGCTCTGCACTCACTTGGCTTTGTACAGAGTCGCTCTCTCTCCATCGGTGAATGACACTCCTGTCCCTGTCTTTCTCTCTCACCCCCTCTGATTTGACAGAAGCTGCTGTTTTCTCTCGGAGGTTCGTTCCTCTACTACGCTGACCACTTCAAGCTCTACAGTGGCTTCTGCGCCAACCATATCAAGGTCCAGAAGGTCCTGGAAAGAGGTAGGACACATACCTAAACGCATGAAAAATACAAAGACTGCCTTAACACACTGAACATACGCGTGAGACTGAACGGTGGCGTATAATAAATACTTCTGCAGATGCGCACTACTGGTGTGTCCAACACCCCTGCTAAATTCAACTTCCTTGCACCTCCGTTGCATCAGAGAGAACTCACGGCACTCACTGTTGAAGGTTTGGCCTCCTCTCTTGGGAAACAATTATGTACCAAAGTAAATGTCCCAGAGTGAGACTGTGGATGAGTGTGAGGTGAATAATGCCTCTCCAGTTTACCGCAAACCCAGCTCCATCTCCAACTTTATGCGCAGACACTCAATTGCAAAATATAGTTGAGAGAAGCAACATTTTGTACCTTTTGTTTTGTGATTTATGGTTTCTGAAAATTCAAAGCTATTACCTGTTTTTAGAAGCAGCTGAAGTTTACACAAATACAAGTATTAATACGCAGACTTTGGATAACCTTGTCCACTAACAGCAGATATGCGACCGTGCCAACCTGAGAGCCCAAATAATTCCCCGTGTCTCCCTCAGCATGTGACAGAGTAGAAATTTTAAAGTTGATTTATGCCTGCTAAGACGCCGACCTTTCTTTTACCATTTGGGAACGCTGCCCAGCACAGAAAGAAACATAAGAAGATTGGCTTCTTTTGCCGACGTGATGGGGGGGAGCGGGGTGGGCAAATTGGCCCCCTGCGCTGCTTAAATCTGCCCCATTACTAGAATTGCGCGGGATATTCCTCGAAGTAAGCCACAGGATGGATATTTAATAGGATTAGAAGGAGAAAAAAAAACACTCAAAAAAGTCTGATGGGTCAGAGTTACCTAGAGGAAGAATAAAGTGTGGTAAATATGGTTATCAAAGCAACACTGGAGCTTTCTGCTGTGTTAAAAAGATCATGAGATTCTGATTGATCATATATTATGCAACCAACAGGCTAAAGATCTTTGGCACAATCCTTTGAGGAAAACCCTCTGTTTACTTTTATAGAAGCACAGTAAAACCTAAACAGTTACCCTGGACTCTTTAATCACTTTAATAGTTTTTTTAATAATAATAAGCAAAATCTGAATGTATATTTACTTCAGATTTATATGATCAAAAATGACACACTGTCCTTTTTAAAAAGCACCTGAGATCTTGGCATAGTGATTATTCCTTAGTCCTTCAGTCTGTGGGCAGTGCCAGCTCAGCAGTAAATGGCTCCAAATGCTTGAGTGAAGGGAAAAGATGCCAGATTCAAAGTGCTCTACTTACAGGGTTCATACACCCTGTTCCTTAACCAAAGCTTCAGATGGTGGGGCGTACACTATTACTGTTTTATTATTATTACTGGTGCACAAAAACTAATATTAGAACAACATGGAGCACAATAATTGCACAGTACAGATAAGGATGGCCAAGTATAACAGGGTGATAGTTGTGCTGAGTATATAGTTGGCTCAGCGTGATACCGAACACCCCGTGCAGCCTGGTCACAACCAGCTGATCCAAGGACATGGAGGAGAAATCTGTGGGAGTCTGTCAACCCTTTAAGTAATTATATGCCCCTCTCTGCCTTTCCCATCATGCCAAGGGCCCTGGGTTGCCTTAGTTTCTCTGTTTATTTGTCGACTCGTTAATTGCCTGCCAATTACTCTGGGAGGTGTCGATGCTGCTGCCTGTCTGTTGCTGGGAGTGCTATAATTAATACTTTAATGGCCCCCCTCAGTAAGCGCCGTGGAAGCATACTGCTCCGGGAAAATGTCATCACCTTTACAGAAGGCTCGTTCTGTGTTATACCTGCCATTTCACACTACGTTTTTGGCCTTAGTGTAAGAACTAAGGAGTCCCAACTTGATCATTCCCACCACATTGTGAACCAGACGGCTTTATTTTTAAGTAACTCATCACAATTCAGCTAGAACCTTTGTCTGTAATTTGTTATGACTCTCAGAAGCAACGTGCTGAGTATAATGGCTGCATTAGCAGATGTTTACATTTTAATACTGAAGTGGTCATGGTAGGTTGAGGAGAAGCCTACACTACCCCCTGCTGGAGACAGCTTATTGCACCGCAGTTCTGCACTGCAACGTTTTCCTGTGTCAGATCCCAATCTATAGCGTCACATCTCTCTCACTGATGATCTCAACAGAAGTACACCAGGAAACACAAACGCCAGAAGAGATCATTAACCTCTGAATGAGTCATGTTAATGCAGTGTCTGTTTTTCAGCAAAGACGGATCAGGCCTTTAAGGAATTCCTGGATGCGAGGAACCCCACCAAGCAGCACTCATCCACCCTGGAGTCCTACCTGATTAAACCGGTGCAGAGGGTGCTCAAGTACCCCCTGCTGCTCAGGGAGCTGGTCTCCCTCACTGACGCCGACAGTGAGGAGCACTACCACCTTACCGGTAGGTAGAGAAGTACATATACGCTTACATACACACGTGTGCACCCACACACACATGTGGAGGGTGTGCTAAAAATACACACCATGTCCACACTTGTCACTTCTGTGTCACGTTGTCATGCTATCATGTGCGGGAACATTAAGTGACAGATCTCGGCACTAAAGATCGGGCATTTGTCTCGTCCACAATGCACACACAATGAGCAAATAAAATCTGCTACTGTAAAAGTCGCGCACCCGCGTATACAGTCAACAAATCATCTCTGTTAACACTTCACTCTGTTCTGGTCCCTGCAGAGGCCCTGAAAGCCATGGAGAAGGTGGCCAGCCACATCAACGAGATGCAGAAGATCTATGAGGATTACGGCTCCGTGTTTGATCAGCTAGTTGCTGAGCAGACTGGCCACGATAAAGAGGTAGATCTACATTTCAGAATCAGATTTATAATCATTGCGCATTGTAAATATATTTAAAGTTACCTCGGCGACAGTTGTACATTGATATCACACAGACCCCTGCTACAATATGTAAATACTTGTCACAATCAGTTCAAACTACTTCAATCCAGTTAACTATCAGCACATCAGAGTGCAGCTCGTTGTTTATGCCGTCTTGTGTGCATTGCCTCTAGGGACTGAATACATCTACAAATTGATGGAATACTTGGCTGGTAACCACGGCAGTATAAATATTCAAAGTGAATGCTAAATAATGTTGTCTAGGGTGCAGTATGTTTTTAACATATTTAAACATTTCTCAGAGACCAGATTTGCTTAAAAATCAGCTTTCATCCCGTGTGAAAACTAGTTTGTTGTGTCTGTAAAACAGACACGGATAGTCAATATGTATCTCACACAGCAGTGAGAAGGCAAACGTCTGGCATGTTATTCTTCTCCGTCTGCCCCCACTTTCTTTTAAGCAGCCTCCTGTGTGTCTCTTTTAGGTCACAGAGATCTCCATGGGAGAGTTTCTCATGCATTCCTCAGTTGTCTGGCTCAACCCGCATCAGTCGCTGGGCCGCATGAGAAAAGACCCTGAAATGACCGTGTTTGGTGAGTCTGCACGCTGCCTCTGTCGCCATCCCTGTTGCATTCTGGGAAAAGAGTCCCCTGACTTATCCCTACCAACGCTGCCTTCCTTAACATACTCGAAACGTTTATGACAGCCAATGAGTCTGCCGCTGTTCCTATCAAACTCCACATACTGTTTCGCCTCACAGGCTCTGGGCACAAACGACTAAATAGAGCCCAGTTTTTCTTATTGAATCCATTTTCTAATGCAAGCCATGGATGTTTGCCGCTAAAGGTTTAATCAGTACAAACCAAGTGTACTGGGTCACAGCCACACCGAATTGTTTCTGCAGCAGCACTCAGATCTCAGTGAATTTCAATATCCGCAGCTGTTGCGCTGATATATGTTTTAAGGCTTCAAGCTGGCATCTAAAATGCTTCTGTGGGTTGCACTCCTTCAGTCGTCTTTCCCCCAAGAGGCATTCGCAGTCAAAACTAAGCTGATGTGTTCTCTCTCACCAGTGTTCAAGAAAGCAGTGATATTGGTCTACAGGGAAAACAACAAGCTGAAGAAAAAGATGGTAACTATTGTGTCTGTTGCGCTCATTTGCTCTCACATGCCACAAATGGCGTCTTTGGTGTGAAACTTAGCATTTTCCCTGTGTGGCTTTCATGTGGCGTTCTCCATGGGATGACCAGACCAACCCTCGTTCAGCGCTTTCTCACGGAGATTCGGACCCCTTTAAGTTCCGTTGGCTCATTCCGCTCTCTGCGCTGCAGGTCAGATTGGGAAATACTGCAGGTAAGAGGCCAGCACACTGCCACATTATCCCCACTAAATCACTCACAAAATACATCCACTAAATCTTTTTGTTCTTTCTCCTGCTCCACATTCCACCCCACACACACCCCTAAGCTCATTCTCCTTGCCCACACACACACACACACACACACCTTCTGGCATTTCTATCCAGCCCCCTCCCTCCTTATCTCCTTCAGAAACCATAAACCATATTTGGACTGCGTGATTAAAAGCCTCTCCTTTATTTCCTCGCTCTCCCAGGAACGGGCACGGAAGGCAGCTGCATCTGGGAGCTGGTGCACTGCAGGTCTGAAGTCGAAGGCAGACCTGAGACAGTCTTCCAGCTGTGTAGCAGGTCAGAGATTAAACTTTCAGGTGGAATCAGTGATGCTTAGCTCTGGCATGCATTCATTGATTCCATAGTTATCTTCGTACCTATTACACATACCAGAATGTGGGTGTTTTTTTAAAGGATAACTGAGTTTTATTGCAACTTTAGTCATATTTTTCTATAATTAGATGAAATAAAGTAAGATGTGAGAACACTAATGTTGCTAAAATGATGTCTGAATGGTGCAGTCAGGTGGATAGGTTGTAAACAAGAAGCCAACAGTTTAGCCTGATAATCTAAACCAGTTTATTTAGGAGCATGCTCATAATCCCACTAATAATCTCTTAGCAGACGGAAAAGGTGTACACACACGCATAGCAAGTAGGGTCAGTCAAAGTTGAACCACAAAGTTACTTACTGTTCCCCTTTATTTTCTCTTCCAAGTAAATTTATTGTTTAACGGTTGTAAAAAGCAGAAGCTTTTTTAAGCCAGTTTGACTGCTTGTGCTTCTAACACCATCAGTCTTCTTTGTAGCAATGTTACAATGTTCCCACCTCTTTTTGCTGTTTGCGGTGTAAACGATGGTCAAGGCTAGAAAGAAATCCATATTGTGATCATTTTAAATTATCTTTAAACTTTTCCAAAACCTACTTAAAATGTAGTCGTCCCAAAAATCCCTGTCTCATTAAGGTAAACCAATATTAAAATCAATACTCTTCTCCTTTTTTGCTGATGATACCACTCTCATATCTGTCTCTTGATATCCAGGCAGTTTACTTAATAAAGACTGGAAAGTGGGTGAAGCAGCTAGCGGCTTTGTCCACAGTTTAAAAAAATCTGTCTAGCAGCATCTCAAAGCTGACTAATTATTATGTTATATCTTGCTTTTACACATTAAACAAATGAGATCATATCTTAGCGAGCATGCGAGGTGCAGGGAGGCATAAATAGCTAATTTCCAGCCTTTATGCTTAACTTAACTAACGCCTCCTGGCTTTTGCTTCATGTTGGACAGATATGAGACTGGCATCTATCTATGTCTCTTGACTACTTGTAATTATGATTCATAATACCTGTAAAAACAGTATATTCACAAGAAAATACAAATGTTTCATTTTGTCTTAGAGTGATTGCATTTTTTTAAGTGTAGTTCAGTAATTTCTTTTTGTAAAGCCATTTTTGTTTTCATATCATGGTCCCCAAACAATAAGCGTCAGGTTATCAGCTTGGCATTTCTTCCTATTGGTCCTGTCCTATGTATGCTTTTGTTGCATTTAGCAGTATAAACTGTCTACATAGGGACCGTGGTGAGAGTGAAGTCTGTGACCAAATTGGTAATTCTTATTACAACTGTGAAATTGGGATCACTCCTAATGAATTAAATCACCCTTTTCCACTGGGGACACAATGAAACTCTCTCACCAGTCCCCTTAATCTATCTTTAGCTTCTGAAATCAAGTTCCGCATAGCCTGTGCTCATGTTGCTACGCTTCTTCTGCTGTGTCCTCCTCAGTGTGCCAGAGAGCAAGGTCAACATCATCAAGGTGATCCGCTCCATCCTCAGGGAGAACGTGAGGAGGAACATGAGGAGCGAGGGCACGTTGGAGAGGACCTGCAAGGAGCGCCTGGTACCACTTCGCAGCACCCTGCCCTCCTCTGCCAAGCTAGGTGAGCGTTCAGAAGCATTTTTAGGGGGGAAAAAAACAACCCTTGACAATTGTTTAGAGTATTAGGCACTGCCTCTTGGGAAAGTTCTCTTTAAAAACGTGTCCACCATGAGTTGAGTGAATGATTCTTGCTGATTGGTATTTAGCCTTTAAGGTTATTTGTCATTTAACATTAAAAATCATCAAATGTGTAAGTACTGCCTGTACTTTAGAGATGATTATATCTCATGTTTTAGGCCATTAAATGGTGCAAGTGTTTTGCTCAGAAAAAGGTGGCATTTCTGACTTCCATCTCCACATTTGTTACCAGGTTCCTCCAGGGCTTCCTGGTTGTGTAAGCAACCACCTGGACATCTCTCCTCCCAGGCTGGGAATCCCAAGCTGGGGCCAGACTCAGAAGAGGGAAGCCTGAGCAGCGGGACCTACAGTTTGTCTGCGGCTCCTCCGCCGTGCGCCGCCTCTGACTCGCACATCCTGCCTGTCCAGCAGAACTGGTCTCAGACGCCTGGATCCACCTCGCAACCCCGCTCCACCTCGGCTGTGAAAGAGTCTGATATTTTAAGCGATGAAGATGATGACGGCTTTAGCGAGGGGGGGATGAGGAGGGACAGTGGAGACAGCAGTTCCCCAACTAGCGCCATTGAGGCCCAGTTCCTCCAGCTTAAACTCTCAGAGGACGCTGTGTCAAATTGCGCGCTGGCTCCCCGTGTTCAGCCCGAGGGAGTGGGGGACACTCCAGAGACCCAACCCAAACTGATGCGAGGACACTTCAATGCTGTTAAGAGGAAACCCAACAGTTTCAGGAGGAGCCAGGGAGCGCTGTTGAACATGAGGGCACACAGCAGGTCACTAGACAGCCAAACTGACGCAGCTTCACCGTCGGGGGTAGTGGACCTCAACACGCTGCTGGAGAGAGAGTTCAGCGTCCAAAGTCTGACGTCTGTAGTGAATGAAGACTGTTTCTATGACCCAGCTGAGAGCTGTGCCACTGACTCTGGAAATACCACCTCTTCGTAGGGGCAGGACAAGACTGTGGTGTACCAGGGCCACAGATTAATGTTCGTAAAGGTGAGAGCAGCTGACCAAAGCTCCTGTGGCTCACTGCGGGCTCTACCAGGGTGGCGATGAAGCTGTGCCTCAACTCGGACGTGGTTTTAGTAAGCCACATACCTGCCTGCTAAAGTTAGATGTAACTAATCCGTTCTGATGAAAGCCTATTGGCTGGCAGACTTAGTTTCTCCCCCTTAGAGAGGCGAAGCGAGGTGATTTCTGTCCCAATGATAATGACTGCAATGAATCTGCCAAGCACTGATGCGTTGCCGCGATCTCCTCAGCACTCTGGGCTTCGCCTCCTCCCCACAAACCGTCTGAGTGACGTATTCCATCCTCGTTTTACCCCGCAGCTCATTCTGATTGGCACTTTTTATGTGATTTTTGACCTTTTCTGTGAGGAAATGGGGAGAATGTCCTTGGTCTGTCAGTCCCAAAAGTTAAAGAGAAGAGGGAAGTCCACAGTGGATATAGAGCCACAGGGACACTGAGATGGAATATGTTTCTGAGTCTGTCGAGTCTGCGTTGTGCTCCGTGTTGCTTCAGTGTGCCGGGCAGCAGGCTTTCATACAGAGGGGTCAAGAGTTCAGGCTTCAAGTATTCATTTGCATTTGCTTTTGCAACACCAAACACGGCAAGTTGTCGCTTATTACAAATTGCATTATAGTTAAAAATGAAAGGAGGCACTGAGTGAAAACTGTTGCAGGTTTATGAGATCCACCCAAAGATCTACAACGGTCAAGTCAGACTTCCTGAGAAGAGATGACTTTTGTCTAAACAAACAGGAAGGACACTGACTTTCGCAACTAAGCCTTTTTTGCTGTATTTTGTGCACTAAAGTACACTGTTTGCCTATATATTTGAAATATTTTTTATCTGTACAGGTTTTTACGTAATTGATGCTGTTTTTATTTATTAATAGGTTTGATGATGTATACTTTGGCAAAGAAACTTTTTGGGTGAAGGCTTGAACTGTTGGCTAAACATTTGGTCCACTAGTACATAAAAAAACAAGAAGAAGTAATCTAGCTGGACATTTTTTTTCCCACTTCATTTTAAATGTAGCTTACTGGACTTTGGTTGTCTTTCTCTGAAGATTGTAATTTCCAGTGTACGCATTGGAATGTACAAGTGAGATACGGCTGCTGAACTGAATGATTTAAACTGCAATAATGTTTAAAACCCAAATGTTTATGTTTGTGCCCTGTACATATAATCTTTTTCTATTTTTTGAAACCTTTATGTATTCTCTTATACATACTTGACACTGTACAGGTCAGAAACAAGGCAGGAATTCTGCAATAAATGCATCCGATATTTTTGTAAGATGTTTTGTTTGCCACAGCAAAAAGTACACGTTGAGGTACTGTTAAAAGGCAAACCACTATCACATTCTTTACCCTCTCAGCTCAACTTTACCATGCCTTTAATGCTAGCATACCAATGAATGTGAATGCCCCATTCTTATGGAACTGTTTTATAAATAAAAGTTTTATCTGTGAATGATGCCTTGGAGAACAGTGCTTTCAACTTGCCCGTCAAAGTCTGTCAGTACAGTTTTACATATCCTTTATGTTCTATTGACAGGCAAAGCAGTGCTGGGAAATAAGTGTCTTATCTCAGGCTCGGTCCCTTGGCTAGACTTGCCACTAGTCCCTGATTAGCTGTCATAAGAAACGCAGAAGTCTATATCCTGTTATTGGAAGAAAAGGTATATCCTCAATAGAATATATAATTAGCTGACAGAAGTGGGGCACAGTTACACGAAGAAAGACTTGGAAAAAGCTTTACTGCGCTGCTTGGATTTTATACAGGGACATGTGTGAAATTAACCCAAGCTACATGTTGCAAACCTTTTCAGCTGGCAGAGTACATTTAGCAGGACCATTAATTAGTTTTTCTATTCCTCATTCTCCCTCATATTAAAGCCAGTGAAACTGAAAACAAATTAAAAGAATTGTTTTGTAAGTGTCACTCATTTTCTCACTTAGCTGTAGTACTGTCTGCATGGCTGGATAGTTGCAGCCTAATTTTAAGATATCTGATGACATTTTGGCACTCCCCAAATAGGAGGTGAATCAAATTTAATCATGTGCTTAATTTGAGGCCATGTAACATTTGCAGTGTGGCTGTGACAACCGTGTTATCATGTTTTATGTTAAAACTTAGTAACTAGTCACACAAGAGTTATAAAACTAAGAGTCAGTAATGAAGGCTAAATAGCACTATATAGCTAAAGGATATAATCTAATTTAAATAAATGTATGTTAAGTCACTGTTACTGAGTGGGACAACACAATGATGTTTGAGCCTGCAGCATTTACAGTATTGGGTGTCGGCTGTGACTTTCCTGGAAGAATCACAAGCTGCACACAGTCGTGAGTAAATTGTTACGATGTCTGAACAAACAGAAAATATTGATGACTACACAGGATAAAACTTGGGCAGTGATGTCCAAAAACACAACTCCAGTTAATGCTAAGCGCTGTATGAGCCCCAAAGATAACAAAATGAAAATATGTAATTACATTCAGTAATAGTAAAATAGTAAAGCATAAAAAACGGAGATCTGAAAAATGTAAGACCAATGCATCTTACAAAAAGAAACAAAAAAAATGTGAAATTACCCTTTGAGACAATTTGCTGCCACCTGTTCATGTTGATGCACTCCACTGGCCCACACGAGGAACGTTATCGATATCTAAGGCTGCAGACTGTGACGAAACAGGACTGTTTCGTCACATGGCAAACAGGTGTGGAGGACTACCAGACAGCAGACCATGATGATGAAACACCCAAATGTGTGTGGACTGGTAATGTTGGCAGAGTAACAAGAGAAGCATCTTGTGCTCTTTTACTACTTTAGAGTTATTGCATTTCACAGTCATTTCACAAATCACTTGGAGTGAATGTGTCATGATGGTGGCAGGGAACCAGCTACACCGTGAGTCGTCATCTGGCTAGAAAGACAGTTGTGTTTAGTTCACATCTTGGATGATTTATTAGGTTATGATGCAATGACAGACAGCTTTGGCAGATAAATAGTTTGAAAGCCATACTAAAAAAGATATCCAGGTTCCATCAGGTATCCATTCTGACTGACTGGGGAGGGGGTCATTATTCTTGATTTATGCTACTTTACGCCAGAATCATTCACATTTTGTCTGGGACTGACTGAAAATGTAAAATGTCATCCTATCACCTCTAACCTACCAGTTTTTCCTTCTTCAGTCTGGATGCCTCGTGGCATCACAGCTGTCAGACCACACATAGCCTGTAACAACAAAAGTGTTATCACAGTAAAGGCAACGGTACATTGTACAGCAGCAGAGGTGGAATGTGTACTTGATGCCAATTTATAGTTCACTATTTCAGAGCAGCATGTTACACTTTTTACTTTAAGTTACAGCTGCTGGATGTTTATATTTTAAACAAAACTGTACATCTACATATGGGTGATAAAGTGAAGAGAGTAACCAACATAAAGTGTCTCAGTGAGGTGCTGCACTGCTTTATATTGATTTGAAGTGTCTGAACTCTACTTGAGGGATGAACACCACTCTTCAAAAAGATATTTTCTCATTTGATGTTTCGATGATGGCGGTGGAGAGCGCTGTCTAACATGTTGGTTCCAAAATCTCCCATAGGTGTTCATTTGGGTTGAGATGTGGTGACTGTGAAGGCCATAGCCTGTGATTCACATTTTCATGCTCATTAAACCATTCAGTGACCCTTCATGCTCTGTGGATGGGAGCATTTTCAGCCTATTCAGGACAGGATAAAGGTGATGGGCTGTACACGTGAAGACGCTTTCATTAGACGTTTTAAATTTGTTTAAAATAAACGAGTTGGCTCCTGTAACCAGGTCAGAGTTAAACATGAGGATGGAGTTTGGACTCACCTGTAAAAGCAGTGTCACACACACTCTGTTGGAAACACAAGGCCACCTTGGCGTTAATCGGCCGTTCAGCTGCAGCTGAACGCTTTCAGACATGATGCAGTGCAAACAAACAAACATTCCCGCAGCTTGACATAAAGAAGCAGCTCTGCTGCTGCACAGGTGTACACAGGAGTACCACATCAGTGGCTAATTACACGCCACAGGCCCATGATGTCAGTTCTCAGTCTCCAATCACTGGCAACAAACTTTCAAAATAAAAGCTTTTCATAACACAAAACCACATTATGTGGCTTTTAGGGTGGCTGAGCTATCAGAATAACACACAGCATCGCCTTGCATACCTATCTGCCATGCAGATCCGATGAAATCCTGATTGTAGTTGGAGATTAATGCCCACCGATCATCAAAACTGAGTGAATTTTCTCTCTGGCAAGTCAATCAGAGCATACCATCTGCCACACTGGCAGGCAACAAACATCCTCTGCCATGTTCTGTTGGTGATAATCTGGTCAAACATTCAAAGAGCAATATTCAACACTTGTAACAACACTTTTATTGATATAAAACCTTAAATAACAACCAGGGTATGATTATTTAATATACACATCACAAATGCTGAATTCTGTAAGAGAAATGTAACAAACGTGAATTACATCAGTGAATTTACTCACATTTATGATATCATTTTTAAAACAACATTATGACTCATCTGTGATTTATGCATTTATTTCAATATAGGCATTAACTGTGGATTCCTCTTCCTTTAATACAACAATAGCTTTTCCGGAGCTAACAGATTCCCACCACTTTCCTCCTCCCTTTAAGTGCCGTCTCCCAGGTGACTAAGCAATACAATACACAGTGGAAGGAAAAAAATGGCCTGGATATGGCTCTGCCATGTCATTCCCGTTCTCTAACTCACACTGAAAATACTGACATTTCTTTCTGGTCCCACAGGACGAGATGTTATGCAAGTTGGATCTGAAGTAAGAATTGGGACATAAAGAGCTAGCGTGCTTTCTTAATTCTCCCCCAAAACACACGACTCTGCTGTGAGTTGTCCCATCATGGAACACGGTTCTTACAGCTGATTTGAACCACCCAGGATCTTCACATGCCTCGTGGTTTTTGTCTCAGTCCCAGGATTTTATATATACCAGTTACCTATTGCTCCCTGGGTGCGGGGGGAAAACGTTTTAAAAATGCACGCATACGCCAGGTGGAAATGTCAAGGCTAAGAGCAGTCTGTTGTCTCCCTGTGCTAAAAGAAGCTATTAGCGGGCTTCTCTTGGTTTCTGTGCTTTTTTTTCTTCCTCTTTTCAGCAGGATTGTTGAGGACTTAATGGTGTGCCAGTTGGCATGTCCGTAAATGTGTCCACTGGTCTGTTTCCATGCCTGGCGCTTAGGTGCTGCAACCTGAGCTCCTCTCTGAACTCGTAGCTCAGCAGGCTGGGTTCACATGTGCACAGATGAGCGTATGCATCCACCAACGCCCTCATCTGGGGTATGGTGATTTCTGTCGGGCGCAGAGTGGGGTCCACATCTGCCTTACGCATCATCTCCTCTGTCAGCTCTAAACGACACGCCTCTGGGAACAACTTTCTGGGGATTAAAAAAAGAGAAAAAGTGGAGAAATGATACAGTACATGATAAGTGTAGATTCCTATGCTCAGGTCGCTTTGATATCTTAATGATCATGCAAATTTAATGGCACGGCAAGTTCAAACAGAAAGAAATTATCCCTCAGCAATTATTTCAAATCTGTGAAGTTAATTGAAATCACACAAAGGGCTAGAGCTGCTCATGAATTGTTCATTTCTTCCGCTGCCATGCTCCATAGTTGAGGGATGTCGATACCGACATACAACTCGCACAGAAACAAACTTGAGACACACAAAGTGTGTCTCAAGTTTGACATGTGACATGTGACATGTGATTTAAATGTCAAATTTTCATTTATTTTGCTGGCTCTTGCCCTGAAAAGCTCTTCAAAATTTCAATACAGAGAGGTAGCCATTTATTTTTAAAGATGTTTCCCTGCCTGAGACGTTTCTCTGTATTCTTTCTCTGCAGGTTGGTGAGCAATAGCCAATTCCACACACTCCGCGGTACAGATGCTTTTTAGATGCTTCAGCGCCGGTGCCTCCTCTCCAATTTGGTGCCACTGCTGCCAACCCAGTGCAGTTACATAAAATATGCTGCCTCGTCTTCCCATGCTACCTCAATGACTCATAATTGCTGCTCTCTTTCACACAGCCAGTGTTCCTTTGTTATCCGGGCCTACATGCACTTTCCTAACAGGCACGGGGGTGATGGGCAGCGTGCACATGCGTGTGTGGGCGTCTGGGTTTGTTGCAAGTGGTTCTGAACAGAGCACAGAGGATTTTCTGATGTTCAGACTTTAGTTGCAGAGAGCCTCGGAAACTTGAGCCTTTATCAGAGTTGTGTGTGTGTGTGTGACGAAGACAGAGCAAATCAAAAAGCGTTCTAATTAATGATGAGATGAAGATGGCGCTGTCAGAAAACAGAGAATGAAAAATGTAGAGAGGGAATGTGAGATGAGACAAGATTAAAAAGTAAAAAAACAGAGAGAAGGGAAAAGAGAGTATAGATGCTCTACAAGCAACATCAAGCTGTATAATTGTGCTTACTCCACTCCTTTATGGCAGTGCTTCCGGCGGAACTGGAAAATGTTCCTGATGACTTTCTCCACCAGCTTGAAGGGCTGCTGGATCTGGGGCTGAACCAGAGGGGTGAAGTGAACTACCCCCACGTCCACCTACACACACACACACACACACACACACACACACACACACACACAAAAAGCAAGAGAAATAACCAAAAAAGGGGGTTAGGACAGACCTTCAAACTAGATTGCAGAGTGTGCCCATGGGAATGGAGAAAGAAAAAAGTGTCAAGAAAGAGCAGGTAGGTGTGAGGACACAGGAGAATGCAGAGTGTGGGGGGGATGCTGGAGAGAAAGGTTGCCTGACAAACGGTGAGAGAGATACAAAGCTGGACAAAGAGAGAGCGAACAGGGAGGGGCAGAGGGATCAACGCGCTGGGATAAAAGAAAAGAGAGGAGGCAGAAAATAAGATGACGCAGCACGGCTGGCTGGCGAGCTGGTTCCAGTTGCCACAGTAACACCTGTGCGGTGGACCATAGAAACCGAGTCTCTCTCTCTTTCTTTCCCGTCTCTCTTCCTGTCGCTGCATCACCCACTGACTTTCTTAATACCTGCGAGCCCGACTCGCTGTGGCACTCTCCTTCGCCATCCCTCTGTCTTTGTCTATCCGGCTCTCCCGTTTCCACTGAGCGTGAAACCGGTGGAGCACGAACATTCATAGATCCAGTGATGGGTACGTTAGGCAGCCACACAGCTTACGTCCGGCTCTGCGGGAGACTCAGCGGACGCAGGTACTATGACTAATTCTGCTGAGAGAGAAATCATTAAAGAAAGTCATGGAAACTAGTCCCACTAAAACTCTGGTTTTGCAAAGTGAGTGAGTATACTTGGAGGTTGTAGGTAACTACTTCAACTGTCTTTTCGTTACTTTAATATAACTACTTCAACTGTCTATACCTTACTTTTACTTTACTTTTTCATTTATTGATTTGTTACTTTTAGGTAACTATTACAACCATTCAAATGAATTATTTTTAGATGTTTAGCTGTTTTAGATGACCCCTCTGTTCTCTTGCTAGATAGATTTCACACTCAATAGTCTTCAGTGTGTGACCCAGTATGTGGATATTTTATTCTAAATGTCATTTCCACTTTTTTATTACATTAGTAGATCTACTCTACAGTCTTTCCATACACCCCTGGTTACTGCTGATAACCCTGGTTGGAGGTTACTGAACTACAGCGGAGGACCAGCAGTGGTGCTGGTAACTACGGCTCCAGTTCTTCACTAGCTGCTGTCTCCCGATCCTTCCTGCATCAGGCCTAAGCTGACATGACACACCGTTGAAATAATCGTCCCGGACTCGGCAGAGCCTAGCTCTCGCTCTCAGATCGCTTCCTCTTTAGTTTTCAAGCACATATACATCCGCACGTTCTCTCTTCACTGCGTTTCTTATTAAAGGCTCATCGACTCTCTTTATCTTCTGAACGCTATGATGGGATCAAAAAGAACCAAAATACATTAAAAGACTATTTCTGAATCTGTGGATGCGTGCGTCTGCAGCACAAAGAGGCCCATCATCTCTCAAGGGCGTTTCATGTGATGTCGCTCAGTCCTGCAAGTTATAGCTTAAGGGGCCACTGCACAATCAGAGAGATACACCACTGTGTGTGGACCAGTGGCACAGCCCTGAGAGGAACTGTACTCTGACTGGCTGAGAAAATGAGCAAAACAATGAGGCTCCGAGGAAAAACATCAGCACAGCTAGTTAATAGTAATAGATTTCATTGCCCTTAAGTGCTTTTTTGCTACGAGTGCTTTTCGAGATAAGACTCTTCATCCACCAAGAAAAAAAAAACCTCAGACATCCATATAAGTAACTTACATGTCAGTCTGAACAGAAAAGAATTTGAGATCTGAAAGTGGGATAGGGTCTTTCTTTTTTTTTTTTTTTTTATGAAAGCTGGGAAGAAATACAACAGACAAGACAGATGTTGCATACTGTACATGTGCAGGTATGCAAAAGCGAGGAGACAAAAGTAGCAGGTGCATGAATGGGGATGTCGAACAGCATGTTGATTTAACATATTAAAGCAAGCCAAGCATGTGAAAAACACATACCCACAGCTCGCCTCCTCTTACTCATACAAACACAGGAGGTAAAATAAAAGGACATCTAATTCAGTTCAGACTACATGCCCTGTGGAGCTGCATCCTCCAAGCTTGTATATTCTGGATTGTGTGACTCACTCTCATTCACAGCTGCCTTTTGCTTTCCTGGGCTAGGGGCTGGCGTCGATAATTAGGGGAGGAAAACTGAAGTGGTCCAAGGACGCACAAAGGATTTCTAATGAGTTGTTTAGATTCCCCCCTTTTTTCTGTGAACAACTCCGGTAGCGCTCAGGAACACTTGTAAACCGCAGCGCTATCTGTTATCAGATCTACAGATCCCCACGTAGACCGGAGATCCCTGGCTGCTGCTGAGCTTCCTGCCGCAGTGGTGTTTAATGGGATGGCGGTGGCTGTCTCAACAGCCCTGAAGGCAAGGTGCAATAATAGAGTGGAAAAAACCACTGGGTTCAGCATGTTCGACGAGGAAGAATAAAGGATTCTGAGTTGAAGCTGTAAGTGCCTGTTGAGTAAATCCCATGTTTCATTTTAATGTCAATGTTTGTCATGTTTAACGCAACCTAGCGTTGAATGATGCCTTCATGGTTTAATTGTAGTGTCAGTAATGGCCTTGGCGTCTTCTTGATAAGTCTATTATTAATACACTAACCCTTTTAGTTCAGATGATGCATTTTAAATACAAAGGCCACATGGCAGGTGTTGTCAAGGGCACTGAGAGCTGCGTCACTTGAGGCACAGGGGCTTGTATTATAAGAATCAGCCCTCCCAACCTGTTACATCAACACCTCGGGACTTTTGGTCGCAGATTTATATCTGGATCGCAAAATTCTTATATCTGTGCTTTGGCGATGCAAGGTAAGACCACCATCTGTTGGGTAGAAGCAATAAAAAGGAAATGCCTTTAATTTCACTCTCTGCTGGAATAATTAGGCCATTTATATTCCGCACTTCATGATTTAAGAGAAGAGCAAGGGGGAAAGTCGATATTGGGACTATACAGGCAGCAGCATTTCAGCCATCAGCTTGTCCAAGTCACTTTGCTGCTATGATTTATGTATGGCCTTGCTATACGACTTCACTTCGTAGCGCCGCTGGAATATATCCTGCTCCCTGCCATTAATCCTTCCCCCGATAACCTCAACATGCAAGGAAACTCCATCTTAAATCACGGGCCGTCACCTGGGCACTCCACTGAGGTGCTATGAACATGCCTTCACCCTTCACCGCCTCCCCCTCCTCTCCTCCCCTCCTCCCGAAAGCCCTAAAATACTTTGCATCTGAACTGGGGTAGCAGACTGACTTATTGACCCTATCTGACAGCGTTAATATCCCTCCCTCGCTCAGGTTCTCCAATCTCTCACTCCTCCCTCCCCTTCCTCTTTACACGGGTGGCAGCGATGATCACACATAGAGACAGAGACTGGAAATGCTCTGACGGTAATCGTGTCTCGTAGGATTGAGCAAACTCCTGTATTTTGCAGGGGGAAAACAGGTGAACTGAAACCACTAACTTGGCCTCTAAACTAGACTCTGACTCTCTCAGTCCAGCTAATTGGATCAGAGCTATTAAAAAAACTTTTAAAAAAATTTACTTTGAATCTGCTATGATAAAAGATCAGATATCTTGGGTTTCTACAATAAAAAGGTCTTGCACTGCTGATTCTCCTGGTAGAGTGTTTGAAAAGGGCAATACATCAGAGATCTCTAAAAGTCACACGTCCACTTTTGTCCGCAACTCAAGACCTTTTCTGACCCACTTGAGCGCACTGGTTCCGCGTCCATATTAACATACTTGTGCGTTACCGTAATTCATGCGTTTGACCTTCCCAAAGCTCAGCAGGGGACTCTATTTTTTCCAGCTTTGCCCCGTGTTTCTCCAGCTCCCCTTTCCCCATTTCCACCTCCGATGTCTCTCTCTTGGTCAGCTCTTGCCCAATGGCGTGTGAGCAGTAATTTGTCATGTCCCTCTGAGCGTAACCAAGATGAGATGGCAGGGGCCCTGGGGCACCAGCCGCTGTGCTACCTGAACCACCAACACTTGTGCTTACATAATGGCAGGTTCTGAGAAAGAGCATGGGGGATGGAAGAAAGCTATATACAGCCAGGGAATACAAGGGAGAAAAGCTCACGGAGATCCTGCAACGGAAAGGGGGAAGAGCTGCATTAATCATGACAATACCTGGAGAAGACAACCTCCATTACATCAGTGGAGGGACACAGCCTCTCAGAGAGGAGAAGGCAGCAGTCAATGCTGTGGAATATACTAGGCTGATGTTGCTGGAGGGCTTTGGGGAGGAAGGGCTTTGGCTTCCTGTGCAGGCAGCCCAGCGCACGTCCCACGAAATCGCCTATGGCATGCACACAGGACATTCAAGACTGTAGCCCGACTCTTTAACAAGATCAGCTCCTTGGAGAGGAGAAAGCTTGAACTTTGCCCAAAAATGTGAAATGTACAGAGCAAGCGGAACGGCAAATGAGACCAACGTGGGAAAAATTGTTTTGATAGGATATTTAAAAAGTCATAAATGCCATTCCACATCGTTCACTTGGGAGTCAGCCTTAATGGAGTAAGCCGAAGAGACTCATTAATCGAGCACGATGCCGGCCATTTTTGCGATGTGTCACAAGTGCTTTGCCACGGAGAGGTTTACACGTCTTATGTATGGTGAAACCGGACCAGGGCCCACGCTCCACAACAAGATTGCACTGACAGCGACATCACAGCTATCACACGACACCTTGCATCTCTACTGTGAACAATAAAAAAAAAAAAAAAGCTTCTGCAAGACGACGACCACGAAAACCTATTACGCAAGGGAGGACATAAAAGAGAGGAAAAATGCAAATTGAACGATAAAAGCCCCTCATGTGGGCAAAAGGGGAGCGTGGCTGGTCCGGCTGTGCCTCAGAGCTATGCAGCAGAAAGGCTAGAGAGCTCTGCTGCGAGGTGATAAAATAAAGGGGACCACGCTTATAATAGCCCGCAATATCTTCACACATCACAGCATCACACATCTGCACTCACCGGGTATATGTTAACTACGTTTTGCTCTCTCTTTTTCTCTCCTTTTATCCACTCTCTCTGTAATCTATTTATTTATTTATCTTACTCCCCACAGAACAACACGAGCACCGGCACTTAGGATCTCATTGGTTACAAGGAGACAGGTCACACATGCCATACTGTAGTGTGTCTCTGAAAAACTAGGAAGAAAATAAATAAATAAATAAAGAAAAACCTCATCCTGCTGCAGCGGTATCCCACAAGGAGTTCTGAGAATGTAGTGCTGAAGGTCGACACCAACATCACACTGGAGGTAATGTGGTGTGCACCGTCCCCGCTTGCCAGATCTCATTTTAGGAAAGGGTCTCCTAGGGGTGGTTTACGGGGAAAAAAAAAAACAATGGAGGCTGGAGAGAGCACTGGGTCATATTATACAAACAGATCAATAGCTAAACAAATCAATTGCTACCAGCCCACCTCCATGTAATGGCTACATATCACTGTGGTCAATGCCCGGTTGTCATACTGTAAGTGGGGGCACAGGCACAATAATTCCCCACAGCTGTCTTGTTTTTGCCGATTTGCCAATGCAGCAAAATAATAGCAACATGCATCTGCGTTTCCAAGGGTATCAGGCCTATTAGTCCTGTCTGATCCCCCCCCCCATTTTGTCCTTTTTGTCATTCATGAATCAAGGCCGTCCTGGCCACTCCCACCCTTGTTGTATGTCCTCTACAGAGCGGAGGGGGAAGACAGGCAAAGACAGGGTAGCAGCTGTGAGTTTTAGGCTCCTGCTGACTGATGCCTGATGAAGATGATGCCCCAGGGAGGGTCATTTTTGGCGTGGTGGGGTACACATGCTCCTCTGGCCTCTGGACTAACACAAAAACAAACAAAGCTTCGCAGAACACAATTCTGACCATCTCATCTGGTCATAATAATAGCAGATTTGTCTTCTGTCTTAATTAGATTACCCTTCCCCGTTGTCTAGTGTGGCTGTGTTTGGAAATCCTATCTAGACTTTGCATCTTTCCCATTTCTTATCTTTTAACAACAGCAGTACTGCATTATGATTGCCGAGCAGCACAATGCAGGAACAGGGTTGATTTAATTTTTTGATAATGATGATTTGTTGATTTAATATTTATTAGCTAGTTTACATTACACAGCACAAGTTTCCTCCATCCACAATAATGTTCCTCTCTACAGCTAACTAGAGCAATAAATACCATTCTGCAAAACATCATGCATTCATACCACATACTTTAGTTTAGTTTTGTACACGATGGAGACGCACATTTTCTTTTATTATATACATGTTAGACATTAAATATTACTCCTGTCCCCATTTAGAAGCTGTATAATTATGGCACAACTTTTCAATGTAGCCTTACAGTAGACTTATGCTTCATCACAAGCTGAAGCTAGCTAACAAAGTTAACCCACTCCTTAGCTAACTCTCACTAAACTGCATTCCCAGGTGACATTTCATTATTGAAGATACAATAATTTCGATTTTATTTTTATATTTTATATAAAAGAGTAAATAAAGAAACAAGAATCTCATAGCTAATTGAAAGTAAAAACCGAGTGTGGTAGTTGATATAAAAAAAGGAGTGAAGGTTGACTCCTTTAGCTAACTCTCACCCGATTGTATTCCCAGGCGACAATTCACTATTGGCGGTGGAATAACTGGGATTATGTAATGGTAGATTAAGAAATTAAGATGTATTTAATTAAAAATAAAAAACCCTATAGAGCAAAAAAGAAAGAAAAAAGGAGTGAACGTTACTGTTAGGACTAACGGTTCACTCCTTTTGCTAACTCACTCAACTGTTTTCCTGGTAATATTTCAGCATTGACGGTATAATAAATTGGATTATATAAGGTCAATTAAGAAATTACGAAGTAGCTAATTTAAAATACACCGAGGTTGACGACGTTTAACAACAACAACAAGAAAAACGGAGTGTACCGTTACTGTGCGGAGTAACGGTCGGACCGCCGGTTGTCATGACAGCAGGGGGTGACAGACGTGACAGTAGCAGCACGGTGAGGCTGATCGGTTATCAAAGGTTGTTGTGATGAAGAGAGACAGAGACTGCGCACACACACACGGTGTAGCAGAGAGAGAGAGAGAGAGAGAGAGAGAGAGCGCCTCCGTTATTTCTCCCGTTAAGTTGTTGTTGTGAGGCTCCCAGAGAGACTGCGCACACACACACCGGCGAGCAGAGAGAGAGAGAGAGAGAGAGAGAGAGAGAGCGCCTCCGTTATTTCTCCCGGGCTCCCACCGAGCCTGTGTGGTCTACGGAGCTGGGATGTCCGCCGATGCACTGTTGCTAAGGAAATGGATGGCTTGAATGGGTCCGCGGTCCGGGCAGAATCCTCCTCCTCAATGTGTGACTGTGTGTGTTTACAGGAATCACTGCGAACAACGTGACGCGCCAGCTCTGCACCAGCCGGGGTAAGGGATTATTTCAACATTGCTTTTTCTCTCTCTCTCCCCTCCAAAAACACCCCCACCACTGCCACCTCCTAACCTCTCCTCCTCCGTCTTCCTCGGATCATAAAATAACAGCAAACACTGAGGTTATTTATTCAACGCTGGAAAGACCGATTTATGTAGATGAGAAAGACCACAATGCGCCTGCTAGGAAGTCCGGCAAAATAGTCCTTACAAAAAGAGCAAGGTACGTTCACAAAGTTTAATTCTAGCCCGACTGCATTAAATAAATAGTTATTTTACCTGGAGATAACGCTGTGTGACTGTTAAAAAACAAGGTAGGCTCAGTTTATTATTAGGTAAACAGCACTGGCAGCAAAGTGATAGAAATTACAGTATATGAGTGGGGTGAGGGCACTGCAGCTTTAAGTCCACATAGCTACTGAGCATTGCAAATACCAAACTCATTTCTGCCTCTCCAATAACAGCTCTATGGGGCTCCGCTGAGGAAAAAGAAGAAGGCAAGGCAGCGCTCAGAAGATGCACACATGCACAACAACCCCCGGTGTTTTGCTTACCTACTGTATAGTCAGCCAGAGCCGGCTCTTATCGCTCGCGCTCCACGCTGCCCCTTTGTCTCCAGCCAGAAAAGTCTGCGCTTGTGTGAGGTGAATGAGGGGAGAAAGGGAGTGCGAGGGGACGCGCTCAGTTCAATTTCTCATTTCCGTCTCTCTCCTCCAGCCCAGCAGAGCCGCAGCTGAGGAGCTGAGGAGCTGGGGATTTGACTGGCAGCTGGTACGACACCAAGGGAGGGAAGAGGGAGAGAGGGAGAGAGGCGGCTGGGCAGAGGGGTCGACGAGCCTCGCTGGCGCTGGGTGAATGCTGCCTGGCGAGGACAGGGGCTGAGGCGGCGGCAGCAGCAGCATCAACTTGAAAAGGAGCATGGCATCCACCGGCATGCAGATATTTGGATTTGTCCTAGCGCTGCTGGGCATCATGGGTGCCATGGTGGCCACCCTGCTGCCCAACTGGAAGGTCAGCGCGGATGTGGGCTCCAACATCATCACGGCGATTTCCCAGATGCAGGGTCTTTGGATGGACTGCACATGGTACAGCACAGGCATGTTCAGTTGCACGCTCAAGTATTCAGTGCTTTCACTACCTGCGTACTTGCAGACTGCCCGCACCACCATGGTGCTCTGCTGCGTGCTGGCTGCCATGGGCCTCTGCCTCGCGTCCCTGGGATTAAAATGCACACGTTGGGGAGGTGGACGGCGCTCCAAGCGGCACGCTGCGATCGCCAGTGGTGGCTGCTTTGTCGCAGCAGGCTTTCTGTGTCTGGTGCCTGCTTCCTGGTTTACCAACGAGGTCATCACCAACTTCCTGGACTCCAGTGTGCCCGAGAGCAATAAGTTTGAGCCTGGGGGTGCTGTATACGTGGCCTTCGTTTCGGCGGGATTCCTCTTCATGGGGGGGTCCATCTTCTGTATGTCCTGTTCAGGGAAGAGGCATGGCCCACAGGACCTGGTCCTGCTACCTCCCCCTGACAAATTGCTACTCCAGCAGCAGCAACAGCAGCAACAGCTGCTCCAGCAGCAGCAGGAGCTCCAGCACCAGTACTGCTCTCTCTCCCCATTAGACAATAAGACTGGCTACAGCCTGCAGGACTATGTGTAATAAAGCAGCGCTGTGTACGCTACGGCTAAAGGGAGACGAGCCTGAGGGGGAACCATCGCAGCTTATGCTACTCACTAGGCTCTACTCCAGATGGAGGTGGAGAAAAAATGAGAAAGGAGGGCAACAACTTTGAATTCATTTTTCCCTTCTCCTCTATCTTGCTCTTCTCCCTTTTTCTGTTTTGCAAGCACAAGCAGTGGAGGTATTCCCTGAGCAGCGCCTTGGAACAAACAGTGTGAATGTGTAAGGAGCCAGGATAAAGGTGCTGCAGCATCGGAGGAAGCCGCTAACCAAATGCAGACATCGTTCATCAGTAAATCACAGAAAGAGTTCCCCGGGGAATGGATTAAGCAAATAAGGAAGGCTTCCATGTAGATTTTTTTTCCTCGCCAAAGGTTTGAATTGAAAGAAAAAAAGCAATCATTTAGCTGCTATTTACAATCGTTTGGTAACCTCCCAGTTGACAAAACAGGCAATATAACGCCCAAGAGCAGTAGGTGGAAACCCTTTCATAGCAAGCCATTGTAATTTTTCGTATACTAATCCACTAGAATGCTACATGGAGTTTGATTGAAATAAATGGTAATATTTTTGTTAGCTACTAGAATGATGTTGATATTTTGCCTCTAAAGCATGCTGTGTGGAGCCTGTCTGTGTATTAATACAGCGGCATGCCTGGTAGAGAGACATAGCCACAAAATGCCTGTGCCTGAAAAGCTATAGAAACATTACCCTGCTGTAAGTGTTCAAAGAGGACTGTCAGGAGGAGTAGATGTGGGCTGCTGGGCTGGATTCGAGACAGAAAAATGCAGACAAACAGTTGCCTGCTTCTCTCTCTGCAGGTGGAAATGTAAGAGAGATGGGGAGAAATTAATAGAAAGAGATTTGATCCTTCAGCAGAGTGGACCATCCGATACTGCTGTTTGCTTTTTTTTATACCTCCATGCAAACAAAATGCAGACAAAAACATACTGCCTGTGAGCAGCAGCTTCCCATCCCAATCCATCTACCCATTCCTGCGAGCCCTCAGACACGCACACCCACACACGCTTACTCCCGCTCTTGTGCGTCTTTGTGTACACGGTAAACACTCAGACATGCCGGCTTTTTGCATGTGCTTTTCACTCCTGTCATCCTCCTCCACAGTGCCATGGAAACAAAATTCGGCATTCAAATGTTTGTATTGTCTGGGGGTGTACGTGCATGTCAGTCAGCGATTTGAAGTTGTTGAGGAGGGCATCTTTTTCCTGCAGCCATGGCTCCACAAGCTTTAATCGCAGCCTCTGCCCACACTACTTTCACTAATCCCCCTTTATTATCCAGTGACACAAGGGAGCATCCCTGTTAACGTGGTCAAAGGTTTTGTAAAAACGCTCCTCTTTGCTGCCCGCTGATGGTGTCTATACCATGCAAGTAGTCTCGCAGGGATGAGCGCATGTTTAATGGTGCAGTGGCAGAGAAGCAAAAAAAAAGGAGCAGAAAAGGAGAAGCTTCTTGAGTCATGGTCGATTGGGTAGCTGTGTGGCAGGCAGCTAAAAAAGGTTTGAGTCATTCTCCATATGTGACTTGTTTTCCAAGTGCGTCAGCAGTGCGCATACGCTACCAGTCTGCACCTGCAGACGGCCTCGGTGTCTTAAATTGCAGCCACTTGACTATGTCACAATTCCTTTTTCCCTACCTGTCACTCTCTCCTCCTCCCAACACTCCTTCTTGTCCTGCTTGTGTCACATGTCACATAGATGTGATCGCTGACAAGGGAAAGCTGATGCATGTTGAAAGCATGGCCGCTCAAACATCCACGCAACACGCAAACAAAACTCCCACCCACTCGTGTGTCAGTAGCACTGTTATGTTGTTATGTCATGTTCCAGAGCGTTCTCTTTGCTGAGGGGAGAAAATCAGAATACTGTTTTCAGGCTTCGGAGAAGCTTTGGCACTGATGTATAGAACTGCACATTCTCTCCTTCTCTCTCATAAACATGCAGCTTCCTTGGGGAGAGCAGATGGCTGTACCCAGCACGCCACCTGCAGGCTGCTGCCGGGACGCCACAGGCATCTCTGTGGGCACCACTGCCGGCCCTGGCAACCCTCTAGAGCCAGGTTTCTACCCCACCCCGACTTAGCCATCTTGCCCAGCAGACTATAGCCGACAGAACTGGCCTCCTGACAATAACTCACTGCCCAGGCACCACAACCAATGCAATAAATAAAGTGAAGAATGTGCCATGTCATCAACTAATACTGACACGTTATGTGTTTCGAGAATGTGCCAAATGGTCTCATGATGACACGTTTTAATACTATCTGGAGTTCTTTCTGTTTATTTTTTTATTGCGTTCTTTGTACGTGAATTATACATTAGCAAATGTTTTATGGATTTGTGATTTGTTCTGCCAGACTAAGTCTCAAGTCGACTAGATGCTTGTGTACAGTCCAGTGCAGCTTTCGAGGGTTATTTTAAATCCTCTTTATTCCTCATTTCCCAAAGCACAGCAAGACTTCACTGGGCATGAGAGTTTTGTTGGAAAGATGCAAGCGTGGTATTTTATGAATGAAAAAAAGGGTAATTGTTTCAGGAATTCTGGTTTACTTTAAGTCTGTGACAACTGTACACAAGTATCTAGGCTATTAAAGTGTTTGTTTTTTACTGAGGGATCAGGATTCCCTCAGACTGTTTCAATATAAAAATACAATATCATGTTCATACCATATCTTCTTTATAAGAAGACTACTCAATGCACCTTTGCTTGTGTTACTGAACTTGACAGCAGTTTGTTTAAAATGGCTGAGCATTCCAAGCTCCCTGGACCAGTACAAAAAACACAACACTAGTGGCACTCTGGGGAAAAAAAAGGGAAAGATTTCTGTCTGATATTTACAGGGAAATAGGAGCTAGAGATTTCTCTTTTTTGTGGCTGTGCAGCTTGATCATCAGCACGCAATTTCATTAGCTTATAAATTGCCAGAGTGCAAAGTGACTAGGTCCTAAAAGTTTAAAGAGTTACAACTCTCCGCATATACTGTACCAAGACATTGATTTATCATTTTGATAACTGCAGCTTATTTTTGTGGATGCTTTAGCACTTCTTACTTTGCCAGAGCATATTTGTGATGATGAACAGTTCACAAGTTCTGATACAGTTGTCTCAATGTGCTTGTGCAAGTAGTTCTATTTTTTACCAATAAAACTATTTTGTGAAAGCAGTATGCCTACTGCATGTCGTCTGTCGTGTGTCTTCGTGTGTGCGGCTGATTGGGGATCTTCATGCCAAACCTACAGACTGTTGGATAGTACACGCTGTACTGAGTGTAGGCAGGCAGGCTGCTCATACGCAGCACCCACCGATACAGCAGTGTCGGTCCAACTGCAACACACATCTATTAAAGTATCACTATGTGCAAATGGCTTTTGAAAAGGGAATTCTTGCCTCAGTACCACACCCAGCCTCTTCCAATCATTCCTCACTGAGATAATAGCAGAGGCTTAGAGAGGGATAATAACACCTGCTCTGGGAGGTTCAGGGAAAGGGAGTTATCTCAGTTAACTCAGTGATCTTGTGTTTCTGATGGAGTCATGAGTTTACTGACAACATGTAGAGCAGCTGCTGATAATCATTAAAGAAGAATAACACACACAGTAAGAGGTTGTGTTTGGCAGACATTTAGAAGAGAGTGAAACTGACAAGTGCAGTCTATCATTAACATAAATCTCCAGATATATAAGCAGATATTAGCATTTTAGCCTATATTTTAGTGTATGTGCTGGCTGAGACGTAATAACAAGATGCTTTAGAGCTGAAAGTTTTCTAATTAATGGATCAGCTGAGCAACACAAAAACTATCTTGAGAATTAATTAATTGGTCAAATAATTTTTTCAGCCAAAAATACCACTGGTTCCAGATGCTTGATTATGAGTATTAGGAGCCTTGTCTTATGTGATTGTAAATTGAATATCTTTGGGTTTTCAAATAAACTTGAATTTGAGTTTTATGAAATGTGTTAGGCATTTCAAACTTTTTCAAAATGATTTATTAATTAAGAGAATAAAAGGAAGATTAATAGATGATGAAAATGATCGCTAGTTGTATCCCTACTGACATCATTTTTCAACTGTAAAATGTCCCACTCAGTATGTGTCAGTCAGTTTTGAATAACTAAATTCAAGTGACCTCGTGATGTGTTCATAGGCATATCGACTTATATAATTATTCATATTTTTTAAATTCTAAAATATCAATATCTGCACTGAGCTTCAAACTCATTAAGCAGTTTGACACAAGTTTTCCTGCCACCACATGATCCTGACAAATAAGAGCAATGCTAAAATGTAAAAATCCTAAAGCCAGAAATTCTGCACCAAATCACTTAAGTCTGCACAAATTGCTGCATGAAGATGTCTTTAGCCTTCAGCATAGCTCGTCTTGAATCAGAAAACTGTACAGCATATGCTTCAACTTTAATATCCGTGCCATATAGCCTATACACTTCAGATGGAGCGCTTTTAAAGTAGGGTCTCTCCGAGAGAATCCGGGCTCTCATTACAGCTGATTGGAGCCTCGTTGACGCTGACTGAGTGAGAATGTGCTTTCCTGAAACAAACATGGATTATTCAAGTCTCTCATTCTCCCACTCCTCTTGGTTATGCAACAAGAGTGCAGATCAAATAACTCCTCTCGTGGGGCAACACTAATAAGATCCGCTCCTCTGTGTATTTAACCTACATTTTCCATCAAAGGCTTTCACCCCGAGTTGCCGCAATGACAGATTGGGAATGTGAGCTTACATGAGAGGAGGTGAGCGCCTGTCAGTTTTGAGGCAGGGGTTAATCATGCGTGCCACATCAAAAGTCGCAGATTATTTTTATTGACCTTCTTCACCGGCGAATGACGTTTCCAGAGATCAACCAAAGCGAGAGAGATGTGGAAGACAACGGAGGCGGCAACTGCACGCAGGAGATTTAACACAAGCCGCCGAAGAGCGAGACGGATATCAGAGCATGTTAAGGAGCCATCGTGCCATCGCTCACCAAAACTGCATTAGTGGTCAGCACACTGCTCGGAAAATACGATGAGCACCCAAATCGCTCCAGCGTGTCACCGTGCTTAATGTGTGGCTCTTTGTTTTGGACAGCCGTTATGCTCATGAAGGTTCATATTGGAGATATAATGCTGCCATCAACGGCGAGGGAGAGTGACCTTCCTTTGTTGGGAGCTGCTCTCCTCCTGGTCCCGCCGCTCGAGAGAGGTTGGGGGGAATAATAGCAGCGACCTTGGCTGCGCAGTTAACTGCTGAGAAAGGCAGTAAAAGCTGTGGAGATGACAAAAGGAGCGCTTGTAGGAAAACAATACACTCTGACAGTTCAAAGGAGGCCCTTTAATATTTCAGCTTTGAGCACGGGGCGGGACGCGAGGCTGGCAGGCTTCGGTAAGCTGGCGGTGAGGCAGGCTAAACGGCTGAAAAGGTGTCGACACATCACTTTTTTTGCAACCTCTCCCTCTCTCAATGAAAATGATCACTGCATTGTGATTATTGTATTGTATTTCACGGACAGAGAGGTCGATGCAATCATGAGAATTCGCTGCAACTATTCTTTTAGCTGAAATAATCATGATAACCTGCACAAAACCTCCTCAAGACACCCACTAAATCCAACCTACAACCTTCAGTCCCTCTAAAAGCAATGAAGTTGTGAAATCACACTGCATGAAGTTTAAATTAGAGCGGTCAAATAACACATCAAGTTAATAGCTTAGAGATTGATGTCTCCCATTGTTCATTAGTTATCAGAGTATCATAGCACCAGTGGAGATTTACTTATATGAAGCTGACCGTCGGTCCTTGGGATATTGCCAGGGTTTCAGTATTACTTGTCAGAATACCTGCATATTCTGCTGCTTGCTAACTAAACAGGGCTGAATATGCTGATAACTCTGAGCGCTGACTCTGAGCGAACCCTGGCACACTTACTTGTTAGAGGGAGCAATAGATCTCTGGAGATGTTCACAAGCCAAGTCTGCCAACCTCGGCATTTTGTTTAAGGAGAGCGGAGGAAGAAGAGGAGGGTGTATTTTTAGCTTTTCTTTACCTTGGCTCTGTGATGTATTGAGACCAAGCCTTCAGGCGTTTACCGAGTCATTGAAATAACTTTCCCCGATACTCTTGATACCACGCTTGACCCCGTTTGCGAGATAGGAATAGAGCCTAGATGAATTGTGTGCCGGTGGAGCGCATGGAGGGAGGTGAGAAAGTGGCGCGGCCCCTCTGAGTTGATTCTCCCTCTTACTGTAGAGGCTACAGCCGGGCCACTTCAGGTCATAGAGAAGGTATCCATCACTGGGCCTGCCACTGCATTATAACAGGCTGAGGTGGGTCACATTTAACAGTAAAACGCCTTCTGAATTCAAAGGAAATTATTAGTTTAAGACTCACAAAATGTCTGCTGACACCTTAGCCATGGAAAAAAACAAAACAAGGCGGCATTCAAAATATCACTTTTTCAATTAAAAGTTGTACTTAATGCAGCCGCAGGACTTTTACTGCACACATCCAAACTCTTGCTGACAACTGGCAGCCATAATGGATGCTCAATGCACCATCAACAAATTTAATTTAGCTCCGCTCATCTGGCCTGTGCTCTTGGTTGGCGGCTGTGTACAAGGCAAACATCTGTAGGGCTCTCCTCCTGTGAGCCTCAGTTAGTTGGTTGGTGGTGGCTGATGGCTGCTGCAGCCATTACTCAGAGCGGGGCTGACGACTGGCCCAGACAACCATCTGCTGGAGGTACGCCTCACTCTCCTCTCAGATCGATCTCTGTCATGAATCTGTCTCCCAGCGCTCTGTACTTGTGCAAAGGAAGCTGTGCTGTTTTTATATCCTTTTTTTGTTTCATTCCACACATCATATGCAGTTTCCTTTCTATGCTTGTTGACTCAGTCCTCGTCTTCTCTTGCCTTTGTTCTTTTATCACACTGTGATTTAAGTCAGATTCAACTATTTCCTCTCCATCAATCTTTTACTTTCTTTGTATTCTGCCACATTTCCCCCACTCCATTACTCCTCTTTTCCATTTTCTTCCTCTAACTCGTTTTCTTTTACAGTTTTTTCACCTCTATCATTCAATATTTCCATCTCTTACTACCGCTTTCTCAATTCCTCCTCCTTTTCCTCCTCACTTCCTCTAACGAATGACACAACTGTTAGCAAGATGCAGAGCTCTACAGAAGAGACAGCAGGTTGCTTGTGATGGAGCATCTACTGCACGACTTATAGACCCGCCTGTGACGGACAGAAGTTGATTTTAATCACATTCTGCCGAAGAGGCAGAGAAGCGGTGGGAGAGAGATGAGCATGTCAACACACACTCTTTAGTCTTTGCAAATCAGCTATTTTCTATGTAAAGAGGCAGCGGAGACGAAACTGGATGCAGATGCTTGATGGCAGCGTGCACTCCTAAAACTCCTTGACCCCTGACTGGAATATAAACTAGAAACGTGTATCATGACCAAACCAATGGCAGAAAAGCCGTTTCTATTCCCAGTTTATTTCTACTGTCAGACACATGTATAGCTGTGAATGACAGAAGCAATTTCAAGATCACTCAATCTGTCCGTCTATGTGAGAATTAACAGGGGGAGAGTGCCTAATAAGGAAAGGGAGGCAGGTGTGATCTGCAGTGGGACAGACCTAGGGCACTGTGAGCCTGAGGGAACACCATCAAAGCAGCCAATCGCCGCTCTCTGAAACCTTCAAGGACAATCTCAGTCACTCAATGTGACATGAGAGAGGTGCAGTCCGGGGGCGAGAGGAACAAGACGGACAGATTAAACGGTGAGAAAAAGAGCCTATCTGCCCGCCCCACGTCAATATGGGTCCCAGCAGCAACATTTCCCTTCTCATTATCACATTAGCCTGCGCTGGCCAGACCCTATAGGTTCAAACCAACTGACCAATCAAACCGCACCTCCCCTCCCCCCTCCTTTAACTGAAGCTGTTTTCTCATCATGGTTATTTGGAATGGTTGGGTTATTTTATTGATTTTTCTGTGTCTCTTTGTCTGTTTGTTTTATTACACAGCATTAAACCACTTCAGATGTTTTTCACACTCCACTAATTGCCATATGTGCAGTATAGCACCTGCTGCTGTGTATTTTATTTACTGTAGTGTAGGACAGTTTCTATTGGTGAAGTGTGTTTGTGTGTGGGGGCGCTGCACCAATGACATTCTGTTTCCACGGAAATATCTTATCAATACGTGAGTGAGATGACCTGTTAGCCAGGACAGCCATGACAGTCACTCGCAGCAGACCAGAGTGTCTCAGGTACAGATGCGCGCAGACAAAAAGAAAGCCCAGATGTGCTTCAATTTGAACAAACCCCTCTTTATTAACAAAATCTGTGATCCCAAAGCCTTGGCAGGAACAAGATAATACCAACAATTAGACCACTGAGCCGATTTATTGCCTATAGGTGGGAGGCACAGTCACACTCACTTCCTGAAAAAGCACACACATGCTGCTGTAACTGAGAAGGGGATATAGAGGGAGAGACCTTTGATATTTGGCAGGGTTACTCCCCCATTATAATTAACTTTTGCCTGCTGAGGAAGGTATTTAGCCACTATCATTTTTATAAAGTTGCTTCAGCTATAAACAGTTTACAGCATCAAGACACTATCCATTAGAACTTGTGCATTTATGCCACAACAATATATTTCTGTATTTTCTTTATCTCTTTATGCATTCTGACAACATATAGGTTAATTTTACAGGCAAACCAATGCTTCAGCTAGAAGTTTATATTCCTGTGTGTCACAACCTCAGTCCCCCCTCCTACCAGTCTTTGATGTCGTCCCGTAAATCAGGCAGGGCATTTTTATTGTTCATGCACATTCGGCGTAATTACTCTGGTGTGCGCCAGTAAACAATGCGGAGCCATAGAGCTTTTTATCAATTATACTACATGACATACTAGTAAAAACGGTTCCGAACAATGCAGAGTATGATAGCATTAATATATTCTGTGTGCTCTCTGATCTTTTATAGGACATCAGCAGCAGGAGGCCTGCTCATCAAACAGCCATCATTTCTCCTAATGATATCAATTCAACCAAGTGCCCATTAAAACATTTAGTGTGGACAGAGGGCCTGTGTGGGCATGTGGGAGGCGCTGATCCATCTGCAGTGCATACACCCGCATGCAGCATGAGTCCACTTTGCTTATATTCATACATACCACGCGCACCCTAACATGCACGCACGCACACATGTGCAAATTTGACAGCACGGACAAGCATGCTGAAACCCATTAAGCTACGGTTTGACTTACGCACAAAAATAAGACACTCAAGAGTAAAAAGAAAATGCACAGAGAGGCAACGGAGGGTGATGAAATAATCATTGGGAGCCATCTCTTCTAAGAGAATGAACAATCAGCACTGGTCCCATTCACTCTGCTGCATTTTACTCCACACAGGAGATTAAATATTTACCAATAGTGGGTCTCCTAAAGAGCCACGACATCTTCAAGGGACCAACAGTCCATCTCTGACATCAACCTAACACCTATCCTTTAATTCAGGAAAAGAAAAACATGGTTTCATTTGTACAAAGATGTAAGAGAGCTCCTGAGGCTTTTAAAGGAGTTGTGTGTCTGTATATCTCAGTGGAGCTGTCTATTAACCAACACTGATATTTCAAAATTTGCAGCAGTTCTTTCATTTTTTAATGCACCCCCTAAGCCTACTATAAATTGCTACCACGAAAAATGTAAAAAAAAAAAAAACTACCTTACATTCTCGTGTTACGCAAGAGTGAATGCCTTTCTTTCGCCACCGATACACGCACACGGGCTGATAGGCGCGGAGAGAGAAATTGGTCCTAAAAAAGAACTAGGCCCTCATTACAAGGCGCAGTGTGATCGTGCCACATCTCAAATACCCACCAGGCATCATTACAACCTAGAAAAGGGTCCAAAGACAGAATAGCGACAACACTGATTCAACACAGTCTTAATGAAGCCTTAAAGCAAGAAGAGTGAGGGGAAGGATGAGTGATAGTGACAAGATGAGGGACTCTGACGAGAGCCTGAGACCAGACGGGGAGCAAAGATTAGGAGATGTGAGGAGATCCCACTGTTACACTGCAGTAAGATAAGACCTGTAAAATAGTAATGTGTCCATCTGCTGATGTTATCCTGACAGCCGCTATTCCAACACTGGTACTAAAGGTTAACATAGGATCCTATTGTTAAACGTGTTCTGAAAGTTAAAATCCCGTTTTCATCATCCCCAGAGGGCGTACATGTGAACATGTGGGGCAAATAAGAGAAGAAGAAAGTCTGAAATAGACAGCAGTCGGGTAGCTCTTGTCAGTTTACCACAAAAGTCAGCGTTAAATTAAATTCAAGAAGCCAATTCTGATTGTCTGTTTAATAAAGCTGGTCCCTGGAACAAAATTAAGAACCATTACTTTTTGCCAAGTACGCTTTATCACCCCGCCTGATTGCTTTTTTCTAATCGGACATGATAGTATTACATTCAGAGGATATTAAGCATTATTATCCAAGTTAAATCTTACCTCTGGTTTCGGGATGAAGGCACGTCCAGGGATGGTGAAGCAGTTGCGGACTGTACAGAGATACTGAGCCATGATGGACAGACGGCTCCTCTGTTTGCTGCCTGTGCTGGCCGTCAACCTCTGGATGGAGAAGACAACCACTGCACATTAGTCATGCATATTCAGTCCGGCCAGGTTCATTGTTGAGGTCATATCATGCTGCTTTTAGTGATGACCAAATATCTCTGGTACACATATTACATAAAGATCCTAACTGGAGCAGAATTAGTATTTAAGTGTATCCTAATTATGCTTATTGTTGTGTGGTATTTACAGAAAAAAGAGCAGAGAGCAAACATCAGCAAATCCTGCTCTCAAAGATTCAACTGAAATACACTCCAAGGTTTCTTTATTTCAGTTGCAAACTGTGATTAATTATGGATCAAGAAATCCATTTAATCAAAACAATAACATAAGCCTTTCATTACACAATAGTTCTAATACATTGGTGACTGAATAACAAAAGCGAAATAAAGTTATGTATCAACTTTATACTGAAAGGCTAAAAGGCTTTGATCAGTTTTAGCAGTGTGCACCCACCTCTGCAACCTCTTTCTGAAAAGTGAGGGTGAGCCGCGTGCGTCCGTAGACGAAGGGCCCTGTTCTGTTGGCTATGCATTCCAGCCACTTAATGATGAGGGGGGTTGCGACGTTGAATGGCAGATTCCCTATGATGTGAAGGTCGGGTGGATCTGTGGAGCAGCACGCACACATTTAAGACCAATAGATTCAACACACACAAATACACTAACAGCAACAATGTCCTCACCTTCCTCCCAAGGCTTAGAGATGTTTACTGGGAATCCTCGGTCCATCCTGTAGGTGAGTATGTCGCCATGGACAATCCTCAACCTCCCCGGTGCTGCCTCAGACAACAGCTGTGGGAATGGATGTGATATTAAAGGAGAAAAATGAAAAGGTGTTCAGAAAGATTAAATCACCATCAGTCATTGTGCAGGCGGATAGCAGTGCTGCAGCTGAAAACAGATGAACTGGTCTCACGCAACTGACAGGTGAAGGTGTTGAGAGCTGTGTCTGCTCAGTGACCTAATGACCTTAATAACACTCTGCATAGGCCAGCGTCACTGTGGCGACTCGGTTTACCTTCAGCCCTGGGATAAAGCGCGAGTCCTTCTCCACCACAAGCAGGTCCGCCGCTCCGGCATTGAGGATAGAGCGGGTGATGCCCCCTGGACCAGGTCCCACTTCACACACATGGGCATCTCTCAAATTGCCTGCCTGACGTACTATTTTGTCTGGAAAAAAAGAGAGAGAGAGACAGATGACAAACTCAATACAAATAATGTGCCTTTCAGACATTTTCTGCATATGATCAGTGATTTACATACAAACTTAGTGCAAGTCGTGCATCATATAATTTACAGCACACTCTCCAATCAGATGTCTCCATCTGCGTCTCGGGTGTCTAAATTGAGATTAATAATGTGTGATGTTGCAATACCTGTGTGCCCGAGTGTGATGACGATGAGGTGCATTAATCTAACAGTCACCTTGTCCAAGGACAAGAGAGCAGATCAGACCTGCACTGCATCACTGATAATTATATTAAGGCACAAGCTCTGCAAACAACTGACTGGGTCCATTCACATTAGCAGGAGATCTACTCAACCTCACCCATACAGAAAAGCCTGTCGGTTCTAATGCCTGGAAACAAGGCTGTGTGGGGGCTGCACAATCAACTGCGCTGACAAAACATACCATTGTACCCATCAGTGTAGACACAGTAAGAAAGAAGAGGAGCTAGCGGGTGTTGGTGCACTGCAGATGGAGCGGCAGGAAGAGGAGGAGAGAGCGAGGCAGACTAACCTGTGAGCTTCAAGTCCAACAGAAAGTTCTGGGACAGCTGCTTCTCAGCTCGCAGCTTGTACAGCTTTATGAGCTCACCTACGGTCGGCAAGGGAGGCAGACGGAAAGACGCCAGTTTGCCTGTGGCGACCATCGCTCAGATGAACACTGTAGAAAAACAAACACACACACAAAAGATCAGCCTCATCAGCAGCAACGCCATTCAGAAGCTGAGAGGCATAAGTGTCTGCAAATACTGGAACATGAGAAGCATTAATGGTAGTAATCAGTCAGTAATAGCATTCTACAGTTGTTATGAAAAGTATGGAGTGGTCATTTAAATAGCAGACACTGAAGGGCAAAGTGTATATGATTCAGTATTTTATTATTTCAGTATGTCATTTTGAAAATGTGAGTCTGCAAAGTGGCTGAGTGGGCTATAATTGGACATTTAAATTTAAAAACGGGCTAAATTAATGTTTCTACCACAAATATCAAAAACGCGCAGTGTGCAAAACATACTGCATTAATCTACGGCTTCCTGCCTCTGCTGTCTAACTGTCATCAATTCCAATTACGTATGTATTGCTTCATGGCATTGACATCCAATGTCTAGCCTGAGGGTGAGGAGTTACAGATGAAGAGTCTTATAATGAAACCTCGTGCACCATCTAGTGGTCTCACAACAGATAACTAATGGTCATAACGAAAGGACGATTATAAAGATATAATACAGGATAACTGTTCTGTAATAACACGTTGAAAAAACATCCACACATGAAGATTTAAACATATTTAAACTGCTCAAGTCCAATTAGCAGTAAATAAATTGAATTAAATAAATTAGCCTATTTGTGCACTGTTACACATGAGCTAAATCAGCTGCACAATTCTTTAACTTTATATCAGTGAGCTGGAGTGGCAGTGACCTGCAGAGCAGCCATTTATTACTGAACAATTCCCTTTAAACTCTTGTTGACATCAAACCGAGATGTGACAAAGTTGTTAGCATCTGCAGCTAATGTTAGCTTTCAGTCCCAGAGACCCCAACAGAGCTCGCCGTTTAAAGGCTCTCAATTTAAACTGAGCACTCACACGTCCGGTACTAAAAAAACGAGACTGAGGACAGACTACAGACAACACAGTGGACACACGGAGCAGGAAATAATGCAAGAGTTCACCCACGTTTCTCACCGGAGTCGTTTTCCTCTCTTACATGTCCGCTTTCGTCGCACGACTGACGTCCAAGTATCCAATCAGCGCGTGAGAAGGCGAACGTTGACCAATCACATGGAGGTGGGCGGGATTTCACGGTGCCCTTGAAAATCTGTTGATTGTTGATGTAATGGTGCGTCATGAACAACAGAGGGCGACACATCACAAAACGCAGTGTTGGTTCATGTAGTCCTTGAATACCAAATCACAAGATGTCTTTAGTAACTCTCGAGATGTTTCTCCTTTTAATACAACATTGAAGTATCTGTGGGAAAAACAAGGATTTTATTTATTGATTTCTTTTGACAGATTCAGAATCAGGTTTATTGCTAAGCAGGTTTTCACATACAGGGAATGTGTCCTGGTATGTTGATGCAATAGTTATAGTAAGTATAGTAAGTAGAAAAATAGAAGAAAGGATGAAAGGAAGTACTGCAACTCAGTCGTACACATTAAATATAAAATAGACAACAATGTAGACAGTAGTTTTAAAATATATATAATAAAGATAAAGACAATATGTACAATATGACTATAAATGAAAGACCAAAAGAACTACACATGATACAGGAATGTGCAAAAATGCTTTTAATGGACGTACAAAAGTTCAAAGTATTGAGTTTAAAGAATATTTGCATTATTTGCAGAATTATTATTAAGTCATTATTAAGCACAACTTGTTCCACTGTCATTATAAGGCTATAAATTCAGCTTTTGGCATCTCCATAACACTGGGTTAATTGAAAGCTCTCAGCTTAAACTGATGATCAACCTGCGTGACAGTCCACTGCAGTGTTGAAATTCATTGTCTAAGTGTTTTGTCATGCTGGATGATGCACAGCTGTTGCTTGAAATGAACCCCGTGGCCCTGCTGTCCACTGGCTCTGCTCTCGTCCCACGCTGGGTCAAGGGTGTCGGAACTTGAGATGAAAATATCCTTTCCCTCCAGGCTCTGACAGATGAGTGGCAGCTCTGTCTGTGGCTCTGGCTGACCTTGGATGAACGGTCTGGACCCTGGTGGTGGTGGTGGTGGTGGAGCAGGAGGTCATGCTGGGTCTGCTGATGTGGAGAAGTTTCTGCAAAGTCACCTTCTCAACAGCAATGAGATCAAGCTCATCTTGTCATCATCAGAATCATGAAAAAGATGATCAGAATTACAGGATTCATCACCTGAGGGGCTCCAAGTGCTCAGACTGGTGACATCCTATTGTATGTACAGTGCCTGTGTCCTTCACATGTCAGCACTGTCTTTGTAAACACCACAACCTATAGTAAAAATATATAGTTAAATGATTTATCTGATGATTATAGCCACCACTCCATCTCAATTAGAAAATGTATTTGATGAAATTATACCTGCAGCACAGGAGCCCGCTGTTATTCCATCTGAGATTAAAGCAATGACTCCCAGAGCAACAGGAGCTGGGACCATATATCCTAAATACTAGGAAGCAACCGAAGGAGCCACTTTAAAATGGATCATGCATCATACAAAACTGTTAGTGTGTTTAATGAATTTTCTACATTTGTTAGTATTAGACTTAGTAGAAAAAGTACATTTTAAGAAGGATGTTTGTTGGATGTTGTTGCAAAAAAACAAACAAACAAAAAAAAAACAGTTATGTTGATAAAATCACATGTCTCTCCCTCTTCTGAGCTGACTAAGAATGGGGAGGCTCGGCTTCTTGGGAGACAAAACTATGTTATCATCTGAACACAGGATGGCGCCAGAGAGCGGCTTCCTCCGGGCAACTCTATAGTGTGTGATGAGCAACAACAGGAAATGAAACATGAGTAATTAACATTTCTGAGACGGTAAGTCACGAAACATCACAAGGAAAGAAAAGACAGAAATACTTAAGAGTCTATAATTTCCAAGGCAGTTTAAATGAACAGACCAACATCAATAAACCCAGAAACCACAAGAGATGAAATGACTAGAGTAAGTTCAACAATAACTTCTGCTACGGTGATAATTCAAAGTTGAGTCAGTATTATTTTCCTGCATTTAGCTGGAAGTGTTACGGATGTTGTAACAAGTTCAACGGGGTTAACAGCGCAAAAAGTGAAACCAGATGTATACTATTATGAATATCCATTTGGACATGCTCAAGTATTTACTATGGCAACATTTTTATTCCACTGAACACAAAATCATTGTAAAACTGGTAAAATAAACTTTTTTTTTTTTCTCGAATCAATTACAAGGTCAATCTGGAGCGAGACCGCAGTATGAAATTTATGTATGTACATTTTTTGTAAAGTTATGGTCTTCCTAAAGTCTCAGGATGAATTCAATCAAACCTTGTTTAGAGTAGCTTTACTTAAACTGTTGTATGATGTCATTTTGATCCTTTTTATGAATACCAAATTATGTTCATTCATCATTTTAGACAGGACCCTATTTGTGCATTCGGAAGTGGAAAATCCAGACCCTGTTTAGACATACTTGTCTGTCAACCTTAAGAAAAAAAAAAAAAATCCTATGGTACAGCGCCACATAAAAGAAGTTGCATTACTTCAACACTGAAATTCCTGTGGTAATCACTGTGTTCCTGTGATACATGTCTTGTGGTATCTTTGCGGTACTCTGAGATTTGTTGGAATTTTTAGTACAATTTTGGTGCTCTGCCGCACTTGTATGTTATATAAGTCCGACACTGTTGTCTCTTAATGTGTTTTATCTCTGTTCACTGTGTGTTTTCTGACAAATAAAACCAAATGCTACGATCCTGTCAGCCATGCCTCAGGAAAAATCATCAGTTACTTCAGAATATGGTGGCAAATAATTTGGTCTGCTGTGGGAAGTGAGTTTTTGCCAAGGGCTAGATGGGACAATTATCACTCTCCTGTCTGCATACTGCATATGTAGCTAGTAGCCAGTTATCTTAGCTTAGCATAAAGACAAGGGAACAGAGGAAAAGATAGCCTGGCTCTGCCTTTATATCTCTCTTGTTTTATTAAAAAATTAATTAAAATTAAAAATGTCCACTGGACTATTTGTTGGCCAGGAGCAGTAACTTTGTGGCAGGCTAGCTGTTTCCCCCCGCTTCAAGTATTTATGCTAAGCTAAGCTAGTTTCAGAATTTACAAAACAGAATTGTGTGTGATATTTCTTTCCATTATTTTGATCAAACTTTAGAGTAACCTTAGTAATTCTTTTCTCTGAAGCGCAACATAAACTTCTTATTTAACTCTGCAAGACAAATAAGTGTATTTAAAATGTTCCTTTAAAACAACGCACTATACAAGCATAAACTACAGTATGTCCTATCACTCCAGTTCACATAACCTCTTCATTTTTCTTTGGCTTTTTTTTTTTTTTTTTGTGAAAACCTCTTCAGTCCCTTCATGGCTTCGGGCCAGGAACAGCATGTCTCGGCCCAGTCCTAATCTCTCTGTGCTTGGACAGCTCATTAGCATCTGTCAGCGCGCCCAAAACTGAAAATGACCCAGGAGAGCTGAGGTGATGTCTGCGCGGACAAAGCGAGTTGCGAACGTTGGAGTGTTTTGACGACAGACACGACTGTTGGATAGGGACCTCGGCCTTTATTTCGCTGGGGAGGGGAGGTAGGTGAGCATGCGGCGACAAGGGAGAGACCTGTGTGAAAAATGAAGGTTTGAAAGCGTGTGTGTCATTTCGGGCAAACAGGGAAAATCAAAAGTAGGTTAAAACATCAGTTGACACAACTGGTTTATGACGAATCATGCGCTTCCTCTGATAAAACCTTTCAACAGAGATTTATGCTGAAGCTTCCTTGCAGCTGGATGAAGGAGCTCAACTCGCGCAGCAGCATTTTTTGTTATCGCCCATCTTGCATGAATTAAATCAGAGTGCCATTCATTCTGATCGCATCATGCAACTGTGGGAAGGGCAGCTACTTCAACCAGCCCACATCTCATACTGTGATTCACAGAAAAACCGCAGCCCCAGTGGGCCCAGACAGGACCACCGTCCTGTGGGCATTATATACACAGAGTGAAATCATAACAAACCTCTTCCCCACTGGATCCCACCACATGACTTCATTTTGGGTGTGGGAATTATGGCGCTCAATCACAATACACTTCTCATGACCTCAGTTTGGAGAGATCTTCCTCTTCGATACCACATGTCGGGGGATGACTTCATATGTGGGGAGGAAGACATCCGTCAAACAAATGCTTTTGTTTTTTTTTGTCATTTTTTTTCCCGCTCTGATTTACCCTGAGTGTCGCGGACAAGACAACACAAAAGGTAAAAAGGTTTCTGAGGCTGCTTTGGAGCCGGTGAACTCTCAGGTGACCTCGTGTCTCCAGGTATCCAGTGGCACTTGGGAGAGCAAAGGAATGTGATGTAATGTGTGTTTCTGTCTGTGCAATTGTGTCTGCTGGACTCTGTATTCATCCTATTGAACAAAGCATTACGTCAGCCCCACACACACATAATCCAGTAATGGCTAAGTGTGAACAAAAAAAAACTGCTTCTGGGTCAGATCTGCGTTGCAACACAGAAGAACTGACAAAGAGGGAGTGAGTGTGTCCATGGCCATCTGACATAATTCCTCAGTGAATTTATCTGGTGGTTAGCTTTTGTGTCTTTTGTTTGCTTTGGTTTCCACCTAGAGATAGGACTCTCACTTTAAGCAAAAGGAAAAATGCAAAACTATGATCAGGATAAACCAATAAATGGTCAGTGATTAACGTGAAATACTCTCAAGTTAAAAATTAACTTGTTCCAGATACAAAGAGATTTGAGCGGTGCATTTTTGCTTTGGTGGATGTTCAACCCTGTCAAATTCTACTTAAGTAGTCAAGAAGAACCAATTATATTACTGCAAAGAACTGTGCAATGTTAATGATGTATTTTGCCCTAAGCAAATCACATGTAACACTGTTGATGTGCTGTATACCTCTATTACAGTAAGTTATCTGTAAAAAGTTTTGACTTAATCCCCTACTTTTTGGCCTTAAATCTGATGTCACAGTCAGCAAAATAGTGGAGGCGTGTAGCTGCTGAATTACCAGCCCTGCTGTTTGGTGCTGAGCAGGTAGGTTACAGTGGGTTTCCAGAGCTTTTTAAATGAAAATAGCCGCCTGCTGCAGCCAAAAACAACACACGAGAAGATGTTTGCTATTCGTCAATGGTAAAAATTTGTGTGTCAGAGTAGTGAATCAAATATTTACTCAAATACATTTTCTTCACACGAAAACTTTTCTTGTTTTTTTTTGTTTTTGTTTTTTTTGCCCTGTATGTGAATCCACTGATTCCAATGAAATTAATTGATTCTGACATTTTAAATGCTGGCGTGATTGGGCCTTTGTTCCTTCTGGTGCAGGATGAAGTCACCACAGAACATGCAGATGTTTTCGAGCAAGTAACAGCCCCCATTAATTTCTCTTTAATTAGGAGATAACCATCTAACCTGCATGGCTTCATTATGCTTTTCTTTAAAATATCATGGAATAGTATAGTATAGTATTATAGTTTGCCTGGTCCTAAACAGCGTTACAACATATACAAGATTAATGTCGACCTTGAAAGGTGGCTAAATGCTATTCTACAAATAAAAAAGTAGGTGAACCAAGTATAGGTGTGTTTACTTTCTAGTGCGTCTGTGCACATGTCCAACCTAACAGAGCCCTGGCGGCAAAGTGAACTATTCCCATTGATGCAGGGCACAATTACTGTACCTCAGATTTAGCTCACTGGCCTTGTTTTCAGCAAGCAGTGCCAAAAAGGCGGTCTTGCTGCCAAAGTCCTGGAGAGTTTGGCCACACTCAGCCCTCCTAAGTCAGCAATTGGTGGTTCCTGGGACCACTGTTAGGGCTTGGGTGGCTGCTGTCACCGGACTTTCCCACCATTAGAGAATGGCATGGCTCAGCTGTCACCAAGGGTCAGCGGGGAGAGCTGGCTCTCTGGCTGACCAGCCAAAACATCTAGCGTTCAGCTAGCCTCAGCTGCTAACAGGGCCCGTGTTGGCAAGAGCGGACGGGTTAAATATAGAACTATACTTTCAGCCTCGGCGACTGGAGTGGAAAACGAGTGGAGAGGGACAATGGAGGATGTCGTTGAGTGAAAAGATCTGGCCCTGTGACAAAGGGCATCACACGGCACCTCTGCCTTCCTCCTCGCTGGGCAACGGCTCCTTTCAACCGCTGAGAGGGAGCAAAACAGTGCCGGCCTACATCCACCACCACCCCCCACCCCCTTACTTTTGTTCCCACACACTCCTCAACTGACTTCTCGAAAGGATAGGAGGGGAAGAAAATGAGAGGTGTGTTTTAGACCGCCAAGCACAGCAGAGCTGGATAGGCTGTGAGAGTGAGAGAGAGGAGGGAGGGTGAGAGAGAGAGAGAGAGAGAGAGGGAAGTTACAGTGCTCTGTTATTGCTCTTTACCAGTCCCTCTCTGACCTGAGGAGCTGAAAGGACAGAAAGACAGAGAGAGAGAGAGAGAGAGAGAGAGAGCAGAGCTTGAGATGGCTCTTGGCAGAACTCAGTAGCCAGCAGAAGTAGACACCACAAGTGGACCACACAGGCCATAAGGATATTAGTGGATACGTTCCTGCCTCAGTGCCCTTTTCTCCAGGATTACCCTCGGTGTGACTACTAATTGCTTAAACCTGGGGACAGCACACCAACAGGTAAGTCAGCCTCACTTAAGTTTCTCCCAGTGAAAGCATTCTTGTTGTACCTGACCTTGTGTGGGAGGCTGCCAAAGACGACCATGTGCCTCTGGCCAAATAGTGCTTATCAGCTGTTCTGCTTACAAACGGAAACGCAGGAGGCAGCTCAGGTACAGGTGCTGCTGCTTCAATTTTACGCAACCAATAAAGAGCGTCGTTTGATAGAAATCCACCGGTTCGGCTTCACTTGTGGTTAGAGTCATTCCGCACCGAATGAATGAAGCAACTCTTCCATGAGGCGTGCACTTATTCAGCTCACTTATTTACACATTCAAATGACATGGATTTCCACATGTTGCATTAACTAGAAGACAAGGGACCACTCTTGCTGCTGTAGATGGCGCTACACATTTGGCACTGTCACAATGCTTACAGAAAAGAAAGTCATGAATCAAACATTTCTCAGTGGATTACATCATATATTGTCGTATAAATGAGAGCATTTAGTGTGAGAGTTTTTATGCACTGCATGTGGGAGGAGAGGCCCACAGCTTCACCAGACAACAAGGGGATGATGAGATGTTTTTGAGAGCAGAAAGAGGAGTAATTCAGCCTACATGTCAGTCAGTGTCTAAGAATGATGTGCACTTGTATGGAAATATACAGCACATGCAACTTTTTGTCCTCAACTTCTCCCACAGCTGCCTCATTATATAAAACACACAAGTGCAAATGCACACACCACTGCTTAACATTCAGAAGCGTCTGAGGCCTTCGCGGGCTGCAGCAGGATGACATCTTTCATCCTGAATATTTATGGGTTGCAATGACGCCAAAATGAATTCCATTTCATCTGCATGAAGTCATCGGCCTTTTCGGAGGAGGAGACACATGGCTCCTGCTAGCCGCCGTCCATTTGTCAAGGCGCACATCACCTAGGCCTCAGTAAACCCAAGAAGAAAAATCTGAAATGTATCTCACTCCCAGCGAGGGAATCTAACGCAGGTGCGGCCCGCGCTGCTGTCAAAGATCCTTTCTGTCCGTGTCTCTGTGCAACCTCACCCACTCTCCCCTCCCCTGCCTCCAACCCTCTCCAGCTGATGTGGCCTCTAGCACACTCAGTGATATCACCGCCGACACAAGACAAAGAGAACTAGTAGGCAGATATTATTCATTAACATTTTTGCGCTTGTTCCAGCTCCATCTAAGCTCATCCTCTCCAGCTTGTGCACGTGCCCTGCGAGGTCTGTGGAGCTCAATCAGCCAAATGGCTGCTGGAGGAGGACAGATTTGTGAATGTCGACTAGGCAGTTATCAGTCCCAGCTTGTAAATGAATCAGTCTTACTGTAAATCAATAATGTGCTCCCTGTTTAAACTGAAACCAAGCTGGCTATTCTTGGGTGTTTGCCAGAGCGGCATTGATTTGAGATGCACTAAATGTGTCACTGGCTTACCTCATGACATTACTATAGCTCTATGTCACTTGAGTTCTTGCTCATGCAGAGGGTAACATACTGTAGTTTAACCTGAGCACAAGATTGTGAGGAGCAGGGATGTTTTTTTTTGTTGTGATGTTTAGCAGTTCCAATGCCCAGCTGACAGAGTGAGGATGGACGCCGTATTTTAACCCTGTGAAAGATGGGAGGTAATGCTGTTGTTACGGCCTAAGCTGCCTGTGGCATGTTTTTTAACACTGAAATGTTTTTTTACAAAACAATATGATGGACAGATTTGTTGCAAAGATACTGCACATCGGGGAGCAGGACTTGTGGCTTTAGATGTTTCAAATGCATTGCTTTCATTATTCTTTGACACCTTTACGGTCTCCTGCACATTATCAACCCCATTCCTCCTTTGCCCTGTGTGTGTGTTGTACATGCATGTCTCCGTGTGTGCATATGGCCTAATTCATTTGAGTATATGTCTGCATGCACAAGCACAAATACAATAAAGTGGAGGAGTGGAGCTCATTGCTGCTAGTAGTCGGTGTCTTCCCCATACGTCTGGAGGGCCTCAACAACAGCTGTCACTGACACATGCACAGCTCTGGTCGTATAAGGGCCTCTGGTCTTGAATTCCAAAAATGCAGTTTAGACACATTTGGATATTTCGCAGAACAGTGGCACTTATGACTCGTGTTCCCCGGGTTTAAAAATAAGTCATTCAACCCCATAGCAACCCAAGATCTTCTCATCTGATAGGTGGTGTGCAAAGATGGCAAAGGAGATTGGCTGTTAATTGGTTCTTGACATGTAATAATATTAGAACTGAAGAAGTCACTCATGATGCTCGCATGCAGCAAGAATATCCAGTGTTGCTAGTGTGCTCATCACAGCTTAATAGGCTCTAACTATTATTGTCCCTGTATGTGCCAGGCTGTCTCTATCGTTGCATCTTTCTCAGCAAGAAAACTGACTTTAGTTTGATGGAAGAGACATTTGAAATTCCACAGAAGGGAAACATTAGTCGATCTCAACCATATTCCCACCCTCTCCACACTCTGCATGCTTTTCTTCTCTCATCCATGTTATTTGTGACACAATCATGACTCTTCCAGTCGACAGCAAAGATCTCATCTGCGATGGCACTGATGTGGAGGGGAAAAAAAAACATCTCTTACCGCCACTGACAGTGCCGAGATAAGGATGACTGATCTCTGTGGTTGATTGTCCCTCATCGCTGAAGACTAAATATCACACTGTGATTTCAGAACAACAGTGCATTTCATTGTTGTCACAATAAGTTGTTGTTTTTCCTCTATGTGAAAAAGGTAAACAACAGACAAAGGAGTACAGAAACAATACCAACATAAAACAATACAAATTCTCACCTACCAAACTTAAATGGGTCGTGGTGGTTAGCAGTGCATCACATTATCATTCCAAGCTCTCCAGAGTATGACATGCTTACCAGCTAAGGTTGAAAACAAACTGACGGTAACCCTTATTTCAACCTCACAAAGTTGTTAAGGTTACTGTGTTGAGACATTGTTGAGATAGCAGACATTACCATTGCATAGAGTAGTGTCTGTTACTACCTGGCAGACTTATATGCAATGGTGGCTCTTCTTATATGTGCAGCTTGTAAGATGTTTGTCTTTAATCACCAGCTAGTTACCAAGTTTTTCTTCCATACCATGCTTCAGGGTCTGCAGCCTTGCTAGCGTCTCTCTGAGCTTGTACGTAGGCACAACAGTGCTTTGAGCTAAATGCTAACGCAATCATGACAACATGCTCACAATGAAAATGTTAAGGGCTTGGATGTTTGTGTAAAATCATCAAACCATATAATGACTGTTGATATGTTTCAGTCAAGGCCAAAATGGTAGACAGACAGACATTGCCTTCCATGGCGCCATTTCAGAAGCATGGCTAAAAACAGCTGCCTGCCTCTAGAAATGGGTTAATAAGAGCAGTGAGACCGAAGCCTGCACTAAATTTTGAGATGTAGTGTAAGTGTAAGGCCTTTGCATTTTTGACAAAGCAAGAAAAACACAGGTTTTATTAGATACATAAATTAATTTGGACTGCCTCCTCGAATTGTTCTTGCAGGCTCATTGGTTTGGCTTTATGGAAGACAGACATCCTTAATATGTTCCACCTTTAATTTTCTGCTATGACAACTTAAAACTGATGCACTGGAAATGGCTATTACTACTGTGAGCAAAGGAAAGACTTTTGTAAGACAAGTAGTCGTTCAGTTCACTGTTTTATTCAGTTCAGCGTTTTATTTTAAAATACTCATGAATGCAAATTTAAACTGGGGTTTCATCAGGGAAGAGTGTCTTGTCTCCCCCAACTGAGATAACTGTATCACATACAAATCTATTTCCACCAGCAGAAAACTGTCTTAACACACAGGAAGTAAGGAGTTGAAACGTCGGAATGAATAGTAAAATAATAAAACGTTTAATTGATGATGCACATATTTGCTGACAAAAGGTCATACCTCCATATCTACCAGCCACTCAGAAGACAAGACTGAGGGCTGCCCATAGTCTATATATAAATATCTTAATATACCTACTATTGGCATTAAGTTACATGAGCATGTGACAATTAAACTTTTAAAAATTCAGTTCACTCCCGGGGTGCCAATAGCTGCAGTGACAAGGATTCTTCTAATCTATGAAGAACAAATGCAATTAAATGCCTCTGATAAAGGTGTGGCATCATCTTAACTATGAGCCATATTTTTAAACCTGCCCGGAACCACTTAAATACTGTACTATGTGTCCAGATGAAAGATAGCAAACCCATTAAGAGTGTCATGAAAACAGAGGGCCTGTCCAGATAAAACAGTGCATTTCACTGGAAACCTCGTCACTGGCATGCCCAAAGGCATAATGCGTAATACAAGGACCTCAGAAACTAGTTGTCCATAAAATCTGACCCAGTCTTCCTATGAGAGAATACAGGACCATTAACCAAGAGAAAAAATTAAATACTGGTAGTCATTTGGACGAGATTTCAGACCAAAGACTGACCCCGTAACATTGTGCCATATCTGAGACTGCTTCATCCATATGTCTTGCTTGTTTCTATTCATAGAACAGCGAGAACTTGATCTCTTCCACAATCTCTGTGCCGTAAAGATGATATCTGCTCATGCCATTGGTCCAGAGGAATCTGGCGCTTGATAAGTCAGTTTTGGTTTACAGACACTCTCAATAGATTGAATTAATGCTGTTGCTGGGGGAGTTTTTGAGGCTACAACTTAATGGTTAACTCTTGGAGATAATGGATGTGTTTTCCCATCATGCTTATTAAACTAATCATGACAGATGGAGGCGAGTCGTGTATTCCAGCAGCTGCATCCATCCATATGCTTGGTGAAATTATGTGGCTTGAGAACAGTGGGGTTGGTATGTTGTGTGACTGAATACAATATGCATCAAAGTCTCCCACACACATTAATATTCATAAAACATGACCCAAATAAGAGCATATTTCAACTTGTAAAGATTTGCTATTGCTCCAGTGGATGTTATGATTTAATAAAACATTCAAAGGGAATATTTAACTGCTGCCACCAGCACAAATAGCATAAATGTGTCATCTTTTATAAGTGACTGATTCAGGAACTACCTGTGCTGAGTTGTTTATGAAGCAGAACCAGCAGGTGAGCCATTAATGTGAGAAATGATATGAAGACAAGATTCCTCTCAGTTTGCTCGTTGGTGAAACCTTAACTGCTGAAGCTCCAGTAGGCTCCAGTGAGAGGATCAGGTTAATGTGACATCAGGAGAATACTACAAGATGAAACCCTCCACCTATGCTGACATTTTGCTCCTGTATAACATGCCAACGTTAGAGTTATTGTGGCTATGAGGTATTAATAGAAGCCGTCGTTACAGGAAGACAAGCTGTAAATGCTTGAGTTTTGTCCACGAAGGCTCTTTGACAGTTCAATTTAGTATTACTATAAAAATGCTCCCGAAAAGTACAATCTTAAGGCAACGTGCGCAGGTCTGAGACGGTGCGTTGCCATCTCAGCAGAAAAAGCTTGCTATCCGTCGCTGCCTAAAGCGTCTTTCTTTTCCTAGAACATGGCTGTTATGTAAAACATGACCCCAGAGGTCGCCGTCTAGGCTGGAATGCGCTGTCCATCAAAACCCCGAGACAGACTGCAGCTTTGTACCCTTGCATGGGAAATAGGTGCTCACAAAACTTTCAATATCAGATGGATTGACTTACAGCTTCGAATCTCATCCACGGCTACAGTTTTGATTGAAATTCCCATATCTTGGCGGGCTTGTGTGTTTTTCTTGTCAGGACGGAAGAGCTCCTCTAGCGCACTGCATTTTATCAGTGTCCTCTGGCAGAGTGAGTTTCCAAACGCTCGCATGCAAAGAACATTTCCCTCTCCTTATTTAGTCACATTGAGTTTGTGGTGTGAATATATCAAACTCACTGAGCCAAACAAATAATTTTTCCTATAGCGTGTTGTTACATTATTTGCAGCTGCCGTCCTCGTCCCTCATATCTGGTAAATGAATTTGGCTACAAGTCAGGCTTTTATCACCCGACCTCTCCCATTCCTCACTTCATTTCTCTGTGTGAATATTACAAACGAGCACAATATTCACCAGTATTACGGCCTGATATTTCAGGAGATAAGGTATGTAAAGAGAGAAATAGTATCATGTAGGTTTTTCTATTGAGTTACAGTTTGAGTTTCTGCTTATCTTACGTATTTTTAGCACTACTAACAACTGTTCGTAAGTTTTTTGATTAGTCAGTCAATCACTTGGTCCATGAAATGTAAGAAAAATATGGGTAAATGCCTCATACAAGTGATCAAAATCCAAGGTGACATCTTCAAATGTCGAGTCAACAGTCCAAAAACCAACAATATTCGACTTAAAATAATATAAAACACAAAAAAGCAGCAAAGCTTCACATTTAAGAAGCTGAAACCAGTAAATATTTACTTATCTAGAAATGTTTAATCAATTTTCTTTTAAAACAGTAGTTGATTAATTAAACCCACTGAATCAGAATTTTGATCAACTAATCACCTAACTGTAGAGATTAAGACCAAAGAAAAAAGTCATATCGTGAACATCGGTGGTTCACTAACTTGCTGACCACTAACGAAAATTTAAAGCCTATTTTTTCCAATTTGGAATGGAGGCATGTGTTTCGTTGGAGCCTATAAATACTCATATATGTGACAGCTGGACTTGCCCAAACCATGAGATAGATTTGGGGTACCGCTTTAAATTTAGGCTCAGGCCTTGACTGGGTATTAGGCCATATCCTTTCACATTAGAAGGCACTATGCAACTGGATGCCGGCCAATCAGTCCTATCGTGCAGAAGGTTTAGATGCCATGAATGTGCATGGGCATTGTGGCGGGTTGGCGTGGATCTCAGAGTAAAGACTCATTGTCTGCCAGCTCAACTTTATTTTCCATAAAGACAACTGGGAATGCTGCATGTCAGACTGGTATGCCGGCCACGTGGCTTTGGAATCCCCATTTGTTACTCCGGAGAATTCACCACAATCGAGACAGTGGCCAGTCAAGGTGCATCAAAGACTTGTCATCAATTGGCTTTGTTGACAAGCAGACTTTGACGTCAAAAAGGTCTTGTCATCAGTAGGGCCCGTGAAATTATAATGATTTGTACTAACTTGCTAAGGCTGTCAACGTGTTCTGTATGAATTAACTTGTGCGATTAAGTCCATTTAATGACACTCAAAGCTGCTATAATCAATTTTCTACTAACAATAGATCAAGTGACTGTGTAATGTGAAAGGTGTCGCTCACACTGACAAACGCTCCGAGTTTCTTTCAGCTTGTTCTTTTGGTGTTAGAGCTTGAGGGCAAATTCATTCACTCTCACCCCCCTCATCAGCGTTGTTCCCAGATGTAGCAGGTAACTGTTTTCAGTGCAAAAGTTTGAAAACCCCACTGTGAACTAAGGGGCCTACCCATCACCGGTAAAGTAAGACAGACAAAGTTAGTGGCTGGTGCATTTAGCAGCTTTAGCAGCTAAAGAGGTATATTTTCCCTCAGGGGTTGGTTGAGACCAAACCAGAGCTAAAAGAAGAATGAATATTAGACTAATGAATACATATTTAGTTAAGCAATGTAGGTGCGTGCTTCCACGTTCCACGTCCAAGTCCTGTCAACTTTATAAATTAAAAATAAATCAGTGTTTTTTGCTTTTTGCGCTGTCCCCAAGTGGCCAAAAATACAAAAATATATACATTGGTCCAACCACAGGAAGCTCTGTGTTAAGAATTTGCTTAAAAGTGCTCACTGTTTGGGGAGAACTTATTTGGCGGAGTACATGCAACAGTACTAGAGGTTCAATACAACAATACAAATAATTCAGTTCAGTACAAACAATACTTGTGTGTTGATCTGGGTTGTTTGAAGGAGACGACACACTTTGCGATTATATGCAAATCACTCTCACTTTACTGGTCTTTAATACAGTTGCTCTGGTCAGTTTAACACATGTAGAAGATGGGTTTCTTTATATTTATTGAACTGCTATTTTATAATAACTTGTTACAGTCACTTTTGAATGTGACTGTGTACACACCCACACACGCAGCACATGCTCCGTTGAACTGTAGTGACACCTCAAAACAAGGCGAACTGTTACAGTAGCTTCTCTGGATGTTCATGGCATCAGCCCAGAAATTAAAAATAAACCACCGAGCACCTTACTCCGTGTCAACCATTTTGTCGCCGCTGCTTAGAAACTGCGCCAATGTCTTTTACAGCACTGCACATGTTTCTATGTTTCATCATGCCCCAGTAGTGCCAGTTTTAATGCCCTCCACCCCTGGGCACCTCCCTGACCACTCAAATTCCCTGGCACTGCTTGAATGGTGGGATGAGTGTGTATGCTGCCATGCTCCGACGTTTGACTTAATGATAGTGAGCCCACAGCTGAAACTAATAGTTATGGACAGGAAAGAAGGCACTGCAATTAATCTCCAGTTAAGAACCAGCTCGCGTTGGAGCCAGTGTGCACTCGCTGACCCCCCGAACTGAGATAAGGAATGTTCTTAATGTGTTGGTTTGAACTGAGAGATGCATTCACTGTTATCGTGCAGTCTTCCCCCTCGTGTGCTTGGGTCTTTTTTCCTGGAAACAGGTGGGATTCAAAGAGACTGGTTTCAAGCATCATTAGAATTCAGTGTTTTAACTTCGCTGACCACAATTACGAAGGAAGATAAACATTTTTCTTGATGTGAACCAAATCCTTTAATGGACTCAACATTGCATATAGAAAGTCTAATTCCTCTCCTTCAACAGCTTTATTCACTTTTATCGCCTTATTTTAATCAAGCCAGACCGATTCTGGGTTTCATGTTTTACCTTTGGCTTCCCAGACTGTAGACTGTCTCAAAGACATTATCATCTGGACATTATGTGTATATACATACTGTATACTGTAACATATCTTTACAGGGTGCATGCACAGTTTATGTGTTTGTGTGTGTTCAATCCTGTGCCTAAGAGATGGTTCGTGACAGTTTGGCGAGCTTACTCAGGATGTCTCAATGCATGATTCAGAGGTCAGGGTGCTATGACATCACCAGGGTGCTACGGCGGGGAATTTGGGGGCCCGGAGGCGTTTTCTGTTTGCAATTAAAAAGCCATGTTGATGTCATAATCTGAAATCGATCACAAAGAGTGCACTTGCTGCGTGTCTCAAGGCTGTTGTTGGAGAGCTTAAACAAACACAGGCCTGCACACACAAATATACATATACACTTGAGTGGCGAACACACCGCAGCGTGTTGTTGACCATTTTTTTTGGAGTCATTCCCAACCAGAGCCGCTTGTTCAGTTAATTTAACAGAAAAAAGAAAAAAAAATGCTTAGGTCTATACATCAAACAAAAAAGGGTTGGGAACCGCTGACACAGTGCACTGCACAAGGTAACAATACATGTATGCACTAACTCCTGAGTGTTATTCTCCCAGCTCAACGTATGTTGAAGTAATCAGGCCATAAAACTAGCACGCTCGGCATGGCTTGTGCCATTTCAAATGATTAATGTAGTAACATGAAATTTAGAGGCTGTCATCAACGGATTTATTTTCAGGATCTGGATAAAATGTTTGACTCCGACTTTTAATGTCAGCAGAGACGGTTAAAGCACCCAGGAGTGCCACAAATGCGCTTCCAGACCATCAACACTCAGCATGAGATACGCAACCCTTGTGAGAGACCTGGACATGTTGGGAATGCACACAACATGCACATACAACACACACACACAACAAGCACACACAGTGCTGGGTAATTATGGATATTTACTCCAGATTAGGAAGGTTACATAAGACGATGTTGTTCATTTGTAATCGTGTGTATGTGACCAGCGTGTTTCAAACAGAAATGGGGAAGCAAAATGCCCCAAAAAACGTGATAATAATAATATTATTTGTTCTGTGTTTCGTTTTCTTTGTGCAGGTAGAAGATGAGGTCCAAAAGCAGCGGGGTGGAGAGCCCGGCCAACGGGGTGCTTGGGGTTCCGAATGGTGACCATGACATCAGCCAGGAACAGGAAGTGGTTCTACCCGTGAAGAGCCTGATGGCCAAAGTTCAGCAGAAGGAGGGCGAGGATAAGGTGGAGGTCAAGGTGATCTCTGAAAAAGAGAAGCTGCTGTGTGATTTCCCGGAGACTGGAGAGAAAAGACGGGACATCATGGATCTGCCCAAACAGGATCTGCTGAAACTGCTGGGGATCATGGAAGGAGAGGTTCAGGTGGGTCAGGTGTATTTGGCATATTCAACCTCTTTGACCTTTGACCAGCTGTAATAAGTAGTGCTATAGTGAAGGATAGAAAACATACTTGTGCCAGCCTTTGTGGAGGAAGACAGTCAGTTTGAATGGAAAGTGCCTGTACCTTCATTGGATTGAGTTGGACTGCAATTTTTTGTACAATAGCTCTATCTTGTGGTTGAAAATGGCAGTTTAGCATGCCAGAGAAAAAATGGCAAATGTACCATGTGTTTACCAAGTGGCAGTTTTGGAGAAATTCAAAGTCTGTGAAACAAATGCTACTGCTTTTCAAACACCTTAAAATGGAATGAAACATTTAAGCAAAATCCCATGTTTGAGGTCATTTTTAACACATCATTTCTCACTTAGCATGTCGGGGACAAAGAAACCTGCATCTTTTCAAACAGGTGTCAAGATGTGGAGAACACACACTCCACCAAATTCAAGTCATAATAGTCTCTATTATTTGTATATCTTTGTATGTCTGTGTGATGTCAGGCCAGAGAAGATGTTATCTGCATGCTTAAGTCCAAACCGACTGTCTCAGGGGCCCTTCAATCACGTTATGGATCTGCCGTCCCTGGTTCAGCCCTCCAGGCCCTGCAGAGGGACGGCGTCATCGCTGGCACTGAGCAGCACAATCACAACGTCTACCAAAAGCCTATGATTGAGGTCAGTAGGCAAAAAAACATGTTGTATATTCACAAAAGTCAGCACAGTCTTAAAATCAAGTGGTCATTAGGCTTATAATCACAAGAAGCAAAGAAAGTCTAAAATTTGCCTAGTATTTGTTGGAATTTTTAATGTTTTTTTTTTCTTTTACATCTATTTTTTTTTGTCATTAACATGCCAAAAATCAACCGTTAAAGTTGCATGTTACACCAGTTCCCTGTATGGCTGTGATTGCGTGTCTTTGCCCTTTCTCTCAGCTGGAGCGTTTGCAGGAGAAGCACAAGGAGACATACCGGAGGATGCTAGGTCAGTTGCTGCTTGCTGAAAAGTGCCACCGCCGCACCGTCCACGAGCTGGACACGGAGAAACGCAAACACGCAGACTACATGAACAAGAGTGACGACTTCACCAACCTCCTGGAGCAGGAGAGAGAAAGGTGAGGAGGAGATTTAATTCACAGAAACTTACATCACCACATTTGTGAATTTCAGAGTAATGTCTAATTACTGAGAAGATGTTATCATAAATTATAACAGATGATAAAAAAATAAATAAATGAGCAAACTATCACATACAGAAACATTAATCCACATGTTGGTTCACAAAGTTCTCCTACTTCTGAATGAATTTTTGGGCTAATTTCTTCCTGCACAATCTTTCAAATCTTTTCCAAATTTGCAAGAACACACAAAAATTAGTGAGACGAATGAAAAATGGAAGCAAGAAAATAAATAATAGCTTTAACTCTTCTCTTCAGTATATGCATATGTACACACTAAAACACACATTTTTGTCCAAAGCATTTGCATAATGCAGTTCAGTATACAGAAAAATAGCAGTTTTTTAATCACTAAAACTAACTAAAATTTTACACAAATTTTTAAAAGAGTAGAGAGATGATAACATTGACTTTACATATGGTAGAAGTGGTACCACAAAACAATGTTTGACGTCAATATGACTAAAGCAAACAGGAAATGTTTTACATATGGGGAGGAGAGACAGGTGAAAGAAGTGGATAGAGAAGTGGTGAAAGAGAAATGGGTGAAAGCAGTGGGGGAGGAGAAGAGAGGAGAGAGAAACTGAAAACATGAATTTAAGAGCCAATGTGGCTTGTAAACGCAGTGTGGAACATATAAATTAAAGAGGTGAGAGAATCCGTGAGGCAAGTTTCACAGGAAAGGGGGGGGGGTGAAGTGGAACTTGTAGGTGAGGTTGGGGTCAGGCTCTTTGCGGTGGGAAAGAGGGAGGTCAGGGGTAGAGAGGGAGGGGAGATGAGGCCATTTGTTGGGGGGCGGGGGCAGGAGGGAAGGCAAGTGGGGGCATAAAGGGCTTTGAGAGAAGCGAATCTCCCATGACATCATCTGTGAAATGAAGTCATTGCTGAGGTTGCGACCTGGCTTGTTGGTCAAGGGGACACAAGGGATGAGAGGTTGGCGGGGGGGAGAAGAGCGAGAGGAGAGAGAGAGAGAGAAGGACGTACACACTCTCCATCATCATCAGAGAGGGGGTGATTACATCACATGTGTGCGGAGGGCCTCATAGAGATCAAACAAGCTTGGCTGTGAGAGCGTAGATGTGCGCTGAATGTGAGTGAGGGTGGAGGCCCTACTAATTAATGTACTCACAAATGAAAGAGCTTAATTGGCTGTTGCTTGTTGGGGATTGTATTTTGTCACAATTCCCATAACGGTCAATTCTCACACAACAACCCTGGGAGATGGGGGTGTTGTTTACATTAACAGTATAATGCACATCTAAGTTAATATGTGGTTTATTCTGCATATTACAGTCAGAGTTAGACGTAGCCAATGGGCATTATAGCATGTGTGAGGGAGACAATATGCTAAATATCTTTTCTTATTTTTTATCTTACCTTATGTCTTGCATTTCCTCTATTTATTTTCCATTGTGTTTCGCTGCTGTTACACTGTTGAATTTCCCCGCTGTGGGACTAATAAAGGAAATCTGAATCTGAATCTGAATCTGAATCTGAAGAGAGAGAGAGTATCTGTAATGTACTGTATAGTATGTATACATACAGTCAGTCATCTGTAAAGCAGACTAGAGAGCAACTTACAGTATATGCTGCATTTCATGAACCGTCAGAACTTCAAACAGTTCATTTGCAGCACTGACCCAGCGGAGACACCGACCACTCTCATCCCTCAGCTTTTACTGCAGGACACAGGAAACAGACCGTGGACGCTAAATCACACTGAACAGAGGGCTGGGAAATGAGCATCAGACTTTAGCTTAGTGTTATAGCCACTCCTTTGGCTGGTTTCATGAGACGGGGAAAGAGGGTCATGACTCAAAACATTTCAAAGAAGAATTTGCCTTCAATTATAAATCACTGTGTGCACATGATGCCTAAATTAACTTATCGAGATGTGTTTTATGATTTCAACCACTGACATTCTACTGAACTTGACTCTAAAACATATCTAACCTGAAGCAAAATATATGCACGAATGAGCACGGAAGCAGAGATAAAATCACAAGATGAAAGTCATGTTTTTGGCTTTCACTCTGATGTTCAGGAGAAATTGTGCAGTTTACCATCCTAACAAAAGTGGTTATGACAGTACAGGTGGTCCTTTCATCTACAGCCACAGTGAAAGGTGGTGCTTTGAGCAAAATTCTTATGTCATCATGCTAACCACTCAAAATGCCAACATACTAATTCCACCTCATGGTCTCATGGTGGTGCTAGAGGAAATATCAGGGGATCTCCAAATTCAGTATGCTTTATCCTCTGGGGAATGTGAATTAGGGCGGCCGGATAGCTCAACTAGATGAGCGCACACGCCTATGGATGTAGGGACGAACCCCCATGCAGTAGATGCATGTAGATCCCAAACCAGGGCTCTTTGCTGCATATCATCCCCTCATCCCTTCTCCCTGTGACTGACTGGAGACCAGTCCAGTCCAAGGTGCCCCATGCCTTTCGCCCAATGACAGCTGGGATAGGCTCCAGCACCCCACGACCCTGTGAGACAGGATAAACGGTACAGAAAATGGATGGATGCAATGTGAATGGCCGTCATGGCACTGTCAGTGTGGATTATAGTGGTCTACACACTGACTGACAGGCCTGGCCCTCTCTAGAGTCGAGCTGCTGGCATGGGTAATAAGAAAAAAAAAAAAAATAAAAAAAAAGCATTGACTGTATCATGACCAAAATCTTTAAACATTGGGAACAGTGAGCCCAGGCTTCAGAATGAAACATGTGTGTAAGCAAACTACTGCTGAACTTTCACTTGATCCTTGTTTTGCATGCAAGAAAGAGGCGATCTCTTTCTTATGCCAGGTGGTTTCCAGCAGGTTCCTTGGCTCGCTCACAGGTCGGCCTCTGTCACCTCGCAGAGAGTGAAGGGGATGAGCTCTGCTAGGTCTTCATCTGTCAGCACCTGCAAAGCCCAGATTCTTCAAACTGCTGCTGTAGAAGGTCACAAAACTGACTTAGGGTCAGGAAAAGACACAGAAAGAGAGAATGATAGGAGAAAGATTGATCTAAAACATGCATTGATGGATGAGCTGATGCCAATACCCAAAATACAGGCAAGCACAGATTAAAAACATCACTTTCTTTGCACGAACACACCAGCACTAACACCAACACAGACACACGTAACATATCTGCCATGTCTGTTTTGACATCTGCTCTCTCAGGTGAGATGGAAGCATGTCATCATCTCATCTTTATCAATGTGATCTTCTCCTGCCGTGTGAGTGAGAGTGCAGAGAGAAAAGTCAAAGGTCTTGTGCCAAACACTTGCAGAAATGCAGAGGATGGGCACAGGAGAGGCTGTTCCCGACTGGTAACCATCAGCCATTAACACCCTCCCAGACAACAGAGCAATTTATATGTCAAGAAGTTAAAATATTTAAGTGGCATGATGGTATGTGTAATAATTAACAGAAGAAAAGGCACCCACTCCAGAAGGGAGTTTCGAAGAGCGTAAAGTCACGCATGCACAATTAAAATGAACACCTGACACTGAAATCTAAACGGATTCGTTTCTTGTTATTTTGAATCCAAAAGCTTTACATTATTTAGCCATCTGCCACACGTCATGTACAAACAGAATGTGTCGACCTATTGTGGCTGTCTTTGAATAGTCCACATTGCTTCTGATTTCTCTCTTTTAACACCACATCAGTCTTATGTACTGACTCTCTTTCTTAACACTTAATGCTTTTTCTCTGTCAATAGAGGTCATTACTGTACAACACAGTGTTTTGACAGCTTTTTGGCAGTCCATGTGTGCTTCAGTCCTCAGCCTCCTGACACAGACCGGCTGCAGTGCCTCTGAGCAAATTCCCCAGGAAACATAGGATGAGATGTTGTTTCACGATGAAAAAAAAAGTCTTCTTGGGGAGGTTGCCTTATGGATTGCACCTGTGTATTTGCTTAAGAAACATATTTATTTCCTTCACACACATTTTAGTTACCCAAGAAGCTGAAACCCTTGTTCAAACAACTTCTTAAAGTTGAAGAAAACACTTGATGTACATAATAATAGGGACATGTTTCTTAGGGAAGATCCTTCTCTAGTTAGTCTACGTGTCTTTATCAAAAGTACCTTTCCTGTAGTTTTCTTTGTAGTTATTTTTTTTAAGATTTATAGCTTTTAGTCCAGCATTTGTATTTTCCACTTTGGACTGGACATACTGTACACAGCCAATCCGTCCACAGTTATTTCTTCCTCAGTAACAGAAAGCAGCCTCACAAGACTAAAGTGTAGTTCTTACATGCCTTTACCACTGGAGCCAAATACCTCTGACATCATGAGTTTGACCTTTGCGTGAAAGTAATTTTAGAGTGCCAATTTCTAGGGTGTCAATGACATCTGACTGTGTAAGTATGAATTTTAAGAGCTGCACTCTGAGATCGGGATGGCTCCTTTGTACAGTAGCCAGACCCACTAATTCCACTTGGCAATGAAGGCTGCTGGTAACATAAGTCAATTTAGATGTTTACTGTCATTTACAACCTGAGAGTCAGCATTTAGAGTTTCAAACTGAGTCTGATTCACACAGTTTGTTATAAGATTAACTGTGTCCATACAGTCCCATGTAAAAGTCAGGGCTTCGTAAACCTATTATCATGGTTAGGTATCCTCCCAGATCTTATTTACCTCAAGGGAGACATCCAACTCATCCATATCTGGTTTCCTCATCACATGTAGACTTTGCAAGGAACCCAGTTCAAATCCAGTTTCCCCTCGAGTGGAACTACAGCAGACAAACACTTCTGTCTCCTGTACCATTGAGATTATGGCTTCTGGTCTGCAGAGGCAATATCCTGTGCACACTGGAAAATGCAGATATAATTAAATTTTCACCAAATTGCATTTGTCTGAGAAAAAAAGTATATTTCTTCATTCTTTGAAGTACCTTTGTAAACTTTCTGAAAGAAAAACAAATGTCTATACTTGTTTTCCCTCAAACATGCTGTGTTTTATGAAAGCATGAAAATTGGGGGGAGTTTTGCAAAACACTCCTCCTGTGGCAAGGTTCCCACCCCCTTCACAGTGTCCAAAGCAGAGCAGCACACACTCTCATACACACGACTGCCATATATGGATGAGGTGACATCACTCACTAGAGGTCCGGTGGTGCTCCACTGTATTTATTCACCTTTCATTGTCCTGATAACGTGCTTGGAATGTGACGGTGGAAGATCTGTGGAAAAGGAGGCCCCTACTACTTTTTGTGTGTATTCTCAGTGGATTTTGTATGATGGAGAAAAGTTTATATGCTGATTGTAGAGCATCCATAGTGGGTAAGTTTGAAACATGGTTTGTGGTAAAGTTTTTAAGGTATTGAGACTGTGTCAAAAATGCGTGCGTACATTTTGAATGAGACTCATTTTGAACATTTAGAGGTTCTTTAAGCTGCAGATGCATGATGCCTCTTGTTGGGCTGGTGCCTGTATTCATTTGGTTACTTTTGCAATGCAAAAATGCTGTTGAGTATGTTCCTGTGAATGTACGAGGAGAAGATGCAGCTTTGCATTCAATCTGCTTTGCATGCATTTAGTTAGAGCCAGAGATGAAAATGGGCATGAGCAGCATAGAAAGAAGCTAAGAGAAAAGAGGACCTCTTGCTGAGGGGGTGGTAATTAAACTTTCACTAGGATTTTGTGTTCTTAGTTCCAACAACATGGATGAAAATAGAAAGAGTCTTTGGGAGCTGTGGTGTAGGTCTTTGCCAGTTTTCCCCTGTGATCTTTTTCTTATTCTGCACAATAGTATAGCATCTATAATCTTTATTTTGTTGCACAATATTTTGTGTGTAATGATCAGCTCCTCTAGCAAATTCTGTTTTTTATCTCAGGCTGATAAAAATTGCTTTAAGTGTCTGACTCAGTTTCTGCAATGAAATGTTTTGTGTGGTAAGAATGGTCAGTTACTGGATTTCCATAAATGATACTAGAGATACATATATTAGTCTATTGGTATATTAGTATATATTAGTCTTATTAGATATTAGATAGAATCGGGATTATTACTCACTATCACTGAAACATGAAATTTATATGCTATTTATATGGGACAACACTTTATATACTAAAATCCAAATTTTAGGGTGGCAGACACAGACACATAGATACTGACTTTAAAACCAGTAAAACGTCTTGTGATAACACCTTGCCATTGTTTTCTCCCTTCACATTTTAGACTGAAGAGGTTGCTTGAGAATGAGAAGGCCTTCCAGGTAAGAAAGGAGAAGGAGCACTCTAAACGCCTGGCCAAGGTGCAGGAGGAGCTGGTCAAGCTGAAGTCCTTTGCCTTGATGTTGGTCAATGAGCGCCAGCAGCACCTGGAACAAATGGACCAACAGTGCCAGCGGGTCCAGGAACTAAGCCAGCAGCTCCAGCAGCGGGAGCAAGCACTGAGTGAAGCCAAGGAGCGTGCTCAGGAGGATGGCCACAGGGTGCTAAGCCTGGAGGCTGAGCTTAAAGACAAATCTGCCAAGCTTGCCCAGCAACACGAGGAGATGAGTGCCAAGCTGGCCAGTCAGGAGATCCACAACCGTCAACTAAATGTCAAACTTTTAGGGCTTACACACAAAGTGGAGGAGCTAGAGGAGAGCAACAGGTCCTTGAGAAAATCTGAGGAGGAACTGCAGGAGCTGAGGGAGAAGATTGGCAAAGGGGAATGTGGCAACTCCAACTTGATTACTGAGTTAGAGAACTTGCGGAAACGGGTACTGGAGATGGAGGGAAAGGATGAAGAGATTACCAAAACTGAAAATCAGTGTAAGGAGCTAAGAAAGAGACTACAAGAGGAAGATAATAAGAGCAAAGACCTCAGACTAGAAGTCGAAAAGCTTCAGAAAAGAATGATGGAGTTAGAGAAACTTGAGAGTGCCTTCAGCATAAGCAAGGCTGAGTGTGCACAGTTACATACTGCTCTGGAGAGAGAAAAGGGTCTGACCAAAGAGCTTTCGGATGAAGTTGTAGCTCTTAGGATCCGTATGAAAGAGCTTGAGTCCTCTGAAATCAAATTAGAAAAGTCCGAGCTGAGCCTTAAGGATGACTTGAGTAAGCTGAAGTCATTGACAGTTGCTCTGATGGAAGAACGAAAGAACCTGATGGAAAGAATTAAGTCAGATGAGAAGAAAAAGGAGGATCTGAGTACGATGGTCAAAGTTGAGCAGGGTAAAGTCATGGAGGTGACCGAGAAATTAATAGAGGAAAGCAAAAAGCTCCTGAAGTTGAAATCCGAGATGGAAACCAAAGTGGAGACACTTACCATAGAAAAGGGGGAACTAAGCACTAAGCTAGCCTACGAAATTGATAAAACTAAGGATCTTAATTCTAAGGTCAGTCAAATGAAAAAGAAGTTAGATGGGTTTGAGCAAGCAGAAAGACTATCAGTGAAGAATCCAATAAAGTGTGAATTGGGAAGAATGTCTGACCCTGTTAAGAGAGAAGACAATAAAATTAAGGAGCTTACATTTGAAATTGAGCGCCTGAAAAATCGTCTCAAACAACTTGAAGTAGTTGAGGGAGATTTGATCAAGACAGAGGATCAGTATGACTTATTGGAGAAAAGGTTCATGACCGAACAAGACAAGGCCAACATTCTTTCCCAGCAGGTGGAGGAAATGAGGACTCAGATAGCAAGAAACAAAGCAATTGAGAAAGGAGAGGAGGAAAGCCAGGAAGAGGACCTCCAACAACGATGCAAGAGAGAGGAGGCTAAAACCAGGGAACTGCAGGCCGATGTCGTAGCCCTCAAGGAGAAGATCCATGAACTAATGCATAAAGAGGATCAACTTTCCCAGCTGCAAGTGGATTACTCTATCCTGCAGCAGAGGTTCTTGGAAGAGGAAGAGAAAGCAAAGAACATGGACACTGAAATTTTCCATCTCACCAAAGAACTGGAGATAGCAAAGCGTCACAGTCGAGCACTAAGACCCAGTTTGAATGGGAGGAGAATGGTGGATGTTGCTGTGACATCCACTGGAGTACAAACAGAGGCATCATCCACTGGGCCAGCAGAGGAGGACACCCCAGCTGTGTTTATCAGAAAGTCTGTTCAAGAGGAGAATCACATCATGAGCAACCTCAGACAGAAGTGCCTGAAGAAGCCAACAGAAAAGAGTAACGCTGTTGAGCGTTGTCCTTCATCTAGCAGTGACCTAAGCATGAAGAAATCCTGGATTCCCTGGATGAGGAAAAAGGACAACACCCCTCAAGAGACCAACTTGGAAAAGCGTCTGCACATTAATGGAGAACATTTGCCTTCTGAAATGTCCATGTCCCAAAAACAAGGGCAACCTTTACACATCCGAGTAACACCAGACCACCAAAACAACATGGCTACTCTTGAGATCAGGAGCCCCACTACTGAGGACGTTTTCTCTAGCTCAGCTCCCCTCAGCCCTAATCCATCTCAACCTAAATCCAGAATCACAATCATTCCCAGCTACTCTGCACCAACCCAAAAGAGAAAGTCCACTCCTGGACCTCAGGGCCCTGAAAGAGCCAAGTCTCCAGTCACCATCACAACAATATCCAGAGCCAAGTCTCCAGAAAGCAGCCGAACTCCCTCCTCTGCCTCAGGAAGACCCTTGTCCCCTGTCTCTATTATGACAGTGAGCACTGCTATAGTGCCTGATGCATCTGCCTCCCCAGAACCCCAGGAGATGACCATGGGCCGAGCAGTGTTCAAAGTTACCCCCGAGAAGCAGATGGTCCCAATGCCTATACGGAAAGGCCACAACAATAGTAGCATCATTACCACCACTGACGATAACAGGATCCATATTCATCTAGGCAATAGCATCATGCCAAAGATGGTAGTCAGGCCAGTGGCTGCTGTAACAGAGAGCAAGGAAATGACTTTATCAACTGGGACAGTTTTACGCTCTCCTCGCCAAGTCACCACCACTGCCACCAGGAGCACACAGAACAAAGTAACAAGCAGCATCACAATTTCCCCTGTGACATCCACCGCTTCCAGACCTGCACAAAGCGTGGTAAGTTTAAAGGTTGCATTCATCTAAATTATGAAATCACATTTTTCTCCATAGATAACTATAGCTTTGGTTTAGTCCAGTCATTCTTTGCAATACAACAATTTGAAATAGATAATCCGGAGTTATTACTGAAAACAGTTCAGTGGAAGTATTTGCTACCAAAGAAATATAAGTAGATTTAAATAAAAGTAGATTTGGTTAAAAACAGTACCAATTTCAATCACCTCCATTAGGTATATATCTCAGAACATGTGTAAATAAACCCAAACCATCATCTCTGCTGGGCACCAGGTGAAAAAATATTTTTACCTTTTTACCTTAGCTTAGCACCAAGATTGAGAACAGGTTGAAAAAGCTAACCTGGTTCTGTGCAAATGTAACAAAATCTGCCTACTGGCACTGAAATAATGTGTTATATTTAGCTTTAGAGATGACAGTAGGAAGATTTTGTTACCTTTTTACAGATCCTAGCTGTTTCAAGCTGTTTCCAGTCGTAGTGCTAAGGTAAACAAACTGGCTGCTCATTGTAGGCTTATATTTGTCGTACAATCAGAAGACGGGTATTGATCTTCTTTTGGAACTCTCCGGTAGAAAGTGAAACAGTTTATTTTCCAGAATGTTGAACTGTTTCTTTAGGATGCATCAAGTCTCTCCTTTATTATCTTGAGGGTGACAATGGTTTGATATTCTATAATACACATGTGACATTTTATAAAGTAAATATGTTCACTAACAGCTTTATCTCACACCACTAGGAATGGGAGATGACAGTGTGTTGATGTTTCAGTGGACCTTATAATGTGCTCTTTGTGGATCAGATGGATAGCGTGACAGAAATGGCCCTATGGGAGGGCCTCAGAACAGCATAGCTAATAATGTGGCATTTTGCCATTTTGCATACAGTCATGCTGTAATTTATAGTTGTTACACAGTGTTTACATTCACAAACAGCTATGCAGGTCTCAGTGCCCTCTGTCTGACAGAAAACAGCCTTGCAGCAGTAACAGTGCTCTGAAACCTCACCTGGACAAGTGCTTACCCACTGGGATTGAAGTGAACGAATGAATAAATATTTACTTTTTTCATTCACATGGTTCCTGTATAGCACATATGATCAGTTACATTGTTTAGAAATTCCTTCTCCATTATTTACTTTTTATGTTCCCCTTAAGTGCTCCCTTGTCTTCATTCTCCTGCCTGAGAAACTGTACTCTCTCTCCCTATTGTCAACAGACTGGGCACGATGCCCAGGCACCTCGCACAGGGCTGACCCGCATCCCAATGTCCAAGAGCCTGAAGACTGGGAAGGCTGTGCTGGGATCCCTGGGGATCTCGGGTGGAGTGAAGCTGGAGTCACGAGCTGAGAGTCAGTCTATGAGGATAGAAGTTAAAAAGTCCACTGTGAACAGCAGTGCTTTACAGAATGGAGGAAAAGCCTGATTGACATAATAGTACCAACAAAATACTCATAGCATGTCAAAATATGGTGCTTCAGAGAGATTAAAACCAACAGAAAAAAACTCTGACATCCTTGTATAACTCAGCAAGACATTGCAAGGCACATATCGATTTCTTTTTGTAACTAAATAAACCCTTAATTTCAAATTTTGTAAAGTCTTTTGTACTTATCTGTCTCATATTCATTTCTGTCATTTACACGGAAACATATTTTCTGTTTTTAAAGTGTGTATTGTGATGGGCATTTGGGTTAAATCTTATATTAGACTGTGCTGCTATTAACTGCTTTTTGCTTTGAGTGGCTGTCTCACATATAAGAAGTTTGTTGATATTTTATAAGGACGCATTATAAGTCGAAATAATTGTTTTCATGTAAATTATGTTTAAATTTTTCTGTAAAAGATTTGTACTTAAATGTATTTTAAATAAAGGTGGTTTCAAAGGGTAGTGTGACATGCTCATGTATAAAATAAGAAACACAAATATTCAGCAAATACACAGAGAGAATTGTGTTCAGCTTTTCAAACAGGCTGGATCTATTGCCTATGACTGTTTCATCTGTACACTTATTTTAAGTCATGCTCTTACAACATTACACAGTCAGTGCTCCTTTAGTCTCTTAAGCAGGGCATTCAGGATGTCAGTCATGATGACAGGATGGTTAAATGTGATCCCCATTTTTTTCACTGTTATTTCAAATGTATTGAAGCAAAATCTCTATATAAATTCATGATCTTTCGCAAATTTCCATACAATTTGTGATAAAGTGCAACTGTAATGCTTGTCTATGGAAGCAAATAATCATCTTAAATTTATAGCCAACACAATGACACCACATTAAAAACAACAGGTTTTGACAGAAAGGCATCTACAAGTAACTTTAAAATACAATTAAATTAGTAAATAAAATTAAAACAATTTCATGATATGAATAATGAAGGTGACTCTAACACAGTATTTAAATACCACTAAATTTATTGCATTGAAATATTTCCATCTATCCTTTTATGTGATTTCAAGTCCTCTCTTTGAAGTTTACATAAGATAAACAGAATTAAAACACTTCTTTACCTTATCACTTTTCAGTCTATTTTTTAATTGTGTTGGAATATAAGACTAAGGTCTGATCAGTTTCATTCAGGCTAATGTTTTTGTTTGCCCAAATGTTTACTTGCTTGCATTTTTCATCTTAAGTTTTGGTGCATGAATGAACATTAGTTACTAACTTTACATTATTAAGTTCTAAACTTGCACAGCACGAAATTACCTGCTAGAAATTTCAAAAAGGGGATTCAAATCACATAAATTCAGACAAAGAGACAGTACTCTGAGTGAATGTCGAATGCCATAAATCCAGTGGTATTAAAATGTTAGTGGGTGTTAATTGGGTGTTAGATTGCTCATAAAATCTTGCAATCTTTTGCTTCTATTCTTAGATATCCATTTTAACACAGTGTCAGCAACAGGAAACTTCACATTTGGCATCAGATGTTTGTGCTCAACCACAGACTGTACATAAACATATCTTTATGTACGTATATTTATATCTTCATATACAGTCAGTGTGCTCACCACACAACGTGACATAGGCGGCGCCTCTGCTTGCTGCGATGACGTAACAGGACGCTTCAACAGCCTATTGGTTTAGAAACTTCCGGCTTCTTCCTCTCGGATGGGATTAACAAGACACAGAAAATCAACACAACAATGAGTGGATATTAGGATTAGACGGAGGCTCGGTTTCACTCCATTGTGCAGTGTTACCCCCATCCTTAACATTTCGCCTCTCGTCGACCGATTAACTCTGGACTTGCGGACTGTCAGACTAGCGCAGATTATTTGTCGTTCGCTCGGAGCGGATTTGCAGCCATGATGGCGTCGAGCTACAACGCTAAGGAAGAGGACGGACACCACTCCGGGCCGTCGGGTCACGGCGCCGCGGGGGTCGCGAAGAGCAAGAAACCGGACAACACGGCGTTCAAGCAGCAGAGACTGCCCGCCTGGCAGCCCATCCTGACGGCGGGCACCGTGCTGCCCGCCTTCTTCGTCATCGGCCTCATCTTCATCCCCATCGGCATCGGCCTGTACGTCTCCTCCAACAACATCAAAGAGTTCGAGGTACTGACTCCTTTTAACTTGACAGACACCAGGCTCGTCCAGCCTTTTCCACACTGTCAGTGTCAAACACGGTTACTGTGAACTCAGAGGCCACAATAAGCCCTGTAATTTAACTTTTAACTGTAGTTTGGTGTGTCCGGACGAGCACCAGCGCTGACACACCTTCATAACTTCCCACATTTCTGAACACTGTCAGTCTTTGCCTTTTTAAAATGACCATAATACATGTTTGTTAAGTAGCACCTAACGAGCTAAAGCTAATGTAGTTCAAGAAAACAGCACTGTAATAAAACGTTATAATATTTAAGCTTTGTTTTACACCTTTAAAAGATGTTAACTGGGCTTTGATTGGTTGACTTGTACAGCAGTATAATGAGAAGTACTTTTAAGTGTTTTGTCCACACTCACATGTGTATTAATATGTTGGAAACAGCTCTCGGTATATCGTCCTATTTGTATTAGTGAGGTGAGGCAAAATGTTCAAAACATTTCTCAGTTTAACGCCCCATTTTTATCAATGAAGGCAGACAAAATACTAGAAACTCCTTTTTTAGTGTAACACCCCAAATCAGTTGGTCATCCAAAACATTAGAAAAACTACAGCTTCCCAAATGTCTAAAAAAAAGAGTATAACCTTCATGAAAGTGGAATTTACTGTGTGGCCATTAAACTAAACTGGTTTGACCTACCAGTACTGAAACTGGCCACTAAGAGTACATGGATGAAACAATATGAAACGCTGTGAAATTTATTCCAGCCAGATTCAATTCTGCTGTTTTATTTATTTATTTAAATCTAATCAGCTTCTTGTTTTCAGATCGATTACACCGGTGTCGACAGCTCCAATCCATGCCACGGGTGTGCCAAGAACTTCAGCTGGAACAGCACGGCGCCCTGTTTGTGCTCTGTGCACTTCACACTGGAGCAGCCATTTGAGGTGAGCGCCAGCGCACACGACACCAGCCCGATGAATAAAACATGCCTTCCGCTTCAAAATTGATTGTGTTGCCTGATGTGCAATAAAAGAAAAAACTAAACAAAACTGCCCTCCTGACACTAAATGTCCATTAAGATCTATTTTGAGTACAAAATAAGGCACACTCAAGGCTTATTTGGAGCCATCGTTATCATTGATCATTCTAGTCTGAAAATATACCGTCCAGGCTTTCATTGATTACTTATAAAAAGCTCTCTGCCACCTTATGGCCCTTTTCCACTAGTACCTACTCAGCTCGCCTCGGCTCGACTCGAAACTTTGCGACTCAGTTTTGGTCGGTTTTCCATTACAACAGAGTACCACCTCAGCGTGGGTGGGGTCAATGTCGTGGCAACGCAACGGCCGAAACTCCAGCGACGTCATTTGTTATGCAACACAAACACGAAACGACTTGGAGCAATGGAGGCCACCAGACGAAGAAATGTCTGCACCTACCTCGTCGCCGTTGCTCCGCTGAGGCTGATTTCTGTGCAGCCATCTCTGATCGTGTTTGTTGTTGTTATTGCGTTTTAAAAATGGCGCGGTTGACTCTTACGAACGAGTCGCTCTACCGACCCATCTAGTGACGTCAGGCCCTGGCCAATCAGTGGCCTGCCGTCCGGCCGATGTCACATTTTCGGCTCGACTCAGCTTCGCTTGGAACCCCGGCCGAGTAGGTACTACTGAAAGTACCTGTTACCTCAGGTACTAACACGTAATGGAAATGCGTTTGAATGTGGCGAGGCGAAAGCGAAGTCGAGTCGAGCCAGTAGTAGGTACTAGTGGAAAAGGGCAATTACTGAATTCCTTCCCAGCTTTTACTGATACACTGCCTATGACACGATCTCTCCTCCCCTGTAGAACAACGTCTTCATGTACTACGGCCTGTCTAACTTCTATCAGAACCACAGACGCTATGTGAAGTCCAGGGATGACAGCCAGTTGAACGGTGACCGGTCTGCTTTGATGGTATGACCCCGGAGATGCTCTGGTTGTGTGGAGATATTTAAATAAATGCCTTTTGCATCCGTTTAACACCATCTGCTCTTTCCAGAACCCCAGTAAGGAATGTGAGCCGTACCGTACAAGTGACGGACTGCCCACTGCTCCATGTGGGGCCATAGCTAACAGCCTTTTCAATGGTAGGTGACACATGGTGAACAACTTTTCATTTTTCCTCAGCGACGTAAGGATTACTGCTGCTTGTGTGAAACTCCTGCTTGAAGCTCTTCATGTAAAAAAAACAACAAAAAAAAAACAACTGACAGCAGCTCATTTGCCACTTTATTTAATGTAATACATATAACATGATGTGTATTGTTTCAGACACTCTGGAGCTATATCATATTGAATCAAATGATACCACAAATCCAGTCCCTCTGGTGAAGAAGGGCATTGCGTGGTGGACAGACAAGCATGTGAAGTTCAGGAATCCTGGTGGAAACAACAACCTCACTGCAGCTTTCCAGGGTGATTTTTTTATTAGCAGACTTTGCACAGAGTCTTTTAGACTCATAAAATACTGAATTTGCACTTATTTAGCTTGGTTTTGTCTGGTCCTTTCTCAGGCACGTCTAAGCCGGTGAACTGGAGGAAGCCGGTGTACGAGCTGGACCCGTCCGATGTCGAGAACAATGGTTTTATCAATGAGGACTTCATCGTGTGGATGCGCACGGCTGCGTTGCCCACCTTTCGCAAGCTCTATCGTATCATCCAGAAGAAGCCCAACACGACCCCCACTCTACCCAGCGGCAAATACATCTTGAACATCACTTACAGTATCCTTTGAATTACAGCAGGAAACTCTACTGCGCAGTCAAAACTTGAAATTGTTCTTAAGCTGCTGGGTTGGCTTGTATAGTTTTTATTTCTTTACATCAAGCTTCACACGGTGTTATTATGTAAAAACAAGATCATCTTAAATCACATAGGTTTTCCTTTAATTCATACTTTTTGTCTACAATGTGACAAACTGAAAGTTAGCGAGTAACAAAACATCCAAACAAGTCAATGTTGGAACTGAATTGAGCTCGTTTTCAACTTGCTGTCAAAATATTGTGCTATGAGCAAACACCAGTTTACTTACTACGACTCCAGTTTAATGTCCACACAAGATGCTTTTTCAAAGAACTGCTTTACGGAGTTGTCTGGAAAACCACGCAGTGTACCAAAACCCAAAACGGGTGATTTTATATCTGCATATGTTCCAGATTAGAGGGCGATCTGCATTTTACTTAGGAAAGTTAAACTGTAAACCAGCTTCTTCAAAGAGACTCCAGATGGAGAAGCTTGTGAGTCATGTGCAGACACATCCTTCAAGTTCCCAACAGCAGCAAGTAAACATAGTTATAATAAAACTACTATAACTCAACAGAGCTAAACTGAAAATAAGACATTGTTGACAATTTAAAAGCAACACTAAATGAATACTGACTTCCAGGAAATACAGGATACATGTGTTAATTTGAAGCCTTTTCATTTAGTTTTTACAAAGTTGAAGAAGCTTTTGTCATTCAAATGAATGAAGTGTTTTTGCTTCTTCTTTGTTTGGTTATTTTAGGTGACTGCTGATATCCTTTGTCTACTCTCTGTACTTGACGTTTTTCTTTAATCGCATGTAATTAGATTACCCTGTGCTCAGCTTCGATGGACGCAAGAGAATGATCCTGAGCACCATCTCCTGGATGGGAGGGAAGAACCCCTTCCTTGGCATCGCCTACATCACCGTGGGCTCCATCTGCTTCTTCCTGGGCGTGGTCCTGCTCATCATCCACCATAAATACGACACCCGCAACAACAGTGCAGATATTCCAAACTGAACTTCTTTGTGTTTTGCGTTTTCCCCGTCTCTGCATGCATGGTGACCCTCAAGGGTCTGTTCTGGACTGCTTGTTGGTTTTTGGCGTGAATACACTGGTCTCTTGTTTATTGCCTGTTGTGTGTTTTGTGTAAGGACAGCGGTGTCTGAAACGTCTCATCAGAAGCTGTGTTTATGTGTAGGGCAACCAAGGCAAAGGAAGGGTGCTCGAGTCTGCGTCTGTGTGCGTATAGTTCCACGTCAGCTGCTGAGAATGTCATTTCCTGTCTTCATAAGAAAGAATTTTATCTTCTATTTATCTATACATTATCAAAGTATCTGTGTTTTGTTTTAGCAGTGCTTTGCGAATGGCTTAATTATTGAAGGATGTATGTATTTTTAACGCAAGTTTTGTCCATATTATTTACTGTAATATGTCCTGCTGATGAATGTACTATTATGTTTCATTGACATACCTCTGTGGTTTTTGAGATGACCTTGAATATAGGATGGCATAATCACTGCTCGTGTGCTGTTTATTATGGTAAGCATTGATACTTTAACCAGACATATGTTATCCTTGAAGAATATTCATGACAGGTAGTACCAAAACGCAGCTGTGACTGGTCGTATAAAGAAACTGTGTCAGCCATATGACAGCTATTAAGAATTACAATCTAATCTATTAATGATGGAAACGTGATCCTAAACCACTTTACCCAGTATTTTTCCTTCTAAGACTGTGGGCAGGCTCAGGCTGATTAAAGCAGCATTGTGGGTTCTTTTTGTTTTGTTTTCACAGTTTGGCCTGATTGTTAAATTATCTTGTGTTCTTCAATGTTGACCAAATGATATGCACTTTAAAAGTGTCACATTTGTTCGTTTCTGCCCCCCTTTTGTTTCACTTCACTTTCTGTTACCATCTGTTCAGTCTTCAATTATCAATCATTTGTTTAAAATAGAAATTTATGGATTTTTATAAGGTTTGTAGGGTCCAATTATTAAACAACTTGATGAATGTATCAGTGTTGTGTGATATTATTACGGGTCATTACTTTTTATGAATGTATACTTACTTATATATGCATTATTGGTATAATTGGAATTAATATTATAATTTTGTTTAATGAAGTAACAGACTAATAATAACAATCCCACGCGACCGGATGTGACAATTGGACTGAGGGATTGTGGGAAGTCAGATAGTCAGTGTCCGTCCTTGTGCTTTAGCTTTTAGCTTAAGGTAACACAGAAACCTGCCAAAATGTACAGACAGCTCATGGTAAGACAGACTTGAATCTGTGTATTTGACCTTAAATGTTCTGTGTTTTTAATTAAAGTGTGTTTGCGGCTCATTATCTCTAATTCAAACGTGTTTGCTCGGTTATTTCCCGAATGACGGTCTTTAGGTAAACTTATCAAACGTAGCTACAGCAGCTGCGAGCAACTTTTTATTTTTATAAGATGTATTATTATGTTATAAACATGCGTTATTTAATGTAATAAACATGTATTATCCTCGCTGTGTGATGCTGTGTTTCGTTAATAACTTTAAAAGAGTCGCCCTCTTTGGCAGCTCGCCAGCCGGCAGGTTGAAGTTTGTTAACGCCGCTCATGTTACTCAGAGATGATTATCGACGAGATATCGGCCTCAAAAACATGCATGGACCGTCTGACTCCGGCTCAACACAAATCGATCGACCTCTACGAACAAGTGTTGGTAATGTCAGTCAGTATGCCCCATATAAAGCTCACACACTTGTTGCGGAGACAGACAGACAGACAGAGAAAAACACAGGTACATTTTGAGCTCTCAGGCAAGCTTTGTAAAGTCAGGAGGAGTTGAACAGAAGTAGGTGTCACAGGAGTAAGAGTCATTTCCATCGTGATTATCACCTATCCGTCCATGTTGTTCACTATAACAGACTTTATTTTAGAACCAAGAATTATTATGTAACATTGGACATTTATGTTTTAAATCAATATGTAATATTACTTTCACTGGACTGACTAATGAAGGATGAAAGCTGTGAGTTGACCTCTGTTTTGACTTTGAGTCCAGCATTTAATCATGTCAGGCAAAGGCGTTACATGTGTTTGACCAGCAGGTGTCGCCACTGCCAAACACTCTGAGAGGGGGGACTATTTTTAGCAGTGAGCGGTTCATCCATCCATCCATCCATCCATCCATCCATCCATTATCTATACTGCTTGTCCTACATGGGGTTGCAGGGGAGCTGCAGCCTATCTCAGCTGACATTGGTTGAGAGGTTACATCCTGGACTAGAGACAGACAAACCACTCACCACTCACACTTTAGGGGCAATTTAGCGTCACCAGGTAACTTATCCTGCCTCTCTATCCTTGTGGGAGGAAGCTGGAGTACCCAGAGAAAACTCCACGCAGGCACAGGGAGAACATGCAAACTCCACACAGAAGGGCCGCAGCTGGCCGTTGCTAACCACCGCCGCCCCCAAGTGGGTCAGTAATACAGAAATGTCACTGGTTAAAGTCAGCTTGCTGAGCTGTCCCAGAAACATAGACAACTTTGTGCCACCTGGTGTATTTTGTGTCACTTTCTCACACAGTTTCAGCAATGTACATAATTATCCACAGATTGCTCTGTTCAAAGTATAATCTCAAAGACTTTCATTTAAATTAATGTCTGTTAAGTCTATGGTGATTGAGCCTATGGTCTGCTGATGAGAGCCTGCAGCATGTTGCAATGTGGGTGTTGAAAAAATCACAAGCGGTTGCATATTTAGAGTTTTAACAAGGCTTTTAATGCAACAGACTCCACTCTTCAACTCACCTGTGTGTGAAGCAGCGTGCCGTTTTTCTTTCAGTCTCTGCTAGCCTTGTGAGTAAATGGTTACTATGGATGAACAAACAAAAGGTTGACGATTGCAGCTGATTGCAACGATTAAACTTTGGTAATAAGGTCCTGCAAGTACCACTTATCGCCATGGGTGCTGTGGAAGACAACAAAAAGAAAATATATATAAAACCCTTAGTCAAGTGTTTTTACCTCCAGGGACTTCGGCAGCTCTCCAGGCGGACCATCACCAGCAGTGCCCGCAGACAGATCGATAACACTGTGAAGGAAAAACAAAAACTGTTCCAGGTAGGGTTCATCTCTTTGAGGACAAGGACATCTGTGTACGTATGACCCCATCAACATCCCATCTGATCTCTGTAACAGTGTTTCAGAGGCTGCGTGATTCCTGTCCACAGGAGTAGCCTACTGAACTTTCTTATCGGGTTATATCATAGGTGTGATTTGAAATATATTTACATATATGTATTCACTCTGCCTAAACACTATTTCTGATTTGTGTATTGTGGTTATGTGACACATTTCAGCAGAAATCACAGTCTTAAAATAAATTAGGCACCTTTTGTCTACTTCTAAAGTAACTGTGCCTGTTTAACTTTTGATTAGCAAACTTTGTTTTCCTTTGCCAGTGTTTAAAGTGAGGCAAAGACCCCTTTGTACTGATAATGATAATGTTAAAGTTTCTACTTCATTCCCAGGTTCTGGAGACAGAATCTGATTTTATCTTCTTTGTAGCCTGACAGATAAGTATGAGCGGGTTTTCCCTCTACAATGTTCAGATGACCTTAGACTGTAGCCGGGGCTGGAGTTGTACTAATTGTGCTTGCAAACTGCTAATTAAAAATCCATTGCAAAATCAACGTTCCACTGTGGCAGGCTTTGCTGATCCTTGCATAGCGCTAGAAATGACTGTAGCTATAGCTGACAAATAGCCTATCCTTGCTTCTAAATCCCTGAGCAAGCCCTGCTTCATTGCGTAATGTAGCGGAAGCCGCCACTTAATTGCTATGGTTAACCAGAGATGAGCTGTGCAAAAATTTGAAAAACCGTAGAAACAGAAACACGTAATGCTAAAAATCCCTTCACGTACCTTTGCCGTGTGTTTTTCTTGTATAACTGTGCGTCTCTTTGAACAGGAGGACAACGGCATGCCTGTCCATCTGAAGGGCGGTTCAAAGGACGCCCTGCTCTACAGAACCACGATGGCTCTCACTGTGTTTGGTATGTCAGCACTCGTCTGAGATTTAATCAGTCAGACTCACTCCAGATGACTCAGCCCCGCCTTGTTTTTTTTATTTTTTTGGTTAAAACACATTTCATTCTGCGTGACTTGACCCCAGTGTTATTCCTGAAAACAACTCAAAACTCAGAATGACTGTAATTAGGGCTGTTTGAAATCAGGGTGATTAAGCTTGTGCTGTGCCCCCGTCGCATCTGTAATTCTAACTCTGATCTCTTCGCAGGGAGCGGGTATGTTGTGTATGTGCTGTTTGACGCTGCGATGCCCAAAAAGCCACAGTGAAAGAGGAACGGCCCGGTAGACTGTATTTTTAGACGATCAAGCACTTTTGTGTTGTACAGATTTGTAATCTGGGAAATTAACATCAGAAGAATGTAATGTTGGAAATCAATATTTATTCATTGTACAAATCATCAGCTGCAAATAAGAATAAAAATGTACATCTCATTCAGTTGTGTCACTTCCTGCTGCAGATATGTTTTGCGACAAGCTTCATATACACAAGACCCTCCTCTTAATTCCTCACCCAGAGTTAGACTTTTATTATTCCTCACCAGTCCAAGCCTGTATCCAGTGTATGTTTTTTACTTTAAGCACTAGAGGGCACCAAAAACCAGCCAGTCAGATGTTTCTCATTGAGGTAGTGAGAAGCTGTTTCTGATATACTTCTTTCCCGACAAAAGTTCACTTTCCATTAATCCTCACATTATAAATGCACGTTATGAAATGAAATAAAGAGGCTAATATGGGTACACCTGTATTTGTTTCTTCAAAGCATTTTCTGCACATGATGGGAAACAGCCACGTTTATAGGAGCCAAGAGATTTTCTGTCTTTAAAGCGAGAAATCTAACTTTTTTTTTTTTTTTTTTTATCTCAGCTGACATCTGAATGAAATAAATTGAATAAATTCGCCTGTTGCGCACATAAAACTCTCCCCCGTGTCAGTGTTGTCTGGGCCAAGTGGGACCAGGCTGCAAAGTCCCATTGGCACACGGAGAGCCATTAAATGAGCAGACCAAAGGAATGCAGGCAAAAATGTCATTTCCAAAGAGTGGATCGCTCTTAGTGGGGGACATGCATCAAGTGACGGGCAGGAGTTTCGTAAGAAGCCCATATGATGGTAAACTGAGAGCTGGGAACTGCCCCCCTGTTAAGTAGCCGACGGTGGAAAGATTTCTTCCCACTTGGAAAGGAGGCTTTTCCTTCTTGGACATCTGCTGGTGGAGCTTCCAGTAGCCAGAGAAAGCAGAGAGGGCTCCATCCGCAGCTCCTCAAGTTTCTCTCTTACTTTCCAGAGTGGGAGGCTGCAAGCAGGCTGCCTCACGTTTGCTCCGCTCATTTATTCTGGGGGGTTGAAAAGGTGAGTAGATGCGCTTTTATTTATTGCTAACGAGATATTTTTGGCGTTTTTAAGGAGAGAATTTATTCATTTTTATCCAAATCTGAGAGAATATCATCATTTTCCTCGCAGTTTTGCAAACTGAGGTGCAATAAATTCATCACCATTTATTAGATATGCATTTAAAAAAACAATGTGAATAGCTTTAAATAACTTTACAACTTTTTTTTTTTTCAAATAAACTACTTTTTCAGGTTTAGTCGCTCGATCACGTTATTGATCCGAATTGAATGAAAACGCAAAGACGCACCATTGTTCAGAAAAGTGGAGTTGAACTTCAGTCATAGTAAGAAACTGTTTCAGCTGTAAGGCAGGTATAGCTGTTGTGCTCTGTGCGTTATTTTTTTTTAGTCTTTTCAATGAGATGAGCCTCGATTGCGTCCGAGGGGCCATGAGAGTCCCTTTGGCCCCTGCAGCTGCAGTTTTGGTGCCTGTGCAGCAGGCGGGGCGCACAGCCTGCGGAAGGATCACTGAGACTGCACCGTGTGGCTGTCTGTTCATCCTGCAGGGAAAAGAGGGAGCACGTCGCATGAGATTATTCCATTTAAGATTAATTGATGATTGCGCAATAATAATAATAACAATAACAATACTAATTATAATAATAATAATAATATAAATGTGAGATGAGCCACAGTCACTCATAAAGATATAGATCCAGCCAAAGTGAAAAACTGGAGTAAAGGAGGCAATTTTAAGATGTGAAATACAAAAAAAAAAAAAAAGGATAAATATAAAAGGAACTACAATTAAGATAACCCAATACATTTGATACATTCAAATGCATTAATAATACCATTAAGTACCCTCTAATATCACAGAGTTTTTTGGTGACCTTGGGCCACTCATACTCTGTCCTTTAGAGCTCCCTTTAAGGTTAAAGTGAGAGCTGTGTTTTTGTTCTGGAGAGCTGCACACTGTCACTGATCGGGACAATAGCTAGGGGGCAATGGCTTTCCAAGTTATGCGTGTGAGGATCAAACAGATGAACATGTATTAAAAGGGTTTATTCAGTCCCTCATTACTACATACCTTCTGTATATCAGTCAGTGTTAAATACCCACCTCGGAGGTGTGGGCGTCAGCTGGAGGAAGCAAGGTGTGGCTCTTGTTGCGTAAGAGAGTCTAGACAGATCTTTTTGTCATAACGGAAGGCAGTGATTAAATAATGATATTAAATAATAATACAGGAAAACATAATTCAGGAGAGCATTTGAGTTCACTGCTCATGTCTCGTATATCCATGAAGTACTTTTAGATAAAGAAAATCTCCATCTAAACCCTGATGCAGCAGTCAGTCATGAGCGTATCCCCTGCATGCGGTGCCTTATCACTGATCTGCAGCTTCAACACGTTTTCTCCCCCCGTCCTCAGACTGGTTGATGTGCTGCTGACTCTCAAGGGGCAAACATGAAGATAGGGCTGTCACTGGCCACAGCTGCCTTCGTCGCAGCCCTGTTCTCCTCCATAGATGCTCAAGGTAAATGAAACCACCTGGCCTCACTCCCCTCACTTACTCTATCCCACTCTGTCTCTTTACCTCCTTCTTCTCCTCTTTCACCTCTATTTTGCAACCGGTTGTTACGGGGATTAGTGTTTTACTTTAATGTCAGAGAGTCATCACCTTGAAGCTGAACCCTTTGTATTGATAAACTGAATAAAGTCATTTTTATTTCATGTGTATGCTATTTGACTACATCACTGTTGGACTGCTGATTGATTCTTTAATGACTGTCATGCTTTTATCCCTCATTTGTAGCGTGTTTTGTCAGATTTATCTGTCAGGACTCATTACGGGCTTTGATGTCAAATCCAAATCCAGGTCCCATTTACTTGTATTTAGGCTGTAATTTAGATGGTTTAAACCAGTACTCCAAGAGCAATTTTCTCATTCAGATTTGGCAAATCTAAGAAACAAAGCCCACTAAGTTTATTTCATTTCCAATTCCTAATTAAATGCATTAAACAGCAGGACAGAGAGTAGAACAAAAGTAATTTCATGGCTAAATGTTTCCCCATAAATGTTTTAGCAGGGCTGTTGCTGTTTCAATTTTATGACAGCATGCCTCTGCACTTTTTCCAAAGCAAAATTTGGAAGATTGCCAAGCTCTTGGTAATTAGGCGCTGAAATGCTACATCACATATTTCTGAGTTATTGTGATTATGCCAAGGTCATGGTAGGACCTGGTAAGCCTGCGTAAATCTTTCTACAGTGCCTTTAGATCAGTTGTAGCAATGTATACAGCGTTTTAAGTCATTCAATTACTTGTGAAACAACATAATAGTACAACAGTGGAAGTAGAGTGAAATAATTTAAAATCCATCAAAATGTCGAAACTGCATTCAACATTAAAAATGTGTAAAAAGTAGTGTAATGCATTTACTGTAAGTAACAAAAGTCAATAGTACTTTTTGCAGAGTTGCAGTATTTTAATTTTGTTGTTCGAAAGTCAAATAAGTGGAAACATCGAAGGAAAATGCTTACAAAGTACTTGAATGTTACTTTCGCGCTCTGGTTTTGTGCCTATATATTATGGTCTTAGTAGCTGCTAAATACTTTCTGCTGCACATGTCACCAGAGCTAACATATCATAGACTGTTAACAATCTGTCAGTAGTTTTGACAGGAAATGACTCAAAGTAATTTCATATGCAAACATTTCAGTCCAGAATAATGACAAATATGGAAATATGGTATGGAAACTTCAACTTTTTTTCCTCTTTGAAAACTCTCTGGCAGGGTGAGAGGAGTCGAACGTCTCCTCTCAGATATCTCCGCTAACGGAATGGAAAGATGAAATACGAGAATAGCAAATTAATCTTCAGACAGCGCAAAGACAAAGAGCCTTTCTCGGGCTTCTTTGCGGGCTTTCGCAAAAACGCTGAGTTGCAGTACATATGGAAAGCTAATATGCAGTAATGTTTAATGTCAGCACATGTTGTGGAATTACTTTGGCATCTGTCCTGCCTCTTTGGGAGAGTCTGTGTTCTTTCCTTGTCTTCTTGGTCTCTCCTCCTGGCAGCTGCTCAGGCCAGAAGAGCTGGCTGGCTGGCTGGAGACTGAGGTTACGAACAAAACAGTAGCCAGACTGTGGCCCCCCGGGAGCCAGAGGTGTCCTTTATTAGGAACTGATGGGACAGACATCCACATAACAAGAGCAACCACAAGGTCCAAATACAATTCCACAGATAGTTATTTTGACAGAACCGCCTTTGTTCCTTGAGTGTATTTTAAAAGGACATATGGTCAAAAGAATAGTAACCAATTGCAATGACATGCAGAGACCATCTTAAACAAACGTGGGTGTGGCAGCTGCGTTCTTGATGCAAGTGAAGACCCGTCAAAAATCTTTCATCCGAATTTTTTAACCCACCATTGGTTTGCTACTAGCTACACCCAACTCCTACACCCCTACACACCCCCACACACAACCATGCACACTTCCATATTCCTTACCATTTGGTGTTGGAGATGAGTACTCGCGGAGAAATCAGGTGGAGCGCAGTCCATCGGGGCTCCTTGAGTTGATATGCCAGGTTGGTGATCCTCCAATCCCACTTTTTAATCATTTGGTGGGCTCCTGTTTGTCATCTGCCTGTGCATTCAGTGTGTCCCAAGCTATGGCTTCCTCCTCAAAGTGTATTTTACAATGATATTCTTGCCTCCCATGGCACTCTCATTCTTACTTAGCATGGACCCACATGGCGAAGCTCTTTGCTGAAGCCCAACAGTCTAATGCATGCTCACTTATTTTGCATTATCCCCATCATGGTAACACTACCACTGCTACCACTGCAGATAAAGGCCTGTGAAATACTACAAACACTACAGGTCAGTGCAAATTACATCATGCTAACCTCATTAACATCTTACAATTTCTCACAGAGTTCACTCACCATGTCCTCTCCACTGTCTTTCAACTGTTCATTGTGTCACTATTTTGTAATCAAATACTTATTTGGTTTGTAATACTGGAACTTTTTGAGCCAAGTCGCATGAAACATAACAAGACTTTAGTATAGATGATTATACATGAAGAAATTAGATTGTAAATTTAAAACTAACTGTATGACACTTTTAAGTGACAGCGAGTAACTTGGTTAACCAAAAAGGAATTTTGCTGTTTTTAAACTACTTGATATAACTGAGGGCATGCATGTGCATGTGTGTATACTAAATGCTAACACACCTCTGTTAATTAATGTTAGCCCTAGAAGCTGTAAGAGAGAATATCATTTTAAAATATATTTGTCATCTCTGTCTGTGTGGTCCCAACTGTACATGGAAACTACCGTCCAGCCAGTCAAAGTTGTTGAGCCAAACAACTTTCTCATGTACATGATGCATGACGCTGTGATCAAGTCAAGTGAGAAGGCGTGTTGGTCTTGTCACATTGTATATGTTTCTCTGTATTTATTTTAATGTACACACTTCCTCTATTATAGCACATCTGAACAGCCTTTTGATTGTCTGGAGTAATTTTGTCCTCTCATGCCTTTTCATGCATTATGCTGTCAAAGAAAAAGTACACAAGGGTCTCCGGCGACAAATTGTGTATTCTTTTTAAAAGGTTTGCAATGGATGTGTGCCACTCACTTGTGTAATGAGTTTTAACCAAATAAATAACAAAGCACTTTTTCGTCCTATATGAATATGTTTATATACAATGTATATATAACATATGGTGTTTAATTTTGTCAAGAGTTACTTCAACAACTACATGGCAACCTTGATTCCATTGTATAATCGGTAACTTGAGAATGAAGTCACTGTTATATTTTTATAATGCTGAGATCAACTCCATCATAAAAGCGGTTTAGTATGTGGTCGGGGCATGCGTTGTATTGACTGCACTCAGCATGTGTTGGATGGTTCACTCAATGTTTGCACTTTGGTAGAGTTTGCACGGAGTCGTGCACATGTCATGTATGCCAGTGCTTGAGTTGCTGGCCATCTTGGTTGAGCAACTCAAACAAACGCCATTTTACTCCAAAATGGCTTCTCACACTTTTTCAATGTTGTCACGTGTTCTTCACTTGTCACCCTCACAAAATGGACGTCAGTGCTATGTGTCTGTCCCCAACAATGAACGAGTCCGCTTCAGTCATGAAGCGTTTGTCGTTGGGATTGATGTGAATGCTGATTGAAAATACCTTGATTTTATCAAAAATATGATCATATTCATACACGTGTTTCTGTTTGTTGTGATTTAACTGTATCTCACCTCTTATTTGCAGTGGAACCCCCATCAGACTTGAAATTTAAAATTCTAAATGAAAACACAGTGGAAATGACATGGGAAAGACCCTCATCAACGATAGAGGGCTTCAGAATACAAGTTGTATCAGATGCAGGTCAGTATGGAGTCAGCACTTTAATAGTTATAGTGATAATAAGTTAGTGTTAGTGTTGTTACACACAGTTAATACACTCAAACTGTCAAATTTCCTCTTCTAGATGAAGCAGTCAGAGACTTTACCCTTGATGCATATGCCACTATGACTTCAATCACTGACCTGACCCCTGACTTGGACTACTCAGTGTCCATAAACTCCTATTATGGGTCGGAGGAGAGCATTCCCATCTTTGGACAACTGACCAGTAAGTATACAATTCCCAGTGGGTATTTGAAAGTTCTGGAAAAAGTGCAAGGCCAGATTTTTAGACCATGTAGTTTTAGCATTTTATGAACTTTTATAGTTAAATGCTAATAATAATAATAAAAATAAAATTTCTAATATTAGCATAATACTTTTTATTAGACAGAACATCTCCTCCTACAACACAGAGATAATATTTCAGTGCTAGTGATGTGCTAGAGTATGTGATATTCCCCTTTAATAACAGAGTAACGTTTCTTTTCACAATTCTTTGTGGAATTTTTTTCTAGCTACATGAGACATAGGAAAGTAGGGAGAAATCAATCTGTTTAATGACTCTTGATGCAGTATAAAGATATGTGTTTGTGTGCATGTGGTTTCCATCTTTTATGATGTGTGGATTTTCTTGCCTTTTTCCGCTGTGAAAGAGCGACCAGTGCCGTGCGTACTCACCAAGTGTTTCCTGTGTTTCAGTCCAGTCCAGTAACACCACCGGACGAGTCAGGAGGCCACAGTCAGATGCAATCAGTGAGTGTGTTTACCGTAGTGTCAACCAAAATCTGAGCAGGGCTTGTCCTGTGCACAGCTTCCCAGTTTTTTAAATCAATTTTTTTCCCTCATGACTGTCATCCTAATATTTTTTTTCCATGGAATTATTTGGTCAGGCGTGTATTTTACCTTCTGTTGGGGGTGTCACTGGGTAAGCAGACCGGGATCCAACAGTGGCTGGGAGCGCACACATTGGTTCCTTTAATTGAAACCACTTGGCACATTAAGAAAAAAGGAAAGGAAGGCTTGAAGCTAGAAGACATGGGCTCTGTTATGTGTCATGGAGTGAAGGGGAGCAGTAGGGGGTTGTCAGGAAATGGTGTATTCACTGTGCCACCTAATGGCAAGTTTTAAAAATGTGGCAAGGATTGCAGCTCTTAATCAGATGTCAAACTATCCTCTGCTCATGTCATGAGACCAGGAGGACATTCTCACCCCACCTGTTGATTCTTCTGGAAAATTAAACCTACTCCTCCAGATTCTCCTAAACCCTTATTCGTGTTTAAGCACTCAGAAAATTCCTTCACAACCAACCAAATTGTTTTACTAAACCCCTACTTTGATGCCATCGTTTTCAATATTAGGTCAGGGAATTTTCAGAAAAAGCAATGTCCTTTTAAGAACAAGGCTTATGAGATGTGAGGAACAGAATTTGGAGTTAATGAGACCTTGGGGAATGAGGATTAAAGTCCATCCACATAAGCCTTGCCAATTATTTCAATAGAGTCATCTCAAATGTTCCAGAGAAATTCATCTATGATTTAAAGCCCCGTAGGATTTGAAAGTATAAAAGTTAGCATTGCTGGTGGAACCTCTGCTAAATGTTTAGTCTATAAAGCCAGGATTCTGCCTCTGTCTGCTGGAATGACTATACCAGCCCACTGTTTGGCACTGATTGATGTCAGAATGCATATCTCCGAGCCATCCAACTAAATGTCAAGGGTTTGATTTTATTTAGACAGACAGGAGAAGAAATGGGCCAGTGTAGAAATATTGTTCCAAGACTAAGCTCTTGCTGCCATACCTTTTTTGGCACTATTTCTGGCTTGGAAATTGGTTTCATTCGAGACATAAAGGATGTATTTTCTGCATTTTAAGTTTTAACACCAATCATTAACCAGTAGTAAAATGTCTCATTATCTGGATCAATCAAAACTTGCTACATATGTTTTTTTAATGGCTCTGTTTCTCCACTTTCTTTCCCCAGAGTGTTCGGTCAGTGCAATAGCAGACTTGGTTTTTCTGGTGGACGGCTCATGGAGCGTTGGCAGAGAAAACTTTAAGCACATCCGTAGTTTTATCGCCGCCCTGGCAGGGGCCTTTGACATTGGCGAGGACAAGACCCGGGTGGCCGTGGTTCAGTACAGTACAGACACCCGCACAGAGTTCCCCCTCACCCGTTACAACAGGAGAGGAGACCTGCTCCAAGCCATCAACTCCCTTCCATATAAGGGGGGGAATACTATGACAGGTAATTTATCAAAGAAGGAGGTACAGAAAAGTAAAGGTCTTCATTTGTTGAGCTGCTGGTTTGCATGGTTGTTAGTGATTTTAAATTAAAACATTTAAATGTGGAAAGCCCTACAAATCTGTTTATTAGTATTATTATAAGTTATTTAATGTGATGATATGGATACAAGAATGCGAGACGAATATTCAAAAAACACATGTACATTTCTGTTTTAAGGTGATGCCATAGATTACCTGGTGCAAAACATCTTTACGGAGGCAGCTGGATCCAGGAAAACTTTTCCTAAGGTGGCCATGATCATCACTGATGGAAAATCCCAGGACCCAGTGGAGGAGCATGCTAGAAGGCTTAGGAACATTGGAGTGGAAATATTTGTCCTAGGTATGGTTTATTATTCAGTGTTTTGTTGAATAGTGCTCTCCCATGTTAATGTCTCCCTGTTCTTGGAAACTACTTGATTTTCCATTGATTGGAATATCCATATTTGACTTGGGAAAAGTCAAGCACTATTGTTTTTTCTGACATACGCAATGCTCTAAAACCGTCAACAGCCTAACACATCTGTAATGCAGCCACTGAGTAAAGAACATATGAGCTGATGTTGTTGCACTTCACATTTTTCCACTCAGGTATCAAAGGAGCAGATGAGGATGAGCTAAGGGAAATGGCCTCCACCCCTCACAGCAAACATGTGTACAATGTTCCCAATTTTGACATGATCCAAGAGGTACAGAAAAAGATCATCACAGAGGTGTGCTCTGGCGTTGATGAGCAGCTTATCTTTCTGGTCAGCGGAGAAGAAAGTAAGTCAACAGAGCCAACTGAAATGTGTTATGTTAGACTGGGTTCTATTGTTTTGACACAAAATGTTCCTAATAGGAAGTACCGTCATTGTGAACTTGCAGGCTAGCAAATATTTTGACAATGAATACATCTTAAAAGCTCATCTAATAATAATTTCCTGCATTTTTCCCTAGTGGTAGAGCCAGCCTCTAACCTGCAGGTCACAGAAATTGCATCTAAGTCAATGAGGGTGACGTGGGATGCCTCCCTGGGTGATATCACAGGCTACAAGGTCACCCTCATTCCCATGCTACCTGGAATGAAACGCCAAGAGCTGTACATGGGACCCACCCAGACATCCATCAATGTCCGAGACCTTTCCCCTGAGACTGAGTATGAGATCAGTCTGTATGCTCTTAAAGGTCTGACTCCCAGTGAACCCATCATGGCAATGGAGAAGACCCAGCCTGTCAAGGTGTCAACAGGTAAGATGATGTGTCGTGTATGCCATCCCACATGTCATACTCAAAGTCCCTCACTTACTCCCTTGTTTCATCATGGAAGTCATACAAGGGCTTTAATTAACCCACCATGTCTTGTCTTTTTCAAGAGTGCTCTCTGGGAGTGGATGTGCAGGCTGATGTAGTCCTACTGGTTGATGGCTCATACAGTATTGGATTACAAAACTTTGCCAAAGTCCGTGCCTTCTTGGAAATTCTGGTCAATTCCTTCGATATTGGACCCCACAGAATCCAGATCAGCTTGGTCCAGTACAGTCGTGATCCGCACACTGAGTTTGCCCTCAACACCCACCATGACAGTAATGCTGTTGTCAAGGCTGTGCGCACTTTCCCCTACCGTGGAGGCTCCACTAACACTGGCAAAGCCATGACATATGTTAGAGAGAAGATCTTTATCTCCTCCCGTGGTGCGAGGCAGAATGTCCCCCGTGTCATGGTCCTGATCACAGATGGAAAGTCATCAGACTCATTTAAGGATGCAGCAACCAATCTGAGGAATTCCGATGTGGAGATCTTTGCAGTTGGTGTGAAGGATGCAGTGCGGTCAGAGCTGGAGGCCATTGCTAATCCCCCTGCAGACAATCATGTCTTTGAGGTGGAGGACTTTGATGCCTTCCAGAGGATCTCCAAAGAGCTGACTCAGTCCATCTGTCTGAGGATTGAACAGGAGCTGCTTAACATTAAAAAGAGAAGTAAGTTGGAGGGTAGAACATCTAAATCTAGTAACTATGACCTAGAGTGCAGCCACATAATTTGCCCTTATTTCTTTTTTTTCTTGGCATCAGTTTTGCATGACTACCTATTCTTATTAGATGCTCTCAGTTGGCTTGGTCTTCAGAAGTAGGGGTAATGGCAAAAAGTCAATGCAGTTAAGAAAAAGTGAAACACAGCAGTACAATACTGTATAAATTGCTGTGAGGCAAGACCCGGGTAAAATTTAATCAACTCACTCAGCCATTGCCTGCCAATAAACATACCACAAAACCACACACATGCTTCTTGGAACAAGTTCTATCACATCATTTGTTATCACTTACAGTTTGAAAACACCTGTCTGACTGCAGCAACAGTGCCATTTTGACTTTACCATAATTTTGATTCAGAGATTTGATTTGGGCCTTTTAATGACAGACATTCATAACAATTTTTTATTTTCAATTATATTTTCAGGTCTGCTTCCACCCACTGACTTGATGTTCTCTGAGATTACCTCCAGAAGCTTCCGTACCACCTGGACAGCTCCTGCTGCAACTGTCCTTTCTTACCTGGTGCGTTTCCGCAAAACTGAAGACATTACTGGGGACTACATTTCTCTGGCGGTGCCAAGTGATACCACCACAGCCGTTCTGCCCCACCTCTTCCCCCTCACTACCTATGAGGTCAACGTCTATGCTCAGTATGAGAAAGGAGACAGTTTCCCTTTGACTGGTGAAGAGACCACTTTAGAAGGTAAGAGAGAATTGCTTAGACCTCATTCAATGCTGTAATAGTTATAAAAATGAAAATGTGTTAGATCTAAAATATTCTTTTTTTTTTCAGAACAAGGGACTGTACGAAATCTACGAGTAACAGAGGAGACAATAAACAGTTTCAGGGTATCATGGCAAGCTGCTCCAGGTCAGGTGATCAGGTACCGCCTGTCCTATGTCCCACTTAGTGGTGCTGGGGAAGTGCTGGAGGCCCAAACTATTGGATCGGAGACTACCATAGTTCTCCAGGAGCTTTTCCCTATTACTACCTACCGTGTGTCTGTGTCTGCTGAGTATTCTGGAGGCATAGGGGACGAGATGCAAATAGATGGCACCACCAAGGAAGGTGAGTCAGGCAGTGGCAAACAGCCATGTGAAACTTGGGTCTCTAAACAATGGATATGTGTCAGAGCCTGATCCATTTTTGTCTGCTTTCAGCCCGTGGCTCTCCTCGTGACCTTCGCGTCTCTGATGAGACCATATCCACAATGAAACTGGCATGGCAGGCTGCTCCTGGAAACGTCCTTCAGTACCGCATCGCCTTCAAACCTGCTGAGGGCGGTGAGAGAAAGGAGATATCCGTCAAGGGAGACACTACCCAGGCTGTGCTGAAGAACCTCCAACCAGCCACTGAATATGAGCTGTTTGTCAGTGCCCGCTACTCTTCTGGTTTGGGTGATCCTCTTCTGGGCACAGGAATCACCTTAGAAGGTAAGAAGAAAAAATATTTGACGTATTATTGTTTACATTTTATTAAGTTTATGAGATCCTGCAGAATGTAAAACTACTCAAATTATTAGTTGTCTCCCCTCGAGTCCCTCTAAAATGTAGCATCTGGTATTTCTCACAGGCAAGAATTAAGTTTAGCTTTTACTTTGCAAGGTTGGTTGAGGTATATGGGCTGTGGTTAGAGGGGAAAAGACAGGAATGTGGCGCTTGATGTAATTCTTTTGGCATGGACTGCAGTTTATGGTGGCTTTGCCGCCCATGAAGGCAGCGAGATGGAAATGGGTGGGGGATGCTTGTAAACCTTGAGAACTTATGAAATGGCTTGGAACAGACTTTGACAGCCAGATGCCTGCCTGGTAGTACCTTTAGATCTTGGCCTGTGTGAGACGAAGAATTTATTGTTTTACAGTGGTTTGTATGATGAATGTTTGATCATTAATGTCAGATATTATTATATTTTATAATGTAGAATTAATAATTAGTGACCAGCTCAAGTTCACTTCATCTGACAGTTTTCATCACACTTTATGTATTAACTTAAGGAAATGATACGATTCTGTGATTCAGCTTGTTTTCCCTGTTTATAGATGACAGTGTAGAAGACACAATAGGGGGTAGGTCCTCTGTTGATGTCACATGGTGTGGGAAGAGGGATTGTTGTTGTGTCACTTCACAGGGAAGGAAGTCAAAGAGATCTGTTTTGAGAGAGAAAGGGGGAGGCTCTAGCTCTGGGGGTGGGGGGCAAAACAACAATCAAGGTACTGTATCCCACAGAGGAGAATATCTCTGGCTTTCAGTCAGTTCCACTCATGGCTGCGAAATCAGTTCAGTATGTATGAAATCAGAAGAGCTTGCCTGACATGTGAATATATATATAGTGGAAAGGTAGCACCATAATATTCTACTGGATAGAGTGCTCTTTAGTAGCCTGTGCATGAAGATGACGTGCTTTGTTTAGTGCTAAATGATTTTTGTTGAATGTTGTTTTAGCGAAACTTCCCACAAAAGGGCAGAGAGAGCTATTTTTGGTGCTAAGAGATCTGAGAGCAGCAGTGCAAAAGAAAAACAAAAAGCATTTACTTTGTTTTGCTCGACTTTTTGTTTGCCAAGATGAAAGCAGCACAGTGGTGTTCTTTAATTGTGTCCGTGCTCCTCCAGATTCCTCTCTGAGAGCAGTTTGAGCCCATGGACACATCAAAGCTATTCTATTCACAATAATGGATAGAGAGGACTTCTTGTTCCTTAATGTCGCCTCCTGCCAATAGTGAGCTCCTCAGTGCTGGGCGTGTCCCTCTTTAACAGGGACATTCCTTGCAGACCACATGGACCTGTGCACTAGGTTGAATAAGAGGACTTTGGCTCATACTGTGTCCTACAGAAATGAACAAATTTTCAACTTTGAGTTCCCAACTGGACCTTTCTTTTTTATTTTTTTAATTTTGCTTTGTGTCCTCTTTTTTTCCTCTGTTCCCACATTGACTAAAGGGCTCAGTTTTGATTATAGTTTCCACAAATCAAAACTGTGCTATCATCAACCACACACCCCCACAGGAAAAAGCTCCATGACAAAGCACTTTGTTTAGCCAGCCTCTATGAAGCGGTCATGACGTCAGCGTGCCTCAACACTGATCTCATTGTGTGAGTGCCACTCATTTTGAGTGACCCTCTCTGTGAAGTGCGTGTAGGCGAGAACCGGGAGAGAGTGGCTTGCACAAAGCCATCCCTTGTGACTAACAGTGGACAGCTGCCAATACAGAAGCATTTAGTGTGACAGAATTATAACATCCTGAAATGACTCAGAAGGAGGACAGAGAAGGTGTCAGAGAGAATGATTAGAGGGACACCCCTAATGTGGATATTATATACAAACATGGCAAAGTTATTTTCTTTAGAAGAGTGAGTTTATCCAGCATGTGGAAGATGTTAACTAAGAGGACCTTGAAGGCTGTGTGAGCTGTCTGGTGACAGGGAGAACTGTCTGTTCGTCTTCCTCCGGGGTGGGGCAAAGGACAGGCAGAGGCAGGGAGAGAGGGCAAGGATAAGTAGAAAAGGGTATTTCCAAATGTGAAGCAGAGCGCTTCGGGGTGGCCGGGTGGATAGAAAGGTCATAACTGCAAAGTTACGTATTCAGCCCCTGAAGCAGCCATTGTGCCCGTTTCTCAAATAATTAGCTACTTGCATGACACAGCAAATGCTTTCATATGAGCAGCGCAGCACCAGGTGAAAACTGCAGCATCTTGTTTTGATTTCCTCTTAATTTGATGCCTTTGGGAACTTTTAGGCAGTGCCAGGCCCTTTCAGTGGTACCGCCAGACTGTTTTTTCCTCCGCTCCTCTGAAGGTCCTTTGAGGTAAAAGGCCAGAGACAGGCAACCTTGGCACATAGACACTGAAGGCTTCATCTTCATGGCTCAGATCTGAACCAAGAGCAATAAAGTAAGGGAAGTTCTGAGGTGGCGTGCCAGTGCTGAGATGGCACTTTGAAGAACGGTGTATTTCCTGCGATTTTGGAGGATTTTACAGAAAAAAGCAAGACTGAGTAATTCAGAGCTTAGTTGGGTTTTTTAACTCAAAGTCTGTCTGCTTTTTTATACTGAGGTCCAAATAAACACTGTCCAATACTAAAGATGTGAATCATGATACCAGTAGTCTAATGGAGTGAGAGATCCAACAGCCATATAAAATCATTAGCGTAATTTTCTGAGCACAAGTTGGCCGTGTCTTACGTGCATTTTGCTCGCCTGCTGGCATTTTCCTCTTTCTCCTAAGTGCAGTCATTTATATTTTCATGCTTTAGACATCCTTGGCTGCAGATGTGAAGGTTATGTCAGCACGCGCCCTGCAGGGAATCTCTTAGATGATCCTCACTTGTGTCATGTGTGGTTTTCCAGAGACATGGGTTAGGCTTTAATGTGAATTAGTGATCTGGTCTTGTCTTAATTTAAGAGTACCCTTTGCCTCAAAGAGTGGGATGTAGTTTGGGAGTTGAGAAATAAAGTAAGACATGGGGATCCAGAATGTTTTTATTAACATGAAATATGTGAACGTGTGAATTCAGAGTATTTAGATATGTAGAAGCCACTATAATTCTCCTATTTTGATCATTTTCTTAAACATGCAGTTGGATCTAAACATACTGTTTGTAGCAACAAATAAAATAAAATAAAAACCTGGCAATCAATACATTGATATTGTGCATATATATTACATGAAAACCAAAGCTTTTGCTGGATCTGCAGACCATGTGTTTCATGTATGTGTGCTTTGCTTTTTGGAGTGGCCCCTTTAGCTTGTCTGCAAGCACTGATGAAAAGCCAGCCGCTGTCTGCAGAAGTCATTATCTTGTGATTCCTTCGCCCTTGGTTCACACACAGCCGGAAAAGTCAGTCAAGTTCATCCATTGCTTTTGGCAGAGATAACCCTTTTGATGGAACGATCCGGGTATTTATAAGTGTCCCACTCTGTTTTCACGGACTGTGAAAATCTGGAACTCTTCATTAGTTTGTGGTCGTGGCCATTACTCTTCAGATCTGGCCTCTGCGCTCAAGGTGCAGATAGCTCTCTGCTTGGCAGGCAGGGCTGCTGCTGTTACGTCAAGTTCCAATTTATCTTTTATAGATGGACGCTGAGAAGGACTCACAGGGTGACACATATGCACAGAGGCTAATTTCCAAATTATCATGCATGGTAGACCTATGATTGCGATTAGCCTTTGTTTTTTCATTAAACCTAATTTGGTGAGGTTTGATGAATGAAGTTTGAGAGAGACCACCCAGCTGCACTGTTCTGCCTGTGATTATATTGCCATTAGGTCCTGGCATGCAGGGGCTTAGGGGCTTGAATCAGGATCAGGATCCCGGAGGTTGTGTGGGAGGCTATCCTCCTGCGGTGGATACAGCTCCTCTATATGGCAGCCAGACCAAGAGTGTTGAGAATCCATCTCGACGTGGGCATCCCTCTCAGCCTGGCTGCTCATCACGAAACACCACCACCACAAAATTCCCTCTGCTGTATTTCTGCGCCTTTCATGATGGCCTCATGGGAAAAGGGAGTGAAGGAGAGAAAGGGAGAGCTCAACATCTGCGATTGTAGCAAACACACGTTTGTAGATCAGGTTTCCTCTGTTTCGATGGAAAATTAGAGTGCTGCCATGAGAGGCGCTGAGGACATGTGATTTGTGATTAGTTTTGCAGAGGTTTTTCCAGCAGTCTCTGATTATGAAGGGAGAAAATCAGGTTGCTTCAAACAGATCCTGAGGGGTTAAAGCAGAGACAGATGAGTGATTGTTGGTTATTTATGGTCGGGGTTCTTCCTTTTGCTCATTTTGTTCAGTTCTCAAACCTCAAAATATCTGTATTAGAAATCAACACCACCTGTACAAAGCATTTTTGTAGCTCAGTACAGACACTGCCATCTTGGTTCAGTTATTTTGCATCAGAGCAAAGCAAAACAAATAAAAGCCTAGAAAATTCTTTAGGTAAACAAAAGAAAACCCGTAGTGCTACTTATTTTCCATTTCATTTATGCACAGGCTGACGTAATACTTCTTCCTCTGTTTCCAACTGTGTTTTCGTTCATCCACAGAGGTTGGCTCACCCCGAGACCTGGTGACCAAAGATGTCACTGACACCAGCTTTGCTGTGTCTTGGGTTGCGGCCCCTGGTAACGTTCGTTACTACCGGATCCAGTGGAAGTCTCTCTTCACCGAGGAGACCGGGGAAAAGACAATAGCAGGAGACACCACAGCAACAATTCTGGAGGGTCTCACTCCAGAGACACGTTACCAGGTCTCTGTGTTTGCTGGCTACAGCGTAGGAGAGGGCCAGCCATTGGTTGGAGAGGAAACCACAGATAGTAAGTTACTTTAACTGCTTTCTATCTATTTCAACACCTATTCCCCCACCCTTCACCTTGATCCCCTTTTCACTCTCTAAGCCTGCTCCCTTCTTTTTTTTCTATTTCTTGGTCCTCCTTTTTCCCCTCTCTTGTCTGCACTTTATTTTTTGGAGTTTATGAATGTCTCTTCTTGTGGGTTACTTGGAAAGTGTGAAGCTAAGGTAAGCGTGAGGAAACTCTACAACCATAAAGCCGTAAAAGCCGTAAAACCCTCTATGATCACATATAATCACAAAGGGACAACTGTGTTTTGTGTTTTTTCCTTGCGTGACTGTTAAGAACATCAATCTTCAAGCCAAGAATGCAGATCTAGGCGTTCTTGTTATAAACACATCTGAAGCTTAAAATTTAATTTGCCTGTTAAGTTGGAGACATAATTTAGGAGGTCATGACTGAGAAATATTGAGCAGTGATGCAGGTTTGGAAAGTGGTCCAGGAAACATAGTTAAGCCGTAAGCACTGTTTCTGGGTGTTATGTGGAAATAGAGACCTGTCAGCGAGACTCACTGTTTTGTTCATTATGTTGAGCCGAGAGATAACGTCATCGCATGCACGTGTTTACAGCTGCGCTCGAGTGTTACACGTATGTACAGAAATGAGGTCATGTCCAGCACACCTGCACCTGGTTTTCATGGGAGATGCAGGACAGATAGACACTGACCTCTCCCTTGTTAGACTTCACTCACACACTTGGATGAGAAAAGCACATTGAGCGGAAACTAGCAGCAGTTGGGAGGGAATTTGTCCACCAGTTAATGAAACGGAATGTGCTCAAGGAAAAAATATTTCCAACCATCATTAGTGTTTATTGATTCTGGCAGGCAAGAGAGGTGGCATATACATACACACAAAACACAACCACAGGGGGCTTTGTAGACTTAAATATTCACTTTGCTCATTCCTTCCTTCACATTGCTCCCACTATCTGCCGCTCTCTTTTCTCGCACTCCACACAAATCAAAGGCCTCTTTGGACTGAGCCACATGCGGCAAACTTGGATGCGCTGCTTTTTTTCCGCTAATAAAAGTCCTCCCTCTGAAGTAGAGCGTTCAGAATATTTTCCTCAGCTGGTTTCGAGGCCTCTGACAATTCACACTTGCCCTTCCTGCTCTGAAAATGAGAAACACTCTATGGGCGCACAATGTAAAAATGAGAACTATGGCTTTGCTCAAATTTGCGAGACATCCAAAGCTGACTCCCAAACCCACCAACTAAACATCATCAATCATGTAAATTCGGGCCTGTTCAATGTATACTTCTAAAAATCAGGAATATTTGCGTAGGTTTATATCCGCACGCATGTGGAAACTGAGCAGATATCCGGATGAAAGACTGCGAGGTAGCCAAGCGTGTTACTGTTTAGTTTACTTACCAGCAGGAAAGCCATGCTGCTTATATTTCCAAAGGTATATTGGAAACATAGGTGGTTAAGCCCACATTTAGCACAGAGTCCCATCTGAACAAGACCCAAAGTCTGCATTTTCCCTCAGACCATCCATTCATCATTTCTCCTCCTCCTTTCGTTGTTCTTTTTTTCCCCCTCCCTTGCAGTCTCGGCCGCTGGCAGAACGATTGTTGTCTCAGAGGAGACAGAGAAGTCCATGAAGGTGACATGGCAACCAGCACCCGGAAATGTACTCAACTACCGCGTTACCTACAAACCCAAGACAGGAGGGCGTCAGCTGGCAGCCAAGGTGGCCGGTGGTACCACCTCCACTGTGCTGAGACGCCTTAATCACCTCACCACCTACGACATCACTGTTCTGCCAGTCTACCGTTTCGGAGAGGGCAAAGCAAGGCAAGGAGAAGGAACTACACGTACGTTGGCCTATCATTCACCACTCCACAAATGTTGCTCTTTATGTTGCCAAGTTTAGGAAAAGTTTGATTATCCATTGCAGACTCAACCACATCCTCATCACAATTATAACCACCTCATACTAAATGAGAAAAAAGGAAAATTACAGTAAATGTACATAATTATGCATTCTTTATCTTCATTATATAGTTCCTAAAAGATTTTGTTTTGAATATCTAATCAGTCAGCTCTTTGTCATTTGATATCAACGCATCAAATTTCTCCTCTCTCCCTAGTGTCACGCTTCAAAGGTCCCAGGAACCTCCAGACTTCAGAGCCTTCCAAGACCAGTTTCCGTGTAACCTGGGACCCCGCTCCCGGCGATGTTAGGGCCTACAAAGTCACTTTCCATCCTGTAGAGGATGAAATTAACCTGGGAGAACTTGTGGTTGGTCCCTATGATAACACCGTGGTGCTAGAGGAACTGAGGTGTGTCTCCAGTCTGATTTCTCATTTTCATTCTTATTGTCATATGAACTTCAGACAGTATTCTCTAGTACATCAGATAAAAAACTCCCTTGCCTTTTGCTTTGCAGAGCTGGTACCAAATACTCTGTGAGTGTGTTTGGTGTGTTTGATGAAGGAGAGAGTTTGCCCCTGGCTGGAGAAGAGAAAACTACTCTCTCTGATGCACCTGAACCTCCTCCTTTTGAGCCAACAGGTAAAGTTTTACTACATAAAACCTGCATAGACCATATATGGTGATAGTTTACTGTATCACCAGAGGAATAGCAGCGAGAACATGTTGTATGCTAAAACTAACGTGAACACAACTGAAATGGTTTTTGTCCTTCTGTTACTTTGTCTGTCATCACCGTAAAGACGATGTCTCCAGTATGTTATGTCTCTGGGCAGCAGCAGTCAAACATTGGAGACTGTATCACATAGTAAATTTTTGCTTAGGAAAATACACTCTAAACCCATGCCCCATAAAAGCCCAAGAGTTTCTCTAAATGCCTTTCCTCAAAGCTAATTGTCTCACGAAATAACAGATGTAATGGCTATTCCATCTGTCTGCCCTTTTCTTGCTTTCTTCTTTGTGTCACTTTGGGCTTCCGCTTTTTATTTCCAGTCCAAGTGCAGCCAGTGTAGATTTGAGCCATACGCGTATAATCTGTTTGCAGTTATAAAATGTTTTTACTACCCTGTGAGTCACAGCACAGCCGACAGCAAGTGTGAGAAAAGGAAAAAATGTTGTGTTTGCTGGAAGGATCCGTAAAGGTCAGCTTGACCGCTCAGCAGCAGGGCCCATCCTAATAGGGAGGCAGATTTCAGTGACAGCTCCCAGACCCAGAAGATAAAATAGAAAAAGCGAGAGAATCTCCCCTGTTTCATCTGTTGACTACACCTCAGTTCTTAAAAAAAACCTCTGGAGCTTGAGGGCAAAGAAAGTGGAGGGTGTGGCAAAAGACTTAAGTAGCATTCTCCTTCATTCCTTTGTCCTAACTATTTGGTCTGTCATGGGGGTTTCTGTGTGAGAAGAAAAACATCTGTAAATCAAATCAAATATGTAACCTGTTTTCAGTTGCAGACAGCAGCAGTTAGTGCAACATCTGCAGCACTCTTTTAGGTGCCGAGGATCGGATGCCTTCCTTGTCATCACACAGGTGTTTGGAAAACAGGATCTGAATATTACCTTGCAGCTCTGGAGGGCACAGAGTAATCTCTCCAACGGAGGCCTTTGTTATGTCACAGGCCATTAAAGGCTTATGCTCCCGATTTGCCCCTGGGAGACACTCATGGATCCAGAATGAACAACTGAGAGAAATACTGCCTCAACATGCCACAAGACAAGAAGATAATCATTACAACACCTGGAAAATAAATGTTCCTAAAATAAGAAGGAAACGATTTGAATGTTTTACCACTCGCTTGTTGTTTGTTTGGCACATTGGGGAAATGTTTTGATGTTTTTTTTAGTTTGGTTCAATGCCAAAAATGAAATTTGATGTCACAGAACTCTTTCCTCCTTCTTTCCTTTACCTCTCGCACCTCCTTGAGCACCTCTCACATAATTACAATTCACCATGTACATCATGTGTTTGTGTTTGTGTACATGACAGTCGGACATGGACTTCTTTTTTGTATATCTCTTTCAAAGTTTTGTCAAATTAAGACACTGACATTTTGCCCTCTCAGATGTAATGTGTAAGACCACTGCACAGGCTGACATTGTGCTGCTGGTGGACGGCTCCTGGAGTATTGGACGTCTCAACTTCAAGACCATTCGTGCCTTCATCGCCCGCATGGTGGGAGTCTTTGACATCGGTCCCGAAAGGGTCCAGATCGGTGGGTGTAGCCAGCTTTAGCACAGTTACAAATATTAATAAAGAAACAAAAAGAAGCCTCTTTGCGTTGGTATAACTAATGGTTTTTTTGGTATCCTCAGGTCTCGCTCAGTACAGTGGAGACCCAAAGACTGAATGGCACTTGGATGCCCATCGAACCAGAGACTCTCTCCTGGAAGCTGTGGCCAACCTGCCCTACAAAGGAGGAAACACCCTGACTGGTACTTCAGTCTAAATCGTATTAAATGTTATGAAACAAAGTAATAAATGTTTTAGCGTGTGTCTATCAGGATAAAAAATGAACAATGATGTCTTCATTGCAGGCCTGGCTTTGAACTACATCCTCCAGAACAATTTCAAAGAGAATGTCGGGATGCGACCCAACTCCAGAAAGATCGGTGTGTTGATCACTGACGGCAAATCCCAGGATGATGTCATTGTCAACTCTCAGAACCTGCGTGATCAGGGCATCGAGCTCTATGCCATCGGTAAGCAGAGTTCACATCCTCATCATATGAAGTAAAAATGTCCTATTTATCACAGAGCTAATGGCTATAGCCTTCTTATTTGCTTTTTAGGTGTGAAAAATGCTGATGAGAATGAGTTGAGGTCCATTGCCACTGATCCGGATAGTATTCACATGTACAACGTGGCTGACTTCTCCTTCCTGTTGGACATCGTCGACAACCTTACTGACAACCTCTGTAACAGCGTCAAGGGACCAGGTAGATATGAGCTCATCAAAGTACGCACAGGGCTGAAAAATGCAAATATAAAAGACCCACAGACAGATACCGTGGAAAGCAACAGTAGGAGCAAAGAACCAGCCGAGGTCTTGGAAATGACTGCAGATCTATTATTTTCTTCTTCCCCTAATATTCTTTCTGCCTCCCTGAAGTAGGAAATCATCTGCTCCTTAATCAAATTAGAGAATTGTCATAAGATACTGTAGGGGAACTCCTTGGAGAGGATGTGGCTTTACAGTCTCAATAAGCACTGTGGTGTGCACAAGGTTCTGTTGGGACTTGTTACTAAACAGGCATGTTTTTATGTGTTGCTATTTCCACGTTTCCCTCTCCTTCACATACAACTATAAGGAACTGCTCAGAAATGTATAATTTATAAAAATCACATATAACTTTATTTATCAATTCTAAACCAGTGATTACCAGCTTAAGTATTAATGAATTATTATATAATCAGGCACACTGCTCCATTACATGTTCACTGTGATGGCCCATATTTGCAGCTTCTGTCTTTTTATGTTTAAACCTGAATAGGAGGAGTACCTGATGCTCCCACTAACCTGATCACATCAGAGGTGACTCACCGCTCTTTCCGAGCCACCTGGACAGGCCCTGATGGACCGGTGGACAAATACCGTGTGGAGTACATGACTTTGTCGGGACGCTCACAACAGGTATATCTTCCACAAACGCCGCTAAAGACAATCTTTACTCCCAGCTTTTCAAAAGTTAAAAACAGGGGCTTGTTAACTTTAGTATGTTCTGACCAACTGTTTCTGAGACTAATGGGAAACTACGCTCAAACTTCCACCCTCCTGTTTGTTTTGGCCTCCCGCAGTTAGGGTGTCTAATTGCATTACGGTCCGACACGGGGCGAAGAAACAACAACACACAGCTCTCAGCTTAGAGGATTAGAAAGCAAATAGAAGGCCTCATGGGGGAAAACTCCATTAGCCAGCAAGGTCTCAGCTCCACGGTGTGTGGAAGAGATGTGATCTGGGTGTCTGAATCTAATTACTTGCAGGAGGATGTTTTTGTCCAGCTCCCATGGTTTTGTTTGATAATGAACATCGTGGATGAGCTTTTGTTATTGTTTATGGATCTGAAATTGAAGCACATGCTGAGGTTTAGTCCAGTAAAAATTTGTCAGAGGGATTTTTAGTTTCAATTGGAAAGCTTTACAAAAATGCTGAAGTCAATCCAGAAAATACAGTAGATAGAGCTTTTGATTGTGATGCTTCAAATTGTTTTTTTAACATTTACTCCTGTACTATATAAGACTGCAAAATAATTGCATAATTACATATAAATAAAGGAATTATTCATACCATTTTCAGGAAGCATCTACACTCACTGAATGAAAGCTTTATGCCAAAGTTATTTAAAACATTCAAAAGTCTTCTAACTATCCCCCCTGTATTAGGTGTTTGTGGATGGCACTGAGACCACGGTGGTTCTCCAGGGCCTCAACCCCCTGACCGAGTACATGGTTAACGTCTACTCTGTGGTGGGAGAGGAGAGCAGCGAGCCTTTGGAAGGAACTGAGACCACACGTACGTTTTCTCTCTCTGGCTATTTGGATCACATCAATTGTAGGCGTGTATCATTTGATTTCAAGAAGATCCACTCCTAAAAATCCATTTTGGGTAAAAGTTGTCAGTGACAGTAAACTACATAAACTGAACTATGTAGCAAAAAATTGGCTGAAATAGTTGAACTTGCTTAAAGAAGCATACTTTATGTCAAAGAGACTTTCCAGCTTTAGAAAACTCAGATAAATGGGATTGTCAAAGAACAACAGTTTAGATTTCAGCAGGCCCTTAAGCAGTCACGAAGCTCCAGCCTTTTACGCACAGCAGTTTCTCTTTAAGTCAGCCTCCACCACCGAATCCCTGGCTCAGTTGCACGACACAGATGCAATGCACTCAGTGACTGTGAGTCCTGCGTGGTCTCCTTTAATCAAATGTTTGAAGGTAATAGATATATCTCGGTTTTGTTTATAAAACCATATGTGGCTGCAAAAAGATAGCAATAGTAAATCCTAATTACATGTAAATTCAGAGATAATTTACGTGATTAGACTGGGGTTCAAGTGCAATTTAGACTTCTTTCTTTGTTTCTTTTAAGATGTTGTTAATTGCTTTTTTATTTGGGCTTTCAAGAGTGGCAGCTATTTAATAGTGTTATATAGTTTCTATAAAAGCACACATAAAAGCACATACAAAACAGAACTGACTGTTGAGTTTGTGTGGTGTGAATGGCATACAAAAAAGCCTGAGAAACCCCACAAATTTGTGTGTATCCCTGTGAGCACAGATGTAAAAATATATTGTGTTTATTCATGTATTTGTCTATTCACAATTGTTATAACCTCTTATAATCCCTATGCCAAAAAATGTTGCCCTCAACATCACTACATTGTTATCTAGTGCCTCTGAGTGCTGTGAGGAGGATGGACATTTATGATCAGCAGACCACCACCATGCGGGTGAGATGGGAGGAGGCGGAGGGCGCCACTGGCTACATGCTGCTTTACAGCGCCATCAATGCCACTCAGCCTACTGCCGAGCAGGAGGTAAGAGACATTCTGGGAACACTGAGAACATAGTGTGACTGAACGAATAGGCATGCAGCCAATCAGCTGTGGATTTGACAGATTTAGACAAGGAAAAAATGAACACATGCACATGTGTTTATGGGTGGACACGATCACACGCGCTCGCATGCGTCGTTATGCTCCAAACACACACAAACAACATTGCTAAACACTAGAAGTGACCAAACCAGCTTACTGTCAGCAGTTCTTAACAAAATACAGATGTCACTCACTGAAATGACATTTTACAAAGCCACCAGTGTGTGCCTCACCATTCTGCACACAAGCGAAAAGGGAAAATACAGAGGAACATTGTCAGTCACAAAGGGGTGGGTGAACCATGAACTCACTCTGCCAAGGGAACATCATCATTTGTTCATGAGGTGTCAAACCCAGTGGGTGAAAACCGGAATCGGCAGATGTGCCGCAACCAGAATATTTCTCCCACTGTTCACTCCCTGTCATCCGCTCCCCCTCTGACCTCATGTTGTTTCTTTTGTCTGGTCCCCCTGCAGATCAGAGTGGGAGGAGATACAACTGATGTCCAGCTGGTGAAGTTACTCCCTAACACGGCCTACACACTCTCCCTCTTTGCACTGCATGGGGAGTCAGCAAGTGAACCACTGACCAAGCAAGGAGTCACCCGTACGTAGTCGATAAATCACAAGTTGATTTCACAAAGCACGCTGAGCATTGAGCCGATGAAGCTTTTTGCTCATTGGTGATGTCTGGCAGTCGCTCTGTGGAAGCTGCTATTGGGTCAACATTGTCTCCATTAATACTTCACTATAATCCTAAACACGAACCTTCTGTCCCTTGTTCAGTGCCCCTGCCGCCTGCAGGCGAACTCACGGTTCGAGATGTCACCCACAGCACCATGAGGCTTATTTGGGATGCTGCTCCTGGTCCTGTTCGCAAGTACCTCATCACCTACAAACCCGAGGACGGAGAGGCTAAAGAAGTGAGTTTGGTCTTTTTTAGCATTACTACAACTATAGAATACATGTAAACAAGATGTCCACAGCCTATGTGTCTACCAGCACTATACTGTCATGTTTTTCTTAGAAACTTAGAATTGCCTTTAGTCTGTTTGAGCCATTAGGTTTGATGGCGTTGAATTTATATAGATATTTTTGACTGATCCCTCAGTATATTGGCTGAGACCACATAATGGAGACTACAGCTGGTTGGGTGGACATTAGGGAATGTTCTGGAGTCCAATGAAAAGATCCCAAAACTATCAGAACATGGTTTTGCGGGGGTTAAAGGGTGGTTCTGGAGCTGGGGATTGGACGAATACTTTATGGTTGCATGTCCCCTTTTGGGAGTTCTCGGGCTATAGCAGCAAATTCTGTGGTCTTCCTTTTGCTACTTCCTCGGCCATAAATCAGGTGGAGGTGATCCTCAGAGCTCCTGTGATGGAAACACACATGTGAAAGTGACTTGTGGTCAAAAAAGCTGAGCGTGGGGAAGAAGATTACTGCCCAGAAAGTAGCAGAATGTCATGTTTGACCTTATGGATTATGTGATAGAGCCCAGTGAGTGACAGTCTGCCATTCACAACACAGACTGCAGAACATATCCCTCCAGATGAAGCCTACATGGTTTCATGGTCCAGAGAGACAAATACAGCATCTTATGACTCAAATTAAAATGCAAAAGATCAGAAAAACACACAGCAGCTGCTCAAGTTAATGGGTGCTCGGAATCCCTCAAGTTCAATTTCTAGAGATTGTGCTAATAAAACCTAATGGAATCAAGAGCAATAAAGCCAGCGTGGTATTTCCTATAAGTATTCCAGGTGTTTGGTCAAATTTAATTGCTTTTTGTTGTTTGTTGTTTGTCTTGTTTGTTCCCATTTTCCTCTGGAAACAAGCACGTTTATACCTTCTGGTCAAGTTTCCTACTAGTCTTATTAGGTGTGCATTCCCGCTGTCTCCAGTGTTCCTGGAAACTCGTGCTGTGAATGGAATCAAAGTTTCACAAGACTTGGCAAAATTTGGCTGAAGAGAAAAACAGAGACTGAAATCCTTTTTGCTTTCAGGCATCATTTGCACCAATCCATGTATTTACATTGCTGATTTTGTTGTTTGAACAACATTGTGTGTGTGATTGTTTTACAGCTGGAAGTAGGAGGAAGTGTGACCACCAGACAATTGGAAAACTTAATCTCCCAGACTGAGTATAGCCTGGCTGTTACTCCGATCTATGATGAATCAACTGGTCAGACAATGTTAGGAGAGGCAATCACTGGTAAGAATGAAAATCATCATTACTAGAATGATCACGTAGGTAATGACACTGCCCTTGTTTGCCTGCTTCTTGCTGAGATAGAGATCACACTTGACTTCCCTTTCTCTGCTCCATAGATGTGGTTCCTGCCCCAAAGAACCTTCAATTCTCAGAAGTTACCCAGACCAGCTTCAGAGCCACCTGGGAGCACGGAGCCCCTGATGTGGCTTTGTACCGCATTGGCTGGACCAAGAAGGGGGAGAACAACTTCCAATATGTAAGAGAAAACCAGCTGTCCAAGATGTTTACATTTCTAATAAATCATGCAGGTATTTCTTGATGAGTCCTACAGAAAGCGCCTTGGCTTTGAAAAGGACCTCCATTGGAGGCAATGAGAACATCTAAAAAACAGACTTTTGCATCAATCCAATCATAATCACACCAATATGAGTCTTGTCTTTGCTTGACCTTGGTTTGTATAGACTAAAATACTTGCTTATTTGTGTTTTCCTCATCAGGCCATTCTGAACAATGATGAGACAACCCACGTTCTGGAGAACTTGGAGCCAGACACTCCCTATGATGTGTCTGTCACTGCGATCTACCCTGATGAATCAGAGAGTGAGGACCTGCTGGGAACTGAGAGGACATGTAAGATGCATACCTCAGCAGCCCTGTGATAACATCTTGACACCTTTTACTTGTTTTAGTTTACTCTGTTTTGCTTGAGTTGCTTGACAGAATCTCTGTTGGATCTTGATGAAAGGCTAGACCAACGATTAACCTTCTGACTTTGCCTTCTGAAAATGTGCTGAGTGAAATATTCAGCAAAGGGTATGCCCATTATACCTTTCTATTTTTGCCTCTATAGTGTCCAAGCAAGGTGGTAGCCCAGGTAAGTATGTTTGTGGTAACGCAAGAGGATGCTTTTCCTCTCAAGCGATGAAAGCATGTTTTATTACTTCAACCAGTCATTAGCACTTAATGCTCATTGGACAGCCATCATTCCATCATCAAGCAAGGCCCTTAACCCATCCACCACTCCAGTGGTGTTGTGCTGCAGCTGACTCAATTGATTTTTATCATGTGTTTGTCTGTCCTTGTCTGTTTGTCCCATTGTCCATGCCATTCATCCCTGTTCCTGAACATGTTTGTACTCAGTCAAATTAAATGGCTGAAGATGGATTTCATCCATGCATGCCCTTCAAAACAGGGATCTGGATCCTTGTTTTTGAAGCCCGTTCCATTAGCCATTATCTATTCATCCAACCATCCAACCATCCATCTCTCCATCGCACTCATCCATGCATTTATCAGTCCATCCATTATCATCTGTCTATGAACTCATTGCTTTTCCAGAGAATCCACCCCTGCTTCAGAAAAGACGAAATCCTGCCGGAGGACTGTCTTTTCTTCTTTAAAGCTGCAATCCTTGATACAAATCATTGGTAGACCTGCTTTGCTTTACCATAAAATTAAAAAGGACCATTATCTAAAACTAGATTAACACATGTTTTGATTTGATCCTTTAACATGACCTAAATATCAAGGACTGTGTCTTTAAAAGATTTTTTTAAGTAAATCCAAGTGCTCTTACTTCAGAGAGAACAGAGATATTGACATGGTTGTAACTGTGATATATGTGTGCCGCACATTTTCCAGCGCCTCTTGGACCTCCCACCAACTTGGTTGTGTTCAACGAAACTACCACCAGTATGAATGCCAGGTGGAATCCAGCCCCAGGCCGCGTCCAGAACTACAAGGTCACTTACACCCCCACAGCTGGAGGCAGGACCCAGACTGTAAGTCGCACAACAGACCAACGCACCGTATGCACAATATTCAATGTGTTCATACTGCTTTGTGTGGCTATCATGTTTCATAAAATTAACATAAGACATATTATACTGATTTATAAAGAGCCTTTAATATCCCATGCAATGAATCTTTAAATGCCAAAAAGCAGATTGAGGTATTAATGAACAAGCTTTTTTTAATTTATTCATAAGCAGCAGTACTAGGCATTAAAATATTAGCTACTTACTCCTTACTTTTATTCTCCACGCATTCTTTACTGGATTTCAGTTTAGCATTACTTAACCAGGCAAACTGTCGTTCATGGCTCTTTGAGCTTTAACTCAATCACTGGATTTATTTTTTCCTTCAAAGCAGATTTGCCTCAAAGCAATATACAACTTAAAACAGCCACTGGTATTGCATTATTTTAGTTTATTCTAAGTTAAATCTCTTAATCTGTTGTTTGGATATGACAGCATTAATGTGGACAAAATCCTTCCTAGTTTTTCTCAATATTTCCTGATGCTGCAGACTGTCTCCCACTGGTCTTGCATTTTTGGCTGCCTTTCAGAGAGTGCAGAAGTCTTTTTGGATGACAGCGGAATATTTGGTTTTAATTTGCTGTCAGACATTTCTCATTGCTTCCACAGGCAAGACTTAAAAGCAAGACTGAAGTGTGGTAAATGGTTCTCATGCACACGGTCACACACGCACACAATTATAGACTGGTAGCCACACTGATAAGCTGTGAAACAAACCCTGAAATCAGCATGTTAAATGTTCCAAACAACGTTGGTGAAAGTATTTCATCCTCACTACTGGGAATTTATGAGTTGTGAGGAGTTGCTGAAGAGATGAAATTTAAATGTTGTAAAAAGTTCACATGACACATTTTGAGGCCTGATAGTTAAACAGCGCTATGGGGAGACAGTGAACAGATACTCGGGAGTTAAACATTTATCTGTACTGTGTTTTAATGGTTCACATTTAGTGGTGCTATTTGGCCAATTGCTAGTTGTGCGTGTGTGTACATGGAAATTTGAACACATTTGCCCAGTCAGATCAGTGTAGGTTTGCATTAAAGAGAGTACTGTGTGGGTGTCATATATTGTATGGTGGATTGTGTTTAAAGTGCTGCTCACAAACCTGGCTATTAGTTCACTGTGTTTTCACCCATTTTAATAACACCCAGACGACATCCACCATTTGTCATACTGGAGAAGGCAGCTGAGAGTTTAAGCTAATTTTCTTTCCATATAATTTACAGTGTCAGACGTTTTGTGCAAAACTCAGCTTCAACTCAGCTGGTGCTGTGTAGGTCATTGGTTGACCATTATTTTTCTTTTAACACAAGATGGAACGTTTTCCACTTTTGTACTTGATGTAATTGCATGGGTGATATTACACTGAAAGGTTTATGGAAAACTGGAAGCTAACAAGCAAGCATCAGCCAAGTCGCCTCAGTTCACCATTCAGCAAGTATGACAAGCCCAGGGAGTTTTGCATTATTTCGTCTGGGACAACAAGACCGTTTTCGGAAACGTCTGAGACACATTTTGCAATCCTGTGCAAGATAAGCGCTGCAGTGCGAAATCATAAAACTGCCTCTTTTCTGTTTCCTTTGCTGATAAAACTGATTAAAGAAAGCTACAGAGGATTAAAGCGAATGTAAAAACACAGGCCCATACATTATCTTACTCAAACTCACATGCAAACACAATCTGACAGCAGGCTTAGCATTAATTATGGCCCCACTCCTTGTAGCTCCAGCCAAAAGTAATGCAGTAAATTCATCATCTGTGATGACTGTTATGACAAGACATCCGACTGTTTTGGCCATCACCGTGCATATTTACCTTGGCCACTGTGCTGTGTATTAGCCATGTCCAAAAATACTCAACATTTCCTCCCCTGAAATCTTGACAGTCAGGCTATAGTTTTCAGGTAGAATTCTTTCTGTCAGGTCACTGACATCAATTTAAGGCAGAGATTTGTAAAAATCTTTATTTCATCCTAGAAACAGATCAAATAGTTCAAATCATATCAACACAGAATTCCTCAATGTATAGTAGAGTTGCTAAAGGTTTCTTAAAAGCTGTTGTATTTTGTAGAACATGTTAAATCAAAATGCATCTTTAAGAATGAATATCCTGGCTGACTTTTACTGCAAACAACTAAATTAGCTTTTTTTAAGCCAACATTTATTCTTTCTCAACTAGACCCAGGTTGGAGGGAAGAAAACTACTGTCCTGCTTTCCAAGCTGACCCCTGACACTGAATACTCCATTAATGTGGTGGCGCTCTATGCCAGAGGAGTCAGCAGGGATCTGAATGGCCTTGGAAAGACCAGTAAGTTGTCCTCCAGTGCTCACAAATGTGTGGTTTTATTGTTTAGTTTCCTCCAAAATGTGGGATGCTCTATGTGCAGTATTAACTGTATTGTACCTTCTCAACCCAGAGCCTTTGGGTGGTGTTAGGAACCTGCAGGTCACCGACCCCACTACCAGCACCTTGAATGTCCAGTGGGAGGCTGCTGAGGGCAACGTGCGGCAGTATAGGATCTTCTATGTGCCTGCAGCTGCAGGAGAGGAAGAGATGGTAAGATGGAAAATGTATTAGAGCATGTTGAGTGACATGTTCTCCTTTTTTATAATCACAATTGGGCCACACCTGTAGTGTCTAAAACAACCTGATGCATGTCTTGTTGTACTTCTGTCCAGGTCCAGGTATCAGGCAGCACCTACAACACTGTGCTGAAGAACCTGCAGTCTGACACCGTCTACAGTGTAACTGTGGTTCCTGTCTACTCTGCTGGAGAGGGACAACGCATGTCTGAGAATGGAAAAACATGTAAGAACCGCAGACATATGACCATTGAAGTAGGCCTCAAGTTATGGTTGTGATCCATTCAGAACAAGTAGCAACATCCTTGGAAGACAGCTTTCAGGGTTTGGAGTATCTCATGCAGGCTGAAAAGGGGACCTCTGAGAATTGCATACTCCATGACAGCTGTGGGATTTTCTTTTTCCTAAGTCAGGAATCCATTCATGTCTGTCCAGACTGAACTTACTGGCCTCAGTTGCTGGCTCGCTTGGATGTCAGGAACCTCAGGAACCTTCAATCAGGCGGCCAGTTTTTACTGATGCGATTCACAATATCATTCACATCCTTTTAAAAGCCTGTGAGCTAAGCCAAACCGATTAGTTTCTCAAGAAGTGAATAAATGCACACTTATTTCACACTTAACACGCTACATAAAACATAACATAAAAGGACAGCGTTTAGCTCAGTCAGCTTAGTTTGAACTTTGTCAAAGAACTTTCCAGTTCCTCCCTCAATTTCAAACCACCAATCTCTGCTGGGAATGAGTCAGCACTTTGCGGGGTGATTGCGTAGGAAGGAATTCCTCCATGCTGGCAGCATTATAATGGTGTCTCCTCTCTCTTTACCGTAATATTGTCCGTTTATAGGTTGGAATGAGGGGTAGTGGTCAGGATAATGGTGGGGCTGGGGAATGGGGGAGGGGATATATTGAGTAATTGGCTCTCCTTTGGGAAAAAGAAACAGAGGGGGGTTAGAAATGAATGGAGAGCATTATATACTTTATGGCTCTCAACTCACTTGGCTAAGGTCATGCTCCATGCCTGCTACTGTTACCCCCATTTTCCCTTCTGTAGCAACAACCCTTCATGTTCTGTGGCTTTTTCCTAGACATGCTAACCAAACTCTTACACAGTATGTACAGTACATCAGATCATATTGCCACAAAACGATTTGCCGCTGTAGAATATACATGTCATCTCCACTCAGACTGCACTGCCTCAGTTAACCATCCTCTTTCATGCAATTTAAGGAAGGATCTGCTCTGACTGTTAATTGCGCCTTAAAATTCAAAGCAGCTTTTCAGGCAAAAAGCTTTGGTCTGTGAAACTTTAAAGTACGGAAGCTCACTCACTGTGTTTCACCCACTGTGTTTTTCCCCTGCATTTATAGGGTTATAATGCGGAGCGGCACAAAGCCTCTAAACATCTGCTTTGATTTTTTAGCAGGCAAGCTTCACACAGAGCTGCACATACGCATAGTACATCCTTTTCATTAACCTTTAAGGCACTGACAGGAAGTGTCCTGTTGATAGCGGTATTGTTAAATAATGTCTTAAATGTGTCTGTCGGTTGCTGGGCAACATTGTTCCCATTTTACTGAAAAGTTCTCATACAATTGTATTGCTCTGGTTGTCCACAAAGCTAGAGTGATTGTCTGGACCATGTTGTGTTAAAATGAGACAAAAGGAGAGCATTAGCGCCTCAAGTTAAGAGATTCACAAAAGTGTCATTTAAGAACTTGTAAATACCTCAGTGAAACAACAAAAGATAAAACATAACAGTGCTGACACGCAAATACAAATAGGAACATAATACCTGCATTAGCGTGGCAATATTAAGGGTGTTGTTGTGTAATTGATGGCCTTAGCCTCTAATTTACTGACCTTTGTCCACTCCACATTTTTGAGAACCTGACCTAAACAATCTCTCTGTTTTTGTTTCTCTCTCTCTCTGTCTTATCTCCCCCTCTATCCACTTGTGTTGCTGGCCTTTAACCTCACTCTGTCATCACTCTCTCCTCTTTGCCTAACCTTCCTCTCATCGCTTTTCTTCCCACTCTTTTTCCTTTACTTTACCCCGACTCTCACCCTAACCTTTGACTTCCTTATCTCTGTCTCTGCCTCTAACCGCTGTCTCACCACCCAACATCCCCGGCTCGGCAGTGGAGCGTAGCCCCGTCAGGAACATCAGGGTTTTCAACCCCACCACCAACACCCTCAACGTTCGCTGGGAGCATGCCACAGGCCCAGTTCAGCAGTATCGGGTGGTCTACTCTCCTCTTACTGGCGCCAGACCCTCTGAGTCGGTAAGTTTCCATCCACTGTGTGGGAAGAAGTGTAGTATAGCTTATGTATACACAAAGGATGGACATACTCTTATTTTTTTATCACAGCCCATTGGTAACCAACTTACTGCTACCTCCCTTAAATCATATATTACACATACACACATTTGTTAGGGAAGAGGAGAGGTGGAGCAGTTAGAGCAGTCTACACATGTCGCCAAAGCAACAGCCAATTAAAATTTTTGACCAGCATTTACAGTATACCACATGTCTTCAGGAATGGAAGAGCCTTATCCTTAACCTTTAAAAGAAAACATTAGTCTCTTCACCAAATGGTCCATGTGATAGCGTTTGTTTGCATGTATGTGTGCAGTTACCGCCGGCTGAATTCTTTTATTTTATTGCAACTCCTGTTCTCAACACAATATGTGGCATCTATCACCGGTTTGCCCACATCTTCATGTGCACGGGATTTCCGGGTTGCTTAAAGAATCCACAAGCACCTTTTGAAGTGTTACTTGACATTGCAGCATCAGCTCTCCCCCCGCAACTGCCGGAAAGATTGCACCAAAAAGTACTGTTCCTTTACTGGGACTCTTAACATCATGGTCTGTGAAGTGAGAGGCATGTTCCAGTTTACTGATCAAGAGGTGCACTCTGCCTTTATTCCTACTTGTTAGCACATTTATGGCAGGCTCAGGCCTTTTCCGTGGCCAGAGCCAATGATGTGCGTCGGCGGCAATGTGGCCTTCTTCAGCCAGCACCATCAAATTTAACACCAGCTGGAGATTTGTGGCACGGATTGCCAGCTTTGCCGGTGTTGCCTGCGATAATGTTTTTATACTGAGATTCTCAAGCACCCCAGTAAATGTTTGACCGGGTGTGATGGGAGCAGACTGCAGCAGCAGGACATTGTTTATCCATTTGCTGGTCACTCACACAGTGCTCTCTCACGCACACAACCCCCTTCACCACACACTCAATTTCCACTGAAAGCACCTACAAAAATGTCACTCCCCACTCACAGGGGTTGACACCAGGCCAGAGCCCCTCGAGGAGGGGCTTAGTCTGTCCATCCAACCAACCCACAAACAGAGAGAAAGAGTGAGGGAGAGGTGGCTCCTCTGTAATCGGCACTGCTGTTTAGCCCAGTCTGACAGTGCCGGCTGTCAAACATCAAAGGATTGTTCGACTCTTCCTTTCACTCATTGCTATAAGGAAAAGGCTGTTGAGTAAAAGGGAGGTGTCAGAGGGAGTGTTCAACACCAGCAGCTGTCAGAAGAGAGGGGAAATGTCTTTGTTTGTGATGGACGGGAGGGGTCAGCATCATGTCTCTGCACCCCTACACAAATGATAAGGTTTTTTTTTATTTTTTTTGTTTTTTGTTTTTTTTAGAAAATAAACACATTTGCTATTATCTTTGCCACATTTTACTGAATGGACTTGGGTCAGTATATGCTGCACTGAAACTCTTCAAAAGTGTCTATACCTGACATGTTCTGTGTGTCACTGCAGGTTGTGGTACCAGGGACCTCCACCACCGCCCTGCTGGAGCAGCTGCTCCCCAACACTGATTACAATGTTGGAGTAGTTGCCCTGTATAGTGATGGCGAAGGACCTGCTATCAGTGATGCTGGAAAGACACGTAAGAACCTGGGCGAGTGTGTTTAAAGACCATCCATGAGTAGGAAAAACAGTCTAAAGACCCTATGTTGCATGCTATCGCAGCTAGTATTGGTTTCTAATACACAATTAGCCCATTTTTTTTATTTCCATGGAGACGTTTTGAATGTGCAACACAAACACTTTTTCTTCACGTTTCTTCCCTCAGTGCCCCGTAGCGGCCCAAGGAACATGCGTGTATACGACCCCACCACCAGTACTCTCTCTGTGAGCTGGGAGCACGCCGATGGTCCCGTCATGCAATACCGCATCACCTATGCCCAGACCACAGGAGACCCCATTGAAGAATATGTATGCATGTTTCTAATTCCACTGGTTTCCACTGTTGCCTATGGCTGCTTTTGTACTTTTTGAATAATTTATTTTATGTGATATATCCCATGTCTTATAGACTACAGTGCCAGGAAACAGAAACAGTGTGATCCTGCAGAACTTGGATCCAGACACTCCTTATAACATCAAAGTGACTGCCATCTACGCTGATGGACCGGGAGGAGAGCTGGAAGGAGATGGACGCACAGGTACAAACCATGTAATCTGTGCAGTCTGTGTACATTTTCAAATGATGCAGGGGTTGTCTAAGGACATGAAACTAAGCATATTAACAGTTGCGTATTAAGGATGCCATGCAACACTGCACGCACACATGCACACAGTGCAGTGAAGAAACCATGGCAGAAAATCTGAATAAACTGATCCATTGATTAGAAACCTGAATCACTGTAGCAAAAGTGGAATAAGTGGAATTCTTGTCTTTTCATGGAAGCCAAAAGCACCAAGAGCCTTTGCCAGAGAATTATGAACTGGCGGTACTCCAGTGAGGGAGATCTCATGCCTGCAGTGCTGGCCAGTATCTTGCCTAATTTTTCAAACAATAGGAACCCTATTACATCTCGTAATGCCACTCCGCTCCTTGAGGCAGCTTATGTTTCTTTTTTTTTTATTTCTCTGATGTGCTTGAATTTATCATTCCCCTGATCATGCGTTGAGAAATTTCACTTACGCTTCAAAAGCCATAATGAGCAATAAGCTATAATACAGTAATTACCCTGCTGACAGTTCCCCAGCACTGAATACACAGGAATTCCAACCCGTTGCAATGAACCGAAGGCTGTGTTGACTCTCCTGTCCTGTCTTGTATCCCACAGTGGGCATGCTTGGCCCCAGGAACCTTCGCGTTTCTGACGAGTGGTACACGCGCTTCAGGGTGTCCTGGGACCCCGCCCCTTCCAGGGTTAACGGATACAAGCTGATCTACCAGCCCGAGGGTATGGACACGTTGTTATGGGGATAAATATGTGTATTCATAGCAATCCTCATTAACTTGTATTTATAAAATCTTTTTAGATGTAAGCACTCATGGAGACTTTTTTTATGTTCTTGCCTCCTTTCAGGCTCTGATGAGTCCATGGAGGTGCTTGTTGGAGACGTGACCTCTTACCAACTGCATAACCTGAAACCTGGAACCACCTACGACCTGAAGGTGCTGGCACAGTACAACACTGGCCTCAGTGCACCTCTGATTGGACAAGGCACCACATGTAAGTTGAAGATGCAACTATTTATTGGTTGACAGCTTTGTCTGCACATAATTAAATGGATGTTTCTAGTTCTGACTGCCAAGCCAGTGTGTGAAAGAATATGCACTAACGTCAGTGCTTCAATGCATTTAATGCTTTAGTGTACCTGAACGTGACAGACCTGACCACCTACAATGTTGGCTATGACTCCTTCTGCTTGCGATGGGCCCCCCACAGAGCAGCCACCTCCTACAGACTCAGAGTCTCTCCTTTTGACAGTAAGAGTTTACTCAATTACACACCATAAAGGCCTTGCTGAATAAAAATTAGTTAGATTACTCCAACCTGGATCTGTCTGATCTTGATCAATTTCTTTGTGTTTCTCTCCTCCAGCCTCCAAGAGTGGAACTCAGGAGATTACTGTCAGAGGCTCCGAGAGTAATTACTGCTTTGAGGGATTGACCCCTGACACTCTCTACAACGCTACAGTGTACGCCCAAACCCCCAACCTGGAGGGACCTGGAGTCAGCGTGAAGGAGAGGACGTGTAAGATAACGTTCTCTATGTCAATGTTTAACACTAACAATAAAGCTTATTGGTAAAAAGCTACTGTAACTGCAGCATAGTAGGTCTCTTTTAACTTTGTGCGCGTGTTTTCGTTTTGTGTTGCAGTGGTCAAACCCACAGAGGTGCCGACCGAGCCTCCCCCCCCTCCTGCCCCAGCGACAGTCCCACCTGCACTAGATGGTGAGTCGACTTTCGTGTGCTAAAATGATCATTCTTGTGGTTTGCGCTGACATCAGACTTTTACATTAACGTCTTTGTGCCTGTACCACAGTGTGCAAGGGGGCCAAGGCTGACCTGGTCTTCCTCATTGATGGTTCCTGGAGTATTGGGGACGAGAGCTTCAACAAGGTCATCCAGTTTGTCACGAGCATGACCGGAGCCTTTGATGTCATCAGCCCCAGTGGCATGCAGGTCTGCATAAACCATGACAGACTGACTTAAATCAATGTTTTGAAACACGTCTTTGCTATTTCTGTAACTACTTCATTGTTCATATCACAGTATTCGTTCTCTTGGAACAGGTCTCATTTGTGCAGTACAGCGATGACGCCAAGACTGAGTTCAAGCTCAACACCTACCATGACAAGGGCATAGTGATATCAGCTTTGCAGACTGTCCGTTACAGAGGAGGCAACACCAAGACAGGTACGCCTCTGAAAAGGAGTGGCATCTTACCGAATTGTTCTAAATAAGACAAATTCTTCAGATTTGATGTTCTCTGTCCTCTCTCTTTCCTTCTCATCCTCCTCCTCCTTCTTGATCCAGGCATTGCTCTGAAGCACGTCTATGAGAAGGTCTTCACCTCCGACAGTGGCATGAGGAGGAACGTCCCGAAGGTGCTGGTGGTGGTCACAGACGGACGCTCCCAGGATGAAGTGAAAAAGAGCGCAGAAAAACTGCAGCATTCTGGTTTGTGGGGAATCATTAATCACTGTTATGTGTGTTTTGGCCTGTGTCATTGTACAGTGAATGCTGTAGGTAGCAGAGCTGTTTCGAATTATCAAAATTCCCGTTTGCTCCCAAAGTTCGATTTCCTTCATCCAAGCCAAAGTACAAGGCTGATTTAATAAACTTGTGTAATAATCCCTACAGCGATGAAGCTGTCTGTGGTGGTTGGAAGCTTAACAGTGGTCTTTGTTGTTTCTGTGTGTGTGTGTGTGTGTGTTTTGCCCCCACAGGCTACAGTATGTTTGTTGTCGGAGTGGCCGATGTTGACATGACAGAGTTGAGACTTATCGGCAGCAAGCCCAGTGAGAGACATGTGTTTGTGGTGGACGACTATGACGCTTTCGCCAAGATCCAGGACAACCTGATCACCTTCATCTGTGAAACGGCCACTTCCAGTAAGGCAGACTTTAGCATATCATTAAAACTCTGTTATAGTTTAGTGTTTCTACAGTCCAAGAGTAAAACCATTTCTTTTGGCTTTGATTTGAACTACTCCTGTTGTGCCTGATTAGTGCATAACTGATCCACAGCCACGAAATCACTTTAAACTTTCCAACCCTCTACAACTTTTTGTCCCATTTCAGCTTGTCCTCTGATCTACATCGATGGGTTCACAACACCTGGTAAGCATATAGCTTTACTATACACCATGCATATGAACTAATCCCCACAGAACGCGCTGACGTTAATAAAATGCTATTATTCAATGCCATAAGAAAGTTCCACTATTCGTTTTTCCAAGCTCTCAACACGGCCCCTGTTTTATCCCTCCCAGGCTTCAGAATGCTGGAGGCTTTCAACATCACAGACCGGACATTCGCTGGCATGAATGGTGTGTCCATGGAGCCGGGTTCCTTCAACAGCTACATTGCCTACAGACTGCACAAGGACTCCTTCCTAAACCAGCCCACCAAGTAAGAGCTGAGGCTAAATTTGTGTGTGTCAAACAGTGGTAGGGTGAGCCTCTCTATGTGCATATTCCCAGCCTGTTGGCCTTATCTCCTGTGCACTATAACCTTGCCCAGCCCACAGTCATTATTCATAATGATGTTCTGTAGTCATCAGGGTTTCCCCAGTGCCTTTTGGCAATAAGCCCACAGCCCTATTTGTTGTTGCAGCTTGTGGGATATGAGGTGCTAGCAGGAACATAAAAACTTTGATTGTACAATTAAAAAGTTCCGTGACCATCCCTCCTCCCACCTATGTCACACTGGGAGCAAACAAATCGCCCCTGGGTCAAAAACTTTGTCTCTTTATTGGGCCTCAGTTAAGTGAGGTTGCAGGGGCCTTCTCTGCATAGTTTGTTAATACGTTTATAATGATATATAATGTGCCATTTGTGTGCGTGGGTGCAGCCATTGACTTAATGTTCACAAATGGAAACACTTCAAACTGCAGGAGAGGAGAGGGGACGGAAAATACTTTCAATATGTGCACAACTTCTGCAAGGCGAGGAGGAAAACTGGCACTCATTTACAGGTTCTGCAGGTTGTGTGACGCACTGGAAGAAGTATCACCGTAGCAAGATTTAACTTAATGGTATCAGTTTATATCATGTGATCCTCTGAGTGCCACCGTAATGGGGTACTGCTCTGACCAGTGACTCATTGTGAAGTATGTTTTTAACACTGACAGGGAGATTCATCCGGACGGTCTTCCCCCATCCTACACCATCATCCTTCTTTTCCGCCTGCTACCCGACACGCCCTCTGACCCGTTTGATATCTGGCAGATTGCCGACAAAAACAACAACCCCGAGGTCGGGGTCACCCTCAACCGTAAGCCTCCCATCCTGTTTTGGCCCACAGCTGGAGGGGGAAGCTGCTGAAACTGACCCAACATATACACAGCTATACACTCCTTATTAACAACTTAAGCCACTCTCTCTCTCTGTCTTACTAATTTACAGACAGCCACAGATAATTGTCATTTCAAATAAGGCAGTGGCAGCATATTCAAATAGATATAATAGATATAGATATTCAATCCACTGCTCTCAATCATATTCAGACTGTGGATTTAGCTTGCCTCGCTCATAAAAAACCTTCATCAAAGACTCATCAAAGGCTCCTCTCTTTCCAGCTTCCAGCAAAACAATCGCATTCTACAACAAGGACACCCGAGGAGAGGTCCAGAGAGCCGTGTTTAATGAGGAGCAAGTGAAGCGCATTTTCCATGGGAGCTTCCACAAGGTAAACACAATGCGTGATTCTCGAACAGCAGACTGCTGTGCTCGCCACAGGCCTCAATAGTACAGACTGAGGATCTTTTGCGGTCACCTGTGGCTTTATTATCCCTTTCAGATCATTTTACACACAGAGTATTGTTTTCATTCTTTTTACTTCCTTTCACATATATAGTTTTTAAAATCTTTCATGTCTCTGTGTGACTTTTATGCCTCATTTCAGAGGGCCAGTGCCACATAGTTATGTTACCTGTCAAAAGTTCCCTGCTATCAATCTTAGAGTGTCGGTCTGCTGTCAAAGTGCTCTATAGGTCTTTTTTATGATTTGACATTAAGTTATGTTTTTTTTAGAGCACAGGCAGTTAATCTGATTAATGGGTCGTAGGGGCCATAAATACATTTAAAGAGGGTGGAGGGAAGTTCTCATACTACAGTGACCTGGAGGTCTGACCACATCAAGAGTGGAGACTGTCCTAATAGTTGTTACGTGAATTTCAAACCAGTCTGCTCCTCATTGCAGCACCAGTCAGGGGAAATTCAGTTTGAGTTGGGTTCAAAAATGGCAAGAATAGAACCTAAGATCTATATATTTTTCATTACGTGAACAGACTTTACGGTTTCTTTAAGGGAGCTCTCTGGTGATTTAGTATTGCACTTAGAGAAAGTTGTGAAAAAAGCTTTTCCAAATTGATGTAACTGATGGCATCATCAGAGTTATGATCTTAGACTTGATAAAAAGCCACAGATGAAATTATACAACTGAAACTGAAAAATTGAAACTGGTGGAGTGCACCTTTAGACTGTAATGACTGTTTGTGCATGACTGTGCATTAAGGACACTCAGCAGCTGTGGAAGCAAGAATACACGTAATTGGCTTAAAATTGCGAGCAATAGATTCAGAAGTTGAATCCAGATGTTTTTTACCAGTCTGAGTGACACATTTTCTTAACTCTGAAACGTATCCGTGCCACCCTCCGCCCTGTTGGTCATGCAAGAAATGAAGATTGAACTCCCTAAGGCGGGCACTTAACTGAGAGATTCATTAACAGCAGCTACTCTTCAAATGATCTGACAAAATCTCTCAACCACCCACACTGGTGTTATTGTTTTGAGAGCTCTTTGTTTCTCCTCAGTGGTTCAACCACTACATTAGGCCCACATGCCAAGCTTACAACCATGATAAACAGCATTTGTAGAGTATGGAGTCTCTTGGGGCTGCTGCATGAGGTGAAAAGAGACATCAAATGCCTTTAAGCCCAGCTCAAAGCTGCAGCGAATATAAAACATCCTCTGTTATGTTCCCCCATAGAAGCCTTGAACAATGGGGGACAGTATATTTTCCTAGTGACCTGGAATGACTTGGGATGCAGGATTCATCACTGGAGGGAAAACGACTGGTTCCAATGTACTCAAAGTCACGTCCAATTGCATTTGAGCTTGTTTCCAAAGGAATCAACCCCTTATTTAGTACACAGCCCCCCCCTTACTTAATTCTAAGGTAATCAAAATTAATTACCCTATTTAATGTACCAGGTTCTTATCCAACATCAAAGCTCGCCTTCTTCCTGATATTACAGATGTGAGTTTTTGAACTGAGGGACCGATGAGAGTGATATATTGGCCCCCAGATCAGAGCGTTCTCTAAATGGCTTTTCAGTTTCACCATTTAGCATACACATCTAATTGTAGGGTAACTTCATGAATGAATAGGACCCTGGAAAATGTTGGGTCAGGACTGGATCTAAATGACATCATTGCTGGTATAGTTGGACAGCGGCCTGATCTGTGTGTGTGCGCATGTTCTCTCCCCGTCTGTGGCCATGGTGGAGACTGTAGTCTGACTGTAGATCGGGTGGCTATTTTGTGGTGTGGTAGTTGTTGTTCCATGAGCTGGTGAGTCTGCCGTGGTCTACCTAGTTGCTTATTTACTGGTCTGCTGAGTGAGTGCCACTGCCGAGTGCTGTGTTGTCAGTGGTTTCCCAACCGCTATTACAGGGTGACCTCAGCGTGTGTGTGCAGAAAGTGACCATGAGGGTGGTCACAAATGGCAGTCGGGCTTATTGTCCCTGTGTGAAGATAAACAAAGCGAAGCCCAATAAACTTACGCATTGACGTTTAAGTTTGTAGGTCAACAAAGTAGAGCTTCTAGCAAAAGGTAATTTTAGTTATTTATTAATCTATAGATGATTTCCTGGATTAATTTGTCTATAAAATGTCAGTATGTTCCCAAATGCCAGGGTGACATCTTTGGATATCTTGTTTTATCCCATCGACAGTCCAAAACCAAAAGTTAACCATTATAGAAGACAAAGAAAAAAACATATTCACATTTGAGAAGCTGGAACTTGGGAAAGTTTGCTAATTCATCCTCTGTCTATCGCATTAATCTACTGATCTCCTAATACAGCTCTATTACCAACCATTCCAATACAGACAATTGATTTTGACAGAATTTTGCCGCAAACCTCAAGTCTAAATTTGTGTTTCTAGTTTCATTGAGAATTTGTGTCAAAAGCATCATAAATCCATATCCACGTAATCTGTATTTTCACATTTGAACAGCATTTTCTTTTTTTGTTGAGTGTTTGCTGTACTTCATGTGCCATGGTGCTGTGTCAGGGAGTGCTCGCAGATTTGGCTCCTCTCCTCAGGCTAGTTAATAAAGATCAACTCAGGGTGGAGAGGTCGTGGTCTACCGCTAGTTGAACATGTGGGAAAGCTCTCAGAGATGACTTAAGCAGATGCTAGCCACTCACTAGCCCACTGGGGAGCCCCCACCCCCCACACTCGAAGGGTGGGAGTCCGCAGAGGGAACTTTCCTGTTAACTGAAGCGAAGAAGACATTTTCCATGAGTCGTCGTGACTAGTCGTGTGTTCAGAGTTACACTGGCAGGAGTCTGAGCGTGCGAGTTGCTGTGGCCACTGAACAGTCCACTGTACTTCTTGCCCCCACGCTGAAAAACACACAAACCTTATTGTTCTTTGAGAATTCTTGAACTCGGTCCTTCACACTTTCCTTTCAGGGACTTTGTTGGGAAGATTGTGCCAATATACGCATACACTAATTAAAACAGAGAGAGGAGGTTTTTGCCAAATTGTCCACTGACTGCACTCATTGTACTTTTCATCCAACCTTTCTTTTGGACACGACAATGTCTTCTTTCTGTGGAGAAGTAGACTTACTGACCTTAAAAACCACACCAGAAGTACAGGAAATTATATATTAACTTATCTTCACAAAGAAATCCACACTGCCTTGTCCGTTTACATTTGCCAGATCAGCACTGTTTGCATTGAAACACCAATCTAATGGAGATTCTGTCTTGATCATAAGATGGCACTTTGTTTGTCCCTAGGGAAATTGCTGAAATTGAATTATGCATTTTCATTTTACTCTCAGTAAAAGCTAACTTTAATCTTGGATGCATTTTAGAGGGAAGACTCACACCTGCTCATTAGTGCGTGCATGAAGCGAATGCCATGAGGCCTTTAAGGTTCAAGAATGAAATCGAAGGAACGCTCAGGATAGAGCCAAGGACAATAAGATCGAATCTGATAGAAATCACGGAAATATGTCGAGCGTATTGGAGCAGAGGCAGTGTCAGCATGAAATCTTACCATATGTACACTGGGAAGCGCAGTGAAGCCTTGTATGTTAACAGTCGATGAATGAAAATTGTCCATCTGTCAACACTTCGCTACAGCACGACCTGATCACTTAGCAGCGAATGCCATCAGCTGAAGGAGCAGTGGTCACTAAAAAGCTGCTTTTCTGAGGCCTCATTTTCCAGTGTTTGTATTATGTTTACTTATTGGTCAGTGAGGTAATATATACATGCTCATTATTTGCCATCCCAGTATATCATCCAAGGCTGTTTTGGTAAGCCCTCAGGAGCATCATGGTGTAATATATCCACGCGAGGGTCCTGGGATAAACGACACCCCTCTGTCTTTGCGGCCCACCAGATAGTTTGTTCTGTTGCCAAGGAAGTCAACTGTAATTTTGTGATTGGTTGCCAAGAACTGTGGCCCGGTCTGTGGTTGCTAAGGCTTTGTAGAAAGAAATGGTAGCTTGCTTTTCCCGACATAAAGAAAGCTTGTCTGACTGTTGAGCTGGGGAAAATGTGCAACTATGAGGGGAAAGTATGGAAAGTGTAGGACTTTTGATGGCACACCACAAATGATATTGTTTCAAGATGTGGGTTCTCAGCACAGGAAACTTCAAAATCTGGCATTTTGTCATTCTGTGTTGTTATACAATCACAGACTAGAGGCTTTTAAATTGCATGGAAATGCCAACTGCTGTATATTTCCCTTTTTTTATGGTCCATTCATCTGTAGACGCATCAAACAGCAGTCCAGTGTCAAATCAGTAACCACTCTGGGGTAATATCAGAATCTATGATTGACACCGTTCAGCAAAGACTAAACAATTAAATGTATGAATCAATGTAGCAATTATGTGGAATAAAGTATCAGCATCTTTACAAGACAACATGCTTGAAAAAGGTTCAGTGAGGTTGCTCCTCGCCTTTTGGTTGCACTTTCTTAAAGAATTTCCCATCTCTTTAAAAGGGCAATCATGCCACTTCCAAAAAGAAATGAATGCCAAACCCATCATTTCAAAAGGTCCAGTGTTCTTAGTATTCTTTGCCAAGTAATTGTGTTGCAACAAAGTTGGCAGCTGTGTAGCATTGAGAAGACAAGAATGGTTTGTTAATAGTGCCCTCTGTCCATCCTCTCCCTCCTGCAGCTCCACATCACCGTCTCTCCGGAGAAAGTCAAGCTCAACGTGGACTGCCAGGAGGTGGCAGAGAAGCCCATCAAGGAAGCCAACAACATCACACTGGACGGCTATGAAGTGCTTGGCAAAATGGTCAAGTCTGGAGGTGGGAGGAGGCAGTCTGCAACAGTAAGTAAAAAAAAAGAAAGCCTTTTCTTGCGTTAAAAGCGCAAAGGCCTGGAAAAACACATTTGGAAGAGCATCTCACAACTTTCCAAAGATTTGATATCCAAAACCTCTTCTGCGTAGATGCACCATTAAGTTTTAACTACTCCCAGTGACTGCTGGAAGGACAAAAAGCCTGTATCTCTGCCTGTATTTTCTCTGAGGAACTCATTGTTGTCTGTTTTCAGCAGTGTGTGTTTTCATCACTTGTAACACCCCCCAATGTTTTTCTCTTCTTCTGTTGTGAAGTTCCAGCTCCAGATGTTTGACATTGTCTGCAGCCTGGGCTGGATCAGCCGAGACAGATGCTGCGACCTGCCCTCCACAGTAAGAACAAGTGCCATTTTAAGAATCATTTCATGACCAAATCCACGCATGGGTGCACTAGAGGAATGTTTTTTACAGATTTATTTCACATGTTTTGTTGTACATGTACGACTAATTGTATTTGTAGTAGAATAGGACGAATAATCTTGTGCTCAGTTGGTTCTTTGGTGTTTAGAATTACAAGTAGCACCACTGACATTGTATTTATTATAAATACTGTACTATAGGCAGGCATACCTCCTCAGAGGTTTGTACATGCTGGTATGTAGTCATTAGTCTGATAAGTAGATTGCAGTTTAAAAACAAAGTGCCTCAGTTGAACTGAATAGACCTTTGTATCCTGTGCTAATCGGGCTGTTGCCAGTTTGATCTCCCAATTACACGGAAACAAGTGCTCTTTCAGATTGTGAAGCAGACTGTAAATCTTTAAAATGTATTAAAATTTATTTTGATATAGTATGGTAAAAACCGGATGCCTGCACACTTATCCAATTATGAGTAATTCATCTGTAATTTACATCAGATATTAATACATCACGTCAATGATTGCAGTGTTATATAACGCATTATGTCAAAGACTCATTTCCAAAAATGTGGAAAAAAGTTTGCAGCTGTCACTGAGCATCTGGTCTGTGAGCCCCACACTGAGTTCTGCTGATGTCAGTCACATTTAAGCAGGAGACACTGTTCCATTGTGACTTTTGCTGCCTCTTCTTCTTAAACTCAAAGCAAAGTCAAAAGCACAGTTTGCCAGGACACTGTCCCAACATTGCATCATCGGTTTTCTTTTTGCCCCTTGTATTCTGTATTTTGCCAAGACATGGTCCCAATTGTCAGTGGGAGGGTGTGAAATGGACTATAAGAAAACTTCTCTGACGTGTGTGTAGTTCTCTTTTCTAATTTATTTATCTCCTATCCTCCTTTACAGAGAGATGAGGCCAAGTGTCCATCCCTTCCACACTCTTGCACATGTACACAGGACAGCATCGGCCCCCAGGGGCCTCCTGGACCTTCGGTAAAGATGCTCCCACTCTCATCCCTCCTTGTCTTCTGTCGTCTACCTTCACCTCCTCTGCCTCTGTCTGTTTTCACCTGATAAAGTGGTTTTCTCCGAAGTCATACATGTTTTTATGATGATGATAAAGCCATTGCTGGTGTTACAATGACTGGAGCGCCATAATGAGCGGCTTGACATTTGTCTGCCATACAGTTTGAACTTAAGTAGACCAAGGATGTCCCTCGCATCAGGAGTGGTATTTTCTTTTCCTTTCGAAAGAACAGTTGAGGATGAGATCGGCGGCATGCAGGGAAATGTGGGCTTGGGGAGAAGTGTCAAGAGATAAATGCCTGTCGGAAAAACAACAGTGAAGAAGTCTGGAGGAGAAGTCTGGAATACTGCATGTGTGCTTTGTAACCTCACTAAGCCCCGGCGAGGATCTCAGAGGACTTGGGGTTTTAGAGCTTCTGGAATCTGCTCCTGCTGTTACACTCGCTCACTCTGTGTTTTTGCCTCCTTGCACTTCCAGGGCAGCCCAGGGACTAAGGGACCACGAGGAGATAGAGGAGAACCTGGCAATGCTGTGAGTAATACCTTACATCAATTTAAGCACTTTTTTTTTGCTTTTGCATTTCTGCTTTAAATTAGTATCTCTTTTAACCGTACCTGAAGGATAAAGCCAGTGACGATTGCTGACATTATAAATAATACTAAATCCATAAAAACTTGCATTTCAGATTATATTACTGCTCTGCTATTGCCTTACGTCAGCGTGCACCATCAGACGAAGCAATTTGCACACATCTGAATTCAGTTATCCACTATATATTTTTCCTCAGCTTGATTTTAAGAGGGCCTGTGTGCCCAAAAGGCCCATTTCCACTGTTAATGTTAATTTTTCATATTTATGCACTAAAAGGTGCAGTTGTTCTTTTATAAGAGCGTGGCTGTGAAACATCTATGTTTTTTTTTTGCTTTGTAATGATGTAGGGTCCCATGGGTCCACGTGGTGATCCAGGACTCCCAGGTGCAATGGGACCACCGGGTCCACAGGGCCCTAATGGACTGTCTCTACCCGGAGAACCTGTAAGTTCACCTTCACTATAGTAGCCAGAGACAAAGATTTGTGCGTGTTAGATGCAGAAAGTATCAGTCATTATTAGTGCTCATGCTGATTTGAAGGTGTGTGAATTGAGAACAGCTGAAATATTCTGTTGTTGCAGATCTACGGGTGAGTGAGATTTACAGCTAAAGTCAAAACACTTTCAACTCCCCTCTACCTCAAGCCAGGCAGCTAGACAGCTTCTTTATTTTCTTACCTGCAGATGTTCTTGTGAAAACATGAAATCAATCACAATCATAGACTAAAAAGGGATGAAACAAAGACTAAAGCTTCTTTTACAAACAATCTTTTTCCTCCTTCAGGGTCGCCCGGGACCAAAGGGAGATGCTGGAGACCCGGGCCTGGCTGGCCTGCAAGTAAGTCCTCCCCTCTCATTTTGTGGTTCATGATCAGGAAACAGGAGACTCTCAATGGAGAGCAGCATCGCTACTGGAGCCTGGATTCAGCCCACATCGCGAGATTGAAACCACACTCGGAGTGGGAGGTTTACCATGCCATCCTCAGGGAGACCCACACTTTCGAATCAGCATGCTGATTGACAAACAGTAGAAGGCCAGTGATGCAGTTAAATTATTATGGAGCACAGACTCATGTTACCAAAGGGGGAAATAGGGAAGGGAATGCGTTCCTCCCCGGCCTTGTATTTGAAGATGATCATGACTTGGTAAAGACTTACAGTCTCTCTGAAGCTTGAAAGTCTTTGACTTAGAGTAATGTCATTCTGGGGACATCTTGGATGAAAACGAAAAGTCAAACAAAACCAGACTTAAAATTATTTATATCACTGCTCTAGTCAATCAGAGGCAGCTTTAAATCTGTGCTAAACCCATTTCACATTACAGGGGAACTTTTTGACAGCATTTTTGAGTGGGCTGGTATTACGTAGCCATCTCTTGGCCGAGCAACCATTCATTCATCCAGCTGAGGTCATTCAGGCCAACTCCCACCGTTCAACTGGCGAGCGCATCACCACTGGTTATACTGGCCTCAGAAATTCAGACATGGGAGAAAGTCCTATTCTGTGATCTTCAGAGCTTATTGGCTGCAGTTACTTTGCACAATGAAGCTTATTGTAACAGCGCTGTCTATGCTCATGTCTACTGCACATCGTGTGTCAACAGACAAGAGGAAAATTGTTCCAGTTTTTTAGTAACAAGATGATATATTATCTTTGGCTAAATAACTGGGAAACTGCCGAATTTTTTTCTGTAAATTCTAGCTCAACAGAGGCATTAGGGAGCTGTATAACTGTGTCCTTCATGACCATTAGCATTTGATTAAGTGTGTCTGCTTTTTTCCCAGGGTCCTCCCGGGCAACGTGGTCCTCTGGGCCCCGTTGGACCAGGCGGAGCAAGGGTAAGGCCTGCTTAGTGTTCAAAGCCTACAAACGGATCCAGCACTTAGTTAAGCTAATGTTTTGCATGTGGTCGCCTATGTAGCTTGTACAGGAGTGCTGTTGTGTAATTTTTGCAGTGGCGCTGCATGTTCTCACTTGCGTCAGCCAGAATACTTGAGCCACAAGTTATGAATGTAATTTAAAAAGACAGACTCAAGGCTGAGACCAATATAAAGTCATGGCACTGATGTATAGCACGAATAGGGTCCCCAGTGTGTTGTAACCCATGTGTGATTGTATGTTGTTTCTACATAGGGGCCACCAGGAAAGGAGGGACCATCTGGACCCAGAGGCCCACCAGGGCCCATGGTGAGTGTGTGTTGTCTCTATGTCTTTGTGTTGTGCAGTAAAGGGCCAGATATGTATTCCTCGGAACATGCTTTAGTCCCTAATATATCTACAACAATTACTCCTCTGGCTCCACAGTTGCACTCTGCTGGAACAGCACATAAAAAGGCAGACTGTAGTCTTTAAGCCCTTCACTGTTACCAGGATGGTGCATGCATCTCATTTTCTTCTTCTGTGGTTTGTGGAGGTCTGAATCTACTTAATGTGGCCATTATGCCAACAGGCATCATGCCAGTATAGAATTCACATGCACTATACCATCCTGAGCGCTCCAAGACTCATTAGCAGTGCCTGATGGCTGCTGTGTGTGTATATATATATATATATATATATATATATATATATATATATATATATATGTGTGTGTGTGTGTGTGTGTGTGTGTGTGTGTGTGTGTGTGCAAGTACATCCTATCCCTGTTGGCTGCACGTGTGTTTCCATCTCCTCTTTAGTGTTCTTGGCGGCTTGTGCCACATGCCCCTACCAACTACAGATGTCAAAGCATAGATCCAAACTTAAAGCTCGTTACACAACTGTTAACAGGGAGCAGGAGTTAAACGTTGCAATTATGTTTACTGTGCAGTAATTTAGAGTAAACACCACCTTTTACCTCATTTTTTCCTTTTTTCCAGGGAAGCCCAGGAAATCCAGGTGTACCAGGTATTACTGGAAAACCAGGAAAACCAGGAGAACCAGGAAACCCAGTATGTACTGAATGACATGACACAAATAAGGTTGCATGACGATGTTTAGGTTGATATTTTTGCCCTTTCTAACACTGTTCTTCTTGTTAACAGGGACCTCTTGGTCTTAAAGGAGAGAAAGGAGAGAGGGTATTTATTATGCTTTTTAAAGAAATGACCAAAACTCAGTTTTACATCATCAATAAAGAAGCCATGCCATCTCTTCATGAAAATGTCTTTGTTTTTTCCAGGGAGACTTTGCATCCCAGAACATGATGCGCTCCATTGCCAGACAAGTTTGTGAACAGCTTGTGAACAGTGAGCAGAACTTTTCTTCATCTTTAGGGATTTCAAAAGTTGTGTGTGGAAAGTGGAAATTGAATCCAAATCCAACTGGTTTTGTTCTTCTCTTGCAGGTCAGATGAGCAGAATTGACATGATGCTGAACCAGATTCCTTCTGGATATCGTAGCAACTCTCCAGGGCCACCTGGGCCACCTGGTCCTCCTGGCATCGAGGGATCCCGCGGAGAGCCAGGACAACCTGGTCAAACTGGTTTCCCTGGAAACTCAGGTGTACCTGGAAGTCCAGGAGAAAGAGGTACTTTATATCTCTTCTTTTTCTTCATTTTTGGTGATATTGCAGAAGTGCTGGGGGAATAATAAACAGATTGTGTGGAATGAACGAAGGTTGTGATGATATGGACTCTGTAGACTATAGTGTTGGTCCAGCCTGGGTGGAATAACAACATAACTGCATTACCAGATGATTCAAGTTAACGTTGCAGAATATCATTTAATCCTGTGTTTCTCTTGTGTTTCATTCATGCTTTTTAGATCTCTACTTCTTTCCAGATATTGGTGATTTTTCTATGATAACGAGGTTTACTGGTGTGAAATTAATTTTTCCCCCCTGTTCTGGTTGATGTAGGTTTGCCAGGAGAGAAGGGAGAGAGAGGACCTCCAGGAAATGGTATCAGAGGACAAAGAGGTGCAACCGGGCCACCAGGTAACACATTTTTCATGTGTGAAATGGCCCAAATATTCCAATGAACATTGTTCACCAGCAGCTGCAGACACTGCTGGTCTTCCACTTCTCTCTTACAGTTTTATCTTAACACTAAAACACAGTAGCACAGTGACAGCTCCTTCAGCCTTTTTACAGACCTTACAGGGACACAGAGTACTCCCGTCGGTCCCCATGAATGACATTCCAGCAAGAGGCTAAAATTTACCTACAGTATACATGTCTCAAGCACCTTCATTTGGGCAGCTGCACTGCATAAATTCTTTGGAGGGACCCCAAAAATATTCCCAGTTCTTTCCTTAAAGATTTATGTCTGGTGTATATTGAGCTTCTCCAAACACTGCACATTTGAAATATTATACAGTTAATGGAAGGTATTTACATTCATCATTAGGGATAGAATTTCTGTGGCTAGAGTTTAGACAGTCCTCAGTCAGTTTTCTGTTGAGATCATCATCCAGTTTTAGAAACAACTGTTTAAAAAAGGTTATTGGCCTGATTTGTCAGTTTGAAAAAGGTCATAACCTTTCCTCAATTCCAATATCCAATATCAGATCTGTTTTGTCTTAAAAACTCACCACTTCAGAAGGTTTCCTTTCCCAGGGGAAGCTAGTGCAAAACAACAGGAACCTATTGATGTCTACCCCACAACACCAAACACTGACATGTCTGTTTCTGTGAATGAAGTGAGAAACAACAAAGGACCAGTGGGAGGAAGTCAGGACTGATGACTCACTTTTTTGTGTGTGTGTGTACTATATATGTTTGTGTGTGTGTGTGTGTGTACTATATATGTTTGTGTGTGTGTGTGTGTGTGTGTGTGTGTGTACTATATATGTTTGTGTGTGTGTGTGTGTGTGAGAGAGAGAGAATAGAGATTGTTGCACAATGAGCTTTCTTTGGTGGCTTCATTGACAACACATGGGCTCACTTAAGGGAGAGAAAAAGAGAGAGGGGGAAAATTCCATCCTGAGTTTTTACCGTCTAGACAGACGAGGCCGGGGGGTAACTGCACTCAGACCCAGATTTTTTCTGTCTTGGTCAAGCTTTTTAATTGAGTCATTGAAAAATCTAAATTACAGCACTGCAGCCCCGTGTTACCCCTACAGTTTTCACTGAAGATTTACGGGTGATGTCAGTTTTCTGCTGGGCTCCAGAGGATTCTCCAAATGGGCCTTATTCACCTTCTTTCCCCCCCTTGCAGGGCCACCAGGAGAGTCCAGAACGGGACCCCCGGGTCCTTCTGGCTCCGCTGGGGCTCGTGGCCCTCCAGGTCGCCAGGGTACTCCAGGGGTGAGGGGACCACCTGGACCCCCTGGATATTGCGACTCCTCTCAGTGTGTTGGCATTCCTTACAATGGACAAGGATACACAGGTACCTTCATCACTGTCTAGGTTTTGCATGACACTACATCAGTTAAAAGACTAAGTGTATGCACACTAATTACATTTGCAACTCAGTGCACTACTTCTTTCTTTGATAATGTATGGAGATATGGATGTAAATGTTGCAGAGAATTGATTTTTGATGGATTTGCAGTCTAGCTGACTGTTCTCTAAGGCCTGTTTCATTTGCTTTTGCTGCACCTGTCAAGCTTTTCATTCTCACGTGCAGTGTCACGCAGTTTACTTGATAACGGCTGCAGATTTAACATCAAAATTCATAGAAATTTTTGAAACTCTGCCTCCTTGATTTCAGGCAGAGGTTGTCAAAAGAAGGCTTCTCCTTTCTGGCCCGCGGCCAATTATACTGAATGAACATACTAGCAGATTTTATCAGCTGCAGATAGCCAGCTAATTAACATTAGCTCAATGAGTTGGTTGAAAAAATGACTGTTGAACTTTTCATGCTGACTGGGTTCAAAATAAGAACCTCTTAAACATGCAGTTAAGGCCTGCATTCACAATATTGAGGTAAAAGACAGATAGAGAGCTGCTAATGTTAACCTAACCTGATAATGGTAACATCATAGCCTGACTTTGGCAGTGGGAAAGTACTACCCATAGAATGTGTAATTGATAACTGTCCATTTTTTTACATTTTTTTTTACATAACGTTACTCTGAAAAAAAAAAACTGTAGAGTTTCCAGCTTAAACAACATAATATATACTTTTTAATGTGTTTCGTACACTGTTAGTCTATTTTGGTTTTGGAAAGTCTAAAAAAAGAGATTGCCATCCAAATTCTTCATGTGGGTCATCTTTAGTCAACATTGCTGAACTAGGGGGCGGTACAGTGGTGTAGTGGTTAGCACTGTCACCTCACAGTAAGCAATGGTTATGGGTTCAGGGACCAGGGCCCTTCTGTGTGGAGTTTGCATGTTCTCCCTGTGCCTGCGTGGGTTCTCTCTGGGTACTCCAGCTTCCTCCCACAATCCAAAGACATGCAGGTTAGGTTAACTGGCGACTCTAAATTGCCCCTAGGTGTGACTGTGAGACTGTGTTTGTCCAGTCAAGGACTACATGAATGCTGAGCTAGGATTGGACAATTGCCCAAAGCAGATTAGTGAACAGTCAGTTAGGAGCCACTATATTCCCATACCTCCATACATTTAAAGTACAATTTAAATCTGGCATGTAAAGCATTCTAGCTATAAGTGAATGATGACTTACATTAAATCAAATAAGATGCTTACAACTTTGTTCCACAGAGAAAACTCACACCCTCTTTGAACTATTTTCAGGTTTGGCATAGTAAATGCTCTAAGTCACCTGTGCCACTTACACTTTGAAGTCCTGTTTCTGAGATGTTCGCCCGTTTGCTATGGGGCTTGTAAGGATAATCACCATGGACATAATTATTGAACATTTCAAAAAAATAAAAAAACAAAAAAAACATTACGAAAGCCACACAAAAACAGAACGGAGCGGACTGGCACTAACATCATCTCACAGCTACAAGCTACAGTGATGGCAACCTGCTGGCCTGTTTGCATCTTGAACCACAAACCCCGCCGGGAAAAAAAACAAAACAAAACAGAGACTGAGCATTTCTACGAAGGAAGGAGCATGTACAAACACCACCCGAAACAGCTACTAACAAAGAGGATTTCATAACTGAAAGCAATGTTAATGTAGAGGTGATGTGTGTAAATAAAACTAATTTTTGTGCCTTGTAAATGATTGTATGAACCAGGACATTTCACTAAAAATCAAGTTAACATCTGTATTGAGCTTGTGCCTCATAACCCTTTGCTTACTTACCACCAGCATAACCTCTGTTTACGACGCCTCAAGTGACTTAAACAGCTCTGGTCCAGACTGAAGCATGTTTCATTTGTACTTTTAATCATCATGTTTGTGTCAAATCAGTGCTAAATGTTGCTCTCTTGCCATTTCTATGTGTCCTCTGTAGTATGAGCTGGTTATTTTACTACATCTTATTATCCAATAGCTTGATGGATTGTAATGGTTAAATGTCATCACAGGTTTTCTATTTAGCTTTTTATTTTTTTGGTACTTTAGGAAACAACAGTTATAGACACAGGGAATTCCAATAGTGCAATGTAATTTAAATTGTGCATGTTAAAAGTTGTAGAAGCAACCCTTTTTTTGATTGGCCGTCCCCAATATTTTTCTAGCCAACCACTACCCGCCTGAACCCGAGGTAGTGGCTATACCTGTGGAGCCAGCTGGAGAGTTTGAGACAATAGAATCACCCGGTTACACACGAAACCAACGAAGAAAGAGATCACTACCACAAGACAATACAGAAAAGATAACATCATAGCTGCCATGAGGAGCCCCCAGAAAGTGTTATATTAAAATAACTTCCATCATCACTTATGTGAGGATGGACAAAACTAGTACTTATATGGGTTTGATACCCCTGGCTATATTGAACATATATTTTTTTGACTTGAGAAAGTTTAGCAAGATGAATACAAACCTACATGTACGTTCATTACAAACCTGTGTGCTTGCTAAGTGTTCCCTTTAAGTGTCTGCTTGTAATATAACTGCAAGTGTTTATCGGACCCAATGTGTAATGCACTAATCATGTGAAAAACCAGCAGAGTGTATGTTGAAGGAAGGGCAATATGTATGTTTTTGGACACTTTCAGCCAACCCCATGTTGTTTTTGTCAAACTTCAGTATGTAAAGCTGTTTCAGATACTCTACTACATCGGTTTAAACGAAAAATGCTATTAATTTGATTCCCAAAGATTTCTTCCTTGTGATGTTTTTTTAAGGCCTGTAAACCAAATGATAATCTGACTTATTGTAACAAACCAAAGTTGTTTTTTAAAATTAAATTTTTTTTAAATTTTTTTTTTAACCAAAGGTGGAATTGCATGTTTGTGTTGTATATTTACTGAGGAGTTCTAAGTCAGAATATAATTGTTGTTTTCTATCTATGCAGTTTGGATTTGATTGCAATACTATGGACATAGAATTGCTTTTCTCATGTTTTAACTGCACATTTTGTGAATTCCACACAGCCTTATTTTCTTATTTATTTCTGAAACAGAAGAGGCATTTTTCAATAAAACTACTGAAAATGTAGCGTTTGTTTCAGCTCTCCAGTCATTTTTATCTTTGCTGACAACTATTCAACCCAGTATCTGTGCGTTGTGTCCACAGCCGAAGCACTGTGCTCACATTTATTATAGAAAAATCAATTGTCAGATTCTCAGCTGCTGTCTAATGACATCTCATAGTGCAACCATTTTCCTTTTTACACTAAACTCCTCTAGACGAAGGAAAACTGGTTCTTCCCAACATTGGGCCTTGAGAAATACGCTTTGAAGTTTGAACCGTTATTTATTTTGACAGCTTAAGATATCTTGAATCATTCAGAATGTCAGTTCATGTCAGGGCAACAAGAGGAGAAAGCAGAGAGTGTGAAAACAAACAGTTCCCGATACCTAACATTTCCAACATGTGAACTGCTTCACACGCTTTTACATGCACCGAGTTGGCATTCGTCTGCTCAGGTTGTAATGATTATGACTAGATTTCCATGAGGGAACACCACAAATAACATTGGTCAGATACCAGCCCTGGAAATACCCACAGATTTCCACCCATCAAGCATATCTAAAGGTGAAAAAAGAGATGGATGAGGTAAGGAACAACTGACGCCATGTCTGTTTATTGTGATGAAGGAGGAGGAGTTCTGCTCAAATGCCAGAGATAAAGACATGGGGGAGTGGGGGGGGGGAGAGGTCAAAATCCACCACAGGGGGATATTAGAAAACTGTTTAATTTGTCATTCTTATGTTCTAAAGTGCATAAGCAATTTCTAAGGCACCCTTGCAAAAGCCCTTGAATTAGTCTTTTATAGAAGTTTCTGTTACACGAGAGTCGGGAATTCCTGTTGGTAAGGTACGAGCGTCTGAACAGCTGGTACGTGTTAGTCATAAAGGAGACAGAGGCGAGCCTGCAAAAGCATTTCACGTACAGAAAAGTGCTCACATGAGATCAAATGTAGATAACTCTGTCTGCCATTTAAATCTCCCTTTGGCAGGTACATTGTCATATATGGGAGAACTTAACAAAAAAACCCACAGCTGTGATCTCAGTGTGCAATTCAGGATGTGGCTTTTCTATAAAGTCCCTGTTCATATACGCACTTCACTGCAATGCTTTCCGAGACATATTGGCCATGCTGAAGTATGTTCACACCTGTTATAAGTGATACGCTGTTCATACCATTTCTCAACATCAGGCTCTGATTTCTGTCATTCCGTGACATCATCCAAGACGCTGCCATAGCCGCCCCCCACAACAGCCAATTATACCATTTTTCCCTCTAAACTCGCAGAGAGAAGTGTCTTTGGTGATGTTTGATACCATCCTCAGTGTAACCCTGTCTGGTTTCTGTCTGCTCACTTCTTTGAGTTTGTTGACCATCCAGCGTGCATCTGTGTTCACTTTGTGGCGAGAGTTTCAAGTGGGCTGTTCAAGAGTCTGCGGTTGTTACAGATTTTAACGAACTCCTGTTTTATCTCCAGTTGTCCCCTTGCAAACAGCAGACAAAGTGTCTCTTCTACAGCAGTGGGCAGAACTACTGGTGGTCTCACATGGCATTTAAGTTAAGGCTTACATCTGCATTAATACTGTCAGGGGGGCAGTGGAAATGAACTGTAAACACAACTGACACATTTATCCCCTTGCAAAGTTAATATGCTCTTTTAGCTCTGTTTTGTTCTCCACCAACTCCTGAGGTAAAGATAGGGCTCATCAGTGACTAAATGGTATTTTATGTTCACCAGTTGGTTGCTAACTTTTCTCTCTCTGAAGTGTATGGCAGGCAATGTGAATTGTGTTTATATTTTCTGCTGAAAATAACAGCTAGGTGCAGAAACAATGCTAAGTGGTTAAACTGAATTAAAACTGTAAAGGTTGCGAGTCTCAAAGCCAAAAGGCTGAAAAGTACTAAAAAGCTCCACAAAGCTGAGGGGAACTGCAGAGTTGGGCGATACTATCTGCAGACACTGTCATTTGATCAGTTGTTCATAGAGAAATATCCATTAGTGCAGCTTTCTAAACCATTTTGATAATGAAATGAAGTGTGTGAATGAACAGACAAACTCTTTTATAACTGCGGGTTGAGGCTTTCCAAAAGTCAAAAGTCAAATCTGGGAACAATGTTCAACTCTTACCATCAATAATGTAATGTGGATGATGAAATTTAACATTACAGTATATATGGTAATGCTCTGTGTAATTTCTTTAAAAGCTTTGATGTACTGTTATAGAAGGTCAGAGATACTCAAACTGTCTAAAGTTTCAAAGACTTTTCACACTTTCAGAACGGCGGCAGCAAATTCACATCAAGCGTGTGATGTGATATCAGTGTTGGCACGTCAAAAAACAGGCCGAGGTTCAAAGAAAGCAAAACTCGACACAGCAATTCACCCGTTTCTGATTTACTGTGGAGCTGCGTAACTGAGTAAAAGTTTAAGGAACACTGTGACTACACTTTCTTGTATCTTTGTTAAAAATGTATTTCAGAGCATTAATCAAGCAGCCTGCAGCACTTTATAAGGATTCAATGCCGTAACAAAATGGAGCCACTCATGGGCGTTTGGGCAGCAGATGAGATGAATTAGCCTGGTATTGAAAAGTAATCAGAAGAGATTGAATAGTAGAATTTTATTTGGACTTTTAGGGCCGCTATGAAACCACTATCATGAGGATTGGTGGGATGACATGAAAAGGCCTTCTGGAAAGGTAAGGCAAATATAAATACATGTTGCTCTAATGTGCCAACATCAAATTATGCATCATGTACAGTGTGATCAGTCAGGGCTCAATATGCCACATTAAAGGAATAGTTTGACAGTTGATACCATTCTCATGTATGCTAAATATGAAGCTATAGCTAGTAGCCGGTTAGCTTAGCTTAGAGCTAGTCTTGCTGTGACTAAATAAAAGCAGCAAGACAAGGTTTTACACTTCAGTTTTGTACAGATTAAATGAACAAGTATTACAATCTATTCATATCTGAGCTTTAGAGGTGCTTTTAGGTGGATTTTTATTTTAACTTTGGTGTGAGCCAGGCTTGCTGAATTCCCTCTTCTCCAGCCTTATGCTATGCTAAGCTAGCTGGCTGCTGATTGTAGCTTCATATTTAGTTCACTAAATATCAATACCCTCATCTAACTTTTGGCAGGAAGTGTATTTCCTAAAATGTTCAACTGGTTCAGGAACTCAAAGTTTTGCTCAGGGACACATCAGCAGGGTGGACACTTATCTGGCTCCATCACACACGTTAACATAAACTGACAGATTACACATATTGACTTAATTAAAAGGTTTGCGTTGAGGTTTCAAACCTACAATGGGATAGCGAGAGAGGTTGACCAGTATGGGTTTTTGATGACCAGTAATAATAACAATTTTTTCATTGGATGGCCATTGCTACAAGCCAAAATTCTGTTCAGATTTTATGTTTTGTTTTTTTTTTTTATTACAAAAAACTCCCCTCTGAAAAGAAATTTTGGCAGTGCACATAAGCATCTGAACCGGCATTTTGAATACGTGACACTCCAAGTTTCCAGTGAAATGCTGGAGGATACTTTATTATTATGGATACTTTAATGGAATCCTGCCAAAAACTCAATAAAACCAATTTACAGTAAATTACGACATTCTTGTAAACACTACTATACTGTAACTATTCTAAGCCAGACTTTATTATGGTGTAGAAAGGGAGTCACTGCACAAAGGGAAGCAGACACAAATGTATATGAATAGCTTTGCCTGAAGCAGCCACCCATTAGAAAGGAGTAGCTCTGCTTGCCAACTAAAACCTGAGGAAGGAATAGAGTAGTCCTTTTGAACTTGAAGGGGGGTTGACTCCTCAGAGGGCAAATATTCAGTCAGCATGCAGACAGTAGGTTTCCACTGACTGAGATGCCAAAAGAAACAAAGGAGCAGTGCTCCCCTTTGAATGTGAGAGGAGAGCCAACAGTTCTCTGAATGACCTTGTAAAAATGGAGCTTTGATTGTGAGTTATTCCTCTTAAAAAACCCATGTCCTCATTTGCCACGTTACCTGTCACCAAAATTTGCTCCAGACAGGAAACAAAAACAGGGAACTACTGTACTGTATTGTATATAAAAATTACACTTGATCCTTTCCAGTGGTCCCTGTTACTGCTGCCTATCGTATCATATAAGTAAAAATTTAAAATACCACAGTTGGACCAGTCCAGTTATATAATCCTTGTTATTGTGTTTTAGCCCTTTTTATCTCACATGATTTGAGTCATACTTCAGATTTAAATCCTTGTCGATTTGGCAGCTCCCTGAGGTCACCGTGATATCAGCTTGTGCAATTGAATACTACGGGAAATGCTCCTGCTTTGTCAAATATACAACAGAGGAGTGGCTGGTATATTTGTTTACAGTGCAACCAAACAAACTCACATTGTTTTAATGAGGAAGTCAATCCAAAATAATTCCAACCGCGATCTGATTCAATGCTGCACACGAAGTGAGTAGTTTTCCACAAAACCTTGTTGTTACCTTGCTGAGAGGCCTGCAACTCTTCATCCAACAGCTTGCTGTGGCTGCTCCTGCTTGCCATGTTGTTCCCTTGCACAAATTGGCTGATGAAAAAATACTGTAAATGATGTTTTGCCTTGTTTGGTAGATGCATTTGTGAAGAATGATGGCAGGCAGAGCTGATTAACCTGTGTGAAAGACAGATTGTGTTTTTTGTGTCTGCTTCACAATAAAAGCCTCCCCGTGTTTGCCCTAGTTGCCTGTGCTGTGGGGCAGCAGCAGTGACTGCTTTGTTTGCATTAGCAGCATATTAATACAGCTCTGATATGACTGTGGGAAAGTAGACAGTGAGGCTGATATCAAAACAAAATTGAAAACACTAATGTTAGATCATTTCCTGTGAATGCCTCATGCTTAGGTATGTAATTAGGAAGCAATTTGGAGCGTGGAACCGCCAGACTCTGCCATTAACAACAAAACACAGTATACAGAGAGATAACTACAGAATGTAAATGTATTAAAAAGCTACTGCTGAGAAAGAGCAGGCCATAAATGGCATGAAAAACATGGTCTGAAATAATCTTAAACATTATAACTTTGAGTTCCCTTGTTTAAGTTGTCTTTTTTTCAAGGTAAGAGCGTCTCCCAAAGTCCTCCACCCGGGTCAGAGCTCTGCCCTCTGTTTAGGGAACCAGCACATGGAGTGTACAGCTGTAGAGATCACTGGTTGAAGACCAACAAGTGTTTTGATTTCTCTGCCTATCCCACAAAAGGTTGTTCCGATGTTTTTGAAATGTCTGACCTTGATGCAGCGTGAGCTTTGATGGTGCATTTACTGAGAAATGAGGGTGGTCTCTGATGGTCTGTTGTTGTGGCTGGAGGGCTAATGAGGTGAAACTCACGCGGGGGTTCTTTGTGAGCACTAGATAGTAGTTGAAAGTCACAGGCAGGTAAATTGTAATATGAATATCAAGATTGTTTTTATATCTTGAATGCAACCAAGTGTGTAGGTGTGAATGAACTTTCTCTGAATATTCTCTTACACCCTTTTCTTCCAAATGTTAACCAGTTTACATGTTTATTCCATCCTTTGGTGGCTGTTTAAATGCTCCCAGGCAGCTGTGAAATATTTCATTGGAATAAGTCATCCCAACTTTCGACATGGTCCATCTGCTTCTATTGGAGCTCACTTATTTCAGCCTTTATTTTCCAGTGCTTTTAGTCCTGTGAGATTTTACAGAATTACAGGCCAAATGATGCAGAAATGAGAAATAAAGTGTCTTATGGCAGCTCACAGTGCCTCTAGTTACCATTTCTCACTGAAGATATCAGACACCCGAGTGCAGCTGCTTGTCAGAGTTATCTAACATGAGTCAAGAATGAAGTGTGACAAACATGGAGGGAAGATGTCATCTCTGTCATCTTGTACTGATTAAGTTACAACCAATTGTAAATACAGAAAGAGTGATTTAATGGGAGAACTGAGGAAAGTTTATGCCAAGCAAACTGTCTGTCCTCTGAAGTGGTCTGGAAAAGGACACGTGTATTCATGCAATCAGTCAGCCTGTAAAATAAGATGGGATGCAATTAACAATATGCCTTGGAGAGTGGCGTACATTCAGGGGACAGGATACGGCCACATGACTTCATACAATTCAGCTGAGCTGGGACACAATGCTCATATAAACAAGCACTAAATGATGAACAGATCTCTGTTAGTAGGTGTTCCACATCTCTCTTAAGAGACGGGCACACTAAAATAAAAGCACTGTGATAAATATTAACAAGACAGAAGATTTGTCTTACAAAATAAGTGTAATTCTGAGTTTTGCAAGCGATATCAGCTAAATCAGTGGTTCCAAGCCTTGTTGGTTTGTAATCCCTTTAGCGTGTAATGTACTTGTGACCTGTCATTTGAAGTTATGGTGGTAGTGTGGGTTGTGTGATGTTACTTTTCCCTTTCAGATTTGAAGGCTATTCAGAGGCCTGAAGAGGTGAAAGTATCTACTGTTGTATTTCTACTATTTTAAAGAAAATATACAATAGAGTTGCAGAGACTTAGATGAGGTGATTGATACTCTGATGTAAGATATATATGAGCCCGGACAAAGAGACTGGAAACGGGAGGTAAAGGTATAGCAAAGGTAACAATGTTTGCCATGAGCTTATGAAGAGGAAAAATAAAGCTCTCAGCGCTAATAAGCTTGTCAACAGCAAGTTGAGGAACTTGTTAGCTGCTCAGCTTAGCACAGTTGCTAGTGGGACATTAAGTTTATTTTAACACAGTATATACAAAAGATGTATTGTCTCATAATAGCTGTCCTCAAATAATTGCTTTTTTTTATTACATTGTAATAAATTACATAAATTCTGGTGTAACCAAGCCTTAAGGCTCACTAACTGACACATATCATGTTTCTTTAGCTTTTACAAAAATCACAAAAAGGGTAAAAACAACAGGTCGTGGTTTTACAGGGGGTTAAGTACAAGACTATTTATTGGCCTGAAGCAGTGACTTCCTGGAGTCTTGTCACCACTGTGGGCAGACATTGTATTTTATGGGTTAGGGTTAGGGTTGGAGAGGTACTGCACAGTTAAAAATGTTTTATTAGGGCCCGAGCACCGAAGGGCACCGATGGCGGTGCGAGGCCCTATTGAAATTCAAATGTTTATTATTTTTCTTCATCTTCTCCTTCTTGTTTTTCCAACACCTAAATAAATCGCATTTTAGGCAACCTAAAGGTGCTCATAAACTCATGAAAATTTGCACACTCCCCCAAAGTTGGGCGTGCAACAATGGCTCTACAGCGCCACCTAGGTACAGGTTTTTGGATGGTCCCCATTGGCCATAGTTTGACCTACTCAAATTGTCATTGGAGAGATTATGTAACATGCCAAGACACACAAAAAAGCCTCTTGGAGCCATGGTCTAACTCCAACAGGAAGTCTGACATTTTAAATTAAAAATTACATTTTGGCACGATTTTGGCCATTTCAAGGCCTCGTATTTGAACGAACTCCTCCTAGAGATTTGATCTGATCATCTTCAAATTTGGACTGTACAATCTAGAGACATGGGCGATGTTAAATTGCGACGCTTTTAATTTTCATCAGAGAGCGTGGCCGTGGCGGCGTGTTGAATTTAAATGTTTCGACAAGAAACAGGGGGTGTAATTCAGCTGTAACTCACACATACATTGTTGAATCAGGCTCAAATTTCACATGTTTGATTGTAGTCCAGGTCTGAACAAATTTATACAACAATATTCATTTATGGATATAGCGCCACCTGTTGGTGACAGGAAGTGTCATGTTTTACATTATGATAGCTTTCTCCGAAGTGGTTGAATATATTCACCTCAAACTACATGTGGATGATGTCAAGGCCTTGGTGATGACATTTGACAATTTCAACTTTTCATCAGGGGGTGTGGCCGTGACGGCACCCATGACTGGAAACGTTGCTCTAACTTATGTATACATGGTCTGAGCTGCCCCAAATTTCATTGGTTTAATAAGATTTCCGCCCTGAACACATCTACCTTTGAATTTGTTGCAATGAGCAATAGCGCCACCTAGATACATTTAACGAAGTATGTTTGCAATGTTTTGCAATGAAACAGGAAGCAGCTGCTGATGGGCTTGCAATGCTCAGAAATTAACAAAATTTGGCAAATTGATCAGAAGTGGTAAAATCTCACAAGAAATGTCAGTCTGAGGACTGCGTGTGATAAGATGGCTCCATAGAGCCCCATATAAAGATTCAAAGAAGCAGTCAGCAGTAAACGTTTCAAGTATATTGTTGAACTTCACAGTCCATGTAATGGCTTCTAAGGCTCACGTGTTTTTTGCCCGGTGTCAATCCCGTCTGCCTGCCCTGACATGCCAGCCTCCCCCAACGGGCGCTGCGGAGATGCGAGGGCCCGTCCAATGCTGCTTGCAGCTTTAATTTATTTTAATTTTTTGCTGCATTTTGTGATGAAACACTTGAATGGTGCAGTTAATATTAACATTTCTTCCTAAATATAAAAAAATGGCTTTTTATGGCTTCAAAACTACTCAACATGCCATTTCCTGTATAAGATTAGCCTTGGCTTTGTAAGCCTAGTACTGCTATATAGGTAACTGGTTGGGACTCCTCTATAGAGGAGGTGGCTTCAGAGATGGCTAAGTCTGGGAAGTAAGTCATTTTCAAATACATGCTGATCAAGACTCATCCTTATAAATACAGAGCACAATAGTTTATTCCAACATCCGCTAACATTTGCCCTTAATGTTAAAATTATGGTACCACTGAGGGACTTATTGATTATAGTGGAAGTCTAGTGCAGACACGAACAGTCTGCATATGTTACGTGTTCAGCCTGTCAGAGATTGCCTTCACCCTGAAAAATTTGACTTCGGGCTTTACTGGGGCTAGAGCCAATGGCTCAAATTGTCATGGCTTGGGACCACCATGGTCCTCTGCCACACCAAAATTTCTGGAGGGGAAAAGAGCCTTCTGTGATCTGGCACCTCTCTGTTCTTCTCTGGCCATATTACTGAGCAATTCCTTGCAATTCCCCCATTCTATTAAGTTAAACTTTATATCATTTTTTAAAGATTTTTTTTTTAGTATCTAACATTTTACTCACTTTTATTCTTAGAACCTTTAGGGACCTGAAAGTTTTAAAGTAATTAGCATTTCACAAGAAAAATATGGAGAAAAGTTTGAAAAAAAAAGATATTTTGTCCCAGATTTTATTCCCCTTTGTTCTTTTAATCATCTCAGATTTATCTCAGATTTCATCTCAGATTTATCTTGGGACTGCCTGTGAGGTCCCATCCACAAGTTTGGAAAACTCAGTAAAAATCAGTCATGGAATATTATTAATAAATGATAACTGATCCAGTGAGACCTTCAAAATACTAGACATACATAAGCTACATGTCAGAATAGAGTTGGACATTGTAACCAGACATTACACTCTGAGTCCATTCAGATGTTTGTGTTGGTGGTGTGGGGGTCTGGTTGTGTGGAGCTCGGCTCCCCAGAGGGTAGTGGGGGAAAAATACTTACTGGGGTCAGCGTAATGCTGTGTCACTCTTTCCTTGCAGAGCAACTTTGAGAAAATCCTCTCCAGTTTCCCCTCCAGGATGCAGCAGCTGGCAGATCAGACGTCATGTTGACCTGAGAACCCCTAACGGAGGAAGAGTCTCTGTGACTCAGCTCCCAGGAGTGTCTGTGAATGTCAGTGAGGGAATTTTCTGGGAAACGCCAAAAAAAGAAAAGAAAGAAAGTTTGGAAATGTGTGTCAGCAGAGCTTATTTTTCATTCCCTATTTTTCTGTCAAGAGGATTTCAGAATACATTATTAAGAATTACAGATTAAATAAAGAGAACTGTTCAAATATAGAAGTGGTATTTTAGAGTTTGAGAGTAATTACAAAACCCCATTAAATTAGAGCAGAATTCCCACATTTTAATATGACTACAAATGCAATCATGAACTCATTTACTGATCTTAAAATGGATGAAAGTTGAACACTTTTTGTGTCATGACCCACTTAAAATTTCAGCACTATGACACTAACTTTTTAAATTCATATGATCCTGATTATGATTTGGGTCTGTTGTTCATATTTTGGTTTAGCTTAGCACAGAATGAAGTTAGAATAAATTACTTTGGTGAATTTGATTAAGAAAATCTTAACTCAGGCATCTCATGGTCTTATTTAACAGATGGAGTTCAGCTGTAGTAGGTTTTCCTTGAAATGTGGTTGAAAGCTAAAAAAAAAAGCTAGTAAGTGGTCAATGAGTTTTTCATAAAATTAGAAGAAGACTGAACCTCTCCTTTGTTTAATGTTAAAGTATGGTTTTTATTATTGAGGTGAGGTATAATGTAGGTTTATATATAGTATACAAGTTCCAGCATTATACAGTTTTCATTGTAGAGTTTTTATATTTATATACCTTTAATAGAGGAAATGCTATTGGGCCATAAATACTCAAAGTGTTTATTATCCTGTGAGAATGAATGTGGTCATCAAATATCATGGAAATCTGCCTATGGGAACTCTTGTAAACATGTCCTAACGTAGAAGATAAACATAACTTGTGAAATAGATGTTTCAGCTCAAATAAAATCCTTGAGGGAAGTCAGAAGGTCATCAAAGACGTCCTCCCGGGGATCATGCTATCCAAAGCCAATTTAATGGAATCCAGCCATTACAGTGGTCTCTGAAGTCTTGGAAACACAACAGATGTTTCATGTTGGTGTTCAAAATGGAACCTGTGGTTCTGAGCTCTGGGTAATGACCAAAAGAATGAGATAGGGATTACAAACGGCCAGGATTACCGTCATAGGGTGGCTGGGTTTACCCATACACTCAGGATGAGGATCTCTGACATCTGGGAAGACTTTGGAGTGGAACCACTTCTTCTCGGGATAATCCAGTTGAGGTGGTTTGGGGATCTGTTTAGAAATTGTCAAGTTGGAGGCCTTACTGTGTAGGTTTACATCAATAATAATTGGAAGGAGACCACATGGTCTAACCCTAACCCTATACCAGTGGGATTGCTTGCCCTACGTGACCTGTAGACACAAAGGAATAGCCCAGGGAGTACTGAGGAAGTAGCTAAGGAGAAGGACTTAGCCGATGATATGCTTAGCCCTCTGCCACTGTGACCCAGACCTCAGATAAGCATCATTAAATAGATGAATGGGCGGTTAGTGCCAGGGGAAAGATCAGGAGGTCACCTACAAAACATACTGCAGATTTCAGGCTATTAAATTTTGTCATGAGCCGCATCAGTTAAGGGGGAGCTAAAACCATAATGTGGTGCTGGAGGAAAAAGATCAGGGCAGTCTCCAAACCATTGGAATATCTTCTGGGGACCATGAAATGTTCATACCTAATTTGATGGTAATCTGAAAAAAAGCATGTTGATAGTCCAATTTACTGGCTAACATTGTCATTAGGCACTAGTCGGCAAAATTTAAAGGTATTCTGTGAAGGTGTTTCTGTTTGCTTGTCTCAAAAATATGAGCTAAGTTTGACAGGTAAGTTGACAGTGTATAGAGTGTAGTTTTTTTTTTTGAAAACATGTTTTTATTGAAAATATGTATAGATTATACATCATCAACATTTGTTCCACATTCATGTGGACATCAACGCCTCTCCTTAGCACTTAATTATTATTCCTTGGCCTAGGAAGAACTTTCCAAAATTTACTGGATATTCTAGGCCCAACATATTGAAAGAATGGAGTCCATATTTAATAAAATAAGTCAACTCTGCCCCTAGACCAGTAGGTTAAATATTCCACGGGTAAAAGGTCAAAAATTACTGTGTACCTCTCTGAAACTGTGGGTGGTTTATTTGAGGTCCATTTTAGTAAAATGTTCTTGCATGTAACAAAAGTTAACACATTCAGCAGTTTTTTACTGTAATTCCCCCTAATTTTCAAGTGTGATATCCATAACAAATAACATAGAGGATCCAAATCCAGTTCTTTGTTAAACACCAAATTCAGTTTAAAGCTACCTCCTTTTGGATTTTGAATAAAACTTCTCACTTGAGTTTATATTTCAAAGTCAGTTGGTCAAAGGATATCATTCTGTCTCCCTCAAATAAGTTCTTTAAATTTCTAACACCTGCATTTTCCCACAGAGAAAAAACATTGTCTGTCATCCCTGGAGCAAAATCTGTCTTTTTGTGTATTGGAGTATATGGGGACAAAACGCCCATTCTTTTTTCATATCTTTTAATCATGTCCCAAGCCCGCATTGTAGACTTTATGATGAAATTACCTTCTGTGACTCCTGACTCTTTCCAGTTCAGAATGAAAGGGAGACTAGCTAGAGTTAATGGTTTTCCCAAATGAAATGCTTCAATATCTAATCACACTGAATCCAAATCATTTTGCACCCAATATGCCAGGTACCGAAATTGAGAAGCTAAGTCGTATAGTTTGATATTGGGGACTGCCATCCCTACCTTGTCTGATGGTAGTTGCAGTTTAGCCAGTTTAAGTCTTGGTCTCTTGCGGTTCCAGATAAATGTTCTAAACCAATTGTTTGCACTCTCAATAGTAATATTATTTAGTGGGGTTGGAATCGTCTGAAATTGATAAAGAAATCATAGAGTCTAGCTTAAATACAAGTTAAATCTAAATTAAATTGTCATTTATTTCTTGTCACTTCAACAGGCTCAGAAGAGGGAAACTTGACAGATTGGAGAACTAGTTTGCTTTGATGCTAGCTGGGAAGGCAGTAGTTCATATCCACAAAAATTAGGCTTCACGTTGTTTCTGTGGGACTGAGAAAACAGGCCTAATTCCATCCATATTGCTGCAGTTAACAGGAACTGAACAGCCAGCGGAATAAAAGCACAGGCGCAGTAATCGTTCCATGTGTCCCTCGCTGGTCATTTGAAGGCATTTTACAGCTTCACACTGAAGGCATTGCCCAACATTTCAGTGGAACATGTTAGTTTAAGTTACAGAACATGCAGTACATCATGACTCTGTGCATACACTTGATGTTTCCTTCAAGGCCCTTAACATTGTCACCAGAATGAAATGTGTCTACAACAGCTTGTATTTAAATTAGAAAAATGTCTTTGGCAGAAGTTTATGTGTGTCATCAGCATAGATAAAAAATCTATTATCATGAAGTGAATCATTATGTTTTTTGTGTATTCTCCTCTTTTGAACTCTTCCACAGATTGACATGAGTAATTTCTTCCCCAGACCATAAATGAGGAGGTGGGGGGTGAGGGAGCAAAATGATGGAGGTGCTATGAAGCCTGATGGTCTTCATCCGTGTGGGAGGGACATTCCAAGTGGATGATAGTGGAGGTTTTATAATCCTGTTCCTATCAGTGATGGATTTCACAGACGATCACTGTCTGCTGTTCACTGCTGTGCTGTCACAGAGGAACCGGATGACAAGTGGAGGAGTTGTGGTCTTCCCCTTCCCACCCCCCCTGTTCCCCAAAGAAGCATATGTCCTCACCAAGTAGTGTGTAATAGCAGCAGTTGGTCCTGGTTTGAATTTAATGGATTGACAATGTTTCAGCACAGTAGATGTAATGTAAAAAAGATGCTTTTCATTTAAATATGTTAATATAAATATATTAAACATACATATCAAGTGTAAAATATAGTTTTGTGAATGGCTGCTGACTAAGGCTTGTGTTAGTTAGTTACAGTTACTGTTGCTATCCCTGCCAAGCTTTCCAGTCCAGCATGATGATAAATCTACCATTTCAAATTATTAGTACATTTGTAAGATGGTTCCTTTTGTATTTCCCGCTTGTTTTAACAATAATTTTGTGATTCTTTATCACAAAACATATGCTACATAATATATAATATATACATAATACATAAATGATATAGTACCAAAAGACCCATGCTGAGCTATTCACTCCTAGCATGCTATGGAAAACTGTATTAGATTATTATTTTGTTCGAACGTTTGCATATTTGTGCCCATATTTTCAAGCCATATGTCTTGTGAGCATTACACAATTTCAAAAAACATTATCTTTAGCTGAGGTTACCACACCATACTATGGTAAACTGGCTATTTTTTTTACAATCTGCCAACCCCACCTCCAACCCATAGACTGTATAAAGATGGCAGTTTCCCAAAAGTGAAGGCAAAGCAGCTCAATTGCCCCCCTGGTGGCTGGCTGCAGTATAGGTCACAAATCCTGCCCCTTCCATATTGTCATGTCAAATAAATTTTTCCCAAAGATGGTTTCTGTCATTTTAGGTAATTCTTATTACCCTGATGTACACTACAGGCCAAAAGTTTGGAAGCAACTTCAAGTTTCTGTTCACAATGCCTTTCTTAAAAACCAGCATGAGTTATATGTATTTTGGGATGTATTTACTGCATGATCAGACTTTGCTTTCATTGATATGCACCATTTTCCTCAATTTACCTTTAGGTATACATTGATGTTACCAGACAATTGCTGAATAAATGTCAACAAAAGAAAAGAAGGGCTTAGTTTTAGGGTCGAGAAGATTTGCAAGAGTCACAACTTCAGTGCAAAAGTTAAAAAAAAACAAATCACAGTTTGCATTATTCACTTGAACTCTTTGGCTTTTGGGAGTTGCATACAAAAATCCCAATAACCCCAACTGAAAGAGAAATTGCAAAATGCCTAATGGTGTCCAACAAAAATGTATTCTGATAAGTTACTCTTTATATAATAATCATGTTTATTTTGTTTCAAAGTATACCAATGAAAACTATGATCTTTTTTGTACAAATTTGATCTTGCTTCCAAACTTTTGGCCTCTAGTTTATATTATGTTCACGTGTTTGCTTTTCTGAAAGTATTAATGTTTCTTCACTTTTTGGCTATTTTGGCTTTTATACAGCGGGAGGAAGTGGAGAAGTGTCGTGCATCTTTACACACACAGTCTATGCTGCAACCACACAAACTAACTACAGACATTCATGATGTACTCCTTTAACTAATGCTTGGTTACCACTGCAGATAGTAAGCTAGTTAGGACATGCAAACAATTGTAGCTTAAGTGAGGGCAGATTTCTTACACTTGTAAGTACATCCTCTTGTGTGTTTGGTTTTGTAAAGGATTTGTAGAGAACTTTAGTCAGTACTAAGATTCCTAAGCTATGAGTGGACAATTGCTGTTCACTGGATGGGTTTAGTCAACGGTCAATTAGCAACTTCAACCAACACTTATTCAATAATTCATCTGATATTGCTGTGTTTGGCCCCAGTCAAAACAAGTCTGATTCATGATGCTCTTTGCTTGTCTTGTTTCAACATGAAGTGAGCAAAATCCAAACACAGCATAATATCCCTGTAATTTACTCTAACTACTGTAATTAGAGCCAGGTTTTTTTGAAAGAAGATTAATCATTATTTTTTAATGGTCTATTAAATCTTCATCTGAAAAACAAAGGTCCTTTCTTCTCATGGTCTTACAGTTTGGAAAGATATCCTGGAGAAGCACACACCAGGCGCAGAACTGCATTTCTGTTGAATTATCTGCCGTCATGGAATTAACAAAGTAAAGATTAATCAGATCAGTTCAATCCTGCTGTACTTTAATATAAAACTGTCAAACTTTTCGTCTTTTTATGACTTGTGAGAACAAAGTCAGTTGCTTTAAGCATATCCTGATGTTTCTCTTCACTTTGTCTCACAATGTTAAGCACATATTTTTTAGGTAATCACATGCTGACATTTTTGCATGATTCTGGGAAAAATGCCGCCTCGTCATCTAATGGAAACTCAATTACTGGTTTAAACTGATTGAGTCTGAGAGCCTATGTCATATTTACTGGCAGTTTGACCATTTTGCCAGAGTTAATCAAATTTTCTGTCTAAAAGTTTTGCACTGCCGCTGAGTAAAATAGTCGCATCATTGTCTGATCCCATGATGCTTTTAGAATTAATCATGAATGGAGGGTTTTGATGACGCTGTTTCAGTGGTTCTGGTTTTACCCTCAAATGCATTTAAATGGCACCACTCAACAAATTATTATACGGTAAAAGGAATGACTCTGAGTTTCTTCCCAATTTGAACATTGATTGGATTGTGTTTTGAATCAATTTTATCCTGCGTTAACTGCTTTTTTACTCAACAAATCCTATGAAAAGACCATCAATCATAGTGCTCATTACCTTCAGCACAGACACTGTAGTTTATTTAGTCCCACATACACCATCTAGTTATCATAAATACTACCAAATACACTTTACAAATACAAATACACTTACCAAATGTATATTAATTCACAACTGAAAAAGGTCCTCATCATATACACTATTTATTTCTATTTGAATAAAGCTTGCTAAAAAACACAATGCCCAGCTGTTGTAGGTGGTGACTGAGCTAATTAAAGGAATTGAAACTACATGTTTGTAATATTTTTTTATGATTTAGTGCCACAGACAAGATAGGTTTGGTCAGAAAGTACTGAGAGACAAACTAACCAGCTAAAAGATAGATCAACAACTTCATCTGTTACAGTATAGCATGTGACTATTTTCTTTTTGTCTTTCTCTCTCTCTCTCTGTATATTCTCTCATATGAAACATCTGTTCTACAGTATATTATTTGCATTTCTTCACCCTTAATCACTTTCTGCAGCGCTTCACTGTTACTGTCCACATTTATTGGACATATCCAGTGTTTAGGTGGTTGTGGTATGGCGTAAAGGCACCGTATAGACAATTCATCCAACAATCACCTGAAACATAATCTTGTCTAAATTAGAAATGGCTATCTTCACTCTCTCCAGCAGATCTTCACTCATCAGTATAGCATGACAAGTAAGATGATAACATGTGGTGTTCCATCTCTAAACCCCTCAGGCTCTCCCATTGTTCCATCACAATTCATGTATTTTAACGTTATATCCATCATGACTAGAGCTTTGGGCCAAACTTTACTGTAGCTAGGGGTTTGTTTGGGTTCATGGGGCTTATTCATTGCTTTCTGCATAGGTTATGACTTTGTCTTCACACTTTTAGAATGTATGGCTCCAAACTTTCCTCTGCTCCGGCAGAATTTAGTTACAGGCCAGAGACTCCCAAAAGTGTAGGCGATTTTCTCGTCTGCAAACCTCCCAAACCTTGCTTATGGGTTTAATGCTTCCTTCTGGACTGTCTTCACGGCAGTTCCATTCAGGAGGTTTGTTACACAACTTGTCCACTGAAACTGATCCCAAGTCATTCAACATGTCCTGGTGACTTTGTGGTTTAAGGTGTGCACCATATAAAAACTGGCTCTAAGCCCACAGTATATCATGTGTCCCTCCAATATTTCTTGTTTCTCTCTCCCTACTTTAACCTGTGTGAAAAGAAAAAAAAGTGTAACCACTGATTATTTTTGTAGAGAATATCTTCATGTCCATGCAACAGCAAGAGGCTGCGCTCCGTGGTTGAGTAACTTGGACTGAGCAGTTTCATGGGCCTGACCTTCTTCTTCTTATTTTGTGGTTTTTGTAGGCCTGTTTAGCTACTACTTGTAGAAGCATGATCCAATCTGCAACTGCCACCTTCTGCTGTATTGTTTTCATGCACCAAAGAGGCCAAAGTCATGAAAAAGTAATCAGCAAACTTAAAGCCACATGCTTACATTGCTGTCAAGACCAGTTTTTATACCAGTCTTACTGCAAGCCAAAGCATGTTAAATGCAATGAGTACTTAAAGGAATGATTTGCTTTCTTGCAGAGAGTTACATGAGGACATTCATACTCATGTGTGTATGCCAAATATGAAGATGCAGAAAAGAGAGAGTTTAGCTTAGCATAAAGACTGGAATCAGGGGGAAGCGCTAGCCAGGCTTTCTCCAACTGTAACAAAAGACTCCTCTGAAGCTCACTGATTAACAAGTCATCTCTAATTTGACAAGATAACTTTTAGCATAGTTTAGTGTTTGTACAGTTTTGCTGACTTTCAGTGCAAGGGTGTGGCTTCATACTAAGCAGATAGACATGAGTGTAATCAGTCTTCTCATCTAACTCTTGGCAAAGGCTTTAGGAGTTAATGATGCTGCCAGCGTAAAAACAGTGATTACACTGAACAAGGGTGTGTGTTGGAATTTCTCCACTTTGGAAAAGATGATTCAGATTTGGGCTTTGGTTTTTGTCAGTGACAGCCAGAATATTGGAGATTGAGTTTTCAGCTGGAGGTCATGAGGCAGCACGTGGCTAAATACATGGCATCCTGACTCCCATTCATCATTCATGTTCTGGATCCACTGCCATATTTATTCAACCTATCTATGAAAGCGCACCACTGCCCATGTGTTCTCCATTACCCAATGCTAGCCTAGTATTTAAACTACGTGACTAAAGGTTGGGTCAAGTTTTGGCAGATTTCTTGGGTTTTATTTTGCAGTTTCCTCCACCCCATAAGGTTTTACCTAGTACAGTAGGTTGTCATGGTTGATGCCCCTTCTCTTGTTCGGCCTCAGTAACTCTAGATAAATAGCCACTAATAGCTTCATAGTAACCAAACACTAAATTTAATCACAAACAAAACTCTCTACCTCATTTATTCAAAGTAGTTTAATCTTTGGACTACATAAAGCACAAAAACAAATATGAAAATGACAGGTCTGGATTCAGAATGCAAGCACATGCAACAACCTTTTTCCCGGGACCAGGTTTTAAACCTTTCATGTTACGCTCCTCCTGATGGGTTGGGATATACCTGATTTGTCATTGATTGATTATCAATTGATCATCATTGATCATCAAAACGCATAAATAACTGAGAGCCTGTGATTGGTTATCAATTAAATGGCATTACACTTCTACTCACTTGAAAGCGCAGTTACCCGAAGAGGTTTTCTTTCTGTCGCTAAGCAACACACCTGTCTGACTGAACTTTATCCCTGATTCCTGTGGAAAATGACAGCGTTCCAGAGAAAGACCTTCACTGCCTCTCCCTTGTGATTAAAAGTGTTAATCGGCAAACTTCCCAGCTCTGCACAGCAAAATGACCTTGGTTCCCATCATGTTTGTGTGTTGCTATCCTGATCTTAAGTTTAAAAAAATGAAACACATCTGTGTTTATTCAGATAATATGGTTGCTTTGATTCCAGAAAACACATCTACGGTTATTGATTATATATGTAACAGTTTCCTTCAACATTAGTTCAGAAACAATGTGATGGAAGTGTACCCCCTCACCTTCACTTAAGTCTCTGTATCGTTAGATAATAATCACTTTTCTGTCGTCAATAGGTTCTTGATGTGATGTGAAGGTAAGATTTCAGGCTTATCCTGGAAATTCCTCTTAGGTAATCGGCCTCCTGTATTATTTTACAAGAACACCTGCATACAGATCCAGCTTCAGGACAGGATGATTTCATTTTCCTGTCTACAGATTAATGGATATTGGATATAATGGATATGATAAAAATGTCTAATCCTACTCTCCCATAGAACTTTCTTCATCTTTCTAGAAAGCCATCATACCCTCAAAGACCAAGAGAATGATTGTCTGTGTTTTAAAACTGTCATGTTGGCAAGATTTTCTGTAGAGGATCCTAGAGGATCTTAGGCTTCTTGTTTGAATGATGGTGGTTTTACCTCAGCATACCATCAGCACCATCTGCTCAAGGTTTATTTTAAACAAGGATGTGATGTGATATGTTGTGTTCAAAGGCAGTTCGTGACAGTGGTGATCTGCTGGGTGATTCCCAGAAGAGGATCTTCCTCCAACCTGTAGAAAATACCCTGTCTGTCTCATTGGGACCTCTTTGTACCTTTCCAGATTTAGGGTCTTGTTTAAAAACTGTGTCCATAAAAGAAAGTAAAATGCCTGACATCTACTGAAAACTGAAAGGAAACACCCCCCATATTTAAACACACGTCAACACAAGCTTCAACAACCTACTTCTGTAGTTCACTGCAAACATTTTTCACAGTACTCCAAATATATCATGATTATAACATAGATGCTAATATTAATCTTTGATAGAGAAGTAATTGATAGCAAATGTTTGGATATCATTGTCATGCCAAGATATATGACAGTTATATGGCAGTAATTCGACAGCATATTATGGACAATTTTCCCTTAAAAGTGATTTTAGCAGCACAGATTGATGTTAAGCAGCAAAGGAACAATAAGTCCATTGAATATGACTTACTCTGATCTCTGAGGAGTGTGAGCATTTACGCAATGTGCACTGCAAGTTGGAAATGACCTAAAGTCCGGTCCTTGGATGCACTACGCCATACAGACATCTTTAACCTCTGTAAGGAGTTCTTAATTATTAATAATATGTGCAGCTGCTTTCTTTGGAAGCCAACATGGATGCAGAGAGACCGCCTGGTTGGTTTATCTGCGAGTCAAGGCTGAGAGTTTGCCTAAGTGTCCTTCTGAAGTGAGTCAGCAGGCAGACTTCCACCAGAGCGTGAGATCCTCTGGCTGTGAGCCACACTGTTCGGGCCACTGAGGCCAATTTTACAATGACGGCCACTCAGACACTGTTGTTGGAGGAACAGTGCTGCCTCTAAGCAAATGGGAAAGTCCAGTTAGCCAGAGTGAGTGTGTGTGTGTGTGTGTGTGTGTGTGTGTGAGAAGGAGATTAGTCACACATAAGGATTTGTCTCCCATCCAGCTGCCAGCTCTGCAGACCATCACTGCTGTCCCCAAACCACAGAGGATCACTAAAGCCACAGCAGTGACAAACTATGCAGAGTGATGAAATTCAAAAACAAAAACACAACATATTGTTGCCATTGTTGCCAAACTACAGAGTAATACAAAATGTCTAAATGTTATCAGTGTCAATTCTACACTGAAAAAGGTCTCTATAGACCCTCCTCATCACATCTCTGTATCAGTCCAACACTGTTGGAAGAGAAATTTAGTCAATGTCAATAGGTACGTTTTCGTCCTCTAGTTTGTAATGCATCTTCAATTTGCGCGTTAAACAACCTCAGTGGAAATGCCAGAAGTTCAGAAGAAAGATGGAAAGAAAAGAATGATCGAAAAAGCAAAAAGGCTCAACAAATTCATTTGAAAAATGAATGTCATCTCATGTGGGAATCATCAAATGAGTGCTATGATGTGTGAAATCTTGTAACATCCTCTTGAAATTAACCATTAACCATAAACAATCATTGTGTGTTGCAGAAATGGAATATAATGTTCAGTTTACATTTCATTAGAATATATTAATCTGAAACTAAGAATCATGTTTTTGTTAGGTAAGAGTGAGATAGGGAGTGGGTCCTCCTACAGTAGCCCAGAATAGACAAACCTAAAACTGGCTCAAGAGAGGGCCATTTGGGTTTTTACACTGACATGACAGCCACCAAAGATTTTCTTACATGCTTGGAGAGGGAGGGGTGAGGGGTATTCAGTTGGTTGAAATCTGCAACCTTGCTCTATCTCTGCCACTAAATCCTACACATTAGTCCTTTAAAGGTACCCATGTTGAGATTTTGATTGAGTTGATTGAGTTTTTTATGAAGGGATCTCAATTTTTTTTAGCACAAATGAGGCTGCATGTGAGGTGATACGAAGTCCTGGCATTATTGCAAAAAAGAAGTACAGCACTGCACCCTCAAAGGCAGTGAAGAAAACAACTACATCCTAGCCAACATTAATGTCATTTTCAAATATTCTAAAAACAATTATAAGAATCTTATCAGGGAACCAAAAGACACCTAATGTGTCTTTTAGGCATCAACATTATACACATTATATATATACATTGTGCTTTTCTTACTATGACAAGTCAAAATGAGAAAGGCCTCTTGTATTTCGTTAAAATGTGTATTTCAGACTTACCTGCAGCAGCCTTAGCTTTAGCTGCCTGCCTGTAATGCCGTTAGGGTGTAATATGCTACATCTGTAATCATTCATCACAAAAAAATGAATATTTCATGAGCGTGTGACACATACAAGTGTTGGGCTGCTTTCTTGATCAGCAGTTTTTGTTGGAAAAGTAAGTGGAAAGTATCGAGTAAAGGCTGAAATCTCTCCAGTGCAAGCAAAAGCCTCTCTTGTGCAGCAGGTTTTAACATCAGGTAACATCAGCAACATCAATAATAAAATCAGGAGTTTGGAACTGTTAGGTCACCGGAATCAAATCAAATTATTTCCACTGGCAGATTGAGAAGGATGAACTGTACAAAATGTTGCTTTAAAATGTAAGTCCAATTGATGCTCAAGCTAATTATGCTTTATGGTTGACATATAGCAGCAAATACAGTCCTTAAATTCGTCTGCTCTGGAACACTTTTGGGAAGACAGCACAAAGTTTACACTCAGTTATGAACGATGGAACGAATTATGATGATACAAAAACACTTTGCCTTACAGTAAGCAAAACGCAAGGTAGGAAAAACAAACTTGGTTGATTTGCACTAAAGGGAAGATTTGTAAAGAGACACAAGAGTCTTCTTTGAATGCACTCTCACTACTCACAGTCCATTTTGTTTGTCACTTCACCAAATAACAACCTCTCAGGCCACAGGAACGTCAGCGATGTTCTTTCTTGGGCCCTTTTCCTTTAGTACTGCGTTTAATAGGATTCTTTGTCAAATGTAATGTCTGCTTCCTGTTAAACTAGGTTGCCGTGAACAGTCTGCCTTTGCGCTCTGCAGAGGTTTCGCACCTTTAAGTTGTTATTGATTTATTTATTCACGGCCTGAGAAGTCTCCCATGGCTGCTGTGAAGTAGGTACAGAAAATGGGATCCTCGTCTGTGCAGTCAGGCACTGTCTGCTTCAATTAGAAATGTTCAAACCATAGCCGGAACTTTTTCCACTGTTTGCTCTACATCCACTCACATTTTCCATCTGCTATGAAAGTTTAAGTTCCAGTGTTCAGGAGCAGGGAGACTTTCTTTTTGCTCTTTATTCAGGTAGACAGGGAAAAAAGGCTAGAAAATCTGTCAGTTGATATAAGAATGCTGTATTCACTTTTACATCTCACACGAGCCTAAATGTAATTACAAATTTATATAAAGTGTTAGCTAGGTCTGATACTTGATAAGTGTTATATTACCCTAGATTGTGAATCTTGATTGGATTTTAAAGAAAATTTAGATATGTCCAATGTATTTCTGTTACTTTAATAAAATGGTGATTTTTCTTGGCCCAAACTTGCATGCTTCCTTATAAGGCACAGATGTGTATCTCACATTTTTACAGCATTTGTCCTCTCTTTCCACCCTCTTAAAACATCCAAATGCTCATTTATAGATGCTTTGTAATTACCATCTATCACATTAGGTTTCAGGAAAAACAAATATGAATCATTGGAAACCTTTAAGACATCCTCTTGTGTCATTTTCCACAATCATTCCAGTAAAACCTCGTTTTTTTGGGGGGGGGAACCAGAAATAGCAAAAGAGTGAATGTTTCTTTGGAACCGATCTTACATCTTGATGTCAAACTAAGCAGGGGTGTTTTGTATGATTTGGGGTTTGCTTTCTGTCAAGCATGGCACCAAATGAACCACGGGGCACATGGTCTTCATTCATTCTGCTCTTTTGGTATCTATAACTATCACATTCCTGGTTTCTTTTATTTCTATTTTAGGCAAATTTGAGTTTAGTTTGAGTTACGTGATTTCTGTCAGAGACCTTTATCACAAAGGATACAGTGCTATTTGCTGCATGAAGGGTCATATATACTTTTTTCGAAAGAATAAAGTGAAGGTGATTCGTAATGATTACAAGACAATGACACAGACAGTAAAAGAAGCATTCTGCAGTAGTTTCAAAGTAAAAACAGAGGCCAAATTATGTGTTTTGTTGTACAAGTTTGACAAAAAGAGAAGTGCAGTTTTGTCTGGCTGTCATAGATTGTAGTGCTGCAATGTCCTGTTTGACCTGTACAGTAGATGATAAATGCTGTACTCAAATGTCTGGGAACATGGCAATGATGCAAAAGGAGAGAGACTATGAACTTACTCCGGTGGGTAATTACATGCAAACCAATTCCTGTTTCACTCAGTGGGTCTGGACATTTGGGGTTTCTCTTTGATGGAAAATTAAAAGGCTCACCCCAGCATTACACCATAAACTATGGGGGTACAATACCCACACTCCCAGAGTCACTGCCAGGAATCAGGATTATGTTTTTTTTGTTTCAAACCATAATGCTCTTGCTATTCTCTTTCCCAAATTAGCTGAAGCAACATTGAACAGAGGGTGAAAGATCACATTCTTCCAAGCCAATATCATTTAATGGCTGCACACAGAAGCAAGAGACAACCACAATTTTTTCCTAATTACTCTAAACCTCTCTTTGTGGGATGACACAAAGAGGGAGATTGAGGTTGAAGATCTGGCGCTGCTATATGCTTTTAGGGGAGAAAAAGGAAGAGGGGACCTCCCCCAGACAAGATAGTGATCATTTTTCCTAAATCCAAGGTTCAGCTGTGAACTTATATGCTTTGCTTCTTTCAATAAAACAGACACCACCTGTCTAAAAGGTCCTAATATATAATTAGAGACTTATAAAACTATTCATCACTCAGCATGAAGACTGAGGTTATCTGAGTCTAAGCAGAGCTAGCAGAGTTTATGGGAGCAGAAATGCTTAAACTGTCTTCCTGCTGGATATTTTGGATACATTATGTTACCCACAAGACTGTGAATGTCTTTAAAGCTGCTCTAATTGATATTTTTATATTAACAATGGATCAAATAACAATGCCCCCTCCTTGAACCGCCACCTTACTGTGGTGGAGGGGTTTGTGTGCCCGAATGATCCTAGGAGCTATGTTGTCGGGGGCATTACGCCCCTGGTAGGGTCTCCCATGGCAAACAGGTCCTAGGTGACGGGCCAGACTAAGAGCGGTTCACAAGCCCATCATGAAAAGAAGAATATCAAGGACCGTTACGTCGCCCGGATTGGCGTTACAGGGGCCCCACCCTGGAGCCAGGCCTGGGGTTGGGGCTCGCAGGCGAGCGCCTGGTGGCCGGGTCTTTGCCCACGGGACCCGGCCGGGCTCAGCCCGAAATGGCGACGTGGGCCCGCCTTCCAGTAGGCTCACCACCCGCAGGAAGGTCCATGAGGGGCCGGTGCAATGTGGTTTGGGTAGCAGTCGTGGCAGGGGGCCTCGACGACCCAATCCCTGGACCAAAACTCTGGCAATAGGGACATGGAATGTCACCTCGCTGGGGGGGAAGGAGCCTGAGCTCGTGCGGGAGGTTGAGAGGTACCGGCTAGAGATAGTCGGGCTCACCTCCACGCATAGCTTGGGCTCTGGAACCCAGCTCCTTGAGAGGGGCTGGACCCTCCACTACTCTGGAGTTGCCCAGGGTGAGCGGCGGCGAGGCTGGTGTGGGCTTGCTTATAGCTCCCCAGCTCAGCCGCCACGTGTGTTGGAGTTCACCCCGGTGAACGAGAGGGTCGCTTCCCTCCCCATGCCTTTCGGGTTGGGGATAGGTCTCTTGCTGTTGTTTGTGCCTCTACGGGCCGAACAGCAGTACAGAGTACCCGGCCTTCTTGGAGTCCCTGGGAGGGGTACTTGATAGTGCTCCGGCTGGGGACTCCATTGTTCTACTGGGGGACTTCAACGCTCATGTGGGTAGCGACAGTGATACCTGGAGGGGCGTGATCGGGAGGAACGGCCTCCCCGATCTGAACCCGAGCGGTGTTCTGTTCTGTTATTGGACTTCTGTGCTAGTCACAGTTTGTCCATAACGAACACCATGTTCAAGCATAAGGGTGTCCATCAGTGCACGTGGCACCAGGACACCCTAGGCCGGAGGTCGATGATCGACTTTGTTGTCATTTCATCTGATCTCCGGCCGTACGTCTTGGACACTTTCGGGTAAAGAGAGGGGCTGAGCTGTCAACCGATCACCACCTGGTGGTGAGTTGGCTCCGCTGGCAGAGGAGGAAGTTGGACAGACCTGGCAGACCCAAACGTATTGTGAGGGTCTGTTGGGAACGTCTGGCCGAGCCCTCTGTCAGGGAGGTCTTCAACTCCCACCTCCGGAAGAGCTTCTCACAGATTCCGAGGGAGGCTGGGGACATTGAGTCCGAGTGGACCATGTTCTCTGCCTCCATTGTCGACGCGGCAGTTCGAAGTTGTGGACGCAAGGTCTCTGGTGCCTGTCGTGGTGGCAATCCCCGAACCCGGTGGTGGACACCGGAAGTAAGGGATGCCGTCAGGCTGAAGAAGGAGTCCTATCGGACCATGTTGGCCTGTGGGACTCCTGACGCAGTTGACAGGTACCGGCAGGCCAAGCAAGCCGCAGCCCGGAAGGCGGTCCTGGAGGCAAAAACTTCGGGTCTGGGAGGAGTTCGGTGAGGCCATGGAGGAGGACTATCGGTCGGCCTCGAAGAGATTCTGGCAAACCGTCCGGCGCCTCAGAAGGGGGAAGCAGTACTCTGCCAACACTGTTTACAGTGCGGGTGGGGAGCTGTTGACCTCAACTGAGGACATTGTCGGACGGTGGAAGAAATACTTCGAGGATCTCCTCAATCCCACCGACTTGCCTTCCAGTGAGGAAGCAGAGGGCTGGGGACTCTGAGGTGGACTCGTCCATCACCCAAGCCGAAGTCACTGAGGTAGTTCGTAAGCTCCTTGGTGGCAAGGCGCCGGGGGTGGATGAGATCCGCCCTGAGTACCTCAAGTCTCTGGATGTTGTGGGGCTGTCTTGGCTGACACGCCTCTGCAACATTGCATGGAGGTTGGGGACAGTACCTCTGGAGTGGCAAACTGGGGTGGTGGTCCCTCTTTTTAAAAAGGGTAAAAAGGGGGACCGGAGAGTGTGTTCCAACTACAGGAGGGATCACACTTCTCAGCCTCCCCGGGAAGGTCTACGCCAGGGTACTGGAGAGGAGAATTCGGCCTATAGTCGACCCTTGGATTCAGGAGGAACAATGCGGTTTTCGTCCTGGTCGTGGAACAGTGGACCAGCTCTATACCCTCCACAGGGTGCTTGAGGGAGGGTTTATGGGAGTTTGCCCAACCAGTCCACATGTGCTTTGTGGATCTGGAGAAGGCATTCGACCGTGTCCCTCGTGGTATTCTGTGGGGAGTGCTCCATGCGAGTATGGGGTCCGGGGCCTTTGCTAAGGGCTGTTCGGTCTCTGTACGACGACCGGAGCAGGAGCTTGGTTCGCATTGCCGGCAGTAAGTCAGACCTGTTTCCCAGTACATGTTGGACTCCGGCAGGGCTGCCCTTTGTCACCGGTCCTGTTCATAATCTTTATGGACAGGATTTCTAGGCGTAGCCAGGGGCCGGAGGGAGTCCGGTTTGGGAACCACAGGATTTCATCTCTCTGCTTTTTGCAGATGATGTTGTCCTGTTGGCTTCTTCAAGCCAGGACCTTCAGCATGTGCTGGAGCGGTTTGCAGCCGAGTGTGAAGCGGCTGGGATGAGAATCAGCACCTCCAAATCCGAGGCCATGGTTCTCGACCGGAAAAGGGTGGCGTGCCCTCTCCGGGTGGGTGGAGAGGTCCTGCCTCAAGTGGAGGAGTTCAAGTATCTCGGGGTCTTGTTCACGAGTGAGGGAAAGATGGAGCGTGAGATTGACAGGCGGATTGGTGCAGCGTCCGCAGTTATGCGGTCGGTGTACCGGACCGTCGTGGTGAAGAAGGAGCTGAGTCGAAAGGCGAAGCTCTCGATTTACCGGTCAATCTACGCTTCCCACCCTCACCTATGGTCATGAACTTTGGGTAATGACCGAAAGGACAAGATCGCGGATACAAGCGGCCGAAATGAGTTTCCTCCGCAGGGTGGCTGGGCGCTCCCTTAGAGATAGGGTGAGAAGCTCAGTCACTCGGGAGGAGCTCGGAGTAGAGCCGCTGCTCCTTCGCATCGAGAGGAGTCAGCTGAGGTGGCTTGGGCATCTATTTCGGATGCCCCCTGGACGCCTCCCTAGGGAGGTGTTCCAGGCGTGTCCCACCGGGAGAAGGCCCCGTGGAAGACCCAGGACACGCTGGAGAGACTATGTCTCTCGGCTGGCCTGGGAACGCCTCAGGGATCCCCCCGGAAGAGCTGGAGGAAGTGTCTGGGGTGAGGGAAGTCTGGGCATCTCTGCTCAGACTGCTGCCTCCGCGACCCGGTCCCGGACCAAGCGGATGAAAATGGATGGATGGATGGACAAATAACAATGCAATGTAATCGTTCTGATGAGCCAACAGTAAATATCACATTGCTGCAGCTCTGCAGAGCGTTCTGATGTCGTTCAGCTTGTTGTTTTAGTTTAATGACCCACAAGTTCACCCTTCTGGTTCATTCTCATGGCTCTCATAAATGTTTATAGGAGCAGCAGGTAAACAGACATAGTGAAGCATTTAGCAGATAAAGAGCCAGATATTTCCCTCAGGAGTTAGGTGGAGACCCAAATTAAGCTAAAGGAGAGTAAATATTGGACTTACATTTTTCAGCTTATGTAAAATGTTAATGTTGCTCTCTAGCTGCTTGATTTGAAAATGAAAAACTGTATTTCAAGTCCACTATTTCAACTTAAAAGGTTATGATATGTTCACAATTTATTTACGTTGCCCCCAAGTCGAGGAGGGACCTATATATATCTGTTTGCAGCACAGCCAAGCAGACACTGAACTGAGAAAGTATGTTGTCATCCAACGTAGTAATAAAGAACTCATGATTGAATTACGCCATGACTGGCTTTGTCTTCCATATCACGTCCAGTGTGTGCATTCATCAATTTATGTTAATCCAATGTGCGTGGGTTTGTAATTTAACCAGACAGGAAAGCCAGGCTCTGCCAGTAACAATGAAAAATGCTTCATGGAAAGGGACTTACAGGATACCAATATATTGACTTGCTTTTGGTGAAAATATGTTTAATAGACACAATAAAATCCTCATGGAAAAGTTACTGTGTGTTAATATACTTACAACAGTATATTATATATGTACTGTATTGTGTATAATTCAGAATGAGATTGTTCCTCAAAAAACAGCATATCCTACTTTTGAGTCATAGATCCATGTGCAAATATTTTACCACCTCAGTAATGCTGGGGAAATGACTCAAGAACAAAAAGTTTTGAAGAGTCAGCTAAGTGAACCAAAACTGTTTTATTTTATGTGTCTTCAAAAGAATCTGTGACTGCCTCATATTTCCACAAGAATTAGTAAATTTTTGCCCTGGGTTTCTTGCTGTGTTTTGCACTGACCTTTTCCAGACAGTCATTTTGTTAGCTTGAACATTTAGACAATGGGAAAATCTGTCACAAACGTAATTACAGGCCATTACAGAAGTAGTTAACAATGAGAACCATTGCACCTCGGACAGAGGAATTCCTGGTGTTTTGGCTCCAACGCGGAGAATGAGAGGCATGACAAATCCTCTCTCTTTTTTTTCTTTGAACACTGTCTGCCCATTAACCACAACCACAAAAGTGCCACTCAGCAACATGTGAGCCTCGGTGCAGTTGTAGCGCATAGTCTGGGTTTAATGGTTACGGTGGCCTCAAAGGTTACTCAGCTGAACAAAGAACAACTGCAATGGCCCTGTTGGTGGTCTGAGCATAATTATTCTGTGACCTTTTGACTCTCACCTTGTTACATAGTATGAGGTCATCATCTGACATTGCTGAAATGGGTCTGTTTCCCGTAAAAAATTTCTACAAGTCTTGAAAATCAGAGATACCGTAATAACAGGAAACTTGGATGAAACACAGCAGACTACCACGGCTGACATATGATCTTTTTGTGTAAGTGACCAGCATGACAACCGTGCAATTATAGGTTTTGCAAAAATGTCAGCACCTCATTGCATTTGCATTCTGTGACAAGGATAAGGGGCTCGCAACTGTCTGCTATTTGCACTGGCGTCGGAGAGATCCTCTCAGTGTTGTACAAAGACCTAAATGTCACAGGCAGTAAAATCTAATACCTTCTCCTGTTATCGCTATTATGGAGGATTAGCGCGTGCAGTGATTGTGGTTTACATGCTTGAAGGGCTAAATGACCAAATGTTTCATCTGTTCAGAGGCTGCAGGAGCAGTGGTGATGCGTCAGAGGCTCGTTATTGTATCCGTCCTCACATGACATCATGTGTACATTCAGAGTGCGGTTAGCAGTCTGCTGGCTTTCAGTCAGCGACAGTGTCGGGGAATGCTTCTCATTACCCTGTGTAAATAACACATCCTGACTCACTCTTTAATTTACCATTAGGAAGGAGCTTGTAAGACTGAAAATAGCACAGATTGGTCAAATTTGTGCTTAAGTCGAGAGCAAACTCAATCAGCTTCCCTGCTCTGAGCTGTGGTTTGAGGAATGTCTAGTCTTGATTTCTTAATTGGGTTTTACACAGCCAGGTCTTTGAGGGTTAACTTAGCATCTGTTGTGCTGAAGCCAGTACTGAATGTTTTGTCGTGCACTCAGTGGGAAATAGATGTTAGAGTAAAAATACACCCTCAGACCTCAAATGACAACAGTAACTGTGCTTAATCGGTTTGTAATGTTCAGCGCATTACAGGAAATAGCTTTGTGATGAAGTGTTGTAATCTAGTTTTTTTTTATGGTTTACCCTTCATCCTGTACTTTTACAGTACTTTAACTTTCCAACATCTCCAAAACAACAAGCCAAAGATATATGGAGAGATATGATTGCAGCCTTCCCCCCTTACTTAGATAAGTTGGAATTTTCTCTCTCCTCTTAAAAGTCCTGGAAAGAAACATGGGAGGGGATAATGTGCTTTAAGACCACCAGGATGGCTCGGAAGTTGAATCTGAGACATTTCAACTCTCCACAAGTGACAATTATGAGTTACACTGAATGTGAAAATGTAATGTTACAGTAGAAGAACAATAGTCATTAAGTGAGCAATGTCACTCAGGAATGTTTTACAGCAATATTTACGTCAAGTTTGCTCATGTCATCTAACATTAGCCACCATGAGCCACTGTAAATACCAGACCAAGTAAGGCTGTAAGAGCAAAACGCCTGAGCGAAATAAACTGAGCAAGGGTGAATTTTATTGCTTATGAGTTCAACTTTTCATTTGCAAAAAGAAGAGGAGCATTATTTCCTTTATCAAAATGTACACAGTTTGGCTTTAAATGTCTGTTGTGACCTGTGTCCTTGCTTTTGTATGTTTGGTTGCAAGCCACAAAATAGACAATGGGCAATACACAATGGAGACTGTGTGGTTTATGGTACAGCACAGTGTCCAGTGACGATGGTAAGCGATCATTATTGATGGTAAATGCAGTGCAGACTCAAATATTTGTCCAGTTATTACTTAATATACAGTGGTAAACTAGCAGTAACAGGGTAACAGCCATGTGGAAACACAGAGACTGACCTAAATACTTTAAGATCTGGGGAACAATGAACAGGATATAGTTTTTAAATTTGAGCTTTATAATGAAAAAATAACTAAATAAATTCAGTAGTTACATGAAGTAGATGAATAATGAGCTCTGCCACAGTTGGTCTCACTGCTAAAGGATGATTTCAATTAGTGCAGGTGACAGCTTTCTACAGTGACCTAATATCAGGCTTTAAGGGCTCATGGGAATATAAAGTTTCATAACATACACTGAAGTCTTTCATTAGAAAGAAAACAAATGTAGCTCGGTTTAGAAGGGTGATTAATATGAACTCTAACTGTGCTTCTCATTGCAACACATTTTCAAGGACATTCCTTATTAAATGACATGTAAATGCTTTAACACATGGGTATTGAAATGAATATATTTCATTGGTCATTATTAAGCATTAACATTTCACTTTGGTCAGCTTTTCATGGGAGTGTGCACAGCCTTGTAAAGCCTCATATTCCACTGATTCACTGACTTCAAACAATGCTTTTGTTTCCTGGAACTTGATTTTATGGATGGAAATTGTTTTATAAAAAAACAGAACTGAGAGCTTGTGTGCAATGGCTCATTTCTGTGTTGTCTGGTGTTAACTTTATGGAGGCAACCATGACCACTTTCACTTCATCCACATCCAGTGAGTGATTATAACTTTTTCCTCGATGTATTTAAATGCACACCACAGACCTCTAAACAGTAACTTAATTTAAATTCAAGTGCATAAATTATTTTACATTTGTTTTTCTATCGGTATAGCCTGGCACCTTTTTGGCTGTTGAAAGTGCTAGCATTGTATATGATGTTACTATGTGAAATGAGTTGGAGGATTTAGACATAAAATGATAATAAAATACAATATACTATGAGTCAAGAACTATGGATAAAATCTATAAGACTGTTGTATGTAAGAAATTGCTCTAGAGTTTGAGAGGTTTTCCAGAATAAAGATGCTCAGACTTCTTTTGAGTGTTCTGTAACCGAAGCTGCAGTAAAACTAAAGGTGCCTTTGTTGGCCTTGCCCTGTTGTCCTTTCAAATGAACCACGAAACCACACTTTCCATGGTGCCGCTCTCCCAGACAGCCAGTTCTGCCACCGCCGGGCCCCACTACCTGCAGAGGCAGGATCTGAGGGCCATCTGGGCTTTGTGACTCATAATGTCCACAGCTGAGATGCCTTCCACGCACATTCATGGCTGAAGCAGTAAATCATTAAGCACATGCTTTACAGTACCTACAGTACTGTGTGCCTGTAAAGCTGCTGTTTGTATAGGAAGTTTGTAAGTGTACCAACATCAATACACAGCAAGCATTTTATACAAATAAGAGAGAGATGATTTACAAGAATTTCATAAAACTGAAACAACTTTTACATGTATTTGTTGGCTCAGGTAAATTATGAATTACAACATTACGTGGTATTTGTTTAACAAAACATGGTATTTGTTTAACAAAACAAATGCTACAAAAGTTTTTTTTACAATATATTTTATTGCCCTATGATGATTTTGGCAGGCAGGAATACCACAATGAGATTTATATAAGCAGCTCTTAATAAAAGTACTCACTCTCTTCTCATTCAACATTTACAAGACAGTTAATAATTTATATTGTTATCAATTATGTATAGTGAAAGAGCCAACTTTAATGTCATTGCCAGATAAACTCATTCTACCCACAATTCACGAGGAAACTGAAATGTTTGATAGTTGACATACTTGCAGTGAGTCTGCTTTTGGAGTGTCCAAACTTAAAATACCTCATAGCTTTTTCCTCTCTCTACTGTCACGCCTTGTTTTCTGACAACTGTACCGTCAGGACAGATGGTTATTTGGTCCACTAATTTAGTGACTCATCATTCTTCCACCTGTCTAAAAAACTCTAAAAGCCCCTTAAAAGTTCAAAGAGTGAAAAGTGACATCAGCACAGTGTTGCACTTCATGGTGTCCCAGTATACAGTAGACCACTGAAGGACTTAATGGAGGGTATGTATGAATTGAATGAATTACACATTAAGACTTAAGGTAACTTAATAACCTAACTTAATAATCTAACCTATCTGGGACGCTGTGATCTGCTGGACTCTGAAGACATGCTGCAGTTATAGAATCTCTGTAAACAGGTCACATTCAGAATACACAGGTTTACATTTCCATAATGTTTGGTAACATTATGGGGCCTTGAACTCCATCGAGTGGAAAGAAAATAATGCATGACAGATTCTCGCACCGGTGGAAAAAGATCTCTAAGTGTTGCCACATGTTCATGTAGACATCAAGCAGCCATCATGTAACAGGAGAAAGGCAGACAAGCGCAGATAGTTTCTGCTTTGCGGTTTGCCATAAGATTCAGAAATGAAACTACCATACTGCTCCCTGTGATTGCCAGGATGGAGAATCTGTGTCGGGGCCATTGAGAAAAGTCTGGGATGAGGATTGTGCACTCTGTGTAAATGAGCCTCTGCTGTCTTGACATGTGACCAGTTTGATACGTATTTTCATGTCATATTTCAATCCCAGACAGACTGAAAGGCAGTTGACCAAATGTACACACATTAACTGTGACTAAACGACGCACATTTATGCTTTGAGGCTGTTCAGTATGACTGCAGTCTGACCTTTGGCCACTGAGCAGCTGACTTGCCCAAAGAATTTTTTTTTATTTCAACTGTATCAAAAGATCATAGCTGTATTTAGTTCAAGCTTTTTCATGATCAATATAATATGTAAATGTTCTGTTGAAATATCTGGCTGTACTGTAGTAACCTGCTATCATAACTTTGTGAGTAAATCAGATCAGAGTCTGGCAAGCTGCACTTTAAAAGCACTGAATCAGCAGGAGCAGGTATCAGGAGGGGTTATAATCTTCTGGGAACAGCAAAGAGCTTTTTGAAACAACCTCAGGTCCAAGCGTGCTGTAACATAAGTCATCACCCACCTACTCATTTGCGCATCTCACAACATGGCCGTAAAGCTGTCACTGAACTTTCAAAGACACCCCATCACGCACCTCGGCGGTTCCCAGATTATTGGAGTAATTAGAAACACATGCTACATGGAGCTCTTATTAATGAGGAGTTTTGACACACAGATCAGGAAAAATGTTAGAGTAAAACTAACAAGGAAACAATACAGCTGTCAGTGGTGTTGATAATCAGCAACAGGTTACTTCAATGAACACTAGAATTAAATTGTGAGACGAGGTGGTCTGCCTAAAGTGGAATATTTGTGCAGATCTCTCGTCTCCTCAGGCACTGACGTACAATAACAGCATCAAAAATAATTTCGTCCTGATGTCACGGCGGTATCGTTGCTACTGACCTGCTTCTCTCTCTGATCAACACTGGTCAGGTTTGGACTCTGAGTGTTTTTACAGCATAACTGGACACAGACTTTCCACTAAGATCTGTCAACGGGGGAAGAGTAAAAGTCTGCCTGGGCCACATCCATCGGAGGAAGACTCCAGATTACGGCCGCTGCCAGCAGGCTAATTCACAACACATGTGCTTGAGAGCTGTGAGGAGGAAGCCTGTGAGCTGGAGAGACAGAGACGAATGCGGCTACTGCATTTAAGCCTGATTTAATGAGTCAAGATTAAACTTCTAAATTTCTAATTGTTACCACAATGAGGCTTCCCCGGTGGAAGGGCACGTGTGGCGTTGTGTATGAAGCTGGCGACCATCACCACCCTTTCATCATCCCCTTCATCTTCATTACTTGTTATTTTACTCTCCAGTATATTCTACAGTAATAAAGCAGAAATATGTAGAAATAAATCTTTGAAAGTTTGCCGCAGATAAGGCTCTTTGTAATCACTCTATCCTCTCGTAAAAACCTGTAAATCTGCAACTCCTCTCATTATTAAAACCATAGCTTCTCTGTGGCAGTTATATAAAGTGAACTTCATTTCAACAGTGACTTCACCCTGCAGAGACCATACACAAAGTTAACGACAGCTGTATCTATTAGCGATAGTCATCGCCGCTCTAACAATTACAGATGAAATATGGAGGTTGCAGAGGCAGTTTTCTTTTTTTTTCACTGTTTTTTCTTTCCTCTGTTTGTCCATAATTATTTGATAATCCTCCAGCATTAGCAGAAAGATGTGCCCTGGCCACAGCTGACAGTCTGAATTAAAGCCTGGCTGTAAGCATGCTAATCTGTCCGACATGGTGGTCACGCTGGCGGGCTGCATTCAGCTCGTCCTCCCCAGATTAACTGAAGCCCCACAGCTAACCCAAAGTGGAGTGAATGGGATAATGAACCATATTGTTGTTTACTTTCCAGCAGAGCCAATGCCTTTCTTTGTCCTGATGAACACAGGGTGGGCAAATTAACTACGAAACCCTTATAATTTCGAGTTTCAAGGCAACTTAGGGTTAAAAACAAAGGCCTCACTGTGGCTGCCTTATCTGATATGTCACAAACACTGCAAAAAGGGAAAAAGTTTCATGAAAACACGTGTCAAACACATGAAAACTACTCAAGCAAGACCCTGACTAGCAATGACACTAAACAGAATATCTGCACATCAACGCCACACAAACTACAACCTCAACAAACAAGCTGACACTCTCAGCTTTGCCAAATATGAAATTTACTGCATGGCCATTGTATTACATATTTCTCTTCATGTCCACAGTCACATTTTTTGTGAACAGTGAAGATATATAGGTAGATAATAAACAAGACGATATGGCAGCTGCAGGACATTATTTTTATTATCATGTAAATGTTTTCCATCTGTAACGGGTGTATAGTTGAGTTGCTCAAGAATGTTCTTCGATTAATGGCTTGTATTAAGTAAAGTCATTCATACAGCATGGAGCAATACTTAAACCCACTCTGTATACAATTTTAATGTTATTAAAGCACATCGTTTTTGATGTGTCTCTGGTGAAAATTCATCATCAGTAGCAGCGGGGGAAAATGGAAGGGGCCGCCAACCAAAGTTGGAAATTTCAGAGTCTAAACATTGAGCATTTAAGTAAATAGACTACATAGGACTTGTCAGTCAGTCAGCATGAACAGCCACAGCCACATTGTTGTTAGAGATTTGTAACTGGAGATTCTGATCAGAAAGTCTCAGGGGAAACAATGGAAGGGCAACAGGGCCGTTCACAAACGTCAACAATCACCTCTTGTAGTTATGCAATTCTGTGAATGGTTTTGAAACTCCTCTGCGGTTTGAACATTACAGGATCAGAGCACTAACATCCTTACAAAAAAAACCCACAGGGCTCAAAGAGATATTTCATTTTCCTTTTTGGCATTGACCTGCCTCTCTTGTCCAGAGTGAGCAATAATTGGGGCTTCTTATGTTTTTTCTTCACCACAGAGGATTGAATTTTGTGAGCAGACTGACTGGGGGATATCTGTGGGACAAACGCACCGTCTGCCGCAGTGTGGTTGATATAAAATTATTCTGTCCTTCCTGGACTGAAGCTTCCAATTTCTCGCCTGTCTCTTTCTTTCCTGTAGAATAGACAAACAAATCCATGATGTTGGGCCTGACATGATCAGTGACCATGAAATAATGAGACGAACTGAGCTAACCACTAAACCACTGGTCAATAATCTGCTTCACTTTTAATCAACTTTTAGAAAAGTGAATGTAGAACAACAGGTATCCTTACACCCTACGCTGATATTATCTGATGGGTGTCGGTTCATGGAGCATATTCTAAAATAAAAGTTTATTAGCTGCCTGGCTAAGTGTGCCAGTGGTGAGGTCATGTACAATGAATAATGTGGACAATAAACAGACTGGAAACAAAATACACAAAAGGAACAAATCACCACAGCAACCACATTAGCTGCAAATGAACTGCAGGTTTTTTGGAGAGATCCTAAGCAGGTATTTGATAAGATCGATTCACCGCAAAGATGTTGAGTGTGTGGGAATGGAAACTGCATGACCATTCTGTTCTTGTAAAAGGATGGAAGAATACTGGAAGTGGAGTGGAGGGCTGCCACGACGAACTGTAAAGAAATCAGGATTCCTGGACTGTTGTTTCAAATCACTTGTAATAGATGCACATGAGAGATACGGCACAGCTAATGAGTGGGGATAGCTTCCTTCCTTCATTTTGGACTCTCTCGTTCTCTTGTTAGCATCATTGAGACAGTGTTATAGTGGTCAGTGCCACAAATTTGTCATTCCTCAAATTCAGCTAAGTTGAACTTGATTTGCCTGGATCTACAACGAATCCAGGCCTTCATACCTTTCAACCCATCAAGGAATGTAATAAGACTTTAATCTAATTTTGGGGACAAGTATAACAGTATAACAGTCCTTTCATCTATGTAATTGTATTGTTCACTTCTGTTGTGGTCACCCACGTTTTTAACATACTTACCATCCTCCAAGCGGCCATCTGCTCTTTGTTGACAAAGTTTTCATCTCCGTATGTGAGCTTTCCTGTTCAGTCATTGTGAGTATTACTTGTGCAATAGTTCAGTCGTCCAAATATGATAAAATACACAGCATAACTTAAAACTAGAAGAGTTTTTTTTCCTGCTAGAGTAGTATCCAACAGTAGATGGAACAACAGATGTCAAAGCTTTGATCAACTGGATAAAAGTGCTGTTTCCAGAGAGTGAATTGGCAATAGAGAGAAGCAAAGACTTTTCAGATTACTGGTGCAGATCATCCCTGCATCAGCTGATTTATATATAACTTATAGACACTGGTAAATCTGTTTCCTATCAAATACCTGTCTATTTGACTTTATCTTCACAAGGCTCATCATCTGACAACTAAGAAGTCAAATTAAATGTATAGTATTTCTCTCTTTCTCCATCACGGTGAGAACTTTGTGCTCATCTCCTGAGCACCACTTTGACCAGAGCAGTTCATCATAACCTGCTCTGTCAAAGTCTAAGTTAGATGTGGTCGAAACATGTGACGCCAGCTGAGTGGAGATCAAGTAAAGCAGAAATAGTCAGCCATACATTTATAATCACACACGCAAACCCTCCTGAATGTGTCCAGAGCGTGTGATCCCTCTGAACTGACAGCGGGCACTGGACCAGAATGCTTCAGCTCTTACTCCTACTCAGTCCTGCATCTGGGCGCTTCATTACACTCCAAGTACCAAATGGATATTAATGATAGTGGCAAGCAGAATTAAATTATTTCACAGGGACGTCGTAGCCATGAAGATTACACACTCCATTGAGATTCAGGAAACGGGATCAAATGGAAAATGTTTTTGTTCAGAGCGATTCAATGTGAAGCTTTCCCAGCACTCTAGCATAACATCTGGGTGTTTTAAGAGCTTTTGTCAGTGGACATCTGTTTGTTTATTTGTTTGTTCAATTTTATATTTTCACATTTTAAAGCTGCACAGGGGAAATCAAGGGCACTTGGACGTTTCTGATGCACCCTGTTAGCGACTGCTACATTACATCAGAATAATGTCAGACAAGACATCAGTTGGGGGTCCTATTAAATTTAGATGAGCAATGTCAGTGTCTAATAATGTAGACAAAAGAGTTATGCAAGTGCTGAAATATAACAAAGCATTACCCTGTATGGTACTCTGAATAAAACCCTTAATAATTTCTGAGCAAGTTTGTGAGCTCTGTGGCTAATAGCCAGCAACCCAAAGCACTGATGTAGCTCCAAAGTTCACAAATACACTGAAAATGAGAATCAGATTTTGTTACATACGGCAAAGAAATGACGAGTCCATTACCTAGCTACCATTAGCTAACAATTATATAGTGAAGTAGGGGTATAATGACACATGAGCATAAAAGTACACGTTTTGAAGTCATTTCTTTCAGTTTAAACTGTTTTTAAACAGACTTTAAATAATTTTCTAATGATCACATTGAATGGTAATATTCTACTCTAAAAATTATATTGTAAAAGTTATGCGATACAGTAACTCTATTTCAAGAAAACCAGTTTTGTGAGAAATCCTATCTACAGTATAACAAGAGCACACTCCATTTTTGGGGATGGGGGAAGATTTATTTGTCCCCTAGCTCATATAGCTTCAGTCACATTTTAAATGGTGAAGCTGTTATATCCCAAACAGACTCATTACATCAACCGCAGGCATCATGAGACAGAAATACGTGAACAAGGACAGGCGTTCGGTAGCCTTTTACATAATATACATTTTTGTTGTTCAGCGGTTCCTGGCAGTGTCACCCAAACAGGGTATACATTACAGTCTGAGCCTCTCCCCATCTCAAGCCAGCCATGTGCTGAAACATTTTCCTCCGCTTTCTGTCCTGCGGTTTATGGGAAAGCTTGTATTTCCAGGAGATTTGTTTGAGGCTTCGAACAAACACTGGAAACACCTCAACTGGATTTGAAAGTAAGCTGGAGCCTAATCAGAGACCGGTGAGCGAATGCACACAATCAGCAGAAAGTTCCACCAACCAGAGGCAAAAATGGTTGGGAATGCCACAGCGCCAGATACTATCACAGTTTTACAGACTGATGCATTAACATTTTTGGTCTGTGGATTTTATCCGCACTAATAAAAGCAAAGATCACTAATCCTTGGCCTTTTTCAGTTGTTTTGTTCTTAAACCATCAACAAAACACTTAAACTGAATGGATTCCTGTTGTCCTCACAGTTCAGACTTTCTTCTGCCACCAGCCTATAAGTCACTCTGATAATACCAACAGAAGGTTTCCTGTGCTACTACTGCCTTTGGCTCTTTTTGCTGTTTATATTTCCCCAAAATTTATTGACCATTTCTTAATTTCAACCCTGATGCCACTGTAAACAAATTGGATGAAGAATGATAATATTATTTAAAGGATTTGCTGCTATGGCAAGTCCCTGTTTATGTCTCCTGCCAGAATGGTAGGAAAGAGTTCCTCTTTGTCTTCCAAAGTAAACAAGACGATTTAATGATCTTCCCAGGTATTTTTTTTTCTTTTATTTTGAAAGCCGAGCTTAAAAGCAATGAAATGTCAGTGCCTGCCTGGCTAGATGCCTCATCCTTTGAATGGTCTATTCTTACCTGTATGAGAAACAACGACTGGAGCTTCAGTCCAACATAGATCTGCTAAAGTATTATTCAGGTTTGTCATAAATGTTAGAAATTATGAGCTGCGCCTTGTGCTTCCAATTTATTTGATGTAGAAAGGATGAATACAAAGAACACAAGACTATCATTCACTTCAACTTTACAGACCATTTGTTGGTCAAGTTCGTAGAAATCATTAATGACTGAGAAGAAAAAGTGAAATAAAACTAGCCCAACCAGTAATTTTTTTCCCTGCTGTATTAGGATTTGTCAACAAAATATTTCTTATTGTGTTCTACCTGGTTTGAAACCACGTCTAGACAGAAATGAAAACAGATTTCTGCCCATATGTGTAGCAAATACGAATAAGACATCTTAACTGAACACCATGGATACAGATCAGACCACTATCAAAAATCAGCACCTTTTCAGCCTCCAGAGACAGTCACATGTCTGCACTTTTTATTTTATTTTGGGTTTGTGGCAACTGTTTTTCGGTTTGGCATTCTCCACTTTTTTCCAGTTATTTTCTCCAGGACGGGAGCATAAACTTAATACCAGCTAACTGCTGCATCTTCTATTTGGACAGGGTGTTGAGGAAAATATTCAGTGATTTAAACCTCGAACTTTCCACCACACAGATGCAGACAGCACCTTTGGTCTAGTAACTTTTGTTTTTATCTCAGGGTGTACTTTAGCTGTAGAGCTGACATGCAATATGCCTGGTTTTTATTATTGTATCATAATTTTTAAGTAATCCTCGTCCTCGTGCACTTAGGATATGTGTTGAGGTGATCATATTGGACATAATACACACAGTGTGGGGAGCACAAGACAACTAGATGGCTTGCTTTGGCCTCATTGCTTGGGGGCTCTCGGGAGTTCCCAAATGCTTTGTGCGTGAGTCTCCTTAAGAGTTTCTACAGATGTGTGAGATATATAATCCACCGCTGGCTTTGGGCATCATGTCATTTACCTCCTATCAAAACACCCCGCGCACCTCAGCGCTGTTCAGCCAACAATGAAAACCTTATCCTGACCAGAACAGAGCGCACCAAACTCCCTTGACCATTTTCACACATTTTCATCCGGGCTGAGATCACTCAGCTTTGCAGATGCTGAGGAGGCTGTAGGCAAGAGGACTCCCTGTTGGTTTGTCTCATTGCTGCCAGGTTTCTGCTGAATGGAGGACACAGGAGGCCTTCTTCATTCTACCCATGAAATGTGTTAGAAGAAATCATGTTCCTATCCTCCCGTGCAAAAGACTAATAAAGTGCAAGCAATTCACTTAGTTATAAATAAAAACTTTGTCAACAACTGAACTCTGTCAGTAAATTTTCCATGTTTCAAAGAAGCAAGGAGCAATTGGTTGCAAGAACAAATAAAAGGAAAGAATAATGTTTTTAACAGATTTTCATGTGGACAGTTAAGGGTTGCAGATGTTCTCAGTCCTCCTTTTCTCTTATTTGGCTGTCTATCCCACTTTTTTGTAGCTGTGAAAGGCGCACATGTACGTGTCTCTGGCTGTGAACAGGGAGCAGAGGGAGGATGATGGGAAATGAGGCAGGCGTTTGTCAACTTTCCTGTTCATCCCTATGCACAGTTTAAACTGGGAAATGTTTGACAGAACGTCCTTCATTTGCTAAACATGCTGCTTGTGATTCAGACTGTAAGACATTATGTTGTTCGCTTCATACCCTTTGGCCAGAAATATAATAACCAGTGTCAAGCAGAGACTTTGGCAGCTGTTGCTCATTACCACTGAGGCCTCCGGAGTGCCTGGTATCTGCTGCTCACTGGGTCTGTATTTTGAAGTCGACATTCTGCAGGGATGGAAGACATTTCTATTTCATACCGAAGACAGCTTGAAGTATTTTCAGAATTCATCAAATCCAGACTCACTTTTTATTTGAAATAAATCACTGGCAAACACAACTTCACTGTTTTTTCTTTGGAATCCTGATAAATGAAATACACATTTTATCAGAGTGTTTCATTAAGCATGACTGTATCGTACAAGGTAACCATGAGCCTTGGGAGCTTTATTAGGGCACATCATCATCGTCAGATGACTCCACGGCTGAATAACCTGCTGTTGAGCTCCCATACAAACATTACCAAAGTCGTCTTTGCTCAAAATCCCAGACACCAACTAATATTTCTGCACTGGTTCCTCACAGATGTGCTGTATGTCAGTGAGTTTGTGATGATTTGTTAAAAGGTATGTATCGTGTAAGAATAATACAATAAGTGAAATATAGGAATTTCTGTCAGGTTTAGTGTGAGGCAAAGTGGGGTTGGACCCAAAATGCAGGGGCAATTCAGGGGTAAGAGTCCAAGAAACAGGAGAGCCGGGGCAGCTTCAAAGCAAGAGCCCTTTAGCCAGCAGCAGAGGTGGTAGCCAATGTTGGGAACAATGCTTCCCTCTGTGGCTTCCCTGGAATCAGAAGATAGCCAAGCAAGTCCCATCCCAGGTAGACCACCTTCTAGCTAGATCTGGGCTTGCAGGTTGCAGGCTTAGAGACCCCAGCCAAACTTGCTGGATGCGAGCTGGCTGGGATGCTGGCTGGAGGTCGGCTTGCTGGGGTGCAGACTGGAGGCCGGCTGGCTGGGGTGCAGGCTGAGGCTTTGGCTGGTAGCCAAGCTGCAGGGGTTGAGGCTGAGGCTGAGGCTTGGGCTGGTGGCTGGCCGGCTGGGGTGCAGGCTGGAGCGACTGCGGAAGGTTAGCCAGCTGGATAACAGGCCAGACCAGTGCAGAAAACAGTTCCTCACCCAAACCGGGCAGCCATTTTATAAGCCAAGGATCATAGACATATAATTCGAGGGCCAATTCTCGGGCTGCCTTCTTGTACCTCTGGCTGAGGCGCATCTCACTGTCAACCTGGCTAAGTGTGAGTTTGCCAGGGCAACAGTGACTTACCTTGGCCAGGTGGATGGACAGGGGCAAGTTCATCCGGTGAATGCTAAGGTTCAGGCTGTTGCACAGTACCCCATGCCTACTACTAAAAAGGAACTCATGTGGTTCCTGGGTCTGGTTGGATACTATCGTGCTTTCTGTAAGCAATATTGCTACTTCTCCAAGACGTTCAACTCACACCAACTTAACTACTCGGCAATCAAGATGGAAGCATTAGCTTTGATCTGGGCCCATTTCGAGGTCTATACCAGTTCCAGTATTGGCCCGGTTGTGGTGTACCCTGACAACAACCCCCTCGCTTTTCTTTGCTCACTGAGCTGTCCTGTTGGTTGAGGAGGTTGACTTTGTTCCTGCAGCCTCACTATTTGTACATAAGGCATATTAAGGGCAAGGATAATGTCATTGCGGACGCCCTATCACGTGCCCCAGTGGGTCAGTCTAATTTGATAGCATTGAGTTGTGAACATGCAGCCTCCTTGTCATTCTTTGCTTTGTTGTCTGTTGGCGATGTGCATGTTGGCAATTGCTACCTTTGTGTTTTGTGGTTCCCTTCATGGCCCACGTCTTAAGGGGTGATGCCTCTATGGTGACATAGTGTCTTCCCTGCCATGTGTATCTCACCTGTGATTCTCATCTGCAGGTCACTGATTGGAGTAACTCAGCACACCTTGGCCCAGTGTGCTGAAGTTACTAGCTCCTGCAGCAGTTACTCTCTCTCTCTCTCTCCCTGCTTAAGCTGGCCAGGCACACCTTGGTTATTGGTTTGGTTAAGCTGACTTTATTTTACTTTCTGCTGCTTTGGCACTCTACAACACACACACACACACCTCCACTCATGCTTCTTGCACCCCACAACACTGACTTAACTGACTAACACATCTCATCGAGTATATTGTTGAATTTGGCTGTGAATTTTGGTTTAGTTTGATTGAATAAAGTATTGTTTAAGCATCTGACATGGCCCTGACTCCTTCCTTTGTTGTGACCGCTTGAGCCAGGTGATGACAATTCTTACAGATAAAGCAGGCAGGTATGAGTCAAGCAGGCACAGAACAGGGACAAGGCAGGAACAAACTCAGGAGATGACGTTAACAGTCTGACAGAGAACAAAAGGAAGGGGACAGGTATATATTGAGTGGGTGATATAGGGAAGTGGAGACAGGTGAGCAGACTAATGGGGAACAGGTGAAAGCAATAAGAGTGGAGCCGAACAATCTAAGAAACGGGAGACACACAAGGGCAGAAAGTAAATTGGCAGACATGCGAGGGGAGGAAGGAATACAAAATGAAACAGGAAGTGCGCAGCAAAACAACTGGAAACAGACAAACACAAGAGAGGGAAAAGATAAAACAACAAACACAGGACACATGGAACGAGAGACAAGCAGGAACACAAGGAACGCAAGAAAAACAAGGATCACAAGACAGGATCATAGCAATTTCACTGACTGGGTAAAAAGGTCACAACCATTTACGTTTTTAGCCATGCTGCTGTCATGGCTCAATGAAAATGCAACATTGGTCTGTTAGCTGGGTTCACTGAAATATCTCAACAAGCACTTGTTGGATTGCTATGAAAGTTTGTACAGACATTCATAGTCCCCAGGGGGATACACCCACACAACTCTGGTGATCTCCTGACTTTTGCTATGTGTTATTTCATGAGAAATGACCTGTAAAACTAATGGCATTTCCTTCTTTCTCTGCTGTACTTTTTGTTTGGCGTTGATGGTGGCGAATATTAGTATGACAACAGGCTAAACTAAAGTGGTTGTTACAGTATGCATAATACAAACATCAGTATGTTAGGATTGTCACTCTGAGTATGTCGCCACATACTTTTAGCATGTAGCTCAAAGCACTGTTATACCTTAGTACAACCTCATGAAGCTGCTTGCATGGCTGCTGACTCTTAGTCCTGCTAATTTTATTTTTTGTGGTGCATTTACCAAACAAATGTCTAATAATCAAATTACCACAAACCAACTTGCATAAAGAGCCTGGGGTAGTTGCTCATTTTACCCTGTTGGTAATCAAGCCGTGTCTAACTCCAGTGTAAGTTATTCTAATCATCAGTGATTTTAACCTCATCTTTAACCTACTTGGGACTTTATGGGTTAAAAAAAATCTTAATTTCTCAGTTCCTGATAAGTCACCAAATTACATTAAAATGATGTTCAGTTGCAGAAGCAGCTTACAGCTGTAGCAGCCATCATAAAGAGAAAATCTGTAAGTAAAACCACAGATGTATTTAAGGCAATAACTCTCATATGCAGCACTTGTAAATATACCTGTAATAACACACTGACAAGGAAGTGGAGTGTTTTTCATTGCTGATATCCACAGATGTAGACTAGTATAAAACCCACCTAGTTCAAGTAGTTTCAAGTTCAGACGTGCTCCTGAGAGAATGCGTGCTCCTCTACAGCCTCTACAGGAAACAAAAAATAATGCATCCATCATGAGCGAGAGAAACAGAGAAAGTGCAATGTATCTCCAGAGAAGGGATTCCCTCTATCATAATGCTAACATGTGTTACTGTTTTACAACCTCTGGAAGAACTGGCACAGATGCCATGCACAGGTCACGGACATTCAGATCCAAGATGAAGGAATGTGACGGCAGCCAGTTTTATTGCTCATTTCTGTGGATGCCAACGCTATGCATGATGGGGAATTTACAGCCTCTTCTGAAAAGGAAAAAGGTTTAAAAAAATATGTTGGCAGGCCTAAAGAGTGATATTTTGCATTGAGAAAACGATTCGCCGGAGGAAGGTGCAGATCAGTACACGTGGAGTGATGTCATGTTTGAAGTGGACTGTGGCAGTGTTACATGTCTGCTCTCTGGCAGGTGCACTCATTGGATGCTCGTGAAACCAAACAGAACCTTAAATTAAAGCCTAAATGTAATTATTGGTTTCTTTGCTTTTAATTTTCAGATGTTTATCGTGTGGTGAGCCTTCCTGCAAAACTTTCCGTTTGTTTTTCCTTCAGCTGCACTTGACGTATTTAGTTTTGGCACCAGTTACAGAAACAGGGCCCCCCGGCTTTCTCTGATTGCTGGCTGTCAGTCATCTTCTGAGTTTCCGCGTGGGTATGTAGAGCCCCCACAACAAAGGCAGCTCTACCTCTGCAGCTGAGACACATGAGTAAACGAGCTGGGAGTCAACGTGAAAAATGATTCCGATGTTGTTTGCTGATTACAGTGCACATGGCTTTCACCATGGCCCACACATCTGTACATGTTTGATTACACTTCCTCTTCTTTGTGCCTTTTTTAAACTTTGAATTTCACTTTAAATGGTGGGTGTATGTTGTAAAAGATGATGCTGGAGCAATTTAGGAAAGAAATATTACTACTAACTGTGGACAATATTCAAAATATGGTATAACATTTCCATTAATGACATGAATTGAAGACATTTTTAATATCCATCTTTGTCATGAAAGAAACTGTTCAAAAGTTAAGTTAAACACACTTATTTGCTTTCTTGTTCAGAATCAGATGTGGAGACTGAAACCCCACCCAACATCATCTTTAAAGCTCACTAATTAACATGTGCCATTTGTTTCACCTATAATAATATATATAAAAAATCCAGTACAGCTGATTCCCATTAATGGTAGTGTTTACACTTCACACTTTACACTAAGCTAAACAGCATATTTCTCAAAATGTCAGTCTTATTTATACAGCTCAGTAGCCCAAATTAGGACCCTAATCTCAAGTTTATCCTAATTAATGAACATATACAACAATAAAGCAGAAAGTTGCCTGGTGGGGCTTACCAATCTGTTATAACACACCCTATTGGACCCTCCAGCCCTTCAAGCATCTAACGGCTCTTCTCATTAATAATATTTTGAAGAAGTTATATTTTGCATGTCATTGCTGATACATCCACATCATTCACACAATATGAGCTGACTCTGATTTTAGAAGAAATCAATACATCCTCCACTGCATTTTGAACACTGCAGTGGAGTGATCCTCTCTGGCATCAGGACGTCCCTTTTTTCTGCTGCCAGTGGAGCAAAAGCATGAAAGAAATGGACTGTCACCAAAAAGAAAAAGATAAAAAATATATTAATTTAACCCACATGGCATGCAGTACATTCATTGCAGGCCTAGAGTCATTGCATTCATACGAGCAGCCACAATTTGGTCTTTTGTTATCTCTGTTGTTGTATGGATGATCTGAATCTGCAGGTTTTTTAAAGATGTTTATTACAAATGAAGCAATTGTGGGCACGTTACTTGCAATTCTGGCTTGTTTTGTGAAACTTCTGTTCATTACATCTTGTGTAAATCTGACTATGAACCAAATTCAGATTGTCATTAAAAGGGTGTAGAGTCATTGATTAGTTTACAGATCTGCAGATTTCCCATTTCACATGAACCGTTCTATAACTGCGGGCAACAGTGGATGACAATAATACTTCAACAAGGCCACCTATCTACTTCTGCACTGCAGAAGTCAACTCTGATTTATTGTTCCAAAGAAGATCCTGGAAATGGCGTAAAAGCAGAAGCAGACATATTATAGTTTGTTCCCTTTACTAGATTTCGTAGAGGCCGTCAAGTGGAAAATTCTTCAGTGATGTGTTGAGACACAGACAAAGTATGATAGCAGCTGTTAATGAGGTTTTCTGATGCTTTATCGATAAAACGCCGGTAGTCCTACTAGTGTCTGAGTTTGGCTTCCTCTTGCAATCTGTCCTCCAGACTCATCCAAGGTGAGAAGTCTTATTTTAAATAGCCATAAGGGCCCACATTCTTTCTAAGAAATGAAAATGATTTTCCCCTCCATGACAGGTTCATTACTATCCAAACGAGTCTCGCATAATATTTGTCCAACACAAACCATCATAAATAACTTTAGATGGCACTGTTATGTCATCAAAAACTCCCTTATTCTCAGTCTGGTCTAGAGTAACTTGTTATGCAATGACCTTCAGAGAAAGGCTCTACATTTCTGGCTATATAAAGCTTTCAGCAGCACACTTGGTGCTGTTTCTCCTCTTCAGGCCACACTGATCTCTGTGAAGATAATATGTATTTTTCTTTAGAGCACAGCCAAGACATTGTCGTATTTGAAACACATCATACATAGAGTAATGGATGATTTGAGGAAAAATAAAGTCATTCACTGGTACGTCGTGGATAATTACAGAACACATCTTGAACTTAAAAAGTTGCAAATTAGCAACGTCACACAAAATGGATATTGGATTTTATTCTTCAAAGGTTAAAACTGGTGCTACTCAAGAGACTAAAAGGACCAAATACATTACCAACATCCCTCTCCTGTCTGGGGCCCCAAGGCCTCTTTTGTCCATGGGCGACAAATATGTAGATTCATTAACAGTAACAATTTAATTCCTGAACCAGCTGGACATTGTGTCTCTTTAGCAAACCCAAATTTACCCAAACTGTATTAGATTAAATAGTGGATTTGGTAGAACTATTTTCAGCTGCAGATTAATACCAGTTTGGTGCTCAAGGATAGAGGCTGACTTTAAATAAACTGCAGTGTGTCGGTGTGTGTGTGTGTGTGTGTGTGTTACCCAGTGCAGCAGTGGCAGATTTATGTGTTTCACTAACACTTGGTAGTAATATCCAATCACTGTTAGTTTAGGTCTTTGGTCACAATAAGAAAAATACAGAGAATCGCCAGCCTTTTCTTTTAAAAGACTGCAACTGCTGTGAATAACAATAATAAGGAAGTACTTACTCCTCTGGTCAAGAACGTGTACTTAGACTTAAACACAGAACACAGCAGCAGCAGAATTGCATTAGGAGAAATTCTCCAGGCATTAATTACTCCATAAATCTACATTGTGCAGTCAGTGTGGCTGCTCTGCCACGAAGATTCATGGCTGGACTTAGCATTTGTTTTTCTTTGCCACAGTTATGGATTGATTAATGGCTTACCCACAGACTTTAAAGGGAAATACCGCTGAATCTCAACCTTAAAATAACAGAAAGTAGCAGGACAGAGGAGTTTTTCCACTGTTGTGATATTACACAACCACATAGCTGTGTGAAGACAATATCAGAATAAAATCAGACTGCGGTTGTGATAGCTTTTAGGTGATAATCATAGGTTTCATCTTCTAGTCTGAGACTGAACATGCTACTCATTCAGTCTCCATTTAACCGTCTCCTGACTCTTGCAGTTGCCATTCTGCTACTTTAATATATTTATTTCTATATCTATAGTGTTTCTACTATTAATAATTACAAAAAAATTATACAAATAGCATGTCATGCCTCATACACATACAGATATGAGCGTATGATATTATTACCCAGTTCATGTTTTTGAACAGTCCCTTTTGTTCAGCTTAGCTTTTCTTGGTTTCACAGCTTTGGTATTTGAAATTACAAAAATCTTGATCTTGTTAAAAAGGACAAAAACAACTGAGGATAGAGGGCTAATTATGTCTGGGGGAATCAATGTGGGAATAAGAGAATGATGAATTCATCATTCTGAGATTTGCATGTGAAGAGGGTTAATTTGAGTTTTTAAAGGTTTTCCAAATATGATCTCTCCACGGACAGTATTAAAATACTTACAGAGTTTCTTTGCAATTGACCATGGTGGCTGAAGTTGACTGCCAGACACAGTTTAGTTTATAACTTTGTTTTGAAATAATGAATGTAATGTAAAGTAATTCAACAGATCCAATGAAAAGCAAGAAAAGCTTGTTTTTTTTTATTGCACGTTGTGTGTTGCAAGTCAGACGAGGTGAACTACAGTGTAGTAAACTTGCAAACTTGCGCTGTGCAACCAGCAACAGATTTTCACAGCTGAGTACTGTATCGTATCTTGTGTCCTTGTAGACAAATTCAGAGATCCTTTAATGGCCCCAAATCAAAGCGCATGTAGGGCAATACTTGTGTGAACGGTCATGTGGCCAACGCTCCAAAAAGCAAATGTGGAAAATGCTAAATGTCCCTTTGCTTTGGTTGAGTTACCCAAAAAACCTCATATTTCAAAAGACCAATAATTCAATAAAGGGCTTCATGCTGTGTTGTGTTAAATGGATTGTTCTGCATGTGTTCCCATGTTCCACGGACCTCCACGGGTATTATTTCAGCACGACAATGTGTACCTGCCCTTCCCGAGTGCTATTTACTGAATGGACAAGCTGATGTGGACCTCAGCCCAGATGGTTTTTAAACAGTCACATCTGGATGGTTAAAAATACACCATGCACTACATCCTTACAGCTGTAGCAAACAGAGGAAAGGAGACATGCAGCATCAATTATTGTGCAGTGGATAGATGGAACTGATTGTGACACACTTGTACAGTTACAATATTATATTGCCAGTTATTAAATTAAAGACCCATAGTGTTATGAAAACTGTGGAATAATGAACAAATCTTTCTTGTGCTCATTTCTAATCAACGCATACTCTGATATATTCACTGACGGTCAGCTCCAAAAAATGCAAAAAGATCAGTTATTGCTCACTGTTTTCCCCATGAAGCACTTTTTGCATTTGTGAAAAATAAATGCCTGTCTGTGTCTGTGTAATAAATCTGTGTAATTAGGCGCAGATGAACTGTCCATGCTCCAGCATTCGTCAGCTCGAGGGATTTGTAACTCCCAGTCTTTCTATAATGACAACTGACAGTCTTACCTAGCTGAAGCAAAACGTGGAGGATTGCAGGGTTTGTGTTTCCCCCATCACGATCAACAACCTGCTTTGAATTTATTACCGAGGACAATTTTAAAGTTTGTGTCCATCACTTTGAAACCCACGAACGGTTGATTTGTCATAAACATGTTGTGCGTTAATGCAAGATGCCTTTTTGCTCTCTCTGTCTCACTGACAAACATGCAAACAGCCATTGATCATATCAGAGAGCAACCAAACAGCGAGCATGCAGGCAGATTCAGGCATTTCTGCAACTCAGATGAATGAAGCTGCAGTTAAGTCGTTTCACACTGTTGACATCTCAATCCGGTTTCTTGTAGATGAGAGGAGTCCTGATCAAATTGGGTACAGGATGACTGACCCACCAGTGAAGATGAAGTGGAACCATGTTTTCCTTATTACAGTCTCACGTTATCCCATCTAACTTCAGCCGACAGAGGCACCGCGTTATATGGCAACGTCTAAATACAGAAGCGCTGATAACATGACGGGTTAGAGGTCTGTGGAGATGCTGCTCACGGTGGCACTCTGACATTTTCTTTCCCATGATGTGGAAACTGCTCGCTGTGTAAATTGTGCCTGTGGAGAATGTGGTATAAGGAGCATTTAAAGTGAGTGAGGCTACCAGAAAATGTAAGTATTATTATATAATTTTAGCAGATGTGTTTTTGTTTTTTTTGCCTGGGTCTGCTTCCATTACGATCTTTCTTAGCCTCTACCTTATTCCAGTAAAAACATAAAGAGACATAAGATGGTGGGGTCTTTGCTAATGTCGTAGCAGCTTACACCAGCTCTAAAGTTCAAACTCATTTTGGCGACCTCTCTGGACAAAAGAAGCAGTTTTGTTTTAGTAATGTTCATATACTTAAGTTAATTGAAGCCTGTGACTTACAGATTTGGTTGCTTGCTTAAATTAACTTTGTTGAGAAAGCTAAAGTTATCTACATTCCCTAGTGGTGTCCTTATAATAATTAGACAGCATAAAATGTGGCATCATAAGAAGGTTGTATTACAGTAATGTCTACAATTTCAGCCACCAGTGTTAATATATATATTTATGTAAGACCATATCTCACAGTGTGTTTCATAAATAAAATTGTTATAGGTAGGTGGGTGTGAGGTGGACATGGAGGCAGGCAGTATGAAGTAGTTGACCATTTATTGATGAAGTAGCTTTCTGGCAGGTGAGGTACAGGACACTAGGAACACACAAACACATGACAAACCAAGGCACTAGAAAACCAGACAGACTGACGAGGAACAAAAGGAAGGACACTGGTATAAACAGAGTGACTGAAGTGCAGACGTGAGGTGAGCAGATGGTTGAGGCGGTGAGCTGATTCCAGACAGGTGTTGTGTTGTTGTAGGGGGTTGAGCAGGGAACAAGGAACAACACACACACACACACACACACACACACACCCCAACAGAAACATAGACAGACAGGGGACAACTGGAAACACAAGGGAACACAAGAGGCACCACCAGGGCCATGACGAGAAAAGACTTTTTAAAAACAGAAATCATTATCATCACACATTACAAGCCAAGACATTTCACACATTTTAAATCCAATTTAGCCTGATTCGGCAGTCAGCTTGCCACTAGCTAGCAATTACAGTACTGAGAACGTAGGAAGGAGTTTACACGCAAACTTTTATAATAGATTTATGAATGCAGGAGTTGGTGCAACCCAATCCAGCTGTTTTAACTCTGGTTACCAAGCAATGCTGACAACAATATTCTTCTTTTCCTCTACAGTTAATTTGCCTTACACTGTTTAATGTAATGTCTTTTAATGAAACGAGAATGTTAGTCACTGCTATTCCTGTAACAAATGGTTATGCTGAGTCAGGTTTTTTAAGGCTCAACAAATAGAGGAATAATTTATATCAGGTGAAGCTGTTGATTAATCCTAGCTGGCAAAACAGGCTACAGAGGGGATTGAAGTGTTTTGGCACACTGCACTAAATACATGCAAAACCAACTCCTGACATTTTAGACATTATATGTTTTTATGAATGCTGACAACAAGAACTAAACACAGCTTGTTCCTGTGACTGAGCATTCACTCTCTGCTGTCAACAGCTGGGAATATCTGAAGGTAAATTGGGGTGAAATAGCAGCAGAGACATTTGATCTGACAATTGCTGTATCGTCTTCCTGCAAAGACTCCTCAGCTGACTCTGTTCAATGCAACCCAAATGGCTTACCCACACAATAAAAGCTTCACATCTGGTCTGCAAAATGGACGGTGGGCGTTCTGCATTGTGACTGCGAGGTATGTGGTATACTCTTCTGACTATCATTTAAAAGGGAATTAGATTCATGAGTCCCTTGCTTAGGGATAAACGCTATATTTGAAATTAAACTCAAACATCCTTCAGCTTTAAAATGCAGATCTCTCTCGAATGATCTGATGACGTTTTAAGGACCTGATGGCACGCTTACAAGCGCTCATCAAGCGATTTATTTGATCTGCTGTCAAAACCCCTTTTGTTCTGTTTGCAGGTCACCACGTTTCAATGGTTGAGAGATGGAAGTGCTACTTAATACTCCCACTGTGATCAAACACTGTCTGGCTTTGAGTGGCAGGTTTGACATCGCCAGCTCCAAACATTTGGTGCATTTCAGCTTCAGAGCTCAGGAAATCAAACTTAACAATATCTCAGATTACGACATGACTGTTGTATCGTCTGCTGAATGATTGCACTTAATCCACTAGTTTTTGTTTTTTATTCCCACAGCAGGCTTTTACCCGGTCGTGGGACCAGATGTGACCAATTACAATAAATACTGCTTATTATTGTTAAGAATGAGCACTCACTTTTGTTTGTCCCCGTGCAAACCAGCTTACGCTATGTTTTATTTGCAATACACAAGGTCCTCCCATGTCACTGTCCTCCCTCAGCTGCTGGTAAAAAAAAAAGCCCTCATGGGTTCAGTGTGTGATAATATTCATTTAAACCACAAACAATATGAGCAATAACAATATACTTTATTTCTGAAAGGCCTGCTCGCTGTAGAGACAGTTATATATCTCACCATTGTGAAACAGTAATTGATTGTAATTGAATAGCACATGGCCTTGGAGGCACATGCCCCTTTTATTTACACAAAGAACCACCACCACAACATAGCTTATTTTCTATAGCAAGTTATAAATCCTCTCTTTGTCGTGCTAAAATACTTTAGCCTTGAGAAACACTTGCCTGTAATGTGAGAACAATCTACATAGCAGTTACTGTAATGTCTGTGGGTATCCGCCCATACAGTCACTACATTAGCTCCATTGTGTATATACAGCAACAATGGATGTCTCATCATTCAAAGGAGCAACTCATAAATCTTAAATATTTACATCACTGTCCCTGATTAAGTGAACATGGGCACCTCTTTGCATGATGGTTGCTTGATTAACCCCACTTGAAGAGATGATGGTGTTGTTAGATCGTGTATAAAAGAGATCATTAGCTGTGTAAAGCTTCCTGACATCAAAGGACATGTTGGTATAAGATCATCCAGTTCACATTCCCACACATCCTGTCACACAAACTTCCAGGGAAATGGACGGGACTCTAGCATGTGATTTGTTTGTTTGGTTTCGTGAATATTTTCGAACAGAATAAAAGAGCACATTGACTTAAACTAGTGTTGAATTTCTGCTGAATTTCTTTGGGGTAAACAAGCTAAAAACACACCTTTTTGTTCACTCACTGAATATGCCACATTATGTTCATCATCACCTACTCATACAGAGGGTTTTCCAAACTTTAAGTGCATTTTTAGTTCAAAACAGCTGCCGACTGCTGCCAGAAACAACTCATTGACTCATTGATTTCTGGCATAAATCCAAAACAGTGAGCTAAAAGATGCTGAAGTAGTGAAGAGGAAATTCTCTCTGGATTCATCACAATGAGTAATGTCTGCTTTCACTCTAAGTATAACATTAATGATTACACCAATGTTAAAAATGTGTGGTGAGAAAATCGTTTTATCCATAAATGTGTAAAACTGATTCTAAATGTAAAGCTTGAATCACATTGCTTGTAGTTATGTGAAAATGATCTCTATCATAAACCTCGGATAAAAATAGGTGATGAGGAAAGCGCATAAAGCAGCTATTGTTCTATTAAACACGTAGTTATCTATAAATAGAGCTACGTGCTAAATTTGGAGCTTGAGGTTTGCCTTGGCATTATAAAATGACCCCAAATAAAATATTTGATTGTGACTGGTAAACTCCAGCATGATCCTGTGGAAACGAGCTCTACTTTTGTGGGTATGTACTGCCTATATGAAGCAGTCAAAAAAGCAGCTTGACCTGCCATGTCCAGGGGAAAGGAAAGTCTGCCTCGACAAGCCAAACCTCATGTATGGCCCGTCTCTCTCTTGAGATACCCGGGATCAGCGTACGTGACCTCGGTCCAAACCACAGTCCTGATGAATGAACACCCAAAAAGCTGATCCAAGGCCAGTCTGAAGGAACAGCGTCTTTCTATTCAATGAATTGACAGAACCTAAAGAATTAGACTGCGAGCCACATGGAATCTGGTCCGTTGCCCTCCGAGCATCTGCAACAGTTAACAAAATTGCTGGGCAGACAGAAACAGAGAGGCATACACGATGCAAATTTCAGGGTTTGTCTTTGCTCCGCTGATGAGCGGATCCACTAAAAACCCTTCCAGTGCCACATCTGAGAGCTGGATGACTGCAGATCTCTTTTGGTTTGGTTGCTTGTATGGATTGATGTCCCCTACATGCAGGGAGTAGGGGTTTCCCTTTGGCCATCATTATAGAGTTTGGTAAATAGAGGGCGTTTAACAAAATGCTGCAGCACTGGTGTTTGGTTACTGGTATCATAACTCAGTGCTGAGAGGGTACTGTGGCTACATAATTGTTCCACGTGACTAAACTGTGACACGCTGCCATGGGAAATGGTAGACAGACGACCACTGACATTACTCCATGAATTCCCTTTTATAGGAATTTTCACTCTTTTGGGGGCGGGGAAAGGGCAAAAGACAAAAAACATTAACTTCTCTCTCTGAGTCGACTTCTGGAAAATGTTACAACATCAAAGATATGATTGTTTAATTACATTCTAAAAACCTTGTTCCCTGTTTTCGCAGCCTCGGGATTTGTTTAACAGGGATTAATTAAGACTGTTTTCTTCTTGTTTACCACCCAAGAGCAAGGACGGAGATCTGAAACAGACAGACTATAATGGGTTAGTGTTAGAACCACTGAATTTACCATTGTTGCTGTGCTCATTCATTAACCAGCTCACCAATTTCCATTCATGTTGGGGATTTGCTGTCATGCAACTTGATGACAGTGCCAGTCGTCCCCCTGGCATGCCTCCGAGCTGGCCAATTAAGAGCCATTACAACTCTTCAAAATCACCAAGGGACTGCTTTGGGGGGTTTATCTGAGGTATGTTGGGAATCTGGAGTCAAGGATTCCACTCTCATCAGGCAGATTTAAAGAGGACTGTATACTGATCTTTATGTTTTGAGTTTGAAAAGTCTATAAATTAGAAAGACATCTCGTACATGGTAAAGAGCCAGATTTCCTTTTAAGAACAGAAAGATGACACAATGTCCCAGGAAGTGAGGACATTTTACTGGAATGTCCTCAGAAATATTAATACAAATCACACATATTTATGGAAATACACATGCAGTAAATAAAGGAAGGCACGCTTGTGGTTGTGTGCGTTTTTGTGTACATGTGTTTGTGTGTACAAGCGTAAATGTGGGTATAAAGTGTCGTCAATGTGGGTGTTTGTGCGAGTGCATCCTGCAGCATCCAGATGCTCCAGATGTGTTTCAGGGGCACAAGAGATTCATGTGGCCCGTGGTTTTTGGGCCCGAAAGGATGAAGATGAGAGGGACAGCCATCTGCCCCCCCCCCCCGAGAGACCGGAGAAGAAAATTAGAAAATTGGTTGATAAAAGACTCCGAATCACAGAGAATAAATGATAAAAAGGCTAATTATCCCAGCAGAGATTTGAAGCGTTCTGACAGAAAACAATGAATGACTGTCTGGCAGCAACATGAGATCAAAAGACTGTGTGCGACTGGAACTTTTTGCATATAAACATAGTCCAAAATTTTCCCCGCCAGGGGTCCAAGTAATGGTGAAAATGATTCATCCAAATGCCAGGTGATCACATCTGGAAGCAAGTCCACTCCAGAACAACAGTCTTTCCAAATTAACCCGCAATCATCATTTAGGAATCCACAAGCACTGGTATGAACTCTCTGTCAGTGGTTAGCTACGGTGTTGCAGTGATCCATCTTTTTGATAACCATCCTGACCCAGATAGCAGGAAGGGTCAATACACAGTGGAAGAAGGTTTAATGAATAACATTGCTGTTATCAGCAGAAAAAAGCTCATTGTTTTTCACTGCTGATGTTGCTTTGTATAATTTTGAAATATTCCAAAGTTTAACATCCACTTTAATGAAATTAACACTTCAGATTGTCCATTGTTATCTCAAATGTGGCATTCATATATGTCACCTGACAAGAATTTAGTTGCATTTGATTGTAATTTTTATGAGGGAGGTTTAAAGTGGTGGTGCAACACAGCAGTTGGTAGAAATGCACTTAATTGTTATTGCACGTAATAAAATGCAGTCAAGTTAAATTCAAATAAAACCAAATGACATGACTCCCTCAGAAATGTTGGGAATACTGAATCAGTTATTGCTGAAGTGTTTACAGCCCAGTATTTCCAGTAATTCTCTGGTATTAACAGGAATAAACGTGTAAAAACGTAAAATATTTCAACTAGCTGCTCCCACTTACCTCCACCCAGTTGCTCTCTTTTAATTTTCTAGCACAGTAAGTTACAACAAAACTTCACTTGTTAAAACACGTGACCTGAGTGTTGTTGCTCAGCCTGAGGAATGAGTTCTAAGGCGCTTCAGACATTTGTTAGTTAGATTTATGCACATCTGCTTTTGAGTGAAATCAAAGTTTCTCTAACCATGCCTTTGTGTCATTCCACTCATGCCATCAGACATAAAATAATTTAGGATGCTTGCAACATGAATGATTAATATTTAACCATCCCTCTTAAAGGGGCACTTCAGTAATTTAGTGCTGCACTTCCATAAAGTGGAAGGACTCACAAGAGACACATTTGAAAGAAGATCAGTCAAAATTGAAGCTGTAGAGGCTTTAATATGCCGACCATAATGAAACTCATTGGTATCTTTTGTTAGAGAACCCCTGCCCTTATTTCCAACGCTACACCTCCAGTTTTGTAACACTTTTATAACATTTTGATGAAAATGTACAGTTCATCAGTTTTTGTCAACTTTTAGTCATTTGTCAAAACTTTTTGAATATTTTGTCTGATCTTCATCATTCTCTGTCTGGGTTTTTAAACATCAGATGGTACGGTGACATTTCTTTTGCCAACATTTAAAGCAAGATGTAAGTGGTTGAATGTTGGTATTAGTCTTGGAACTTACAGGTTACACAGAGTTATTTTTTCAAGCACTGGAAGACATGATAAAACATGTTTTTCCTGGCCGAGTAATGCCCTTTGTGACAAGTAAAGTGAAATGAATGTGTACTGCAATTTGGTGAAGGGCAGGTTTTGGAGGTTTCAGACTACAGTAAGACTGCAGGATTTGTGGTTAAAGGACGAAACGTTTTACAGCCAGATCAGCCAGATCTTCAGACAGTGATTTCAGACTTGATATGGTATCAGGAGCTTTGATACTATCTGAGCACACCTCTCAGCATCTTTTTATCAGTCTCAGCCTGGGAGGAGGTGCAGCAGATGAACAGCGACACCTGCTGGCTAAATGTTGGACCCCCCCACCCCACCCCACCCTCCACCGTCACTGGACGTCTTACCATGTTGTCTTCCAATCCAAATTTCACACTTCCCCTGTCGTAACAGATAGCTACGCTTATCGTGAGCTTCTTGACTGTGGCTAGATGGTGCAGAAAGTGAGTCAAAACTAAAAGAGATGAAAGATGAAGAACAGAGGGCGGCAAACCACGAATGAGAGAAAAGTACACCTTTTCTATGTTTTCACTGGGTAAATGGTATAACAAAATTATCCAAATACATAGAAGTTCAGTTGAACATAATGTTTTCAAAGTCGGTGACCTGTCCGCAGTTTTGTGGCTCCATATATCCATCCACACACCGACTTGCCTGGCCGCCTGCCGGTCTTTCCTCATGACATCATCCCTCACCACTCTGGATCCTGTTACCAGATTGCTGTCTCTCTCCTCCTCCCTTCAGGAGCCTGCGATGTCTCCCTGTCTCTCCGTGCTCAGCTGGTACTGCCGCTATGTTGTTTGCTTAATCAACCATCTACATCTGACTCCAGGCACTCACTTTGACCCATGACCCTTTTAAAGGTTTAAGAAGCAAAGAATAACAAATAAAAGGCCCACTAAGTAGTGCATTACTCAGTGTGTCCTGTAGTGTCCTGTCCTGTCCGCTCCACAGATTGTGGCCCCTTTGGCCATATACTTTACTGATGAGAGACTGAATGTGTCGCTGAAGACTTCACCTCTGTTATTAGAATAGTATGAATATTTTCACCGAGGGGTTTTAAATAGAGTTGTCACATTGAGAAATAGCACTTGCACTGCTGCACTGACCCCAAGTGTGATGTACATAGTTCTGCAGATTCCAGCTCCAGCTCCGGCTCTCCCTCAACATCTGTGTGTTGAACTTACGAGATCCTCCATAAAATGCCTCAGAGCAGTTCCTCTGTCTGGCTTGACCAAAAGCTTCGGTGAGTTTATTGACATCCTGCCTTAAGAGAGAATAAAGGGCTCTTGCAGCTACAGTCTCTGCATGGAGGCAGGCAGACTGGACACAGCCTCTGGTCACATCTTACGAATAATCCTCCACAGCTGAAATCATGGTGAACACACATTCTGGCTGAGCGCTGCTGATTGCTTTTCTGTTTGCAAAACTGCGACAAATTGCCCTGACTTGAGACGTGGCTTTGTTGCCATGACACAGGCACACATGAGTTCCAGGCCCTGAGATTTTCATCAGGTTTGGAGCTATTGATAACCAGGAATTCATGGATGAAAGAGAAATTACGCACACACACAACCAAAAATCAAGACATTAACCGACCAAGATGTTAGATCCAAGTTTTGATCCAGAGAAATCCTAAACCCAAGAGTAATAGCTACATTATGTAAGTCAGACAGCCTTTGTTATTTCTCCGTCTGTTAAAACATCTCTGGCTTACTGGTGTCCACACTTTGTGCTAATGTTGCTGAATGACAAACAGATGTCAAAAACAAACAAGTCCATTTGTTTTTATTATGGATTAAAGTGGACAGAAAAACAAACTTACAACAAAGTTTCACAATTAGTAGAGACCTGATCAAAGTATTTGGACTATGCTCGTGAAACACTCTAACTAGTGCCATTGCATCTCTGTGCAAACACAAGTTAACTAACATGATGTGTGTAAGTTGTCAGAGAAAAAGTCCATTGTAAAGGCCTGTCTTCAAAGGCCGGTGTTCACTCATCTCATTCCACACTTGGATGGTAATGGATGAGTGCCCCTTTGCAGCTGTTGGATCCACTGGACATTAGATTATGGATATGATGACTGGAGCCCCTTTTGTGAAATAAAATATTTTAGCTTTGTTTAAAACAGAATAACTTTTTCTTTTACAAAAGGAGATCTGCCTTAAATATGGTTTATACTTGTGATGCCATTTTTTTCCAACCTATTCACTCCAAAATGTCTAATTATTGGGGGTCTTCATCACTCCTCATCACATACATACTAGACATTTTCCATTGTAAGAGTATTTCATCCTGATAAACGCAAGCATTACATTTTGGTCACAGTAACTGTCTGCTGCTGAGTCACAAAGCCAAAAATACCTACAAGCAGCAAAGACAAGGATTTTCTTAGTGTGTCCATGTTGCTTTGGCAGTTCCAACTCATTGAGCAAAGAAGAAGCAAAGAAAGCATCGCCTTCTTCCAAATTCTTGCTTAGCGTGCTGGGCATGTCAGTGCCTGCAAGAAGTGATTAGCAAACATTGAGTAAATAAGCAAGCTGCACTTTCTCCAACAACTTAAGTCAGGTCATGCAAAACCACAGTTTGTTTTGGTTTTGTATCTGTAATCCTGAAGGCCAGTGGCGTAGAAAAGAGGGATAATGATGTTCTCCTCTTCAAGCATGAAGACTGAACTTCCTGACCCATTATGGCATTGCTTTTTTGTTGTGCAGTTTTTCAGCACAATACTGTCCACTGGGCAAATTTTGCCCTTATTTGCAGTACATTGAAAAGTCTCCTATAACAAGAAAATCTGCCTTCAATGGATGGAGAACTGAGGCAGTGTTGCTGCAGACATGATGTCACACTTTTCACTGATCCAGGAAATGAGGCCTCCCTTCATGGGTCTAGGATTAGCTAGAGAATTTTGTGAAACTTCATACATATTGTTACTGTTAAAGCAAATTTGACATTATACAAATTTATACAGTGACTCAAACCTGTGAGAAGTGGGGCAGTGGGTGAAGTGTCTGCGGGTCACTCGTGACGAGCCAGCCTGGGACAAATTTCACAAGGCACTTTTTTACAGCTTGCGGTGACCCGGTGCTTCACGGTACAAAATACTCACAGAAGCCATTTATAAGCTGATGATGGCAGCCTCAGCTGTGTTCCTGTGGGGTAGTTACACGTTGGTTGGCCAGAGCCAAATTAGGTCATGCTTTTAAGTAATGACCGGATCCATTTCAGGCGACACCATTACCTGCTGGGTAGTGATTATTTCTACACATGCAATCAGTGGGGAATGCCACAACTGAGAAATGAAACTGAAAAATCTAAAAGTTGATGAGAACAACACTAAGTAACCTAACCTCACTGGTCAAAAGCGTAAAATCCTAGACTATAGTGATGTAATGTGCATTTCGTGTGCGTGTGTGTATTTGTGCATGAAACACCACCTGCAGCACGCACACCTCCAACAGTCAATAAAACCAGCCCGGCCTGAGAACCGGGCGCCCTGCCGCAACAAACGTGGGAAGAGGAGGAAGTGCTGAGTCGACACACTGTTGTATTGTTTTAGTGGAGAAATGTGATGACCAGAGAGATTTGTCGTGCTGAACCGGGGTTTGAGGGCCTGTTTTAATGAGCGGAAAATGAAGCCTGGGAGCTGAATTTGCATGAAAGGCTTGGAAACTAATCATGAAGCCCAGTGGGCGCTGGAAAAGACCAAATCCCTGTGCTGTCCACAGTCGACAGAGGCTCAGATTCCCAAGATTAGCAACTTTCAACATGTGTATAAGGAAAGAAATGGTGACATGACTTCATTTGGTGTTGTTAATTCATCACTTTGCTTTAAAAAAAACATCTTTCAGCCTCTTTTATCATCTACACTATTGCTATCAGCGCCTTCCGTTCTGGTTTGTCCACCATGTGTTAAATTAAGTATGAGGTCACTCTTGAGGCAGACGGGTTGTGTCAGAAGCAAAGCTTGTTAATGGGGCAGACCGTGTCGAGTTGAAATGATGTCATGAGTTCATGTTTTTTTCCCTTCCCTGCAGAAACAGAAAATAAGAAAATGACAGGCTGTTAATCTCATTATCACATTAGGATCATTAAGCCACATTTAAAGATAAGCAGCAGCTATTACTCACCACAAATTAAGACCAGAAACCCTCAAATCATAGCAATAACTTATGGCACAACTTGAAGGTGTGATGCATCTGTGGATTTGGCCCAAATAGTGACGGCATCATTTACACATGGTTAATCTTATGTACTGCTTTGTTTTTATTTATGTCACATACTAACTTGAATAGTGAACTAAGTTCTGTGATAATGGGAAGATGGTAAACCACACTCAGAATTCTTTAACCGGTCCGGAAAGCAAGATGTGGAAAATTAATGGACCAGTTCCAGATCTTGAGGTTTGGAAATTGCACAGCAGGTCTGGTAAATGCATTAAAAAGATTGTTTTCTTTCTCAGACATGCAGCACATGCAACATTTAATGTTGTTTTATATCTGCTATCATTTCATAGAATATGATATTTCCTGTTGTGGAGAACAATCGTTAACGTAATACCACTCAACCAGTACATATCAACATGCTCTACCCTGTACTGATAAAGGTAGATAAGGAAATACATTTTGTTTAAGAGTCATTTAAAACAGACGATCAGGAATAATAAAGCATCTTAATACTGATGTAGGTGACAATCCTCTCTTGTGACAAAGCTGAGTCAAACATGATGGTTTAGTAACTGAAAGAACCTCCGTCACATCATCCCTTCCTGTCTCTGTATGTGGTCATACTACCAAAGGGAAACAGGACATGCAAAAGGAGAAGTCACATTTAAAATTTTTGATATCAGAAAGTCTGCATTTGTAAGACTTATTGTAATAACATGATTGACGCACTTTTGAATCACAATAGTTCAGAGAAATTACATTGACTTCCTATTACTCTGCACATGTGAAATATATATTTTTCCCCAGTTTTAATGCAGAATGTAAAAATTCTCCACATGCTGTCTTTGTCCCTTTTTAATACTTTCTTCTGCAAGTACAAAAAAGAACATTTGAATATCTATAATTCCACTAACTCATGATTACAGACTCATCTATCGTCTACTTACTGACCATGACAGACTCCATCTGCTGATGAAGATCATGTGATCTGATAAAAAGCTTTAGAGCAGCTGATGAGATGGTCCTTGTGGTGACTCTGCTTGGAGGCCGCTGTTTTCAAAGGTCAAGAATGAGCTTTCTGGTTTAAATTTGTTTGCTTTAATTGTGTGCTGTTGACAGCCAAAAAATGTCTACGTAATATGTTTACAAGGATGTATTTACAATTGTGAAGCAAAAATGAAACCAATGTGTAAACTGTCGTCATGATGATGGAAAAAAATATGAAAGTGAAACTATTAAACATTATTTATCCTTTCAGTGTGAAGTTCACTCTGTTTATCTATTTGTCCACCCACCTATCAGTATTGGTGGTTTTGTGAGCACACTTGAGCTGTTTGCAGCATTTTACACACACACACACACACAGTGGTTCAAGCATCCTGTTTGTGCTGAAGTTGCTGAGCTGTTTCTGTTTAGTCTGCCCTCTATATGTCCACAGTAATTAGAAATATCTCTCTGGAACAGTCTTATTAAAACTTTTCTTTTTGTCTATGATTTAATGTGATTTTAGGATTACGGTTGATAGTTTTGTCACCTTGCTTCCCAGAAGACATGTTAATTTGACTGCAGTGAAAAAGGACCAAATCATTTCACTCTGGAAATGTTGGAAGTGCACTGCAACACTTTCATACCAAGAATAATGTTGTCTTGGCTTTTCTGGGAGAGAAAATTCCCAGTTTTACAATCTGCAGCTTGACGACATTAAAGGTGTCATTGCCTATTTGAAATCCAAAGCTTTATTATTACTCTCCTGCTCAGCAGCTTTGAGAGTAATTGTGATTTTATGGTTAAAGTCGAACCCATCAAGGTTCATCCAGCAGCTACACGGTCCTGTGTTCTGTATGAAAAGGGTCAGCAATTGTAATTTGACAATACATGTGGTGAAATATGTTGAAACACACATCTTGACGACAAAAACATTGAGTTAAGGCTGTTTTTATTTAATTTAAGCTGCACTCAAGTCAGGACCTAAGTGAAGGAGAATCAAAATATTTTTCTATTAAATTAAGTCATGTGCCTGGGAAGGGCATGGTCTCTGTCTGCAGCAGGTATTTCAATCTGTGTAAACCTTCGCACAATAATGACATCAGCACCAACGTGTGTCATCATTCTTCTGTGCACTGACAGGGATGGCAGAAATTTAAGACGAGAGGAAATCCTTTGACTTGGTGTGCATCTGTTCAACAGCTCAGAGACTGAGCTAAATGGATGGATGAGTGATCAGACGTCCAAGGACTTGTAGTAGTCTCATGGGACTATATGAAAGTCAAAACAGTCACAACAGATTAATTATTATCCATATAAACAAATGAGAACTATATGAGTAATAAAAACCCATTGTTAGCTCTGCAGTACTTTCTGTATATATACAAAAAAATCCATCATCCTTTAGACATAAAGACATGCTGATCTCAAAACCATTCCTCTTGGCAAGGCTTACTCCTTGAGAACAAGTCATCTCATAGCTTGAGGTCTCATAGCACCATAAACTTGAAAATTCACCCTTTTGTTGTGCTTCTTTACTGTTCTGTGGTAATAGGGTGGGCCTCATTTTAGCCCTCTGGGGCCACAGGGTCTATTGACTTTCATAGCGCTTCAGCGCTCAAGTGGCATAATGACTTGGCCAGGAAGGGTGCTCACCTGGGTGTTCCACCAGAAAAGCAAGCGTTGATGTTAAGATTACTGCAAATGCTGCAAAAGCATGGCCCGTGAGAGCTGTGAATAACCGACATTCTGTAGTGCAGTATATAGTGGGCTCATATTGGGCCAAGCGTCTCTCTGTGGGTTTGTGAATGCAAACACGAGAAGTTTAATATGAGCATAGTCCACTTTTAACACTATTCTGGCATAGATGATAAACAATTATATCAAAGAATATGGATGATAATTTGACTGGTTTACAAGCCAATATATAAATAATCTATTGCACCTGATAAAACGGTTAAAATCCCTAGCTCTTTGCTCATTAGAACCCATGTTTTACTTTTACTGCTCGTCAGTGGGCGGAGAAGCTGACAGTCTGACTCACCAGAGACAAGACACAAATCAAACCTCCCAACACACACACACACACACACACACACACACACACACACACACACACACATCCAACCCCCTCCCAGCTGTATCCTCCATGACTAGTGCACCAGCATGTGAGCCTTGTGGTTGAAGTGGAAAAAATGGCCCTAAATCAGACAACCACAAATCACAGACAGGCTATAGTTCAGCTCCAACAATCGCTAGTATGCACGTGCAGGCACACGTATTCGTATGCACCTCTTGATGGAGCTTGGAGCTGGTTTATGTTCTCATCAATGCGTGCTGCTAGATAGGGAAAGAAAGACTAGAGAAATAGTTGAGGGGCTGAGGCTATCCAATTAAGCAATTACAAGCTTTGGGGCCCACATTTTCCATGACTTAAGCTCAGCAGCTTCTGAAGTTCACCATGGAGGCTCCACAGCTTCTCCTGGAAAGAGGCCTGAGACAGGGAGATGGTGGTTTCTGATACAGATGGATATCCATCCCCCCATTGCCCCAGGGGTTCTCTGGTCTGGGCCTCCATCATACATCATAGGAAGTCTAGACAACATAAAGGCTCCTACCATGCTGAGGAGAAATAGCACTCAATCAGTCTTCACTATCTTCTATCTTCTCTAGCCTCACCTTTCTCATCTATACATCCTCAACTTTACCTTTCTTTTTTTCCCTTCCTTCTTTCTTTCTTTTTTAGCTTTCTCTCACTGCTGTGGTAATTTACTGTTTAAGAGTCAACTGTCCAAGAAAGGTTGTCTGCAGAGGTTACCTGGATGGGAAAAGGGCTGGGCTTTAGGTTTGGCCAAGCTGGAATATGGTCTGTCTGAGCAGGGTTATGTAAGACTTGGCATGAGTGGTTCCCACAGCTCCTACCACGGTGTGCAAGATGCGGCATGCAGGGCATTGAGCTTAACCCCACTATATTTCTCTGCAGAGAGGAAGATAAGGTCTGCTGCTCACCTCGGCCTGATGTTTTCTGCATATGCTGGCTCCCCCAGTGCAGAAGGAGCGGCTGTAAAATCTATTTAGGTCAGAGCTATTACGTTTCAACTCTTGTTCCCTGTCTCAGTTCGGGGCGCCTCCACTCCATTTGTCTCTATCCAGTAGATGTTTCTGCCTTATGTATAGTACATAGTTTACAGGAAACACGGAGGGCAGTCCTTACAATGATACGACACAGAAAAGAAAATGAAAACCAATGCGTGCTCTTTTTCAGCAACACTTTCCCGACATTCGTCTAGTTAAACACATCCATACTGTCTGCTTGTCACTATTGTGGGTTTTTTTTATAAGGGATCCTTCAACAAGGATTGATGGGAAGAGGAAAAGGGAGTAAGTCCACACTTGGGGGAAATAAATTCATTCATTTTTTCTGCTAGGACTTTGATGAGAAGACGGATACCATTCTTCAGCTTCTGCCTCGCAGAACTGTATGAACGCAGCAATAACTCCCCTGTAAAACCACACCTTGTGATTTTTACTCAGGTTTTTGTCAAGATTAAACAAAAGAGATAGAAAGTGTTTATTAGCACGTGTAAGATGTTCTGATAAGTGAATGTTACTACCGGAGAGGACTCTTTCCCAGTCTTTATTTACCAATAAGTCTAATTACTGACTGAATACTGAATGTATGCAATATCTTTTTTGTGCTTTCAATTTCAAGACTCAACTACTAGGAGAGAAATTACTTCATGAACATAACACAGTCTGCCTCTACTTTTACTCTGACAAATTATTTACATCTACAGCCAAGTATATAATGTGTCACATAACAAATCATCACTTACCGTCATTTGCCACGACTCAAGAATGCAGTCATGGATACCTTGTGCCCAAGCACAGAACCGTAATGATTTCCATCTCACTTATTCCAAGGGAAATATCCTTTCAGTGTGTTCTTGTGTGTGTGTATTTATATACAATGTGCAAATGTGTGCACATGGGTGTGCAGGACTGCACGTGTTTCCAGGTACATAGGCAGCTGCGCAGCAGCGATGGAGAAGATCCATGGCAGCAGATGACCGGCTGGCTTCATGTGGACGTCAGATGTTCAAGGCGAGCTGCAAGCAAAGGAAAATTCTACACACTACAAACAGTAATTCAACAGCAACAGACACGGCAGCCTCTCGACATTGTACGGCGTGGTATGAGCAGATCAGAAGGAGTCGATAGGGAGCAAGAAAAACATGGCTGACAGTTGTGTAAGTGAAGACTTCAGCAGATAGGTAACTTCAGATGTGGAGGATGAGGGTACAGAGAGGTTACAGTTCTATATTGTAAACCTGGGACTATCCATCCTGGGAACAGAGAGATAGATGGCCTTAATTTAAGAGCGGGCTCTCCCTGTCAGCACAACAGGGCTGGAGATTGAACGGCCTACAAGCATAACTGCAGTCCTGATGACACTGAAGAGCGTTAAACTTTTCTCTGAAATGACGTCAGTTGTTCCAGTACTGTATGTCAAAGTGAAAAAATAATTGTCAGGTCATGTAGATTATGTTGTACTGAAGATTTACCATGCTAAACAATGGCATAGTAAACATTCTTACATTCATTCATTCCTGATCACGTTGGCTTGATCAAAGGATGTCAGTTGTTATAGTGTGTCCAAGTGAATAAATAATTGTCAGGTCATACAGATTATGTTTCTTAAATGCAAAATCAAAAGTATCCACAAATGGCCTAAATAGCCCAAGAGTCTTAATATTAAAGGTGATGTCAAGATCTACAGTAAGCACTCCAGATCATCCCTTTCTGTTACTTTTATCCTCTGCAGGTGGAGACAGAAAACAAAGCTCTTTGAAAGATAAAAAATCCAGACACCAGTGTGTCACTTGAATTCCCCTACAACTTCAAAGAAGATGCTAACTGAGCTAAAGCAAAGCCACATTCAAAAGAACATAATGAATCTGTTATGCATCAAAGTCTGAAAGGAGACAACTAAATGTTTCCCTTTTGAACAAGCAGTTCAAACTCACTCAATCGGTCTGTTAAATATGAAGCTGGATCCAGGAAACTATTAGCTTAGCATAAAGACTTGGTGGTGAGTGAAACAGCTAGTTTGGCTTTGTGAAAAGTGAAAAAATAAAAAAAGTTAAAAAAAAAAAAATCAATAAACAGTACCAACACCTCTAAAGCTCACTAATCAACACACCGGCTTAACAGCAAATTTCAGCTGTTTGCCTGGTAACCTCACGGTGACAACAGGTCTCCCAGAATTCACTGCTCCCAGCCAAGAAATAGTCCAAATAACCCTGTAGAATAAAGGGCTTCCCCTCACCTCCAGTCCCAGTCTCATGGCCTCATATTCAACAGACATGTCAGTCTCTTGATTTAAAGAAAGAAGGTAAAGGAATAGGGCCGTACAAGTAGTTTTGCATGTTTTAGCCCATTTGGTGGAAATGATATGTAGACACCGTGTGTGACACAAGTCAAGCAAGTATAGCAACTATCTACTAATGAATGTTATTGCATAGACATGAATGAAAACAAATAGCTGTCTGGAATTATAGGAAAATACATACAAAAATTTAAAACCCTGTAAAGTTTATTAAATTAAAACTACTCAAAAGCAAAAGGTCATCTGCATTTCTTCTTTATATGCCATTTACCAGCATCAGTGTGTTGATGGCATGTGACATATAGCACATATCACAAAAATTGTGTTGCAGCAGTACAGATGAAACAGAAATTCAAAGCTTCTTGTTCTGGCTTTGCAGCTTATGGGTGCCCATTAACCCCTGCTTGGTTTCCTTCCTGCTGGTCATATATGTCGCCCTGACAGACATTCCTCTTCTGTCTGTCTGCCACAGCAAGAGCTCAGCTTGTCTCCAAACACCCCCAGATTGACAAGGAGGGGGAGATTTGCAGTGTAAAAAATCAGGAGCAGATTGGGTGTGTTTCCCTGAGGTGTTTCATGTGTCAGCAGTCTCCACATGGGTGGGGTGCTTGTTCTTGCTCATTCATACGGTACATGTACATACAGATGCTGTCTGGAGCTAAAGTAAAGAAATAGATGTCACAAGGCAGCAGCACACCTTAACAGAACAATGTTGATGGCTGACTCAGATTTGGACATTTCTGTATGACTGTATGGGCGTATGGCTGTTTTCATTTGCACATCCAGGGCTGCACAACACATGCAGCCGTTGCCTACAAGACAAAAAAAAGAAAAAAACAGAACAGTACGTGATTTTTTTTTTGCAAAATTCCCAAACAATTCCTCACATTGCTTACCACAAGAAAAATGGGAAACACATTATCCTGACTATAGATATAGGACATAATGACACAGCATATTTGGCAACAAATGATCACGTGTTTATGCAGCCAGTAAATAAATTTTAATGGGACAGAAAAGCATAGATGAGAAAAAGGATTATGGAAATCATTACAAGCTCCATTAAGGCTGTAAAGAGAGACCTGAGTGCACATTTTACTTCACAATGCCAGACGTTGTCACTTAATTCCTTGCTGTTGTGGCTAAATATCCACATTACACAAACTGGTGGTGAGATTGTATAAGTTGAATTCATTTTTAAACAATCTAACCATACAAACTTTACATGTGAATGTATGCAAACATTTCAGCAAAGAGGACTTTTCAAGGCTGCGTGCCTTTTACAGTCTTGATTTATGACCTTACTGACAAACTATACGTCTGAATGCCACTGGTGAGAGAGTAGTACACATACAAATACATCCATGCTCATGAATGGCAATGGGGTGGCGACATTTTACACCTGGAGGAGTTGGCTTTGATTATTTTGCCTGTGTCTACCCAGGGTGCCTCCCTATAACTCTGTCATTCACAATATTGTAGTGGGCCTAAAGTGGCTCACAGCCTAGTAGCAAAATGGAAATATTATGCTTCTGAGTTTTATACCATCTGCCCTCCTGCAAAACTCCTTAAACTGTGACAGGAAATATTTAGACAACAAGATCAGCTATGTTGAAATCACAGGACAGATGGGACTAGACAGAGCTGTGGATAGAGAGAATGAAAGAGAAACAGACCATTGCACAGTAGTATGTGAACTGTCCTGTTGCGAAATTGTGAGAGTGTTTTCCAGTGTAGTCGCCAACTTAGTCTGCAGAAAGATGGTTTATTTCTTAATATACCTATTTCATAGACATTATCAGAATGCTCTTTAAATCGTGGTATGCCTCTCTTGTTTTCTGTTTCCTGTCAGAAAGAATATGCAGAGTTACAAACACTGGGGTTTGTTATCGTAAAAGAGTCCTCCAGCAAGTTAGCGCTTCCATAAAGTTTGGGAACTTGCATGAACAGATCTAAATTAAGATGGTTGAAGTCAGAGCAGTAAAAGTCAAGTTATCTTACAAGAGTCATAATGCAACCAGTAACACTGGTAAATATCTTGCTGAGATAAAAATCATCCCTGATGACATCTCGAGGGTTTTCTTTATATACATATATACAGTGTGTATGTGTATATATATATATATATATATATATATATATATATATATATATATATATATATATATATATATATATATATATATATATATATATATATATATGTGTGTGTGTGTGTGTGTGCATCCTCCAGAGCTTCAGAAAACGTAAGTAGTAAGTAACTAAGTAGTTCTCCCTATGACAAGTGAACTGATTTAGATGTGTATCATTGGTGGAGTTTTGGCTTATTTTTTCTTATTTTTTGCTTTAATTTTCCAGTCACCTGTAAAATTCAGATATGTTTGAAATAGTTTAATGTCTTTTTCTAGCCTTAATTATAATATGAAATGTGATTGATCATTATAGAGAAATTGAGCCTATTTGGACTCGTCCAGACAGGTCAGATGTCAGGGCAGGGAGCTGAACACCACCCCTGTGCCAGCATGCACTAATTCTAAGCAGGTCTGGAGTATTTACTGGGTTCATGCTGTGGAGGTGACAAAAATAAGTATGCTCAAAACAGTTAGTATACATACTAAAAAGGTTTGATTTCCAAGTGTGTTGTCAGTTATAAAAATATTAATATGAAATATGTAAGCGTTAAATATTTAGACATGTTGGCTAGTATCTTGCTCAAGGACACTTCAGCAGGGATCATTTGACTCAAGTGAAAACTCACGACAGCACCAATCTGTCAACCATCACTTATCCCTCACACAATGTTATGTCTAGCATTGTTTGATAAGATGTAATTAATTAACTTGTTGCCAGACGACGAGACACAGAAGCTCGTACCTTTTTCGGTGCACTCCATTTCAACTGTGACTCGAGTATTTCCAGCGGCCTTTTTGTCCACCATTTAAGTGCTCATTACCATCCAGCCATACGTCAGTGGAATAACAGAGCGGGAGCGTTTATTTTCCCAGCTCCCCCCATTCATCAATTCGCTGATCCCTGCTACTGCATGAACCCTCACGTCACATGTGTTTAATTCGGCCACTGCGCTTCCTCTGTGACGAGCAATCAAAGCAGTTGATCACACAAATCCAGGCGACTCAGACAGTGTTTGGGTCCCAATCAGTCGGCAGGAACACCCACTCTTTCTGTGGTTTAGACACATAATAATCCCATGTCAGTCAGATACGTCTGCGCAAACACACATGTGCTCCCTCTGCCTTTCTCACGCATAAACAGTCCTGCTTTGATTTCCTCTCATCTTTTTTGTCCGTCCAACTCTGTCTTATGTGCGCATACAGTACAAACATGCTCGCACATACAGGAGCTGTGGGGGTAAAGCTGTTTCCACCTGTTTCTGATTATTCTAATTGCCCACTGAGGTTGAGGAAATGTGTGACAGCTGAATCTGGGGTAGCAAAACTGACCCTGGTGAAAAATGAGTGGAAAACCAGTCGAGTGCCTCAGTGAGAGAGTCAGGGTTCGCTCCCTTTGTGTGTGCACAGGACCGCTTCAGTTTAGTCTGTCTCCTCCTGTGAATCATTCATACTTTAACTCTCTCTTTTGCACACACACATACACAAAGACTGAACAGAACCCAGGCTGACGCATCTAGTGACGGACAAATGGAGCAGAGAGGTGATGAGTCAAGAAAGCATCTCGAGCCAGACAGAACAAATCAATTGCACCCCAGAGCTGGTACTGTTAAAGCCTTTCCCTGTGATGCCCTTTCACCACAAAGAGAAAAGCTTCGGTGGGGCTGGAGGGGAGATGGAATGGTCATTGACTCACACATGGGGAAATGTACACAGTGGGCTATATGGAAGAAGCTGTGAAATCCGTGAGGGAAAAAGAAATTAAGAGTGCTGGAGAAAGCCACAAAAAACGGTTACTTAGACCTGATCCAAGAGCATGTACTATGTTTCAGGGTCCTCCTCACTGCTATCATCTGGAACTTTGACGTCAGAGCTGGACATAACCAATCACATTGCTGATTCAAATGATTTAATTTGAACATTTCAGTCATGACATTTAGCTCAGGGAACAGTTTCAAAAATACAAACTGATTGAATGGAAAGGAATCTTCATAGCGACCCCTACAGTGAGCTGGGAAACAAGTCAAAAAGTCTAAAATGATGCTAGCTGATCTGTGAGGCCATAATTAACACACTCACAAAGACGTGTTCACATTGCACACTAAATATGCATGCATATTAAATATAAATATACATTCTGACCTGAGGACGATGCTAGAGGACAAGTGAAAGTGTCACCACAACAATTTTCATGCTCCTAGATGGGAGCTATCAGTGCAATTGTAGATTCAACAACCCCAAATCACAAACATCAAACTCATGGTCGCACAAGAGGAAAATTCATTCATCGTCTAGACACTATGACTGCCAGTACCAAATTTCATGGCAAACCATCTGATAGTTCTTGAGATTTTTCAGTCTGGACTTAAGTGATGGATTCTTCCTATCCATCCATAGAGAGATCCAGCCAGTGTGGTTGATTTGTCTATTCGAGGGTTATTTCCCTCAGTTTTTATATTTGTGACTGAAATGTCAAAGGGAAAATGCCAAAATGATTCTGGATCATGACTGTCTGGCATTATGTCTCACTGGGCTTGTAGCAACTCATGCTTACAAATACATACAAATAACAGACACAAAACACATTGGATAGCTGCTGACACACTTAAGAGACAGTGACTCACAGAAGCGTAGGACAGTTCAAGACACTTTATCTGTGCCTGCATACAGACACTATTAACCCAAACGCAATCTTTGGCGGTGACGAAGGATGAACCACACTCCACCACAAGTTTGGTATCATCTGTGCCTCGGAAGATCGAGCCTTGGTGATAAGATCAGGGAGGTTTTCCCTCTAGCAAGATGATGGAGCGTACGTTCAGGCCGGCTGTCCCCTCTGTCTGGGATGGATTTGTCTGTCTGGGCCGGCCTGTGCAGGGTCGCCCGGGGGTTGTGTAAATACACAGCAACTCTGGGTGGGATGGAAGCTCAAAGGGATTTTCCATGACTCGCCCTGGTGAATGGAGTGCGCCTCACCAAACAAAGGCATCATCCTCCGCCCGATCGCAGTCAGAGGGAGTCGTTTAGGTAGCATCGCTAGGGAGTTGGAGGTTTTCCCTTCATTTCATCTTTGTTTCTGCTGCAACCCCACCAATATCTGTCATGACACCGGCAGCATTGGGTTTCCATAGGATGCGGTTGTTTGTTGTGATGGTGATTCTTTCCGACTGATGTCATCTGGAGCATGGCTGTGGGGAGCAATTTAGTATCTCTTTTTTTGGAATAAATGTGTACTGAAATAAAGCATTAATAAAGCAGCCCCCCAGAAGCTCTACTGTAGCTAACCACATTATTTTACACCGAATAACTGCAGTAATCATGCTATTAAACAATACAATACCATAATAGATCAGATCGTTGTGATTGCTGAGCATTCAAAGCAAAAAGGGTGCTAAGCTGAAATGTATTCAGTGCTGTCGTCTGACTTTTCCCTTTTGATGAGTGTGTTTGATCAGATCTGTTCAACAAGAGACAGATTTCTCTCAGTTATGCAATACATTCCTCCTGTTTGAAGATTCATCTGCAAAACCTGCCACCAGTATGAATTGCTTATTTGAACAAACACACACACACACACACACACACACACACACACCATTTTGTCTTCTGTCACAGGGAGTCCAACAACAATATTGCATGTTTCTCTGATGGTTCCCATCGGGAGATGACACTCATAAATAATCATCTGTTTCACTTTGTTTACCCTATCTGCATCTCCTGGGTGACAGGCACATTGCCAGCATTATTCCTCTCTCAGCCACATTGACGGGAGTGAATATTAGTGAATGCCATCAGGCGAAATGGGCCTGATTTATGAGTTCAGACCTCAGTGTTGAGCATGAAATGAGTACAACCACAAGCTCCAGAAACTTCTGCAGAAATACAGAGGAGCGATTTCAGCAAAAGCTTCAGCATTTTGGGCGACATTTTGTTCTTTTTAATCTCATATGGCTTTTCACAACTGAATGACATGGTGGTGAAAGATAGATGCTCTGTGAAGACATAAATCTCCTTTTCTCTCTCCTGCACACTTTTTTTGTTAAGACAGGCTTCCTTCAGCACATCTTAAACTCTTAATACTTTAGCTCAGTTAACGTAAACTCTCAATCAGTGAAGGCCACTAGGTTATGTCAGCCCTCTGACATAGTGAATGCATGACATCATGAGCAGTGTATGCCTCTGTTTTTGTAGCCTGACCCACAACAACACCATGGTTTTTGAGGGTCATTTGTCATGACCTTTGTCATGAATTGGCTAGGGTTAGAGTTAGGGGTTACCCTCTGAGGAGTGAATATCACATTTGTGTTATGCAGTGAGCTCTTGTTGTATTTAGAGGTAAAAAATTATCAAAACACAGACATGTAAAGTGTGCAGGCCAAAGGTATTTCCTGTTTGTGGCATTATCTGTTTATAAGAGCACTTGAACTCATCTAAGCTTTGAAACTGTGCTATAATGATACCAAGCCTGCCATCTAGTGTTAGTGAATATGGTACTGCAGCTTTCCAACTTTTTATTAAACATTAGTTGCATATAGCCATTTAAAAACAGTGTAATATTGTATGCAAAATGTATGGAATTGCTTTATTTCTGCTTTGAGTTACCTGGCAGCATAGTTGACAGGTGTGTTTTATCTGTCCATACGTGTTTTGTGTGTGAGTGTGTGTTTTCCCCCTTTACTTAAGTTTCCTAAACCCCTCTAAGCTCCCAGTGTATAATACGTAACAGTAAGGGCAACATGCTTATATAAGGTAATGTCTTATAACAACATGTGAACACCATGGAGACCAGCATGGATAAGAAGCACAAGACAGTGAGGTCACATATGGTCAGAATTTGTGGTATCCCTACAGACTCACTGTGAGGGTACAAAAGGGGAGATAATTCTTGGTTGTTGTTTTTTTTTTACAATGGTGTGGTCTATCAACTTTACTAAAGGATTTAGTTCATGAAAGTAAGAAATAATACAAGAGAAACAATTCTCGGACATCCTTGCGCAGGTTGGAACCATTAATTACATTCAAATGAAGCCAAAAGTTTAAAGTCCATATGTGCACAAGTTTATCTGAAGTATGTATTTGCTTTTTGTGTAACAGCTCATGTCCTCAGCTTCATTCCGTGTCTGGATTTGCTTATGAACAAAAAGCTTTATTACCCCTTGAGGGAAATTGCTTTGCCCAATGAGCCTTATAAAATATTTTGCACATAAAAACAGACATGTGCAGCAATTAAAACACAAAACATCAAGACAGCTTTTTTCTTTATATAAAGTCACAGGGGTAGAGTGGGGTGAAAGGTCAAGTGCGGCCACAGAATAATCCTCCCAGGGGTGGTGGAAACTCAGTAATTTGATGGATGCTTCAAAAGGGCGGATGTTTAGTGAAACCATAATGACATTTAACTTTGGTAAAAAAGATGTAGAGCTTACCATATGTACCGTATTTTCTTGCAGATATTAGAGATTCACCAAGAATTCGCTAATATTATCCAGCTGACATTACTGGTTTGCACAAAGCTTCAATTTACTGTATGTGAAGACCAAACTTGAATTTTGTTTTTACCTTCTAAGTAAAATGCAATTGGCTTGAAATTATTGATCAGGACAAAAAAAGAGAGCTCTGTTAGGGTGAGCAAGGTGTGAAATGTTGGACAAAGTGAAACATGCCATGGACTGAACACGGTAGGCTGGAATCTTTTAAATAAAGTTCATATTTCATGATATGCCAGCAATGTCAAAGCTGATTACTCACTGGTGATGACTTACATGTGTGTGTTCCCTCTGCATACCTCTGCAGGTCAGTCTGCGTTCCTTCTGCTCGGAGATTCGTGACATGGCAGATTGGTAAGGTTGGCTTTATCTCGCTCCAAATGACCTTACAGGTCACTTTTTCTCCTCCTTGGTGCCATATTTACACCACAACCCAGTGAGGTCTGGTTCACTCGAGCAGGACTGTTATATATCAACATGAGTAAAAACACATTTAACCCAAAAGCCAGCCATTTGCTGGAAAGTACAGTAGAGCTGTAGAATAAATCTTATTTTAGCCTTTATATTGCTTCAGGCAGCCTAACATGTCTGCATTTTCTGCCAAAATGGCGACAACAGGACACACATGGGACTCAGAAATAAATCATTTTCATTTGTTCTGCTGCCAAATGTCAATACATTTTTTTTCTCAAACCTTCTATCCAAGTCAACACGTGGAATCATAAGGAGAATGGCAGGTTTCATGAGCCAAGTAAAGACATTTTTATTTGTTTTCTAATGTATCAAACTAAAAATATAAGCCAAGTACATGAATTAAATTTAACAGATACATGTAGGTTTCTGAAAAAAAAGTCATTTAAAATTTTCATTCTGTTAAAAAACAATGGAAAATAAATCACATCCTAAACATCAGCAGGCACGTACACCAAGCAAAAGAGCACCATGCAAACAGGCCTCTAAATAACAAATTAAAATAATTAAAGAAATCATGTATAAAATACATTCGAAATTGCATCCAGTGCATATTAAAGTGTCTACATGCTATAATTATGTATTTCAAAGTGTATTAATCACATTAAGTTATATTTTGGCTGTAATTCAACATAATTAGCCTACAATAAAAAAGGCAGTGACTGTAAAAAACAGGCAAATCAGGCTGCAGGTGGCGCTGCTTATTGAGTGAGACAACAGTGGGGAGGTCACAGTGATATTGATTCCTGGCCTACAGCGATCACAGTCTTCACCACAGAAGAAGCAGGAGCTCAGATTGTGCAGAACATCAGAGTTGTATGTTTTTGTGGCTTTTCTCGCTGTAAAGACAGGGAGGATGATCACATGATATTATGATTATCAGTACATGACACTGTTTGTGTATCACTATAAAACCATACTGCCCAGCATGCTTAGTGATTTCTTGGCTTTCGTCAGTCCAACATAAGACAAAGCAGACTTTAAGGGCACCGTTGCTAAAACAGCACAATGCATTTCCGTTTCAGGGTTAAAAACTCATAAATGCATACAGTTCTATGTACATTCCAGCAACATTAACAGGCTGTTCAAAACTGTACTCACTGGGTTCATAGTAGTCGTAAACTTGCACCACAGCATCTTGTATGTGTGCCACTTTGTAATCTCTGAGGATTGGAAGTCTAATGCAAACCTCTGACTTGGTAAGCTGTAAGATGGGACCAGGGGACCAGAGAAGTGAACCATGACATGTGGTACAACACTGTTTGACATTTACATATCTGTTTTTGTAGAGGGAGGACAGAAGTCATTGAGAGGTGCAAACAAAAACAGCTCCTTTAGCCACCAGAGGATAATTTGTCCACCAAACTGTAAGTGTTTAAGCTTATTTCATAATTACGGTATAAGAGGAAGGATTATGCTGGGAAAGAACAGAAAACAAAACAAAACATAAATGATAAATTGAATGAATAAAAAAGGTTTTAAAAAAGTCCGGAAATTGGTATTTGCTTCTTTGGCCAATAAGATTGTCCCTGCCCATTAGATGATGAAGTGCTTACCGAATCCAGGTAGAGGCTGACTTTCTCTGGCAGTATGTCCACCTTCCTGATGAGATCTGTCAGGGCTGTGGCTCCAGGAAAGAGACTGAATCCACTGAGCATGCCCACATCCAATATAACCATGCCTGTACGAGATATCACCTGATTGTTCTTCAATCTAGACAGGGCAAGACCAAGATGTCATGCAGTTTGAATCACGTTTTACAGAATATCTGACATGCACAACAACACATTGTGAAATATACCGATGGTGTTATTAACGCAGGCATATTCCACAGTAAATGTTGAAAGAAAACATAATTAACATGAAATATGTGTTGTAGTACTCACTTTGTGCATACAGATAACAGCATGTGATTGTGGTCTTTTTCCTCAGCAACATCCACATCCAATGAGAAAGCCTCCTCGCGCTGGAGGTTCTGTGAAAACGCTTTGCTCTCCAGATTGTAAAAGACATTCATCTGGAAGGATTCAGGGAGGTGTTTAAAAATGTAAAAACTAAAGTTAACTGTGTTTCCCGACAGTACAGCCAGAGATTCATATCGATGATGAAGTGCAAATGCTTCAGGGTAAAAAAAAACATTGTCTGTTATAATCTCTCCACTCCATAAAGCAAAAATGAAGTCAAGACTGAATTCATTTTTGTTTACTTGTTTCAACATTAAAGTACTGAATCGTGGTTAAGCCCCTCTGTGTATGATATTATCTGGACACACTAAATGCACACAGTATGCTTTCCAGATGTTAATTGCTGGGAGTCCAATATCATACTACGTTTGCATTTAGCTGTTTACAATGCAGTACATTATGCTGGGTGAAGCCATCACGCACAGATGCTGCATTCAATTTATTGCAGTCACGCACCCGTTGTTAAACTCTTCTTTATGTTGAGATGAATACTTTGGAGGTATGAAAACATTCTCGCATTGTGAGGGGTAGTTTGGAGCTATTGTGTAAAAGTTTCCATAAATATGGAAAGATGTAGCCACACAGCACAGACAAAGAAAAACAGAGTAAAACTGTACCTGAAATATCGCAAATCCTCTTCCCTCCATGTATATATTAAGGTTTAGATCTTTGTCAGCACCGATCTGAGAAATAAAGTCAAAGCAGGGAAATAAAAAAAGCCCAGCGTGACAATAACATAGTCACAGTCCAGTATATCAAATCACATATAAATCAGGCAATAAGCATGGGCTTCGACTCAGATCTATTACCTCTTGGCTCTGATACATCCGGTAGTTGGTGGAGTTGATGCTAAAAAGTGACACAAACGAAGACGTTGGGGCAGATACATTGAGCAAGAGGTCAATGGCATTGGCACCACTGAGAGCAGCGTAGTAAGACAGAGCCTGGAGGGCGATGACTGTATCCTGAGGAAGAAAAGGCGTAAAAATACCTGCATTTGGGAGATACATTTGCAATATGGTACCACAGTTGGCTAAAACTTACCCAGTTCATTAACAAAGTGAATATGTTTACTTGATCAGTTCGCAGAAAACATAATTATGAAACTGGCATTTTCAAATGTCATCATGAGCCTCCTCAAGCTGGCCAGAGACACCAGAGACGTAACAGCAAGAGCACTACTGGGAAATCAGAAGTTGGACAAGATCCCCAAAATCTTCAACTCAAAGCACACAAAGCCCAAACTGGCCTCAATTAGTTTCCTTTCCATCAGTTTGTTGTAAAGATATTCAGCAGCACGCTAAACTTCCCTTGCAGCAACTTGTCTGGAGATGAAAAGCTTTACTGTATTTCCAGTCTCACACACACACACATATACACACACACACACACACACACACACACAAAGAGGTGTAGTGTCACCTGTGTCGTCCCGTAGCCTCCTAGGTGGTTTCTCTGCTTGCTTAACCACTTCATGAGCGCAAAACCCTCCACCAAGCTGCCTCGCTTAAAAAGAGCCAGCAGCACATACGAGACCATCTCGATCTGCGCAGAGCGCGGCTGCCAGTAGTTAGACTCCAGGCCAGCCGAGGATCCCCACATCATCACTCCATCTTTGGAACAAAGTGACAGCAAAATCAATATAAGTTTGTACACGCACACTGTTCAACCAGATTTATCAAACAGAAAAACCCTCCGTGAATCACATCAGGGATCTGATCACACACATTCTTGTTCTTCTTCCAACAGAATCTCGATGACAGGAGCTTTTCTAGATAGGTTTGAAAAGATAAAGCTCATTCCTAAACATGAAACGACAGAAATGCTTTACTAAGTTACCTCTGTAGTCTGCTCTACTGCTGAGCTGATCCAGAGCGACCCCCGCCACGGGACTATTGGCCAGAGCTAAAGCGTAGGCCACCAGACACAGGCTGTAGTTGCTGACCACTCCACTGGACACCTTGCCCTCCAGGTACCTCTGGGCCAGGGACACCTTACCTTGGTACATGTCCTTCACACAGAGGAACCAGATAAAGGATGATTACTGTAAACCGACATCTTTTCCACATATTCCTATCATATATATTCACAGCACAATATGAAATACAGAAAGTCTCCTGACTCACCACGTAGCTCTCGGCTTCCAGCAGCGCCATCAGTACATAGGCAGTGAGCGCCACCGGACCGTCTTCCAGTCCTCCCTGCATCTCCGTGTGGATCAACCTGCCCGCCTCACTGAACTCTCCCTGGGGCCCCTGGTGTTTGAGGAGCCAAGTCATGGCCCGGCCTAGGACACTCTGGTCCACCTGCATGTAGGACTGTGCCTGGAGGAAGCACCTCAGCACAAAGGCTGTCAACCTGGAACCACAGGCAGGAGACAGACCATCAGAGGCAGAGAAACAAAAGGCTTATATAACCTCTGAACTGACCCAACACAACTGTTTGCAAAAATGCCTGCAGCAACAGCACAATTAGGTAGCTGGCATACCATGTGCTACCAGAGGTGTCACTGTCTCCAAAGGCACTGAATGAACCGTCATCTCGTTGGTAGGACAGCTGTCTCTGATATCCTGACACCAGAAAATATAACACATCAGTGAGGAGATGCCCTGTTACATCCAAGCAGCACATGAAATAACTTCACTCATCATGGTGTACAGGACATTTACTGTGAGTGAGTGACTCTAATTATAAGGCTGCTTACCTTCCATCATGTAGCCCAGAGCCCTGCTCCTGATCTCCATATTGTCCTGGGTTGGCATGTCCAAGTACTGGAGAACATAAATACTCGGAGCGAAGTGGATCATGTTCTGCTCCCCACAACCCAGGGGCCTCAGGACCAGCGAATCCAAGTTGTTTATGGAGAAAGCCAAAATATCACCTATGTGAGGCAAAACAGGAGGGGATGGGGAGAAAGGACTTAACGGTTGCACGTGTTCAAATCTGCAACAACTTGTATGTGAAAGAAAACAATATATTTGAAATGGCTACTTGAAAAGTCCCAGCAGCGATTTTAGTTATAGACAGAAAGTCCATCCTGAACATTCGCTTGGTGTTTAATAAATCTCACTATCACAACAAGGACAGAAACCACAAATTTGGCTCCGACTGAGGAAAATACTGGGGCTCGCCTTTCTACCATGACAAATGCCCAACATCCCTCAACCTGAATGGAGCCAATCCAAACAGCCTGACAGCTGTTCAGAATCTGCCCGCCATAAACATTCCTGTTTGATGTCCATCGTTTCCATTTCTCCTTATTCAGTACATAAATGTTTTCAGGACAGCACGGACCTTGATGCGCATAGCCCCCAAGCGCATCATCGAAGCACAAAAGGGAAATGCGAGCGTACGTTACACATGCTTAATTGGCTAAAAGCAAACATGACGGAACTGCCACTGGCGCAACGGGGAGGATGAATGGTAGACATACCAACCAATGCCACATGGGCCCTCTGGCTGCCTGGTACCATATCTGGTGGAAAGGAGAAGGAGACGGATCTGGAATCGTTGTCTTTGACCGGTGCCAGCTCCAGGAACAGAGTCTCCGAGAAGGACTGTTCGACACCCTCCGGCTTTCAGGAACGTGGAAGTAATTCGCTGTTATCATAGGATTAACTGCATGCCACGTTTCATACTGTGTCCTTAGGCGTGCATACACATTATTATTGGGACATGCACCAACAGAAAAATGAGGATATGAGCTGGCAACCTCTTTGCCACAGCAATGCTACTCTTAACCTCACTAAATTACAGACGTCGACTCTAAATTCATAGATATTATCCAAAAGTTTCCACCATACTACACCTTCACAAGCACGGTCCACACAAGGCTGTCTGAGGCCTCCGCAGATATGGCGTCCACAGATATTTCCATCTCGCCCAGAGTCACAGGCCTTATAGGGAACAGCGCTGGAGCAGACACATGACTCCCCAAGGTGAGTTTTTGGGCATTTACCACCGAGACGTCCCCTCTGTCTGCCAAAACAAACTCAAAGGCCTCATTCTGTGCTAGCAGCAGAATGACCTGTGGAGAGGAACATAATATGGGAGCAAAGCACAGTCTTTTAAAACAAAGAATGTAACACTTTTTGGGTGCCATAAATGACAGTGACAGGCATTTATTGTCAGAAGGTGCTAATAAATCATTGGGTAGAGAGTTTCTTGTTGTATCTAAAGAAAAAAAAAGGTCAGATCATTTATCAATCCTATTTTAGTGGAATATTTCACAAATGTAGTCCTTCATACCTCAACGTCATGCTCTAAATGGTTGATGACGTTCACCTCCAGCACAATCTCCTCTCCTCTGATGAGGTATGATGGGACATCCATAGACAAGGAAAAATCTTTGGACACGTTCAACTGTGGAGAACAGAACATGAAGTAATTCAAAGTCAAGTTTAGAGAAAAGTTAGGGAACAGGGCTCCTAACTGTGGGGTTGCTGCCTTAGCAAGACTGTTCCTACTAAAGTTGTGGAGCACTGTCACATTGATATATGTCACATTCACCACTTTATTCTTTTTTCTTCACGTTGTTTTTTCTGTGCAATAAAAGAAGCGCAAAATCCTCTTTGCAAAAGGAAGCAAAATTTATGGGAAATATAATGAATTTGAAAAACATCACATGTATATAGAGGCATACAGTGAGTAATAAGTTACCTTTTGTGGCACAAGAATGAAGCCCAAACCCAAGCTGTCTGACATCACCAGTGCAGCAGCTCTCAAAGATGTAAAGCCGTCTGGAACTGCTATTTTCCCACTTGTCCATGTTTTATCGCTGAGAGAAATGACAAGAAAAAAAGCACTTAAACACTTAATTCTTTCAGTTTTGTCCAAAATATGGGTATGTAGTGAATAGTGCATATATATTTGAAAGGGATGAATCATCTTCCTATTACTGGTAAATGTACCTAACTGCACTCACCTGACATTAGCATCTAACCACAGCAAGGACTCAGCTGTATCCATCCAGTGGCTCCAGTACCTCTCCACCATTAGAGCATCTCCCTCTGAAAACCCCAAAGAAGAGAGAAAATGTATCAGAGGAAGCTCAGACTGTACAAATATCTGAATAATGAAGATTAAATCCACTTGTACTGAAATTGTAGGGTCAAGTAAATGTGCTAAATGGCCACAAGAGGGACTCTAAATAGAAAGTAGATGCCATATTGAAAGGATCACATTGATCCACTGTGATAATTCTTATAATACCATTTTTAGCTGCATCAGTCTGCTTTTTCTTCAGTTTGGCATTGGTCAGCATCCTAATATTACATCCCTGTGGTGAGAAATACACAAAAAAGACGATAACAATGAAATGTCCTACAGTAGCTGCTACAAATACAGCTATAAACCAGCAAGCTTCTACTGAGCCAGTGAAATATAGGTCAAGTGATGTAAGGTGTAAAACTCTTCCAACTCTGTACAGTAGATGCCTGAGCAGATTTTGCTTTTGAAAATGGTCTATTATCTACTAGACACAATGTACGCCGCCAGGGCATTGGAGATGAGGAAAGGTCATCTTGAGATGTGGTGCAGCTTTGTTTCCACCATCTGGCATCCATCAATAACCCTAACACACAAGGTAGAGTTACCAGTTCATAGAAATGCCAATCTCCTTACAAAGCAGACAGATAGGTTACATCCAGCCAAACCAGTCTCATGGTCTGAAAAGGTGTGTCTTGGTAAAATTTACACCAGATTACGGAGCCTGGGAGGACTGGTGCTTTATAATTAAACTGTGAGACAGACAAAGAAGCCTTGAATCAAGTCAACAGTATCCAAACAGATGACTTTCTGGAGGAGGTTCATGGAAGTTTACATTTCAGAGATTGTATTTTGCTCTTTTGTCTGTATATATAAACAACACTTTAACCTTTAGGCAAATCAAAAGGGTTATCATACCGGCTCAACTTTCAAGTCGAGCTCGGCCTGCAGAGCGTCGTCATGTGTCCCCAGTACCACGATTCCTGCCTGGTACCTGGGCTCAAGGGCAGTCACAGTGAGCGATACCTGCTCACCTGGCTGGGCTTTCTCACTGCTCCAGTTTATAGATACCTGCAGAGAGCAAACAAACAAACAATCACAGGCATGCCCGTGACTACACACCATTTTAGACATAAAATATATTGAATTATATGATAGAATAAATTGAAAAAAAATTAAAGTACATAGTTGTGTTGGTTGATGGATATGTGCGCTGTGTCACTAGTGACCTCTCCGTCTGAAAGGATGCAGTAGATAGTGACACAGGCCTCGGGGAACCAGGACAGTGTTGGGGTCAGAGAAAGAGAGGTGGAGGTCTCTGTCCCAGCGGCCACCACCTGACCTTTAGAGCTCACCTGGAAGTACAACAATAAAAGGGACGTATTTGTTCAGGCATTCAAACACACTCTTCATTGAATATTTTGTTTAAAAAATGTGAGACACAGTGAGGTTCATAAGTTCTAACAGTGATTTCTACACTTCCATTCTGTGTAGCATATTCTAAAGACAGTAGGAAATGCTTCAATTCACTTCTCAATACTACTTCCTCTGGTGTCAATTGCATTGATCAATAGGACTGATACCAGAGGAAGTATTATTGAGAAGTTATCTGCATCTCTGTAAAATTCTACTGACTGCCTGCAGAACAGCGATAAGTAAAAGCCAGTATAAAATGGATAAACAAAGTAGAGATATATACAGTACATAATGGAAAAACTGATGTTTTTCCTGAGGATTAAGGAGGAGGCCATTCGCAGAAAATAAAAGAAATAGATCACCTTCACTATCGTACACTATCGTATCTTGGATGTAGTTAGATATAAGGTCAATATGCACATAAAGACATTAGACCAAGAGGTTTATACCTCACTTGGTTGATGTATAAAAAAAACAAAGAAAAACACACATTAATTTGTCATTTTGTCATGTAGACATACAATATGTTATTTAAAAAAAGCCAGACTATGTTGCCTGCAGATGACAACACATCATTTGATATATTTGACCAAACATACCACGAAGTGAAGCTCCGCTGGTTGAAAGCTGCTCTCCACATCTAGTTGAAGAGGCAATCCAATCTAAAAGTTTAAAATGTTATATGAATTATGACTTGGTTGCATAATCAACAACCTAACTTATACACATTTCCCATGTCATTCTTTATTTAATGTACTGCAATGGTACAAAACATGTGTTTGGAGTCACCTGTGCGGATAAGCTGTTGATTGGGGAGATCTGAATATATGAGCCGCTAGGAGAGGAGTAGTTATTGTAGACACTCAGAGTCTCCTCAGTGGACTGAAATCTTGCCTGAATAGAAACACAAGAGGCAGAAAATATTCATTCATTCATTCATTCATCTTCTAACCTGCTTATCCTGAGCACACACAGGGTCGCAGGGAGGCAGAAAATATGACCAATATAATATAAAATAATCCTTTGGGCTAGAAATGAGATATCCATCTTTGTACTGGTGGTTAAGGGAAGTAAACCTCACATAATCTCATTTGCTTTATAATCTTAGTTTGCCTACATTTTTCTTATCTCTACAGGTCCTGGTATCATATTTCTTGAGAGTTAACGTGTGTGTAACCCTACTGTAGTGAAACTACTCATCTTACAGACAACAAAACTGCTTCTCCCGGAAGACCAACATTCCCGGTGCTGTAAATCAAAATACTCACCCGGATAAAAAGCATCACGACTTCATCCTGTAATTTAAACTTAATGTGGACGTTCCCGTCCTCGGGCACTGGAAGTGTCAGCGTTGTGGGCTCAGCAGTCATCACAGGAGTTCTCTGACTGACCTCAATCACAGCAGAGTACATCAGATCCACGGAGCTGAGTGGCTTTCTGTCATATCTAGAGATCCTTAGCTGGGGAATAAAGGCAGTGAAGGAGGTGAGCTCACGGAAATGACAGCTTAAAATGGATGTAAAATATACGGAATGATAATAATACACTCACTTTTGCAGAGAAGTTTAAAGATGGCTTCAGTGTAGGCGGAAAATCATGGAAAGTGAGCTGGAATGCGCTCTTCATAACGTGGACTTGGATTGTTTTGTTGACTTTAAATCCTTGGGTGATAAGGGAAGATGTAACAAAATGGTACGAGGATGCGGCTGATATGCACTATTCGCTCAAATCGATATAGTTTATCTCACCTGTGGAGTTATCAGTAACACAGGCAGCAACATGGACACGGCCACTGACTTCCGATGCAGTGTAAAGGGCTTGAAGCAGATCTTTGCTGAGGAAAAACCGTGTTGACCCATACATCTGGAAAAAAACAACGGTGAAATGTCAGCTAGTGCTGTTTAGAGTGCAGATACTTTACCTCTAAATGCTGGTTAGGAGGACAGAGAGCCTACTTGCAGTGTCTGTTCTTTCATAAAAGAGCCATAGAGACAATAAAACCTCACCTCTTTAGTTTTTGTTTGCATGAATGGAGGAGCAGCATTGTGCAAAGCAGTCACCGGGGTGACTGAAACAGCAAGAGTTCCCTGAACAGGTTTTCCACTGGGGTAACTGGAGTGAGGAAAGACAAAGCATTATGTATACTTGCTTAGGATATCTGTGATATTACTGATTTACATGAGCTTACTGAACTCACAGGGCTCGCACTGATCCTGAAAGGTCATCTCCAAAGAGGACCTGTGAGGGTGTCTTGAGCAGCACTTCAAAGTGAGGACGCTCTGCAACAGTGGTCAGTAAAATTATGCAGACGACAGTTTTACTTACAAACAAGAATAAGAGGCTCCAGACATGCCAGCAGCTCTGCTAACATCAGCATACTAACATGCTCACAATGACAATGCCAACATGTCAGTTTTTAAAAGTTTTGTCTACCATGTTCGCCATATTAGTTTAGCATGCTAAAACATTTGTTGATGGGAATGTTGGTTTTGCAGGTATCTGTTCATAAATCAAAGTATTGGACAAATAAGAAGTCTTTAAAGTATACAGAGTATTTAGACTATATCCTCTCCAGGCCTTGAACATCTACAGAATGTTCTAGAAATCCATCCAGTAGATATTTTTGCAAAAACCCATTACATCAATGTCAGGGTGAGTCAGAGGATCACCAAAGTCAGCAGGATTCATCCTCTGGAGACCATGAATATCTGTACCAATGTCTGTTCCATGACAATTTATCCATAGTTGATTAAATAAAATTTTGACCAAAATTTGACTGGGAAACTGACCGAACGTCAGCACTATCCTTTAGAATGCTAAAAAAATAACATTACAGTGAACTGGTCTCTTACCGAAATACTCCACAATAAAGGTTTTTTCCTCAGTAATGCCCTGTTGGGAGAAAAATGGGAGGTAAAAAGGGAAGGATGCTTTTCTTATTCAGTTCAAATGCCAGTCTTTCAAACAGCATGCCATTCAGAGGTAGAGACATTTCTATATTTCAACCCTACATTCACTGTGGCTGTGATCGTCCACTGTCCAAGAGGAGACGTCTGGGACAGAGTGAATTCCCGCAACACAATCCCCAGATTCCCAATGGACTCCCACCTCTCGACAGCGTTCCCACTGGGATCCTGGGCATCACAAAGGGACGTCAATCAAACTTCCCACCACCACACGATACCTGGCTCAAAATCTATTGAACTCCTCTGGCTTTGTTCTTTCCCACAGAAGACAGAAGCCTACCTGTATAGAGATTTCCACTCTGCCTTTGTATGGGAGGTTATCCAACTGAACAGACACAGTTCTGAGTTCGACAGTATCACCTGGCTGGTAGCGTGACCTGTCGGTTTGAGTGAAGGTGGAGACATTGCTGGGGCTGTAGCCGAGGGCCGTGGTATTGGTGAAAATGAGACTGTCCCCCCTGTAGCCCTTCACCGTCAAGTTTAAGAGGGAATTCAGGGCTATCAATTCAGGAATCTGAAGCGATTGTATACGAAGTTTCAGAAGAGTACACATGTGAAATAAGGTGAAACAGGTAACTTAATCATTTCATTTCAATTTAATTTTCGTGTGTGAGAAAGAAAACTGAATTTGAAGAGCAAAGAAGAGGAAATTCAACTCACAGGAGGGAGTGTGAGGACCCTGGTGAAACCTTAAAAAAATAAAGATACTTTAGTCGTCTCAAAAGTGCAAAGGTTATGATGGAAATGAACCCTGAACTTCTATTCAACTGCAGTGTCACCTCCTTGAAAGTCCTCCGTTTGGGATACTTTGGTGTTGCCATATTCCAGTTCAGCCATCATTCTGCCAGGGAAGTCAGTGAGTACGGTGACAGCTAGCCGAGTGGACATCCCAGCATGCACCACCTCTGGGACTGAGATCAGAAACCATGTCCTGGTAGAAAGAGGAAGGACGACTTGTTACTGATCATTTAAACAAATCTGATGAATTTAGGTATTCCAAAAAACGACACTTACGCAGATGAATCCTGAGTGGAACCAGGCACAGCGAAATACACAACTCCCAAACACACAACAAGGGTCCAGATCCCATCCATGCTTCTGTTCCTCGCGTCGCCACACCTTCAACTTTTGGATCAGACACCAAACTGACAGTGGCCGCCTCGTGAAGCACGAATGACCTGGACCTACGTGTTACGAAACTCCACCTCCCGTCCTCACACCAATGCCCCATGGGGGGGACGTACTCACATGCTCATACACACTCGAAACACACGGGGATGCATGCACACATTATCACACCTATATTCTGTGTCACACACAAAGGAGGAAGTGGAGTTGGGTGGTGGTGTTCACACACTCTTTACACCTTTGCCCAGGGGGATGCATCTCGTCTGTCTATTCAGAGTTTGACAATTCCCAGTCCTGTCCAAAGCACGGAGAGAGACGATGTGGCGTTACTGTATCCATACTGAGGTGAAAATACGTCTTGAATGTCAGAAAGAACACAGCCCTGCATGATATGTGACACAAAACCACCTGGGAGTTTAATTCTTGGCATGTTATCGGAAAACAGAGGCTGGTACTTGAACCTGCAGTGTTTGCTGTAAACATTTTAATACTTTATGTGGCCTCCTTGGAAAACAAATCCATACTATCACATATTCAGCTGTGGTAAACAGGTTTGACATTTTAATTACCCTGTGAAAAACACAGGACACCAGAACAATGAGGCGTCAGTGAGGCGTCAGCGAGGCTTTGTCTTGGGAGAAAAGGAGGATCAGTCAGCTCAAACAGCTACTACAACCGGTCTCGGTTAGTTTAAAACTGAGTAAAGGGATGTGTCATATTGTTTTGCACTGCGTACAAGTGGTACACAGAAATGCAGGATACATAAAGTTTGTAGTGAAAATAGCAGCACGGAGGGGGAGGAGGTGACACTGTGAGACCATGTTTCAACCTGTATGCAGTAATTAATACTTTGACTGAGAAACATGATGATAGCCTGTATGAACATTTTTCTTACCAGCAGGTGGAAGCAGAGTCAAGGCTAACTCATCAGTCTGAAGCTGGAACATCTTCCAACCCAAACTTGGACTCATCCGGCAGAGACAACTTGTCTAAAAACTTATAGATGCTCTCTGTTCAGCCTTTTCATTCTAATAGGTGATGAATGTTCTCAAACTTTTCTTTAAAAGTCACACAATACTCACACAGCTTTATTTGCTTCATATTAACATTTTATTTCTTTGGTATATTTTTTTTCACACTAGTTACATATAAACATGTTTTACAATGGTTACAAAGGAGTTGAAAAACCACAATTTGGCACATACGGCTTTGGCAGCAAACTCGGTTGTCCAAACAACACCAGTTAATTCGTTTCTCAGCTCTGGCGTAGTATCAGCGTGCGTTTGTGCATCTGTGGAGAATGCAGGCGTGACGTGAGAGGATGTTGCAACCGGATGTGCAGGCCTGTGTGGGCTTGTATTTGCTTTAAGCTCCTGTGATGCACATCCCTGAGCACCTAAACAACACTGACACACTGATGATAACACGGAAGCACATGAGTGATTTTTTTTTTTAAAAGAGTCTGATCATTGCCACACACTTTGTGTTTCACAAAAACAGAAATTTGAACTTGAACAAATCTTCTGACTGGTCCGCAGCCATGCAACTGAATGCCTACCGAGCCCCTCAAAGAGTACAGCAGCTGTGTAACACCTGTACTGTACATTATTACATTCTTACAACAACAAAGTGCTGACAAAAGTGCATATTTACAGAGTGCTACACGGTCCAGGAAAAAGTAGAGTCTTCGCAGACAGACAAAGCTAAAACAGCAAAAACAAATTGGCAGATAAAACAAAGCACAGTTTCAGGACTGCTTACAGATCTGATGAAGGATATGATGAAATACAGTACTTTCGGCCTGTGGCGTACCAGTGTGGAGACATTTACAGCAACTCTACCTGCACATACACCTTCCTCAAAGGGATGCCAAAAAAAAAAAAAAAAAAAACAGGAAAAAAAAACATCTAGATCTGAATTTCTATGGTTATCAATTACAATCTATATTTTGAAGGCTACAATATTTAACTTTTTATAATAAAAATCTGGTGCTTTGTTAATACTTCCCCTCCTAAACTGGTTAGATTTTCACCACTGGACTTTTCACTCAGTCTGATAAGCTGTCTGCTTCCACTGTGTTTGAACTCTTCACACTACATACTGAAGTATGTGAGATGTCAGCTGATTAAATTTATGAGCGCTATAAGAATGCATACAACAAAACTAAAAAAAAAACGACTGTGGAGCTGACGGTAACAAACAAATCAAAACTGCAGCTTGTCACGTTGTCTCTGGTCAGAGGACATTTTCTTAATTATGTGACAGAAACCAAGTAGTTTCAAATTCAAATTCAATCCACAGCAGCAAATTAACATTTCCAGGGTATCTTTTATGGGTCAACATGAAGTCCTTATCAGCTATGTATAGATTCTTTAGCAATTCAGTGATAAAATGTGTGTCTAACAAAAAATCTAAAGAGGAAAACTTTCGTCCAGTGTTACAAACATCCACTTGTCTGTGTGGATTTGTTTGTATGTGATGCGTGTCTTATTCTTCAGACTGGACTGTATGCTGTTTTTCTCACCAGAGCCAGCATCTGTAAAGTCACATTAAAAATGGGAACGGCCAGAGTATGCAAAGCTGATGTTGCACTTCAACGTAAGCAAAACAGTTGCAAATTGTAGCTTTGAATGTCTATTTTTTTGCCAACACAAGAAAACCTGATTCTCCAGTTTCCAGGCACACAACAAAGGCTTAGTATAGTACTCAGAGAGCCATCATTATGAACAACTTATATTTTTTCCTTTGAAGAGGCCTTAAGGATCCACCGTGGTAGGATTGTCTGTCAGTACCTCCAGCAGTCACATCTCAAAGTGACGGTAGATGCTCTCCACGTAGCTCAAGACCCTCTGCCAGTCGGGACCGCCTGCTCTCAGCATCTCCTCCACCGTCTGCGGAGTTCAAATAAGTTCAGAAGCTCCAAATCAACCCAGCAATCTGTCACATGGTTTGTTTTATTAATACACCACGGCTTACCAGGGTTTGCATGACGCCAACAGTCTCTCCTGTTTTGAATGCCAGACTGAGATTCTCCCTCTGCAAAGAAAAAGAACAAACCAACAAGTTGAGCACCGTAATTCACTTGCCCCCCTCCTTGTAACAGGGCGGCAGGCGCAGCTCCTACCTTGTTCTCTGGAGTGAGAGTGCTGTAAGAGATGTGCGAGGGGAGGTAGGTGTGGTAGACAGCGCAGAAGGCGAGGCCGTCGGCCCAGCTGCTGCTGAAGTTGGTGATGTCAATATTCTGAGTGGAGAGAAAAAAAAGAGGAGAGGTTAATAGGGTTAAGCTGCAGGAGTTTAAGATGGACTTGTAGAGTAGACCAGGTCCAGGCCCACCTTGTAGCCTTGTGTTCGGCTCTGACACCAGCGGAGCAGTGAGTTTCTCTTGGAGCCTCCGTGGCGACGCAGCAGCAGGTTGAAACCGTCCTGGGACCTTAAAACGACAAGACACACACACACACACACACACACACACACACACACACACACACACACACACACACAGCTGAGGGGCTTCGGATGTTTTGGTTTAAACACTGCAGGCGTTGCTGGCTTTTGTAGAGTTATATAAAAAGAAAATAATCACATAGTTGACTCTGTTATTGAGAAGAAAACCTAATTAACACACTGACTAAAGTAAGAGAGGTCTTTTGGCCCCAATATCGAGCTTTATGAATTCAGACAAATGCGCTCAAGTAATTAGATTTATACAGGATGTAGAAACCTGTCTGGTTTCTCAGACACAGAGGTTTGTCAATGTGTGTGTGTGAGTGTGTGTGTGTGTGTGGACTCACTTGGTGGGAGGCAGCTCAGTGAGGGCAGAGTTGTACTTGTTTAGAGACTCCTCACGTTTTCCTGGAAAGAAAAGGCACCATACTTTATTATCCAGCAGCACGCTGTCATTACGAGCTCTCCGAGCAGCGCTGGATAGAGACAGGTTTAGCTACGCCGCCCTTAGACATGTTAACAATTTTAGGGTGAAATTGGTGGAGCGAAGAAAGGCTCATGCCACAAACACAAGCGCAATGTGGCAAATTGTATACACACAAACCTGTGTCAGTGTTTGACTTAGTGTCTTGCCAGTCCAGACTTTTTCTGCCTCTTACTTGCCCCAAGTTCTGTAAAATAAACCAGATTGATAAATTATATGAACAGCAAACCATGGATGAAGCACAGAAGCATAACTCAGCTCTAATGAAGGCTCCTCCTCACGATGAAGTGTCTCACTTTGTTTGTAGGTCCAGCTGTTGAGGCAGTATTGGGCTGGGATGTTCCGTTCTGCATGGTGGGGGAGTCTGAGGGGGCAGGTAATCTGGACAGGCTTCTGTAACATATTAATACAAAGTTATGAGAACACACCAAACGTTATTTTATGGCATTATTTTGTACCACAGCTGTTCCACTTGGCTCCGGCTATAAATTAAGCTGTTCAAACTGTCCTCAGGCTGCCCTGTGAAGGCCTGCGGCTGGAGCACAACACATAAAAGAAACCACGGTCACAGTCCTGACCAAATTTGGTGATTATTATCCACAGACAAAAAAATGTGTGAAAAAAAACAAAAAAAGAGGATTTTTTTGCCACCTACACAAAATGATGCTTCAGTAATGTGTTGCACACATGCTATTTTTGTTCAAACAGTTTCTCACCTTGACCTCTCTGTGGTTACTGTCAAGCGCGTGTCGCTGGGTCGCACCTCCTCTCCACTCCTACCCTCATTGGTCACATTCCTCAGATAACGCTTAGTCACACCTTTACAGTCTGTTCTGGCCTCCTCGCTGACAGCGTTTGTCGTTGTTGGTTCATTCTGACTACTACTTTCCATCCCCTCTCGCCCAAGCCTGTACATCCCCCTCTCCCTGACCCTCTGGGTCCCTTCTTTGCTTTCAGAGCGGTCACTTGGTTCACCATTGGGCCTCCCTGCTTCCTGACAAAGTGCCTGGGTGTCAGTTTTGCCCTGCGCCTGGGTGAGAGTCGCCAGCCTCTGCCGGCTCTCCTTCAGCTCCCCTCTCAGGGTGACCAGCTGCACATCAGCCTCCTTCTGTCTCTGCTGGGCGGCAGCCAGCTCCCTCTCGACATCCGTGTGCGCCGTTCGGAGCGCGGTCAGCTCCTCTTCCGCCTCAGCCCTCAGACGGTCGGCCACCGCCACCGCCACCTGTAGGTCAGCCTGGAACTGCAGCCATTCCCCGCGCTCAGTCTGGAACGGAAATAACGCTGTTATTCCAACTGATCGTTGAGGATTTATGTGAACACACCTTCATTTTAACATGTACAAAAGTGTGGCTGTCATCAGTTTTGCAGGTATTTGATCATAAGTCAGAGTACTAAACAAATTAAAGATTTGACTGGAGGATGGTGCTGGATGAAAAGTTAAAAACCAACAGTATTACAGTTCATCCTGAGCCGCAAGCTTGGCAAACAAAATATACAATTACATTTAAAAAAAAAAAAAAAAAACATTTTCTCCTTTTAATTTTACAGATCAGTAACACATGCAGCTTTTACTTTCATCACAGTATGATGTGGGAACTTCTACTGTTACACCTAGACCAGTATTATTCTACTGCAAATCATTTTATACAAAAACTCAATACAAAATACACCAAGGATTTAAACTGCATTTTTGAACTCAAACTGTATATGACTGCCAAAACAAACATAGCTGAAACCTCAGACGACAGCGACTACAATCAAATGAACAATCAAATATCCATTTGGCCCTCATTAGGAGACTACGAGTTGAACTGAGCTGAGAGGCGAGCCTCAGCTCGCAGAGAGGAGCGGGGCTGGCAAGTCAGCTCTAATGAGGCATAACTGAACTGTGAGCCAAAAGGTTTTGCTCAGACTGTTTTACTCGTGTCATCTGAAATCAACTAAACATGAATATGTGCTCGTTTTTTTTAGAAGGAAAAAAGGTCTCCTAACAAGTCTGGATGCATAAGGAAAAAAACAGATTTAAGCAACATTTTGATAGCAGGGCTGACGCTGTATTGTGAAACTGCCTTCTGTGTCACCACCAACGTGGCTACATCTCAAGTTCTTATCATCCACTAAGATCCTTTACTCAAGTGCTAATACTGCACTGAAAATACCCCACTACCAGTGCTGCAAAATGTACAGACAAATGTGGTGGAGTACAAAGTACAACACTGAGTTGTAGTGGAGTAGAGGGATAAAGTTGCATAAAATGAAAATACATGAGTAAAGTGTGTGTATATCGAATTTGGATTTCAGCACAGTACTTGAGTAAATGTACTCAATGTAGTTAGATTCTACCAATGCCTATTAGAGATGAGAATGATTACACTGACACACATGGCTTCTCATCTTTGAGGATGAGTGATGCAGAAAAAGGTTAAAGTTTTCATTCTTTAAGATTATTACTGCCTAACACTGCCCCAGACGTCAAGACGACTCAGAACCAATGAAGCCAGAAGGTAAACAAGACCAGACCATTAAAAAAAGACAGAAAAAAGAAGGAGGGAGGCTAAAACATGGTCCAAATCATACAGATTAAGTACTGACTGTGGAGCGGTGTAAGCCAGAAAGATGTGAGGGGGTGCTGAGGAGCGGGAGGGGAGGGGAAGGGTCGGTAATTAGACGAAGAATGGATGGAGATGTGGAGGAGGAGGAGAATTCGGAGCCAAGTCGCTCCCTCATCTGACCAGTGACTCAAGACCACAGCTGGACCCCATTACACTGGATACACACACACGTATATCATATTCCCTGTTTCTCTCCCACACACACACCTCCCCTATTCTTTTACCTCACCACCAAACCACATTGTTAAGTTTTCTCACACACATCTACACGTTCAGGGTACTTCGGAGCACGCCCTCCCTTGCAACGCGAGTAGTGGGATAGAAGGCTCTTTTTTTTTGGAGGAGTTCTATATTAAGTGATTTTGGGTAAAACCTCCACTTGGACTCGAAGGATCTTGTCTTCAGAGAGGCTTTGTTATCTGGACATGGACACTCCAACTGGAGCATGTCTGTTTAAGGAAACAGGAAGGGGCGCTACTCAGTTCACACTGAGATAAGGGTGTGGATTGTCAGTCTTAAGACACACACACACACACACACACACATATGCTCCCTCAAGAGCTGACCTACTGCCCCACTGCAGGACCAGATGTGGTCTCTCTCTCACACACACACACACACACACACACACACACACACACACACACACACAGATACACTTGTCTTTACTCTTGATGCACATCCCAATTCCTAACAATTGTGTGTGTGTGTGTGTGTTTTCCAACTATCTGTGCCTTGTTCACCACCACACCCAGTCTTTCTAATACATACTTGGGGAAACATCCCAACTCCGTAATGGCTTCTCTCTCCAGCTTTCGACAGCCTGTGGTGTGTATTCAAAAAAAGTGGTCACACCTATTAAGGGACATCTCACTCCCTCTACAGCAGTCACATACACACATACAAAATGGCCAAATTCCCCCCAACTGGCACATGAAAATAACTTTGTGGATCCTACAAGTTGCATACTTAAACGTTCACAGACATCAAAGAAAAGTGTCTCAAGTCGCTGCCATTTGCTCGCCGCTGCAAATTCAGCACAGCATGCACACAGGCCCCCACCTCCAATCACCCCAGACACACTAAATCTCCATTCTATATGTGACCAGCCTCCGCGGCCTCCAGATACGGGGCCTTTTTTTAAGTCTGCAGCCAGGCGTGGAGGAACGAGAGCGAAGGGAACCCAAGATCATTCCTGGAAATCTCCGGCAGCGCTCACCTGGAACTGATTCCAAAGCAGGGCTTTGAGATGGACTCAGTCTCTGGGAGGGAGGGAACGCAAATCTGACCAGCCACCCACACATACACACCAACTACCCCGGCCATGAATGGAGTGTTTTCATTTTTGTTGGTTAAGACAATTGAACACTGGCAGTGCACATAAGCACAGACAGATGTACTCCGGATCATGTCCTTAATAGTTTGCTGCACATTGAGTAATCATGTGTCCACTTCACATTCAGTTTAACTACAGCACATTGGAAATGCATTATGACTCTGGATAGACAGAGAAAGACAGGAACATTTGGGAACGCAGGGATGAAGACAGATGAAGAGGCGCGGAGGAGAGGCTTAGCTGACACAATGTGACTGGAAGAATAATGGCGACTTAAATTACATGGGGGGAAAAAAAGGTAAAAAAAACATGAGGTCAGAGCAAAAGAAAAAAAGGCTTAAGCAACTTGGGGTCAGATGAAAAGATGGATGGAAGTGAGAGGACAGAGTAGGAGCTAAGGAAGAGAGACAGGGGAGGGGCGAGGGATGAGATAGAGAGGAGCAATGCAGCAAAAGTTGGAGGGTAATTGTTCTGCGTTCTTGTGCTCAGGGAGGAGCGGTCAGCCCTCTGATGGAGGGAGAACGAGGGAATGAGGAAAAGGCAGAGAGGCACAATAAGGGAAAGGAGGAGGGAGGCTGCTCCACAAAGCTAAAAAAGAAACAAAAAAAGCGGTTGTACAAGCCAAGCCTTTCAATGCATCTGTACGTGTTTGCAAGTCGTCTGTCTCACGTGCAGCGCACACACAAAACACATGGCCAATCAGTCACTGCGAGCTGGAGCCCCCCCAAAAAACACCCACACCTCGCCACACAGCACAAAACAAGTTTTGTCTCCAGAACAGCCGAATGTGAACCCCCTCCTCCGCACTGCGCTCCCCTTCCCCAGCCCTCCACAAAAAAGGCTCCCAGGACAGCAGAGCAGACTGAGAGGGTTCATAAAGTTGAGCTTTTCTAGCGCTTATATTGCCCAACCGAGGGCCCATGTAAACACAGTGTTGGATTGCCCCAACTTCTAATACGCGGCTACCTCTCAGCGCTATACCACAGGCTCTCTGAGGTTTAGCTTGCCTCCAAGGGGCTTATGTTGCCAGGTCCCTTACAGTGATGTGGGAATGTGGAGGAGAGAGGAAGGAAAGACAGGAGGGAGCACAGATTGAATATTAAGTAGAGAATGAGGTGACACCAAGGAAGTAGAAGAAGGATAAGCGATTGCTTCTAATATAACGCAATTTGAATATTTCTGATTCTAATAAATGGCAAAACAAAAGAGTAATACAAGTGAGGTCATGGAGGGAGTAAAGATGAGAGAAGAGATGCAGGGAGGCATACTGTGGGTCATATTCCAGCTGTTGTAATCTATGGCAGATCTAGAGGAAGCTGGGAGCCTCTGGGTACAATCCTCATAAGGGAGGGTCAGGAATTGGAACAAGCGACTGACAGGAAATTACCGCAGCATATCGCCATCCTCATAAGAGCGTGGAACGCCCCAATAACAGGACTGAAGAATGCTCGCAGAATCTTTATTCTTACTGTGCACGCTTTAGTCAAATTTGGGGTTGTAACATAATAATGGGTTAATCCAGAACAGATGGTGAGTGCCTACTGGACCAAGGATCTTCTGCAGGGGTCCAAAGAAGAGAAATAAATGTGCGCAATAGAAGCTTTACTGTATTTTCTACTTCTTTAAATGAAAATCTGTAACAATGATCATACAAGAATCACGTTTTACTGAGAGACGGTGCAACAACTGTGTGGATCTATGTCTGAACAGCTCTACAACTGAGGGGCTTCAAGAAGATGATCTCAAGGATTTTCCTCTTTTGGGCCTCTCAGGAGGAGCAGAGGACAGGAAGACCTCTATTAGCAAAGCTGCAACCCCCAGTGGAGGTCTATTGTGATGGGGGTGGGGGGGTATTTTTGTGTTATCTCCCGGATGAAAGGTCACAAGCACTACTCTGCCTAATGTATAATTGGAGTTCATCACTTCCTGTTTACATTACTATACTTATCCACTTCAGCCTTTCAAGTGTGTTGGCATGTGTGAAAGACAGCATAAGACAAGACAAGCCAGGAAACAGGTAGATACCAGTTGGAAATACAAAACAAGCTTACATAAACACTCAAAAAGCTACAATCTTTAGAAGACAGTCATATCCTCTCGCAATGTGGTCCCTAATTAACTGTGTTAGCTGAGCCCCGCACTTCTTAGTTGCCGTTAATATGTCTGTCAAGCTTTCTGCTTCACGCACAGCAAATACGCAGTAACCACTCTTGAAAATCATAGTAATTTCTGAAATAATGGGTCCCTCCTTTCAGACAGAGGTAGGTAAAAGCAGACTTCTCATTTCTAGCCAGCAAACATCAATTTAGTTGGCCGAAATGGTAATTGTTATTGTTACAGTTTATCAGCTGCAGCTAGCTAATTAAGCTAATGTTACCTCTGTGAGTTTTTCAGAATATGGTATTCACAGTTCTGACTATATAAGATTCAATGTTTCCAGCTGACTTGTCTTAAAAAGTAAATGTGCACTTGATGGTGTTTCATTTTAACATAGGCCTAACCCTGTATGTCTCTTTGCTTACATTTTTAAACTTTATATTTCCCTCCAAAAGACAAAAGGCAAAAGTATGAGGACTAATCAAATACCACAATCTATGTACACACATAATACAATGTACAATCATTTAATAATTTAAGCTTAGCTAATACTTTTGCTCTCGTATTTTTGGTTTTGGAATGGCTAGAAAAAAAGAAATCACATTGCAGCCTGTTTACATGTATATGCGGTGTATCGTTAAGTTGTTTGGTCCATGTTAATCAAGCCTTGGAGCGTTTCACCAGATAGTCCAGTTGCTTATGGATGGCGTGAAAGCTCATTCAGAGTCTTGTGTGGACCAGCTCCAAAGTTCAGTTTACTATAGCTGAGAGCCAAACCAAATTAAAAATGCAACACTGCTGCAGTAACACCCTCGAATCATACAGGGTCTACCATACAACAGGTGTGAATACGGCTCCATGCACACCTCTTCAACATGGAGACATCTATAACTGGACAAGCATATCAGGCCTACTTACAATGCGAAGACTGGACAATTGCTATTTGGGTTTTTTAAATGGTCAGTTACCATTAGTGTGATCTGAGCACACAGCAACAAATTGGAGAAGACGGAACTGGCCAGAATATAGTTAAGAAAATACATTTCGAGCACATCTCACCTGCAAAGTGCTCTTCAGACTCTTCACTTCTGTCAGTAGATGCTTCAGTATCTCTAAGGGAAGGATACAGAAATGTCAGAAGGCATCACATGCATATCAAATGCAAAAAAAATGTCAAGGAAATGGATTTGCCCTTCTCAAAAAAGAGAAATGTTAGGCCCTCAATGAAATGAAAAGTTTTCGTGCTCAAACAAAAATACTGCAGGCCTGAGTATCATTTAGTGGCTCTAGGGAAGAAAAAAAGAAGAGCATTTATTGAAATACCAGTACGATGACAAACATAAAGCTCTTGCCTGTTGTATTCATGGCCCCATCCTGACTGACGGTGATCCCCAGTGTTGTCCTGCACTCCTCCAGCAGCTTCTCCAGTTCCTCACCCTGACTGTCCCCAGCCTCGTGGATGGGCAGTAAAGACCGACTCAGACCACTGTCCCGCTCTCTCCAGGTCTGTCCCGAAGAAGAACTGCCCACCACAGGTGAGGCGCTGCATATAGAAGAGGGGCTCTTTGTAGGGCTGATGGCGACAGTCTTTCCTAGGGATACCGGTGTCCGAGGAGTGGAGGTAGGAGGACCCCCATTCCTCCCCAGAGCCGTTTGACCTTTAACCACAGTACTTGCTGGTTTGCTGTGCACCGGGCTAACAACAGGGCTTATGGTGGAGCTGTTTGAACTGACTGGTGGTTGAGGCCTGCAGTCAGGAGGGGGACTGGAAGCAGCAGAGGGACTACTGGACTTCTTCAAACTGGTCGTGAGGACCGGGACTGGAGGAGGGGATGAAACTGGGGCTGCAGAGGAAGGTTGGGGTGAGGCAGGGGGAAGGAGGTGAGGGACATCGGGCGGGAAACCAGGCACATCGCTCTGTGGAGAAGCCGGAGGAGTGTGGAAACTTTCCCCATGGACCACTAGGGAAAAAAAAATCTTAATTCACATTAAATAAAAACAAGCGAAGATATGTTTAAAAGCTCCCTAAAGGCATTTTGTGATTGGCCTCCAAACCAGCTGCGCTGTCACAAAACCATGCATGTCTTGCCCAGTGAAACTTTCCCCTCAGCAGATGAATGTGAAACAGCCTTCTAGTGTCAAACATACATCACTCTGAACACTGACAGTTAAATGTCCAAGTGAAGTAACAATAAGTAAGGGGGACTTTAAAGTTACGAGCAAGCGTGAGAGACAGAACAAAACAAGACGGAAAGGAGCAGCCGAGATGGAAATGGTGGACAGAAGGAAGGAAGAAAACAGCTCAGCGGTCACTGGTCTGGCATGTGGACACTGGAAACGCCATTCAGTGAGGTGACTGGACCAGCAAGGCCCTCATTAGCCAGCAAACATCCAGGCCGTGCCCCCGAGGATGAATGCTTTAATACAGACATTCCTCTTGGGCTGCTCATCCACAATGTTGCTGCGACACTCATTCTCCAAATTCAAGAACACAAGCACAGAGGACAAATGGTCCCCGCACAGGGACAAATTTGCAGCAGTCGGCCGCAAATAAATTTCCAAATTTGACACAATAAGAATAACACAAGTGATTTTTAAGTTTTGGCTCGGTGCTCCTTGCCCATCACAGCATGCCACCAATAATAACTTAGTCAGCTCTGGGAACCACTGGGCAGAGAGTCTCCTTTCTTCTCTTTCCTCCTTCTCCTTGTTTGGACAAAAGCCTCACTGCTAGCAAAATGAATGTGATGTTTTTCTTTTTTCCTTCTTAAATGATGTAAGAGCAGCAGTCGAACATGTGCAAAGTTATGCACCACCTGCTGTAGGGCCAAATCATTGGGAAAGAATGACAGGATTGTCTAATAACTTTCTCCTGCCACCCCTGCTTTTTATTTCTTCATTCCAGACCTTAATGTGCTCGTCTAACCATGCGCACGGGTGGCAGATTGACTGAATGAGAATGTATGTGTGTGCACGTCCATTGAGGTCTGCGAGTGTGTGTGTCAGATAGTATTAGGCTTCCTATGATTAATCCGCTGCCCTTGTGCTGCGCCGGGGAATTCTGCCGATTCATCACAGCTGGCCCGGCGGGGCCAGAACGAATCACACGGGGACGCGAGGAGAATGACCACTCACTGAGCAATACACAGGAGGGCTGCCAAGATTCCTGCTGCTGCTCACCACACACACACATACATTCAGTATACACACACACAGCCTTTCCGCCTGCTTCTCCTTTTGTTGCCTTCAATTTCCTGATTACCCCTTATCCACCCCTCTTTCAAAGAGTCTCTAGCATCCTCGCTCTTCCTGTATTTCTCTTCTTTTCCCTGCACGATCCCCCTCCAACTACATGGATCACAGCCTTGAGGTTTATGAGGCCAACACACACACACACACACACACACACACACACACACACAGCCAGGCGTCTATGTGTACTGCCAAATATTCAAGAGAGAGACTCAAGGGAGGTGGTTTGACCAGAGCAGAGATTTCTGTTGTTTTTTTGTAAATGAACTGCAGAAACATAATAGTGTGTGTGTGTGTGTGTGTGTGTGTGTGTGTGTGTGCGCTGTCCTACCTGTGGGTCCGTGGCTGTCCTTGCTGGAAAAGTTGCCCATACTGCAGTAATGGGGTTTGGGCCACTGATGGGGGCCCTGCAGGTACTTGTCGCTCTTTCACTCAGCCCCACACCAAAGTGGCACCACTGTGGAGGTGACCTACACACACACACACACACACACAGATATGATGGATGAATCGATGCGCACTGATCCAGCTGATCCACTGACCGCAGCTCCACAGTACAGGGGCGCACTGACAGGGGGGGGGGTCGTGCTGCTCATCTGAAAGTTTGAAGCTAAATCAGACACCGTGAGGCTGAATCACAGAGCTGAGATCTGTCTCAGGAGCAGGACACGACGTGCGACAAACAAAGCTGTCAGGCACAATAAGTTTTCAAACGCGTCGGATGGGCGATAATTAACGAGATCACAAATGCGCAAAAAGAAAAGAAACCGAGGCAACCGAGGAAACAAAACTAGTCCAAACTGGCTAAACAAGCTTGAGATCACATTTATAAAGAACTGTAATAATGAAACAACGTGGTTTTGCTTTGAACGCCACAGACTTTGACGCGCAGCCCCAAATTTTGACTCAGAAACGTGCTCGAAAGGAAAAGTAACGCAACTTTGTTCAAACCCGCGCATTTCATATAAAGAGCGACCAAAAGTGGATACGAACCCTCGAAGGCGAACAAATGAATCCCCCCCCCCCTACCCCTCCCTAAAATAAAATCCTCTCGTTGTCAGTTTTGGTGAGCTCTTCTCTCCTCACCGCGTTGTCTCGCCGCGTCCTCACTGAGGAGAGGGGACGGCGGGCCGGGAGACGCAGCCGCACTTCATCGGTGAGGTTAAGCAACATGCTGCTGGAGACATCCCGAAAAGAAGAGGAAACCCGACTTTGAGCCCGCACTGGAGAACCAGAGAGAGACAAAACTCTTAACATCGGTGACCGATAAACGCCGGATGTGACCACTGGAGGGCACAGTCAGGCTGCGTCAGGCCCAACCTGTTGCCTCCAGTGTGTGTGTGTGTGTGTGTGTGTGTGTGTGTGTGTGTGCCTTGGCCTTCCTCACCCAATACGGCTCTCACAGGCCGGTGATGACCCACTGGCCCACTGTGCCACACTGGGAAATTCAGTTTTTTAACAGATGCTATGGCTGATTTTAGGAGCTGGAATGTGCTCAGAGTTTCCCACTGAGTGTTTAGCCTCCACATCTCACTGATCCTGTGAGCTTTAAGATGCTGGCAGCTTCAGTGCAACATCAGCATGCGTGGAGCTGCGCGTGCCTCAAACTCAAGTGGTGTGTTTGTGCCCAAAAAATGAAATGATTTCATCTGTGATTATTCTTTGGCGACTCTTTGATTTGATTTAATTCTGTCGTAAGCAACACACGCATAGCACACCTGCCCAACGACTGAAAACAGAAAAGACCGTAAACAGCATGCAACACAGTTATTTTTACATAAATCTTAAGCACAACACAAGAAAAAAAGTTCATAAAACGTAACCATAGTGGACTGCTGTGTAGCTGCTTGTAAAAGCTTGAGTGGACTCTTTATTGGAACAAAAATGTAACATGTTGTCTTAGTCTTTGTTTTGTACTGTAAGTGGGTCTATTTGATGCCTGCTAAGGTGTAGCCTTTAATTGTTTCTCCATTCAAGGACGCATTAAGAAATCTGGCTGGAGAGAGTTTCATGGTTGAAACACGTAATTAGAGATAGACCGATTATCGGCGCCGATATTCGGTATTTTGACGCATATCGGTATCGGCTTTTTTTTTTAAATCCGACGGCCGATAAGAGATGAATTTAAACCGGGTTATTGTGGCTCTGATGCAGCCGCGCCTCTCTGTCTCCAGCATTGTCCCACCCACAGCACCATCTGATTGGTTACAGCAGAGCCACGGCACGGGTAACAGCCAATCAGCAGTGAAAGCTGTGCATGCACAGTGCTCACACACACGCACGGCAGAGGAGAAAAAGTTTTGCGGAGCGAAGAAGCTCCGGAGAGCAGATATATGTTTCGAAGCTAAGTTAAGGCAGCAGACTCTCTCCGAAACTTGTAATAAACATCCCAGTCCTCTACAACTCACAACTACTACTAACGTTACTGTGAGGCCCAACTGTGAGGTTCCTATGATAAAAACTGATTATTAAAGTCAAGATGCTGCAGGCTATTTACTGATTTTAATGGCTTAATCACTTGAAACAAGGTTGCTGATAATATTGATAGGGAAACAGTCAGTGATAATAGTAAGAAGTGTGTGTGTGTGTGTGTGTGTGAGAGAGAGAGAGAGAGAGAGTACAATTCACTCAGTTAGTTTATTGCAGGAAAGCACGTTGAGGGGATGGCTAGAGAATCAGGTGTGTGTGTGTGTGTGTCACCGTCTGTCTGAGAGAAAACTGTGGGGCAATAATGGCTGTTTAACTACCAAGTTATTTTACTTTACCTCTTTCTGTGTTGATTGAGAGATCCCAAGCAGCAGAAAATGACATATTGTTAGATGAAGTGTGTCCTGAAGCTGTCTTTGTCTTGTAGAGAGGAGCAGGATATCGCTGTTCAAGACTTAAGACATAATGTAACTGCATCATAAAGACTGCATGGTGTTCAGGGATGAATAGTCTCTCCTATTGCTATTGTACTATTTTTTTCAGCTATAGTAACAGTATTTGTCAGTAATGTAGCAGCCTAGTTTTGAATGACAGGGTCCCTGCTATCACATGTTGTTAAAATATAACATTTACATAATAAAATCAACTACAGGCTTCACAAATGCTGTAATAAATTAAGCATGGTGAGTTGAGTATATGTCAGCATGTGGCCCCACTTTTAACTCTCTCTCTTTTTTTCAAACCCTTATTGCAGATGGATAGACTTAAGTCTAAAAGTGCAGTATGGAAGTATTACACTCAACAAACACCAGGGAAAAGAGACCCACTCCAGTGGTGGAGACAAAATGAAGGGCGCTTCAAGCTACTAGCGAAACAAGCAATAAAGTTTCTTTGTGCACCACCTTCATCAGTCCTAAGTGAGCGCATCTTCAGTGAAGTCTCTGCAATTTATGAGAGCAAGAGAAGCCGTCTCACTGGAGATCACGCTGAACAGCTCTGCTTTTTGCACCACAATCTGGTGCTGCTCAGTTGGGACTACTAATTGATTTGAGAGTCACATTTCTGTGCAAATCTTATTTAACTTTGTTTTATTTACTTAATAAAACTTCAGGAAGCTATTTATTTATTTAAATTTCAGTTAACTTTATAATAGATGCTGCTGACCCTGGAAATGCCTGCAGTTTTTGGTACAATTTTAAAACAAAGATGTCTATTGTCTAAGATAAAAAAAACCTTTAACATGTTGCAAATCTGAAAAGCTGTTTAATAAACATATGCTTTTAAAAGAAGTTAAGTTTTGGAGTTTGTATTATTCAAAACTTTGACATTTTTTTCTTTTACTTCATAAGACATGTTCAAAACATCCCAACTTATTAACTCTACCATAACTATATCAACAATACCATAAATTCCAAAGTTTACGATAATGTACTCAAGATTACCCTGTAGCTCAAGATTACATCTTTAGGACTGTCTTTGTGTCTCATCTATAATTGGGAAATTATTTGTCCTAATAACAGAGATGACCCGTTATCTACTGGAGCTTTGGGTATGTGAGTTGTAAAAGGTGCCTGACAGAATGATTCAGCTTTCACTAAGCTTAAAATTCAGTTTCTAATCTCCTGAAGCCTAATAACAGCAAAAAAGCGTGAATTTCACTTTAACTAAAAACACATTTATTTCTTGGTACAAAAAGCACAACTTTTCATCGCACAGCACTGTACAAAAACAATCAGACCCACAGGTGTGACTAAGTGCAACAGTAGAGCAGCATGTTTGCCAAATGCTTTTATTTCAGTAATGTCTTCCAACATATTTTCATTAAATATGCATTATACTGCTAACAGAATAAATCTCTCCTTTAATGGGCACAGCTGAACTCAAGTGTGGAGACCTTTACACATTGAAATGAATGAGCACTGATGCGCGACAGCCACAACACACGCTAACAGGTGAATACTGCACCCCCAAACATTCCCAGGATTTTATTCACATTTTCAGATGGTCCTTTTCGTCGGTCTTGGCAGTGGCCCTCCTCATAAACTGTGCAATAGCAGAGTGAAACAGGAAGTGTGCTGCAGTGAGGAGACAAGCTCTCCCTCACTCTCTGATCGAGATCAATAGGTTTTCACACTGCTCTGTGCTCACTGTGCACCGCTGCAGCATAGAAAGAATCCATCAAAACCAGCCAGGTGCGTTACACAACCTCCAGCCAGTCACATTGATTTCACACTCACGGGTGTGTGATGTCGGAGTGTGACTATAAAATGCAGTCTTACACATATCTATATCTGTCAGTCTCAAAAGTTTTTAAAATGACCCTGTATTTCAGCCATGGGCATTTATACAGAGATACAGAGTATCCTGTTGTTTTCAGGCCATCACAACCCCATTATGAAATTGTTTATGGGTGTCAGCCTCTGTCCAGAGCGAGGTGACCAATTGTTCCGTGTCTGATGCCAGCTGGAGCCATTAGCCCCCTCTGCTGAGTGGATTACGACTATTTCGTTGGTGACCTGCTGTGCTAGCGTTCTGGTGGGCCGCTATTGGGGCTCTAAAAACTCCCAACCTGCAGCAACTAGCTGCTGATCCAATTTGGCAGATAGACTAGGATGGCTCCCCAGCAATGAAACGCTGGATCACAAAGTCTGGCCGATCTCTGAGTGATGAAACTTTCAACTTTTTTACCATCCTCCTTTCTCACAAGTTTGCAGCATACTCAGGAACTTCTTCCGCTTTCTCGCCCCTGCTTGTTGAGAAATATAAATTCTCTTTGCTCAGTTGTGTCGCCCTGATATCTGAAACACAAAACTCTACATTCAGTAGATAATAAGTTGCAGTAAAGACAAAGACAGTATGACTCTGTGCTATCCATAAGGCACGGCACGCATTCTCAACCACACTCAGTGTCTCGCCAAAATCTCATGTCCCTTTTTTTACTGCTACATTTTTGGTGTAACACAAATGGAAACACCAATCCCATAATCTATAAATTTATGTATGACAGGGACAAATGGTGGACACCGCAGGGGGAACGGTACAAAGTAGGGATGCACAGTGACCGTCTTTAATACCAGCTTAGGTGAATGACTGTGTGCGCCAGGGATGATTTTCCACCAGGGGTAATCCCCACAGAGGACACAGGCTTAATCAAGAGGAATCACCATTCCACTTTGCCAGCCTGCCACCCGCAGAGTCTCAGCCAGGATTCATAATCCACCTAGATGTGTTTGGGCTCTAAGTGTCGTGTTTACATTTACTCAGGTTTCCACATCAAAATGTGCTTAACTTTCCTCCAGGGCCTGCCACTTTCTGCACTTCTTTCACCACCCTAAACAATCTCTAGGAAAATTGAACTTTCCTGAACAACAGGAAGCACCAGTTACTGATTCATCAGCGAAGCCAACCTGCGTCTTCCGCCACTGTCACTTGATTGACAGCCGTTGCCAGACCGCGCCTTCGAATGCCAAGCCTTGTTGATGGATGGCACCTGCTCCTCCTCAGAGGAAATCAATTGAAGTCACTGGCAGGGATGGGCTGCTCAAGCACTTACACATGGCCGTCTGCCTAGGGAGGGAAAGGGGGGGGTGGGGTGGGGGGCACAGAGAGAGGGTTGCCAACCATCTGTGTACTGGGGGGCACTGCCAAGCGTCAGTCCCTTTTTACAGCGGGCCTCAAAAAGACACACAATGTCTCCAAATTAAACATGTTAGCTCCTTCATGCTACATTCAGCAACAGTCTTTGGGAAGTTCCAGCATCATTACGTACTCATCCAATCATTCACATTGCTTCGTGCCCTCTCAGTGCACTAAAGACTCTAGTATTAGTGAGTAATTGATGCAATCCGTTTAAAAGCGTTTTAACTATTTTTATATGTGTTGCACTCATTATTACTATAAGACATACAACTTCCTGCCAAAATAAAGGTTGAGGTCAGTCAAATATCCACACTTGCGCATCGCAAGAGAGCACATGGGCCAACACTCGTTCAGTGGGCCAGCATAGCTACGATCTTAGCTGTGCATAAGTGTAGTTAATGGAGCTCAACCTGTGATTTGGTCAATCTATATCCCACCTAGCATCACAGGTTATTTCAAGGGAACTTTCTGGCCCACAAAGGAGGGAGGCGGGATCTCCTGGCAGGCACCAGCCTGTCGAGTGACATCCGGGAAGGGGGTCCTGTGGGCAGCTGTGCCCACCATGCTGGCATCGGTGTGCGTGCCAACCCACTGCAGCACGCGGGCGGAGGGCCGGTGGTGGAGTGCCAACTGCCTGGAGCTGTAACTGCACATCCCGATCCCCACGGCCCCCAGCAGCATAGCCATGCCAGGCATGGTCTTCTCAGCTGGAGGCGTCACAGACACATTATGGTAGGCCTGGGTCTGAAAGGGGAGAAAATGTGATCAGAGGAATGTTGGATTCCCTTGGTTTTGTGAGAACACGAGAAACAAATCAACTGCGTCAGGGCTATCAAAGTAGTCCAGGAATAATACAACTTCCTGTACAACAATCACCAAAAAGTTATAATTTGTTAAAGATAGGATACATTTTAGGCCTACACATCACTGGATGGCACAACACCTCGCATCACTTTTGCTAAACATTCACTCAGCCGCCCCGCCCCATCCAGCCCTCCCACCAATCCCAGAGAGATTAAAAACTCATCTTCTCTCATTTGACAAATTGTGGCCTGTCTCTTTTGACAAAAAAAAGGCTCGTCTGTTTTGAAGCACGGGCAATTTCCTCAGTGGGCCCCTGACAATTATGAAGAGCACAAAGGAGCAAATAATAGAAACGTCATAGTTTCTAATGGAGCTGTGTCACAGACGGTTAAGAAGCCATTCCTGGTGCTCACTCACCCAGTTCCCATTTCCATTTACAGTGCAATGGACTGTCACAGGCTTGGATCTCTCTATTGTTTGTGGTAAACACTAACCAAAAAGGTGATTGTGTTTTGTGAGCTAAAACAAAAGGTTGGTTGGTTACTGGAACAGAAGCCTGAAATGAGCTCATATCTGCGGATGCTGTGTATGATATGATAGCACCGCATTTCATCATCTTGTCACAACAATGTGTCTGTTGAGACACTTGGCTGAGAAAAAATAGGCTGCGTAATGGCAGCATAGTGAAACTAACTTCCTGCACGTGCCGCCTTCCGTCTATAAACTTCTGTGCAAATCTGTAAAACCAGCACCTTGCAAATACTTCATTACATAAGGCGGCTGCTCCCAGAACTGTCAAAAGTTATTTCTTCTGCCACTTTCTTCTACTCCTTAGGGAGCAGTAGAGACAGCATGCCAAGCAGCAGGTAATCTACTCTTCAAATATGAGACATTGAGAAGGCTTTCAGTCTTTTTTATTTTAAAGGTGTTACATCAAAACAGGTTGCTCGATGCAGAAAAATTGCAATTAAGAGCAATCCACTTGTGCATCACAGGCAAGCAACTTCCAGTGACTCAGGACTTTACAATGGCAGCTTTAGTGTCACATTTGAGAGTATAAATCACGGCACATGATATTATTCAGTAGGTGGTTACACTTATAATGAAGTAGCATTGGCAGACCAGTGTTACTTTATTTCATGAATGAAACTCTTTCTCCAAACTGCTCACACTCACCTGCAGCAGCCTGATGTAACCTGGAGTCAGTCTTGGGACTCTGAAAAACATTTTGGATTTTTCCAAGGATGGTCTTCCTGTTCAATCAGGAACGGGTTTACTGCCGGATAACACTTGGCTCGCTCAAGCTCCTCTTCCTGGACTCCCAAGACGGGAAACCCGCTGACAGAGGGTCTGTCCGGGTGCCTGCTTGGACGCTTCGACCTGAGCTCAGCTGTCTGATGCACTCTGCGGTCTGGTCAGCCCTTATAACGCCTCCTTTCTGTCTTTACATAACAGGCAGTCTGCAGGCGGTGTGTCTAAGAGGGATTACAGGAGGTGGCACACGGACAAAGAAGTCAGGCTAAACAGAAGGAAGGTTGAACGGAGTGCAGGCCTGGGTGACATGAAAGCATGCCAACTCTTTATGGAATCATTGAAATATGTGCTATTGTTTAACTAAATTCTGTCATGGAAATATAATGATCTCAAGCACACTATAATTAAATAGATAAAAAAAAGAATCAGATTTTTTAGTTCTTTGGTTTTCATGTGTGCAGAATTTTGTCTTCTGTATTGCATAATAGTGGAGCCCACATCATTGTATTAAACATGATCAACATTTTCTATGTAATCTTAATGAATTTGCCACATCTGGGTAAATATAAATAATATAATAAATATAATAATAAAATAAATAAAATATCATTATTAATAATATGATTATTTCCACCAGTTATAATAGAATGTATTAATCTATGTATGTGGAGAATGATAAGTTCACTAATTCAGGTAAAGTACAGTACATCAGCATCAAGTGTAACCGATTTCTTACTTCAGCAGTTCCTTTAATAGCTCTGTACAGAAGGCCCAAGTTATTTGAAGTCAGAACCACTAGAACCCATTTGAATCTGCCAAGTGGGTTGATTTGGATGTTTTTCTGTTGATGTCGAGAATGGCTTCTCCTGCCATGTCAGCAAAATTCTTTAAGCTTTAATATCCATCCTGGCCTCGGGGTCCTCGACTCCGAGTGAGGTCTTATAATGAGGTAGCTGTGCTGATAACGTCTCTTTCGCTGGACGAGTGTGTTTCTCTCCAGTGAGCGGCCAACAATGACCTTCTTCTCATCTCTGGTAATGGGACCCAATTCTGCCTCCCAACTCGTGCATCCATGAATGATCTTGAACCCCGGCATTAATGCTCCAAAGTCACAGCGCCACGGAAACTTTGTGATGCCCACTGGCTTTTACGTACAAAAAGAAACAATACTGCATTTAAAGTACTGATGGGAAAAAAACAAAAACCACTATTGGCTCCAGTTGTAGTAAATATAAAACAGGCAAGGTAAAGCAAAATAAGAGTCAGCATGCTAGCAACTCTGTGAGGGTGTATTATACAGCAGCTAAATGATAAGGTAAGCACACTTACATACATACCTGCTCTACATAATTAGCACAAGGTAGAGCAGATGAAGATGAGAAGATCATTAGTTTTGCAGGAAATCAGGTTAATTTTGACATATCACTTTTTTAGTTAGTGGACAGTTGCCTATTTACACCAGCAATTACGCAGCAACATTAGTATTTCTTGAGTCGTGCTTCTGTCCAACCAGCAAATGTAAATCCAAATATTCACTCTCTTTTAGCTCCGTTTTAGTCTCCACTCACACGAGGGAAATATCCGGCTCTTTAGCTGCTAAGAGAAGTGCACAGACGCATACACTGAAAACAGCTGCCTGCTGCCACAGACACACAGTGGTTGTGACACTGAGGTACAACGAAAGTTATTACAGTTAATTCTGAGGGGGACATGGATGTCTGTAACACAAGACATGGTGATATATCCAAGAGTTGTTGAGAAATTTCTCTAAGTTTTTGAGATACTTCAGTCTGGACCAAAGTGGAGGATCGAACCACAGAACAAACACCACTGCCATCCCTTTAGCCACACTGCTGGCATGGTAAAGAAAGAATAAAAGAAATACAGTGCATCATCACCTTTATAGATGTCATATAATCACATCAGGCAATGTGCTCTTTGCCCTCGTTGTCTCCTCTGGCTAATGTCTGCAGAGTGAGTCCATGAGCTCCCATCTGACACAGCACCTGGTGCGTCCATCCATGAATAGAGGTCACAGATGGCGGCGCTCATGTTAATTGTTCACTGCAAATAAACCCCACACACACACACACACACACACACACAGTCTGTGGCAGAGCTGTGTGTTACAGTGTACAGTTTAACTTTCTGGTGTCTACTGACGCATCCCGGTTCTGGAAAGACTACAGTTCCTCTAGAGCTGGTGCGTGGTGGACAGCTCTCACTCAGGTCGTAACAATTGCACTGTCCAGCCGAGATAATTCGATGCCCTTCTCCTGAACTCATCCCCTTGGCATTGCGCTGTGGGTAAATGTATTAGAATAGATTATCTCAGCTGCAGACAGGTATGGTGATGCAGAAGGTTAAGCTACTGACTCCCCGGGTGGTACTGGTCCCCAAGGTCCAACAACATAGTGTTCTGCTATACTGAGCGCAGAGTTATGTAAGGGCAACAAGTGGTTTTGTGTGTGTGTAATGGGAACAGTTATTGCTCTTCAGCCCCTTAATATCTGCTGAGACACAATGAGCACCATCAGCATTACCTCCCTGAACACGATTAATGAGTCCCATGCTGTCGAAACAGCAAATTTGAAAATGCATGTAAAATAGGATCAGATTGATCTGTGGAGAAAGTCCTGTAAATAATTGAGGAGCTATTAGGTTAACCGGCTGAGTTTAAATGTCATAACATCTGCAAACAACCCGGAGCACTGGCAGGGCTGACATTTACTTTTCTGGCAATTAGGGGGTTAGATGAGGAGGACGGGTGTTATGTTAATACCAATTAAATGCACGATTTATTCGAACTACATAAAATTGATAAAACAAACACGGAGGCAGGTCGATAATGACAACTTCAGGCTTACTCATGGTGGGCGGAAGGATTTGCCCTGCTCAGGATCAACTGGCTTTGTTCTCCTCTTGTACGGTATAAAGAGACGGAAACGGATTAGACACAAAATTGATCAAAAAGGGGAAAAAATATTTAATTAAAAAATATAAATATCTTACATAAAGTCCAACATTGTGAAATGCAGTATATAACTAGAAAACTTAAAGAACTTTTTTTGTCCAACATGATGGAGAACAGTGGAAATAATCTGTCAGCGGTTCTCTGTTTCAGCGTGACTGACGGTCTCAGGGGTGTTTCGTAGAAAGCCCTGTCTTCTCGTCTCCCTGCATGGGAAGAATGTCTGTGATCCAGTATTGGAACAGTGAAATGACTGCAGTGGTTTGCTCTAAAACACAAAGAGACAGAAAGAAACGTTTCAGTTACAGCTGAGACTGCTGCTGACAACACAAAACCAGAGGAACAGTCAGTGTTCCCACCAAAGAGACTTATTTGCTGATGTATTTTCAGCATAATAAATCAAAATCTCCAGGCGGCGTTCAAATCCACTCCCTACCTTTCTGCATGTCGGCATTCAACCTCACACATCAGTCTCCCACCCAAGACAGAATCTTTCTTTCGCTTTTTCTTGAATGTATTTAGTGACTCCATGCAGAACATACTGTAAAATTAAACAGTATAAAAAGAGCAGCAGTCAAGCTGGTGTCATTCATGAGAGCAGCTCCAGGGCGCAGTAAAATATGCTCAAAGGAAATCTGTTTTAGACCTGCTCCTGCAGTGAAGTGATTGCTACTGCAAGGTTAGAGTGAGCTTTAGTGAACTCACTTGAAAAACTCTGAAAGCACAGTTCTCCACAAGCACATGGACCGGCTCCTGTGTGGCAGTGGATGTGAGTTACATTCATAAAATTGTCATATTGCAGCGATTCACAAATGCGAAGTCAAACACCTCAAGAATGCCAGTTCATTCTAATAAACTGCTAACATGGCAAAGATGACTTATGCGAGGTAAGTCTTTACAAACTAACAAAGATCCTCTCACAAGGGACTTTGTTCTGATACAATCTGCTGGCAAAGTTGTATTTAAAAACAGCAGCATTTAAAATACAGTGAATCTAAGCATGACTCATACAATATGATGCGGGTGGGGAGGGGGGTTAGAAAAGCTTTCAGGCAGCTGTGGAGCAGGTGCGTGGAGAAGATGAGTACAACTAAAGCTGGCTCCATTGTGGGCTCCGTTCTTTCTTTTTTTATGTGGTGTTGTCTTGGCGACAGGGACGGGCGGAGAAAAGCGTCACTTTGTGGCCACCGATCTGGCAGTGGCCTGAATCTCCTGGCTGGTCTGTCTGTCTGTCTCCCGCTCTAACTCTCCCTCTCTTTCTCTTTCTGACGCACATACACTCGCGCGTGTGACAGCAGCAAAGTCCCTGCTTATCCTATTATGCAGCCATCCTTGTGCGCACACACACACACATACACACACACACACACACACAGACACACACACACACACACAGGTGGAAACGTATCTGGGGACTCATGAGATGTTGACAGAATAAAAGGCAAGATGCAACACGTTAGTTAACTCAAAGCGGAGGTTACCTGTGTGTGAGATGTAATGCAGACAAGACCAGCTCAACCACTGCACATTAAGGGCAGGTACGCACAGGTAAAGGCTGATAAAGGCAAGTGAGGGCAGATACACTCAGACAAACAATAAAGATCAACGCAAGAATAGAGGGCAAGCACGGACAGACAGAGGCATGTGTTAACCTGCAGGGACAGGGCAGTGAAGTGACTCGGGCAGATCCCAGCAAGAAGAGGCCAGCGTGGACAGGGGCTGCGCATGAATGCACATAACAAGCACTGAGCATCAGCAGAGAACATGCTGTCTGAGTTTTTCACGAGTAACCTCCAATTCAGTTTTTGATCTTATGAGTGATTGATGCGTCACTGACCTGCAGGCATAGGAGAAGTGCGGCACAGCTCCTCCAGCGCCCTTTCCAGTTTGTCCGTCTCTCTCTGCTGAACAAAGGCCTTGAGGACCAGGAGCTGCTTCAGGACAGAGGCCGCCTCGCATCCGCTGGCTACGCTGCTCAGAAGGTCACCAAGTGTATCAGCCAGGGGAGGACGCTTGTCTACGTGCAACGAGGACGGGGGGAGCACAGAGGAGGTGAGAGGTGGTCGGTTAATTAAAGGCTTCAACCTCTTAATTTAGTATTTTATCAAACATTAGGGGTTAGTAATTCAAGTGGAGCTGACTAAACAACAATTTACCCATAAGAATTGCCCCAATTTACAGCAACAGTAAAACACACGCTGCCTCCGCGACACATAACTGTGTAGACTCTGCGTCATCAGAGTAGAGAAAAACCGCTTTTTTTTTTTTTTTCCCATTTACAAAGCGAGATCTCATTTCTGTGCAGTCTCACACTTTATTATTAGTCTCGCTCATTTACAAAGCTGCCCTTCCAGGTGCCGAGCAGCTTTCTCTTATTCCGGCTTCCCATACAGTGGATTTTGTATTGCAAATCTGCCACAAGTAATCCCTTTATTAAATATGACTTAATTTATAACTTCTGAAGTATCTGAAACATTGTAACTTTTGTGATAACGGCCTATCTTGGCTTAGTTTCCTTTAAAATGTGTTAAATAAAATTAAATAAAAAGTGTTAAATAAATAAATCAAAGCTGTTGTCAATGATTACCAGTCATCAATCGGATATAGATGCCTGGCAACTAAAAAAATGTTCAGACGCGTAAATTTCTCCATCTAGTTCATTCTAATGGCACTGCAATTTTAGCTATTACACTTTCATCCAAATACTGATGCCATGTTTCTGACTACTTTTCCGTTCAGTTCATGCTGGTACCGTCACATCATGCCTCAAAAAACAGCAGAGATGTGATATGGCAGAAGTGCAATGAATTCTATTGAGCAGTTTTCATTAACATGTTTTCAGCATTTAGCAGAATCTAGTCGTGTGTTTGTAAACTTCATCTTAGAATGGCACCAGTTTTGTACGTCATAACACCCCTAAATGAATTAAAATCAAATAATTTCCAAAATGTTAACATTAAATGAGCAGAGTGATGGCTACAAGATTTGGCACAGAGAACGTAAGTGAGCATCTGATCCAAAAAGGTGAGCACTGCTTTGCTCAATACATACAATCTGACATGTAGATTTCCATTGTTGTCCTGAGGAAGTCCGACACCTCAGCAGCTCTTCTCTCGTTCTCCACCTCCTCCTCCTCCTCCTCCTCCCCATCTTTTTGGTATGTGAACTCCAGGGCAGCGGCCCGGGGCATCAGACCCATGGACAGCAGCTTCTCTTTGTGCCGCTTCTTCTTCAGCTTCCTCTTTTTGTTCCTGCTGATGCGTTCTCCCCCCTCATCAGCAGGTGTCTGACCTGTGCTGGACTCACTCGCTGGTGCTGCTCCATCTTTTCCTGAGCCTTGATGGAGGGCTAGTTTCCGTTTCCTTTTCCTCCTTTTTCTTTTGTGGTCTTCTTCCTCTTTGTCTTGGTCTATGTCTTCATCACCATCATGGTCGCTCTCCTCTATGGGCAACAAGATTGCAAACCTTTGATCAGTCTCAAAACATTGTTATTTAACCCATTAAAGTCTCCATATGAACTTCCACTCTTGAATCCTATATCAGAATTAAAAATGAGATTCACATTGTTAAAAGAGTAGATTCTGTGTCACATATAGGAGGCTGGTGGCTGCGATTTAGAGAGATGCTTGCAGACAGGTTAAAACCAGTTGGGGGTTTAAGTAATGTAATGTCCAATAATGTGGCACTGAGGACTAAAGAGATTGCAGGGTTCCTTCCAGCAAGTCATTGCACCAGCTGATTCCACTAATTAGACGCTCCATCTTTTGTAGAAGATTATATTCTAATCAGAAAAATCAGCTGGTGTGGTTACTGAAAAGAAATCTCCTGAATCAATGTCTTACATGGAAAAAAACTTGAGACCACAGGCATTTAATAAAAGTACAGGAAAATCGGTATACGGTATATGCGATGCTTCTTGACAGAGTAACAGGCAAAATCCTGTGTTTGGTCTTGTTATTCTTTCTTTAATGATTGTGTGTAATGAAATCTAACATCTCCCTGGCTGTCTGTAACAATTTCTTTCATTTTAAATACAGCACTCTGATGAAAGATGAAATAAAACGGGGGCCAACGCTAAGGCTATGGATTAGCTTTTCATTGTGCATACACACAAAATTACCCCATTCCTCCTTCTGTATGGAAATCAACATTAAAACTACAGCAGTTCTGCTTTAGTTTTGCAGTTTTACATCTTTTGCTGTCATTTTCAACCTAAAGGTAAATTATTTTATCAGTGCTAAATCTCTCTCCTGTTATAACTTATTACTCAAACGTTTAACTTTACCAGGAACGACTAAGGCTTGTGAGCCCCTACAGAAACAACCCTCTCTCAACCACATCACATCACCCCCTCTCCGTAACAACTCGAGAAGCACTGGGAGGTCAAAGAAACTCGCTCTCGTTGAATTCTTGGTGACGTGTTTACACTACTGAGTGGTGAACTGGCTCAAAGCCAGAACATGATGCAGCTGAGAGAGTGGCAGGGCAACAACGGCAACGACTCGATACTGAAAGCACTTCAAGAGGAGCGCCTGCTCGATGAAGTCTAACACAGACTGAAGTGATGACAAACAAAAGCCACTTCGAGGACTTGTCTTTTGTAGCATCAGTGGAGCAAAAGGTGAAAATGAACTTGCTGTCATTTTGTTACTCATCTGGGCTGCACTCTCCCATTTGCTGCAGTCACAGCATTTCCAGAGCATGTACAAATATGCAATATTTATGAAATTCTGTCCTTTTGTGGTTGAATAAAAATGAACCAAAGTATCTAGCAATCATTGTTTTTCTCCACATACAGCAAAAGAGAATCCTAAATGCACAAACAGCCACATCTGTGAGGTAGTAGATATCAAGGAATTGAGAAAAACACTTAAAATAGAGCATGAATATTATGTCTTTGCATGATAACTTAGAGACAGTAGTGCACACTTTGGTTGTCCAAAGGTGTTATCACTGGTATGGAAGGCCACTGCAAGCTACAGCAAGCACGGTAACACAGAATCAACCCAAAAAAAGGTCTGACCAGAGCCCATTCTTGAACCAACACCACACATAAATATGGAAGGAGCTTTCTCCCTGTGTAACACTGAGTTCAGACTGCAGTGGAGCAGCGCTAACCCAGTGTGGAGATAGATCTGCTGATCTGCTGATTCAAGACTACGACAGAGGTTCGTCTTATTCACTCCTCATACATTAATCATTACATTATCACATCAGCTACTTATCGGTGTACTTATTCTACAATATCACACTGATGGATTTATTACCACAAAACCTTTATGAGACCCAAGCCGAGCTGACCTAAAACAGGACTTTGAATTGCAATTTCCATCAAGGCTCACTGCCCACTAAATCAAAAATGTGATTCAATTAAGGCGCTGTTAGGCTGACGAGTGCAATTAATCAGACTTAATGTCACCATTCATTCTAGTGGGCACCTTCAGACGCTGAACTGTCTTGGCCAACAAATCTCCTCTATTTCGTGGAGGTAAAGCAGAAGCCTGTTAGGTGGATGGAGGTCTGCATTAAAGAAGATGATGAGTATGGAGGCATGTGTAATGAGCCAGGACTCTTATTACAGTCTGATCACTGATAAACATTCATTAAATGACGCGCATTGAACGCAGCCGTGCGTGACTTATCTGTGAATCGCATCAGCTCGAAATTCAGCTTTAAACGCAGCATCAACGAGGGTTAAGTGTCCCCTAGATGAGGAGTATAAATTTAGTCTGACAAACTATGCACTGAATAGACAAATCAAAGTGAGAATCACTCAGGCTAAACAGTCTGTGCTGCATTCAAGCTCCACTCAATTCAGAAAAACAACTGATGATCACTGTCTGTTTCCCTTAACTAGAGCAGTGGAGACGACAAAGAAGTGTGACTTTAATACTAGAGAGATACCCCATGCCGTAAATCTCTCCAAACTTTATGGTGCACAGCGCAAGTCCATAAATGTAAGATTATGGTCGTCTTACCAGCTGGGTCCTCGGCACTATTTATGCTTTCTAGTTGGGCGAGTGTGACGGATTTCTCCAAATCCATCCTGTAGTCATCAGGTGGAGGTAGGACCGTGTACATCCGTCTGCCTGGATTGGCTGCAATCTGTGTCTTCCCCGCATCTCCTGAGACACACACGTCAAATAAAAGAAGATAACAAAGCATCCAATGGTAAGAACAGCAGGATGGGTGGAGAATTTCTGCTTGTTAGATGTACTGGTATGAGTGAAATTTGAAAAACAGAAGAGGATCAAAGGGAAAAGTACGAAAAGAAAAAAATATCAAAAATTGTACTTAGTACGTCTGTAAGCAGCCAGTATCACAGGTGATCTGAACGTAATCTTACCAGTGTCTTCTGGAGAGGCTTTTCTCTTCACATAGGTTTTTTTGGCTAGGGCCTCTACAACACGTGGTGGGCTGGGCTCCTTCTCCAACTTGGGAGCGGCAGGGTAAAGCCTCTGTAGTACTTTTGATTCAAACACTAAATGACACAAGACATACACAAAAAATAAGAGCTGCAACAATTAGTCTGTACACTGATTAGTTGATCAACTGAAGACTAATCAATTCTGTTCAAAGCACTACACACACAAAGGTACTGTTAATATTATTATTGCTATTATTTTGATAATCAACTAATTGGTTATTTTTCCAGGCAAAATTCCCCAACACCTTTTCTTGTACTATATCATTGAATATTTTGGGATTTGGCTGTTAGTCGGACAAAGACATTTGAGGTCATCACATATTGTGATGAACTTTTTTTTACTGTTTTGTAGACCAAACAATAAATGGATGAATCGAGACAATAATCTGCAGATTAACTGACAGGAAAAATGATCGTAAACATCATAACCTGAAACGTCATGCTAAAATCTGTCAGTTTAACAGTGCAATTCAATTAAGTGTGGGGTGGGCTTTAAGTTATCGACCCCTTAAGTGTTAACAATGGAGAAGAGAGGATGACGGCGAAAAGGCAGCTTGACCAACCAAACTGAAAGAGGTGCTGATTCAGGTTCATGAAGCATATACATCAGATGTTGAGCCACTGTATTACTACGATAGTAATAATAATAATAATAATAATAATAATTTCTTTCTGCACTGTACCCCAACGACAGGGAAACTCCCCCCACTCGTTATATTCGGGTATTTCGTATGTAAAGTGACTTTATATTGGATGTTTGCAGCCTCGCTATCTTTTGACAGTGGAGCACGTGCATTTGTTTACAACACTAAGCCCGTTAGCATCGTTAGCACCGCTAGCAGGCTAACAGCATGCAAAACAAGTTTGGAGTCATTATAGAGAGATTTATAATGTTGTCAATGACGCCGTGTGATGCTCACCTTCTTTCCTACGTGCCATATCGTCATGTGTAGTTTTCTGAGTGGCAGCGGAGAGGACTTGACATTCAGCAGATGTGTAGCTGTTGCTAACATGTTAGCATGCTAGCTGAGTTAGCTACCGAGTCCGCACGCTTTTAAAATGAGCTCGCTTCATCGCAGAGGTGAACTTACAACACCACACGCCGATGAAATAGCCTCTTTGTGGTACACATTGATAAATGGATGGCTACAGGTACAACGAAAAGTCTCAAATAGCTAAGGCTCTCCTTCCTCCAGCTGCACTGCATCCACCTGCTCATCGGCGGAGCTGACTGAATAAGTCACTCCCTCCAGTCGCGGCGGTCTCCATTCAAATTAACATAAATTTAATGTTGCCCTCGTTGTTAGAAAAGACACGTAACCTGTGTATCATAAATCACTATATCGTTTTAATCAGTCGAACCCGATCTTCAAATCGGCATATAAAACAGCCTTGTTCAATGTAATATGTAGAATATAATAGCTTTATTTCAAACAGCTAGAGCACTGTGCAATTACAGTCAGACATTATTAATATTCATATTAATACGTATTGATATGTTTACTGAAATAAACATGAAATGAAATATAAAATGTCATTCATGGCAAATGATCTGCAGTCAATTTCGCACTTTGCACGTCCTCCTGCCAACAGAATCAAACCCCAGTCTGTCTATACAGTTACTTTTAAATTGCCAACTTTCCCTCATGGAGTGCGACGGGTGTGAAGCATCAGACAGACGACAGCTCCTCGTGTGTTTGGATCCGGTAACGGCAGCGCTTTCGTTCGGGGCGTGCGCACAGAGAGCCCGCTGTAGGACGGGGCGGAGGCGAGATGAGAATACTAAGCAGGCACCTCATGGCTCAGCATCAGCACCGGGCTGAGTTAGGATTTGCGCACCCTCCAAACTTGGCTTGGGACCTCAGCCTGTGAACGGGCTTTGCAGGAGGAGGATCCACCTAGAATGTCAGCTCTGAAGAAGGTAAATCCCCCTTTCTCTCTCTCTCTCTCTCTCTCTCTATCTCTGTTTGTTCATCCTTATTGTGTTTTAACTCCTACAGTGTGCAAGATTCAAACATTGCATTTTGTCATCTTACAGTAAATGAGAAGATGTGTGCAGCAGTGGGGGTAAAAATGGGTGTGGGTGTTCAAGCAGTTTGGTTGCAGGATTTTCTCAGTTGTGTAGGGTAATCAGACTTTTGGACTGTTGGCTAGGATAACATAGTCAAAACATTCCACAGTTATTAAAACTATATTAAGTGCCATATTAAAATTTGTTTGAATATGGTCAGCCATCGCAATAAAATAAAAATCCAATATGGTTTTTGCATATGAATTACTTTTACTTGCACATGAATTTCTTCCTCTGATTTGCCTCCTGGCTGTCGCTCCTGCACTTACGTTTATCCCTGAGGAGGAGGTTTGGATGAGGAGCATTTCAGGCAGAAAAAAGCCCTCTTAGTACAAGGTTAACTTCTCAAATGGATGTTATGTCAGGTTTGATCTCCCCCGGTCTCCTCCCGTTGTGCACTGTCACGTAATACTGTATGTACCACGCTGACTGTCGTCTCTGTGGGTGGATGAGCTTCACTGACTGTGTCTGACAGAGCCCAGCACCGGCGATCCTGAATGAGAGTGGAGCTCCATGCAGCCAAGCAGAGGAAGGCACTGGAAGAGTTGTGGGTTTTGTCAGAATCAAGGAACTACATGGACCTGTGTAAACATGTTACATAATACCTTGCAGTGAACAAGAAATTGAACAGCATATGTACACTTCCCACAAGCCCTCTGATTAATCAAGTAGTGAGACTTGCACTGCTGTGAATGGCTGATTATTGCCGGTGTGGGAATCAAGCCTCTTTTGTTGTTGAGGATTTTGCAAGATTAGAGAGCGACTGTTTGCGTGAAAAGCCTGTCATCATTGTCTGCTGTGCTCTGACACATCATGTTGTTTAAGATTCAGTGCCGCTCCGAGTATTGATGTCTCGGCTCCGATAGATTTCCACGATTGAGCGACACAAAAAGAAGGGAAGTTGTATAGAATGCCTGCTTCAGCACTGCTGCCGAATCCACAGCAAATGCACAGCACTCAGCACACACTGTGAGTGACAAAGTGCTGGCTGCCAGCACTCACATAGTCAGACATCATAATCACAGAGGTGCTAAAAATAGGGGACCATATTCATTGCAATGCTTAGTTTTACTAAGACATTCCTTGATGCCGCACTCCTACCTTGCTCAATAATACAAAAAGTCTTTATTTTTAGACAGTAGTAGTCAGCCAGCCTCTCTTCAATGACATGCAGCTGCTTAGGTGAAACTTTTAATGCGTAAGCGATAGGTTTTGTCACTCTCTGGTCTCTGAAACTGCCCAGCAGTTCATACATAGAAACTGCATTTTCCTCCATAGTAACAAGCATGTTTTATTTCAGGCCCTGGAAAAGTCTCTCATGTTCATTCATTATGCAGCTGTTGAGGAGTGCTATGGAGTGGTGGTGGTGGTAGCAAGCAGTCAGGAGCAAATGTAATTACTTTTAATCAATAAGGAGCGTAGTTGACAGTATCTTCGTGTGTGTACATTGTGAGGGTGTGCCTGTGCAATATCCATGCAGAGGTAACTTGTGTATGCCCAAAAGAGAGGGGACCTGTGGGTGGGCAGGTGGCAGGTGGCAGGTGAGAAATACATGTCACCTCTATGAGTCCTTATGTGACTGAAAAATAAATTACTTGTCATGTACCGGCTTTAGTAGGGGGTCCACCTTTCACCTCATCCACCTCACCCCCTCTGCTTTAAACCAGGCGATGCAGTCTTTCAATGAAAGCCTGATGATTCATACAAGATGAAGACCTTTTTACTCATCCTACCAGGCAATTTCTTCACTTTAAAAAGTTGAGAGGCTAATTAAAAGCTACCACTTGCATACAAAGATGAAAGGACAAAAAAAACTAATTGGAAGCTGACACTATTTCCCCTCAGAAGCACTCTGGAATCGAAGGTAGCTTGTCTCAGAATAGTTCCAATGTTGCTAACTAAATAACTTGCAAGCACAAGTGCACACACATATGTACAGATGTCTGACAAATGACAGGAAAAACCATTATGAACCAGTATGAAGTCAGGCCACCACAAACCTCCAGAACAGTTTCAGAGCTCCTAGGCAAGTCTGTGGGACTCTATATCCTCTCATTTATATATAGCACCTTTATTCAATCAGGCAATATCATTGAGATCAAGCAGATACAGCATATCAAAAGAAAAACAAAACAAGTCAGACATAACAAGATGGACATACGACATCAGAGAAAGTCAGACATCGCTAAATAAATTTAAAGACTGAGGTTATATTATCCCAGGTGGTATTATGGTAGTGGTGGTGGTGAGCATTGTCCTATTTGTTACACTTCATATAAACTATAAACTATAAAGTTATAGCATTTTATTCACATCATTTTCATACTCATTCGGTGGGCTTCTGGCGCATGGAAGCATCTGCATTTGATGCGTTACTCCACTCTTTTATTCAGGGATTTCCTTCAATTTGTCCCCCGTCCATATGTGCCCACACAAACACACTCTCTCAGAGTTGCCAATGCGAAGCTTGTGCGGACTTTGCCTACTTGGCAGTGACACGATAATGCTCTCATAATCTGTTTGAAGATGCACGGGGAACTCGAAACGCCACATTTATGCGTTGGGTGATGTCATTCCGGCCTACAGGGGCACAGTGGTGAATGTAGTCTAGTCAGACTAAAAGTAAATATTGAAACATTCAGCAGGCTCTTTTCTTATTCATCTGCTCACCGTGACAGATGTGTTTCTGCCTTCTCCCTCTATGTCCCATTCTTCTTATCCTGCTTCTCTCTCTCACTTTAATACTTTCCCTTATCTTACTTAGTCACGCACATGCATCTTATTCGCTTTCTTTCTCTCTCCTAGTCTCTATTCATTTCAAATGAATGCCCCCCTACATCTGTAATAGTTTGGCCTCAGTAGAGAGATGCAGAGGGGATGGATGGGACAGAGCTTTATGAATCTAATAATGCATGAGAGCCAAGTGTGTGTACTGTATATACATTGGGATATACATTATGGGAGTCTTTGTGTGTGTGTATGTGTGTATTCCTGTGCACCCACATTACTGTAGTCAGTTAATCTCCTTTGTGCTGCGGTGGGCACAGATCTTCCAGGCAGGTGGGCGTCATTGCATTCTCCCAGTGTTACTGTTACTGCAATCGCTGCCACATCGCCACAGTCACATGTGACTCATTACAAGGTCCATTAGCAAGATGGTTTACTTTCTGTAACCTTTCCTCTCTTTTTCTAATCGTACAAATACACACAGTTTAATCCCAGTTTGTAAAATCATCATTTGTGATGATTTTACCAGGCGGCCTATGTCTGACCAGACTTTAATCATTACAGCAGCTGTCCTTTGAAGGTTGGCACAGCAGAGAGGTGACTGTCTATGTCCCCTGTCAGCTGTATGCCTTTGAAACTCTTTGACTGTAGACAAAGTTAAGTCATCGCATGGCCTAAAAGGAATTTAATATTTGTCCCATAAGGCCCAGTGTGTTAACACTGTCAAAATATGAAATTTGATACTAATGCAAGTGCGTGACCCCGTACAACTTAAAGTGCAGTTGAGGTCTCCCTTGTACAGTATAAGTCCTAATACCATTACTGTTGGCAAAAGGCCCAGCTCTCTAACAACCAAGCCTTTACCAGACCCTTTAAACTGAGCAATGAACTGGAATATATCGGCTCAATAAAATAGTCCGCTCCGGTGAAGGACATCAAGGCAGCAGGATGTTTGATTGGGACAGGTCTAAGAGATTTGATTAAGCTCCAGAGAATTACTTAGCATTTTAACTGTCCTAATGTGGCCAAGCTGTTTAACATAAATGCTGTATGCTGTTTCCTGAGCACCTAGGTTAGTTTCATATTTGGAGAGCTAACCATGGGTCATTACTGTCCCCCTCCAACTTTGGGCATATGTACTTATGAGGCTACTGTGGGCTATTCTTGTTGAAGATCTCTTAAGGCTCCACATTTAGATTTTAGGCCAAACTTTGACCCCTCTCCAACCTCATAAACCCATCCCCGCACTTTCTAGGGGCCCTTGTATTCGTGCATGAGCATCTGGAAAGGGATCTCAGCTCCACATTTTCTCTTTCATCTTCGTGCCTACCCATGTCTCTGGTGCATGTTCTAAATGAGTGAAGGAAAGGTCATACATTAAATTTTAATCAAACCAAAACGTATAAGTTAGGAGTCACATGGTACAAGTTTTAGTATTTTAGGGAGATAATAAAGACACACACCCTTGCAAAACCTGCTGTGTTAGTGTGATAAAAAGGTGTCATGGTCAGGTGAGCTCACTTTTTGAGACCCTGCACCACTGGACTGCATTATAGTGAGAAGTTGTGCCTTATATTTTGTCCACTTCTGTGTGTCTCATCTCTTTTAGCCAGGGCTGGGATGAGTGGTCACAGAGCAAAGCTTATCTTCTGCTCAATCTGCACACCCCTGCATTTGATAGCTCGACTGGGCAAGAAGGGACCAGACAGCGCTTAAGGCGGACAGGAAGAGCTTTGAAATGCATTGGAGTGACTCCACTTCCCGTCCGTCCTCTCAGATCTCCATTAGCTCACCAAGAGTTGCAGTCTAGCCCTCAGCGGCAGGCACCAAGATATCCTATTATACACTGCCACTTGTGATAATTGCTTGTACCCAGCAGTAATACTGTGTGTAGCTAGGTAGTGAGCCTCTATGTCTGCGTGTGGTTACGCACCTGCTGTGTAGACAGGTATTTGCTTTGTGAGCATCCTGAAACACCAATGGGACAAGTGCAGTTCCCGCTGACCGCTCTCCTCTCTGGTCAAACCAGGCTGTATTGCCCCCGAGCCTCAGATCACGTGCAGAGGCATTAAATGAAGCCAGGGCATCGAAGCCTGACTCGTTTGGAGGCATTTACACCAAAGTCTACTACAACTAGGCCGACAGGGTTGGCACACAAATCACCGTGGCCACTGCTGGGAGAAGAATTAGGAGTTCAAGACCAGGGAAGACTCATTTGCTTGAACTTTTGGATGTCGAAGCTTCACTTTCATAAGCATCGGTTTGTGCCTTAGTTAAATCAGAGAGGCTATTTCTGATCCTCACTCTCTCTGGTCCCATGAGGCAGGCCCCATCAAACAGTAGATAGAACAATCTTCCAGACAAATGGACTTTCAGGGGGAAAGTAATCAGTACTTGCATTTACATCTGGGCTCATTTTCAGAGAGCTCATATTAGAAAGAAAAGTTTCTCTGTGGACTCAGATGGTGCGTGACTCACCTGAGTTGGTCCATTTGATTGTTCATCTTGCTTAATGAGCACGCATTTGGTTGTTTCTCTCCGTGTTCTGCCTCAATAGTCTCTGAGTTTGTCTCTGTTGAGTGCTCTTATACTGTAAAGTGCAATGCCTGCTTTGTCCAAGACATGCAACTATATTTAAACCAACAAAACATTCGTACATCCTTTTCTGTTTATTCTAAAGGAAAAAAAGAAAAAAAAACTTAAATGGATGCAGTAGTGAATTTCCATGAGCTTCTCGCTACTCTAGCCTAGAAGCTCAGCTGTCGTATTTTCATTTGATGAGTCATCCTAGAGGGGCTGAGGTTGATGCTGTAGTGGATGTATGTGATGCCACACATCAGTGCAGAGTGATGTCCTGAAAAGATGTTGATGGCTTTTGTCATATCTTGGGGGTTCTGGAAATGCTGCGTGGTCTTGTCTCTCACATTCCTGAATTAACATGCTCAAAATACCAATAATAAGAAATAGATCATTCCGAAATTTGCTTATTTGCATTTGCTTATTTCATCGCTCGTTACATGACCAAAATAGTACACTTCACTGTGCTTATTAACTCATGTGCTTCCCACCCATATGCCACAACAAATGTAGATGTAACAGGATGATAACATGGGGAGTCACTGAGAAGATTTACTTCTGGGGTGTTTAATGGTGTCTCCACTGAATCCTTTTTCTTGCAGCCTCGGGTTACAAGAGAATGGCAACCAGTCCTGTTGGAAGAGCGTGATGGTAAACTGCTATAACGTTGCCAAACGGAGCCTTTTATTAACTCTCTGGCTCAATGGGGTTTGACGACTCATTCACAAGATTGGGCCTTTCGTCCTGAGGGCGCAGCCTTGGATTGTCTTCAAGCATTTATTTTTCATTTTGATGACTCTCCATCGACTGTGACAAAAACTGCAAAACTGTTGTATTAAATAACTGATTATAATTAATTGGCTATTGATATAATCAGGGTTATTAATTTCATCTATGGCTGGCTTTTGTATAAAATCAGATTGGCTATAAAATATGATTTGAACAAAACCAGTTATTCAAATCTATGAATACTGTGGGAAAACAGATCTGTACAAATACCCAAAATATCTACCCAGATTCTTCAGTGTTTTTGTATTTCCCCTTGTCCCATTTATGTGTGTCCATGGGATTGTCCTGATGTGTCTTGTATATCTATCTTGTTAAAACATGGTGACATAAATCCTCTCTTGTGCTCATCCCAAGATAAGCTTAAAAAGACAAACAAACGGATGCCTCACGCATTTCCTCATGTGAAATTAGACGCCTTGCCTCTAGATTCCAATCCTTTTAGAGCGTAAATGAGAGGCAAGTGACAGCTCTGTGTGTCTGAAACGCCGAAGAGCGTCCCTGACAGTTCGTTTTCCACACTCCTCCAGCTCAAACCTCTGCCAGCCAGCATCAATTATAACTGTACATCATCATGCAGCTGCTGGAGTCATTACCAACCGATGATTGCATCCCTGCAGAGATATCTATTTTTGTGTTTATGTCCAGCAAATTATTCTCATATGAAGTCACTGTGATAACAAATCCAACTTCTGTTTTGTCATCAACCGAGCAGCAGGATGTAGTTCTCTCTTCTTCTTCTCTTCTTCTTCTGTGGAGTATAAGCGTACACAGTGACACATTCAAAATGACGTATAAAATTATATAAAAATATCTTGTTTATACTAGTCTTTAAATGAATAAACGTGTTATTATTCACTAAATAGTGACTGAATGGCTGCAGGTGTCACTTAATACAGTAGCACTTGGTAACAGTGGCATGGGTCATAAGTGAATTCAGCTGCGGATAATTTAACTCTGTAGGACGTTACATTACATTATAAGGGATGTCACAGAATTCTTAAACAGGTCATGAAAATTTCAGCCTGAACAATAAAACTGTTCATGATGGTCCAAGACACTGCTTCAGAGGTGACAAAATGTTCTATATGTTATATCTGTCGACCTGGGAATGAGAATTGGCTTGTTTCCCATTTACAGAGCCAGGTCTGTGTATGAACACCGGGCCTTTCCAGCACACACACTCAACGGGCAGCCAGCCGTGAGGAGATATTTGCTCAATTTGACAAAAAGTGTATTGGATTAGAATTGCAGACTACACCTTTAAGTGAGACATATATGTTATTTAAGAGACATTGTGGTATTCTCCAATTTTCTGGCACTTTTGCTTCTCTTTTTTCTCAGGTGAAAAGCAAAATTCACAAGTCCAAGTCCACGTCAAGGACAGATCACTCATTTGACTCATAATTGTTATGACTTAATGAATGAATGAATTTGTAGTTATGATATGAAGTACCAAAATGAACCAAAATAAAAAGTATAACTAAAACAGACTTAAAGCAAAAAAAAAATCTATTCACCATATTATCATCATGGCTGCCAGTGTAGTGGCTTCAGGGTCTTCGCGCAGGTCTCTGTCCAGTGTCATCCTCTTACACCAGCACCTACTGTAGACCATCATATTCTCTACTCTAATATCTCTCATTGTCAGCTCCCAGTAATCCAAGATCCACTTAGCCTCAGAAAGAAATTTTTAGCATCTAAATTCACATCGAACCATTCCCTCTCTATGTCTGTCACAGTACAGCCATGACATGCTTCCAGGTCTTCCAAAACAACACTGGAGAGCATATAGCTTGTACTCATGTTTTTGACTGCTTATGTCCAACAAATAGACCAGCAGCTCTGTGGTGTGAGAGTCTGTTTCTTTACTCTTTGGTGATGTTTTTGTGAATGAAACTTGTCCACACATCAGCCTTAAGTGGTGATTTTGGTTATAAATCAGTCTTTAGTCCTGACCTAAAGAAAGGGAGTGCATACCTGGCCACAAGGACAAATTTAAATGACAAATGCAATTTTCAGTGTTTATATCAGGATGGGATTACTTCTTGTTATCCCGCTATGAGACCAGATGACAAGAGTATGTGTGCTTGAGGCCCTCTTTCTGTATGAGGGATGTAGTGGGTTGATATCTCATTGAAATGTCCCTCAGACGATCCATTAGGGTACATTTCTATTTTTTATCCCCGGTCTAGTCTCTCTTTTCAAGAGGTACCTTTAAATACGCTCCTCTCTTTAATTAAAAGGGACACTTATCTGATCAGCCTTGTTCAGTCCCAGAGAGATGTGAAATAACTCTGAGAAAAGGAGCAGCCCGAGATAACAAGTGCAAATGCAAAGGAATGTTAACACCACCACAAGGAAATATGCAGCGGAGAGAAAGAGGAGGAGGAAATCTGTCTATATTACGAAAGTCATTTTGGACAACAATGAGCCTGTCAGTCAGACACGAGGACAAAGAAGCACTGATAGCACCTGCCGAGCCACCTCCGCATCTCCTTCTTTGTTTTGGTTCCCCGGACCATCTTTCTAGTAGATATTCAGCATATTTGTGCCTTATGATCATCAGTAATGGTATTCAGCTTTACAGAAAAGCTTAACAAAACCGTTATGTGCTTATGTACAGGAGATAAATGACGACAAAATATTAGCAGCTCGGACACAACTTTGGATTGATCGCATTTTTAGTGAACTCTTCACAGACTAGGTTGTAAGCATGCATTATTGATCAGTACGACCACCTCAGGCTTGTGAGCAGTGCAATAATTGGCTGTTGTATTTGCAGCTACAACTTCCTGGCATTGCGAAGCTGCTGATGGGGCAGAGAAAGCTTCTAAAATTGGCCCGTTTGACGTGGCCGCACCAGATTGACTGATGACTTTGCCAGCCTCTCTTCTGCGCCCCACTCCCACCCCAACTTCAATCGAGCAATATTTTATCTCTACGCCGCTCAGTCCCAGTGGATTGTTAGTGCATCATAGTTTCCTTCACACACCATTTAACCCACGTTTGACTGTTTGTAGATCGAATCAGAGGTACGCAGTCGAAAATGAACCTTCCACGCGGAAGGATCATTTAGTGCTCCACTGCTCAAGCCACGGTGCAGAAGAAAGGGCTCAGATAAATATGGGAGCCGCTCCTTTTGATGCAAATGGTGTGAGAAATGGGTGTCTCTTGCTGCTCTGTAATTGTGGGTCACAGCATGGCTCGGTGCTTTTTCCTCTGAGCTCCACCTTGTTTATCTGCTTTGAGCCGGTCTGATATTAACGTCTCTCCCGCTCCCTCCCTTTTTTTTTTTTCTCCCCTCCTTTGTGTTGTTTCTTGGAAGGTGTTGCCAGGCATACTGCAGAAGCACTGCTGCATCTTACCAGACAGGAACACAGGTAAGGACCAAACAGATGTCCCCCCTCTCCAGTAAACACACCGGCCACACACAGTGCTGAGACCAGACGGAGAGAGCCAGTCAGTCAGTCAGTGGGAGTAATGAGTGGGTGGTGATGCTGGGGAATGGATGCTCAGCGGGTGGGTCACATTTGTCTGTCTACCTGTCTTTGTGTGTGCTCTGAACATCTGTAAGCTCATACATTGTCTGCTGGTTATATGCATTCTTCCTGACTGATGATTTTCACATAGTTTTGTTGTATAGTGACTCACCCTGTCCTGATTAATTTGGCCCCAAATGGATCCTTTTATCATTGTGATTCTTACTGTAGAGATGTTATTCCTTTTTTTTTGCTGCTACACAATGTCACCTCTTATAAACACATTTCAAAGGATCTAAGATCATATGGGGTTTTCTGTGTGGCCTTATTTTCTCCACTTACATTTCTGAGGGAGGTAACAAAAAAAAAAAAAAAAAAAGAAAAAAATTGGGGGCAGTTGTTGCGAACTTGTGATCATGACAGGCTTCTTCACATCATTGCAGGTGTGAAGAGGTTGCTGATGAAATTGAAGAGCAGGGAGATATACTCAGGTACCTGGCCGCAGTCCTCTCAATTACGACTTCTTCTACCTCTCTGTGCATTTCCCTGTGGCGACTCAGCCTCTCCAACCTCTCGACTGCAATGAGACCACATGCACATGGGCTCCTACACCATCCATCCCACTAACAGAACCTCACTAATGCCGCCCCGACGCGTGTCGGCTACGCAGCGGCTCGCCCATTTGTCAGACTCATGGCCATTTTGTCATTTTAGCAATAACCGCCTTCTGCAGTCAACTTCTGTCCTCTGTTTTGCACTTTGTTCTGCAAGCCGCTCAAGACTGATGTCTACCTCGGAAGGTTGCGTTTCTCAGACACATGACTAGAAAGCTAACTGCAACCCCTTTCCCAGGTGTGAAACACATGCTAAATAGAAGAGCAAGGGCGCAGCAACCTTGGCGATTAAGAGACACTTGGAAACTTGTTATGAGTTTTACGTGTTAGAGCTTGGGACTCTGAATTATAACTGATTGCTGTGATGCATCTCGCAGCGTGAAATTAATGTTTGATGGGGCATATAGCCGAGATCATCTGTATTTAAACAGATAAGGAGCTTGACAAGCTTGTAAATCAGTAGTTTTACTGTTATTTTGAGCATAAAAGTTCTGTTAGTCAGACCAAATTTTAATCCAACCACTCAACACCATCCAAGGTTGGATGGACAGGGCTTGCTCTTATGGAACAATCCACTTTTTTATGTTTAATGAACTGCAAAAAAATGCATGGAGAGATCACAAATGTTTGCACAAGTTTTCGTGGAATATTTTACAATACTTAACTTTCCCAGCAGGATGAGATGCTCTGTGTTTAGTTGAGGTGGCAATCACTGCATGAATATGGAGGACCCAGGAGTGCATCTCTCGACTTGTCTTAGAACAAGGTGTTCTGACAGAGTGGACACTTATTAAAATAACCTTATAATAACCTTATGAATATGGATGCGCAAAGCTCTGAAACTTTTCCAGAGATATTTTAGCAGACACCAGCCTATAATAGAGAGGTAGTTGTAGTCTTACTTCATGATGTTTGTGCCTCTGTGTGTTTTTGTGTGTGTATATACATTAGTGCGCAGCCTACACAGTGGGCATGTGAACGTTGACTGGACAGTCACAAAAGTTTGAAAGCACTTCCAAGAAATTCCACTTTATTTTGAAAAACGCTGCTCCTCCCTGAAAATGTCCTTATTCTGATAGATTGCGCTGTCAAGAAGACACAGTGCATGGCACTTCTCTTGAATACTCAGCAGTGTTGCATCAACAAACCTCTGATTTTGTCAAACTGCCTCCACCAAAGTTCATGGATCATCATTCGGCCACCGGTTCCATCTCAAATGCAATTCAGAGCTTTTTGCTGAACAACTTCGGCAAGGCACAGCGGTGCAGATGCAAACAACCTCAGTGCCCCCAGTAGTTTCTGTATTTATAATATGTTCCTTGGCATCCTGTCTCTATGGCAACACAGTTTGTGGTGTCTGTGAAGACTGCTTTGTGTCCATGTTTAATAAGCATTAATTCTCCCCTCTGATTGGGTGTTGTAGGGCTGCTGTATTTGCATATGCTAAACAGACAGCATAAATTAACACCGGCGACAGAGGAGGATGCTCATTAGTGAGTTCAGTTGAGTCAGGCTTGTGGAGAGGCAAAAAATTTGGTGTAGGGCTTGAGGAGGGCGAGGGTAGAGTAAGAGGGGTGGAATATCTGGAAAATGATGAAGAGCAAGTAAGATTAGAGGAGACTTTGAAAGTAATGGCCATGAAAAGATTGGAATCTCCTGCTGGTGAATATGATTAGGATGGTGCATTGTGTGTGTGTATGTGTGTGTCCATATCTGCTTGCATGTGCTCTGCTCTGCTGGACTCCTTCGAGCGAAAGGGCGCCCTCTCCTGGCTGATTTCCCAGCTCTCAAATCCATATCCTCCTCAGAAACACTTGCCTCATCTGCTCCTCATTTCTGTGTCTTAGATTCAAAATCTTGTGCATAGAAACTGGGGATATGAGGCTTATCGTAATCTCACACTGCTTCTGTTATCAGTGTGTCCCCTTGCTCCTAATGTACTCCGTAAGCGGAACCCTTTTTGCAGATGAGTACTCAGCATTTCTATGCCACAAATTCACTGACGGTTTCTATTTATAGACATTAATTAACGTGTGAATATTTCACCATTCTGTTGCCATTTTTCATGTCTATGATGAATTTCTGGCATGCTATTATCATTACTTTCTATCCCCTGCTCAGAGCCGCTCTTCTGTTTGAATATTTTGAAAAAGAACAATTTCCACTTGTGTAATTCACTTTTTTAATATTCATATATAACAATACTGAGTGCATATTCACATGAGCTGAATGAGCAGTAGGGTAGTTTTGTTACAGAAAGCAAGCAGATTCATAATGTATTGTATTCAACAATTACATCATGAATGCAAAGATGCTGTAAAGAGACATGCTGAGGGAAGCATTTTGGGAGAGCCTTCTATCATCCTTTGCAGTATTTGGACACATTCATGGCCTTATATCATCATCGATTTTGTCTCCCTTGAATCTAACAACCCACCTCTACACACATGCACACACACACACACACACACACACACACACACATTGTCCATTGCCTCCATTTACAATTCCTATGTGTTGTACCCTATGTGCAGGTAAGTGTACCCATTGTTTTTCTTGATTTTTCAGTATTAGTAGTAAATATTCTTAAGGCATGCATGATTGGTAAGTGGTGCAGCAAGCAAAGTCTCCAGTGGATGTGCATGTAGTTTGCTCCTATTTTGAGTATGAAAAACAAGTTCAAGTATTGTGATTCACGACTGCATGTCAGACAGGACAAAACACGCATTAAGTTGCTATAATTCTTGTCTAAATCATAGTCTAATGTTTCTGCAAATGACTGACTTCAGAAGTAAATAAATGACAAAAGTGAATGTTCTACAGTAGTTAAAGTTGCCTTTAATTAAAAATGAGCAGTAAACGTATTAACCTCAGTGCAATGATAATGATATCATTTAAATGATGGCTAATATCAGTGCACAATGGCAAAGGAGTGAGCTTTATTTAAAAAAGGAAGAGAATGAAGCATCATCAGCCTGGGATTTTCTTCAATGGGAAAAACTAATGACATGATGGAACTGCAAAATGTGAAAAAAACAGTTGAAAAAAACAATATTACAACTGTAATATGAAAGCTATAACCTCTCAGAATGTGCATTATTTCATCATGACATTTGGATATAATGAATCTCGATAATAAATAATACATTTGCTAAATACACTTCATAAATATCAACAATGATTTAATGAACTAGTCACTTTACAAATAAAACCAATCAAAGTTATCTGTCATGAAAATGTAGCTTCTTTGCCTGAATGGTAATGCAGTACCTGTTGGGTTACACACACCCAAGATTTTGGGTGTGTTCGAACATACATACTATCATAATGTTTAGAATGAGAGAAAAAGATTAAGTATGTCCTAATACAAAGAATGTCAAATGCAGTGCGCCAAAAATACCACAATGTCCTACAGCATTCAGTCACATTTTACAGTATGCAAGCCAGGATGCTTTTCTAGCTATCCTCACCCACAGTCTTCTGATGTGTGAACATGAAGGTCAAAGTTCAAGGCAGCAATGTTGTGATCAAGTAGTATGTCTTGAATCCATACTGCAGGCAATGATACATACTTTGTAAGGGCAGCTGCAGTATGAATTAAAAAGTATACCGAAAAGTACATGATTTGGAACGCAACCTTTGTCTTTAATCAGCTAACTTACCAGCCCTGCTGTGTATTTTTTGTCAACTTAAAGTGGAGGGGTATGCCTGAGGACATGTTGCCATGGAAACAAGTTGGCCAGGAGGACTCTGGGGATACGGAGGAGACATTAGTTAGAAAGCGAAGAGAAGTTTCTGAGAGATGAAAATCATAACAAAATATTGGGGAACTGCGCTTTAAAGTCCTCTTAAGAACCTCATAACATTTCATGTTCGGAAACTCTCCAAACTTAATCCACCCTCAATGCTGCCTGTGTCTGCTGCCCGAAATGTTTCTGTCGCGTCCTCACCCAGAGACAGCTGAGGTCCCCATATTACATCAGTCTAATGGCTCCTCTCTTTACCTTACTTAGCCTCCGTCCGGAGTCACAGCACGTCCATCTTAATGCCTCACATGTCCTGCCCGAGCCTCCTGCGTCCTGCTGTGAATCTCACTGACACGAGAGTGAATCAGCAGCTGCTCTATTAACTTGAGTAATTAACAGGCGAGCTGTCGCTTTGCCTCTGAGTGCGTCCCGGCTGCTTTTCTGGATGCATACACACACACACACACACACACACACACTGTACACAGACGCACATTTTTTATGAACATGCGCACACTCACAGCCAGTCAGTGAAAACGTGCACAATGTGTCCTCCGGCAAACTTGATATCAATCTGTAACAAAGCAAGACAACCAGGGAGAGCCTGTCTCCTTCTGATAGCTCTCACAGGCCTTGATGCCAGCTCTGTATGCTCTTCATAAACGCTCACCATAAAAAAAGATGCTGTATTAGAAAGACATAAAGCATAACTGAGAAGAAAAAAGATGAGGGAATCTGCATGAGGATGGTAAAAAAAAAAGACACAGGGACGAGAGAATGAGAGAGAGCTGACAGAGTGAAGTGAGGGGAACGAGTGTGTGTATGTGTGTGTGCTCGAGGCCCTCAGGAGCTCTCCTCATGTCTGCTAAACTCTCGACTGCTGTAGTTGATAATGAGTCCTGCACTATCTCTCCTCCTCAGCCTTCCCTACTTTCCACTGTTAGTCTGCACCCCCCCCTTCCCCTCACCACCCCTTCCTCTCTCTCTCCCGCTCTCCTCCTCTGCACTCCCTCCAGCACCGCCGAGGCGTACCCACTGAACTGTTGCAAGAGTGGGTAGCTCTGAAACATGGCCTCTTCCTCCAGGCCTCTGTCTCTGTGCAACCGGACCGCCGCGGCAACAAATTGATTGTAAACAAATATGACACAGAAGCATAATGGATTAGAGGGGAACTCAGTGATACTTTTTGAAACAGCTCCCACGCGATATCAGAGATCTCCAAAATAGGGATGCTCTGGTCAAGGTGCAGCTTAGTGGAATATTCATGATACACTGCCTCGAGACATTTTGAGAATACTGAATAGAAGTTGAGATGAGCGGTGGGCTGTGTGTTTCTGTGTCGGGGTGCCAGTCACTGTTTGGCCACTGTTTATTTTTGTGTATATTTGCACATATATAAAAATGCAATAACTACAGATTGCAAAATGTATATGATGCGCTGCTGATTTCAGGTGTAAGCGTTAAATCTTCAGTGTCAATGGTAGTGAGCGCATTGGTAGCTGATGGTGTTAGCTGGTCGGGTTTGGCTGCCATTAATGGGAGCATTTACAGTTTCATGGTCAATATATCAACATATCTTGTGTAATTATCTATGAGATAATTAAGAGAATCATTGAGGTAAATTTCAGGGGACAATTTCAGTTTCATTTTGACCATGGTGTACTATAACAAACTTTGGTGCAGGCTGACAAAACAATTGAAATATTAGCTGACTAACTTTGTAACTGTGCCAGAAGATCAGCGTTTACAGTGACATGAGTAAAGCTGAGACATTGTACCTCCATTATTTGTATAATAATATATATAATATGTGTCACTTTTCTTTCTCTCAACTTTTTCTTACTTCTTTCTTACTTATTCTCCTCTTTTCCTCACTTGTCTTCTGTCTCTTTCCACCACACTCATCTACACTCTCTTTGCTTCACTCATATAACCTTTCCTCTTTCCTCCTTGCTCTCCTCTCCTTTCTCCCCACTCTTTAATAATATATAGCACAGTATTAGATAAAACACTTTGGTTAACACATTTCCATTACTTGCCTCACTTTTGTGTTTTATTCCAAAAACATTGTTTGGAATAATACATTGGTGGTCTCTGTTACCACATTTTTACCTTTCCCCTTTCTTCACTCTTCCTCTCTACCTGGCTTGAAAAGACATAGCAATTTTCTCTAAAACCAGCGTGAGCAAGTAGTTGGTAGAAGAAGAAGAGTGATATGAAGCTGTTACACTGAGCAACTCCCTCTGTGGCCAAAACAAGCACAATTCAATTGAGACGTCAACCGGTAGGCTCAGTCTTTTCTTGCCACATTACAGGGCAAACCACAAAAAAACACCTTATAGTTACCTTATAGTTGTTTGTTGGGCTGTGCCGCATGTCGCCAGTGGGGCCAGTCACCTCAATGTGTTGGTTGGCAGTAATTGTTTGCTAGGTGTCAGCTGACGAGGTTATAGTGAGACATGTCTGTAGCTTTCCTCTTTACGGCCATGTTGAGTTAGAGTAGGTGCCGTCGAGCCCTTCCGGTGTTGTGGGCCCAACTCAGCAAAACACCAGTGACCGAGAGGGTGCTCACCTGGTGACGCTGTAGGCCGTTTTATTGTTAAGATGAGTGGACCTGGATGAACAGTGATGTTGGCTGGACTACTGAGTGGACGACGGTATTATGCACACATACATTAAAGCTCTCATCAGACCAGCGTTTATGCAGATACACCCTGATTACGCAGCCATGTATCTGCTATTTCTGAAGGTAGTATTAAAGGACAGTTTGAAGGTAGGTTAGGTGAGGGTTAAGTCAGAGCATCACTTGCCTGAGGACTCGGTAGATTTGTGATGGCACAGCCTGATACCTAGGCTTGCGCCAAAACATCATTTAATATTAATACTGGTCCACAGGAGTTCTCACCTGCACCTTTCACCGTGCATATTGTTCACTGTGAATTTTGGAGAAAACCCCACTCCTATAGTGTCATCCAAAAGTGTTGTACTCCAGGTGTGTGTTTGTGACTATGTTGCACACTTACCTGCTCATGAACGTACCCGTGAGCCATGTGCTCCATCTCTCTGTAGGGACTCTGTCATTGAACTACACAGCGCCTGACTGGAGGACAGCTGGTCTCTGTAGACTGTCTGTCTCAGCTTGTCCCTGACATAATGAGCGAGCTGGGAGTAAGCTTTGATTTAACGCTGAGTCACTCCGTTCCAAGCTGCTCATTAATGGATGAATGACGGTGGCAGGAAGTGAAGGAAACGGGAGGTGGTCCCATTTTTGTTGCTGTGTTGACAAACCTTTAAATTCCCTTTAATTCCTTCTGACTCCCTACTATCTCCTCCTCGCCTCACTTAATCAGCACACACACACACACACTTTATGTTGGCGCTCTCATCAGCAGGCAGGTAGTTCACAGCCTATATGTCTCTACTAATGACAGGTGTAGATGTTTTATTTTGCTCTCATACTGAACAAGAATTATTTTGGCACCTGAATTATATTTTGTTTTAATCTTACCCTTTGGATGAAAATGTAGATTAGATTAAAAATATGTTTAAAATATTTTTTTAAAGAAATACATTTAATACATTTTAATCAAGGTTTCTTCAGGGAAATGTTTTTTTTTTTTTATCACTTTCAAGTTTTATCATGCATTTTTCATTGTTATGTCTTCTAAGCATTTTGAGGCTACAGCTGTCCCCATCCTCGTGGCGTACAGTTTCCGTGGTTACAGGTGTCGTTCCTGTTTACTTGTTCACACACAGTGTCCATTTCACTCGGCTCTGCATTGATACACAAGACTGACTCTCCTCAGTAAATCCAGTTATCTTTAGAAACCCTGGATGTTTGAGGAGAACCTCTCTCTCTCTCTCTCTCTCTCTCTGTCTCTCTCTCTCTTTTTGTCTCTCTCACCACAGCTACCTGTTCTACACATGGTTTAACTTTTTACACACTTGCGGTGAAGTATATTTGTAGTCCAGGACTTTGTGATATCATTGGTGTGTGTGGTTATAGGTGCAACAGAGCACCAGTGTTGAAGCAGTTTCACCACAGGGCTCGTTTAGTAGCTGTTCTGGAGCTTTTGTTCCGATCACACAATCTACCAAGGTCAAGGGTCAATTTACATTGGTCATTTTCACATGCTGTGATAAACCCTAGAAGGGCAGCCCCATTTTTGCAGGAGGCGTCATGGTCTTGTTTTCTATCCGCCTAGTAGACATCGTGTAATGGTGGTCTGATGGGCTGGCACGCAACTTAGGCGCAGGCTTAGGCTGCCAATTAAATAAGACTTTATTCATTCTACAATGTTTCACTGGCAGTGAAAAAGAGAGGCATAAGTGTACACATCTTTTTTTTCCTTTAGGAAATCGAAAGGAGCGCTGCAGCCTGCTACCTGCATGTTAATATTAGTTGCCTCCATGGAATGGATAGATAAAATTGGGGTTGCAAGGTGACAGAGACGGGTGATTGTAAAAGCTCATCTGAAATCTGCAGAGTGGTTGACCAGCTAGATTGTCCAAACAAAGTCGGCCAGTATTTGCGCTTGTGTGTTGGTGCGTGCACCCAGGAGTGCGCGTGTGAAGGTGATAGTGAGGAATAGCAAGCTGTCTGCTATGCTCTAATGGTCTCAAGTGTCAGACTTGGCGTTGAAACTCACCACAGACTTTGTTTCACAGTTGGCCTGCGCATGGTGTCATCCAAAACGATAGTAGGTGTCAGGAATGGTTTCTGTCAAAATGAAGAAGTTGGAGTCTTTGTTTTTGAGGAAAAAATTACCTGTCATCGAGTCTTGGTCTTTTATGTGGTCTCCTCACTTCGCGTACCTTGATATGGGATTTCTCTGTCTATGTGTGGGGCCTGTGTGTGTGTGTGTGTGTGTGTGACAGATAGCCTGCTGTAGGTCATGATTAAGGTCTATTTAGCAGCAGATAATGAGAACAGAGAATGTACCACCTCTAGCTTTTTAAATTGCACACCTCTTTCCTATCATTACGCAGGTACATTGTCTTGTCCCTGCACTTCTCTGTGTCATTATCATAGCAATTCTTCCCACAGTTGACCAGTGGAATACAGTTGCGGCTGTACAATGATTCTCCCTGGGATGGCATGTTGAAGCACCCAGAGCATATCTAGACATCTTTTCTTGCTACGATACACAGCCTTGTAGTAAATGCCCATTTGATGAGATTTATGTAAAAATACATCATCTCATATTGTCTTTCGTCAGGTTGAAACAGAGAGAAAAATAGAGTCTTCCTCAGAATGAGATTGAAGGTAGCTTACATATTTATATGTATTGTATGTTTACCCCAACAACAACAAGAGGACGCTTGCAGAAAGTAAAGAAGACATTGCTCATAAACGTCCTCCTCACGGCACAAACGTTCACATCTCAAACTAAGACTTCACTCTTCCTCCTCTCCACCTCTCTCCTTCTTACTTCCAGTTCCCCTGTAGCTCATTGAGTTGTTGTACCCAATGTTTTGAACATGCTTTTCCCACTGCAGCAATTACACTAAAGTGACACCATTCATTTCAGCCCTCATTATTAGCACAGCGGCCATGCTGAATAGATGGCGCCCATTTGGCAGCCCGGAGCTCTCCACCACCTGACGAGGAGAGTCTGACTGAGCTCCACCTGCTTGTCTGAACGTGCTGTGGGAGAGCAGTCATCTCTCTCTCTCTCTCTCTCTCTCTCTCTGTCTCTCTTTTTATGTGTTATGCACGGCACTTTGTGTATTTGTCTTGTCTCCTCACATCTCTCTTTGCTGATGTGCGAGCACACACATTCAGATTTGTCCGCTGCCACGTAAAAAGAATGAAATGAAAAACTAAGGCCAACCTCAATACAAACATTTGTCTTACTGTTTGCACTGTCAGATGCTCAGGTACTCAGAGGGAGGTGATAACTCACACTATCACTTCTTACTGAGAGAAATATTTTCTCTGCCTGTCAGCCAGCATCGTTGTCTTTGTAGTATTTACCACGGGTCAAATTTAGTTCTTTTGTGCTATTGCTGTGACAGATAACAGTGACCATGTCTGGTAACAAAATCAGTTTGTTTTCAGAGGAAGTGACATTATCTGTGGAGGAGCCGCAGCCGGAGGGCCAGCGACTGGCTGTCTGGAGAAGCCAGCTGTGATTTGATTAGCCAGGAAGTCAAATACCAACAACCTGCCTTGTTATGACCGATCCATTCAGGGCTGTGACAATTCTATTCATTAACACATTAATCTCTCTATCATTGTTCAATAAATCAGTAGGTTGTTTTGTCTATCAAATTTTGTTTATAATGACATAAAACAGGAAAACTGGAGAGGCTCGATCAAGAAGTTGTCTGGAAAACATTTAAACAATGAATTATTGCATAAATAATAGCCGATTTCTGCTGATCAACTAATCAATGAATCAACAGATTTATCTAGAAAAATGATGCAATGTTATAACGTGGACTAATGTTTAGCTTCAGAAACCTGTAAATTATGGGAGATGTGATATGTGATAGAATTATCTGGACTAGTTGACATTCACGTTATTTATCTCTCTGCTCATGGCACCCACTTTGGTTAGTAGAAAATCAAGTGCTTCTCCTTTCAGAGATTTCATCATTTAGTATTGAAGAGTGCATTTGTTGACACTTTCACTTCATTGAGCAGTGTGCCGAGCTGCTGTCACCAGTTTCGTTTGGGACCTCAGGGGAGCCAAGGTAACTGTTTGTGGACATTTTGGATGTGTGTTTAGTATTGTAATCAGGCTCAGTGCTGAAGGGAAGACTTGTTTATTTATCAGAGAGGCGGAGAGATGCACCGTGTTGCTGTATTCACAGGGTAAATACACTGCCGCGTTTGTCGCTGATGCGCAAGTTTGGATTTTTTAAACAACTTTCTCTTGTTTGTCTCCTCTCTGTCATTGACCCTTCAGACTGGTCTGCTCCACCATCTGTCCTTGCCACTCTCCGTCGCTTTGATTGTCTTCCTGATCTCTCTGACCATAAGGTTTTCTTTGGGTTTGTGCATCAAGGCACCCGTCTCCACCAGGCAGCCGAACCGTGCGCTCCTACAACTCTCGAGTCCGGCCAAACGCCATTTGTTGAATGTAATTGAATGTGTTTATGCCCGAAGGGACCGGCAGATCAAGGCGACTCCTCAACTGCTCATCCTTCAAAGTAATAATAAGAAAAACAGCATGGAAATCCTCCCTCACACTGTTTATTAACATTCCTTTGGCCAACGCGGAACCCAGCATAGCCTGATACTCTGCCTCCTTCTTCCCTTCAAGGACACAGAAAGTGAGACATCAGCTGTATGTGACTTTGAAGTTACGACTGACTCAGGTTTTTATGCCTCTGAGTGTGTTTCAAAGAATTTTTTGCTTTTTTTTTCTTGATTCCTCATCAGTTACTTGTCTTTGTCAGGTGGAATAGTTATTCCTAGAGTGATCTGCCCCTTCTGTTTTCTCCTGTTTTCACATTTCCACATACAATTGGCTTCTTCTGTGAAAATCTTCAGCAAATCCTTTCATCAAGGTTGCAAGTGGAGTGGGCTGTCATTGGCTGTTTGATTTGAAGAGGATAGAGACGAAATGATGAACTGAAATCCTCAGACAACAAATGGCTGACTCCCAGTGATGGACATTTGCCAGCAGAGGAAAAGACAAGCGTGAAGTGTTTGTAGTTGTGGGTGTGCGACATGTATGTGTAGTATTCCTGTTACAAAAATGGCTTCCGATTAATTTTCTTTCAGTTGACTAATTGATTAACTGACCGGTCATTTCTGCTCAGGAGCACATTCCTGTAGGGATTAACTGGCCAGTATCACTCTCAGAGCCTCTGCAGTGACGTCCTGTCTGCCTGATTGCACCTCTTACAGCCGGAGTCAGGCCTCCAACTGGGCCAAAGATAGAAGACGGCCAGTGTCAACCTCATTCTACAGCTCATCAGGATGATTCACTGCTCAGGTTAAAGGTTAGTGTGTGTAAGAGGAACTGAAGAGAGGAGCAAGGAGAGAGATGGGAGGAATTGTAGCATTCAAACAGACCAAACTCCAGGCAGAAAAAAATCTTCATATATAAAAAGACAGTCTTGTGTTTTTTTAGGGACTGTCTAAAAGACACGCTTATTCGGTCATGGATAATGTTTAAAAGATCTTTGATTTTAAGACAAGCAGCAGCATTTGCCTGCGAAGCTTAAATAATGTTGATGTTCTCCATTGATGTTCCTTAATCTTTTCTGAACAAAGATTAGAAAACTGAATTCCACTTAAAGAGGTAAGACGATAAAAAAGTTCTTAAGACAGTTAAATCATAATGATGTTATGATGTGAGAGACAAACTGTCATTTAAAGAGTCAGATCAGTTTTTAAAGGAAAAGATGAACATTTTTGGAAGTAGTCTCTCTTGAAAATTTGATTTCATAACTTGTTATTTTAACATTTCAGTTTATGTGCAGATAAAACAAATAAGAGTATGACACTGGCATTTTGAAGGTGGTTTTGGATAGGTACTTTTTTTTTCTGTTGACAGAGCTGAGTTGTTTCCTGCCTTTATGCTAAGCTACGCTAATTGTATAACAAACTAATTAATTAACTTCATTGTCATTGGGCTGGTAGATTTATACGGATGTACCTGTCTAACTCTCTGCAAAAATAGATAAATAACTAAATAAATAAATAAAAACACTTTTTTTCCAAAATGTCAGGCTATTTCTTTGAAATTATTACCGAAACTTCTTTTGCAATAATGCCATACAGTTAATGCCTAATACATTATTTCAATACAAACCCTGCAATCCTGCTGATCATAAACCTTAAACAAAGCATTAATTGCAAAATGTATGTAAAATGTACATTTCTCAATAAATATAACTTGTTCCTATAGATGACAGCCACATAGCTGCAAAATCTGGATGTGGACCTCATTAATTAGGAGATGAAATGAAATAAGTGTCATTGTTCTTTCTAACATTGAAAAGACTGAAGTAAATTAAAAGAGTCAATGATCTAAATGTCAAGGTTATGATTGATCACCTTTTAATTAGTGCCGTTGAGCACAAAGAGATGACTGAAACCAGTCGCTCTGTTCTAAGCTCTCAGAAGCCGCATTGATCTCATTGATCAAATTGCACTGGATTGTAAATCACAGCGCCAGCTTGATGGTTTATTGATGCATTGGGAGATTATTATGGAGCAGCAAATTCAGTTCCTTCCCTGCTGTGATACGACAGATGTTTGACAACAGGCTTTCGTTTCCTCAGTCCAAACTCCTGAGACTCACTGCGAGGAACCCCTGCTGGGACAAGTGGATGAACAAGCAAAACATCCACCGAAAGGGTTTTGATATCACGAGGACTCTGGAAAGTGAAACCGGCGTGCAGTGTAAGAAGAAGCAGGAACCTTTTGTTTGTTTATCATACCCGAATCGGTCTGCATAAATGAAAATAATATCTGGGAGTAGTGTGGCAGAAGGAAGAAGAACGCTATATATACTTTTGCGTGTGACTTTCATTTTTACTCTACAATGAGAGCATGTAATGTGACTTGTAATGTGAATGTAGTGAAGTACAATACTTGAGATTAAAAAAAATGTTTTTTAGAAGACAGAAGTACACAAAAAACTCACTTTCTTATATTAACGAGAGTAAATGTTATTTGTGACTTCCACCCCCCTGCAAACAGACACTCTTTAAATGGCATGACCATTACAGATGTGGCCAAAAACAAAACCAACAATCATTAAAAAACATCAATCTTACTAACTACCTCTCAGCTCTAAACTGCTATGGACCGACAGAGTGTAGTGACTGAACCACTGAATAATGAACCGCTCTGAAATCAAGAGGTGAACCTCCATCAAGCAGACAAAAGTTTTCAATAACAACATGATCATTTACAAGAAAAATACAAGACATTGTAAGCCAGCAGCTTTAATTCCCAGTCCACTGGGAAAAAGGCTTAGACTTTAATAAACCAAGGTCACCACAAGGTTAAAATAAACAAGCAGGGAGCCTCGACTCCTGTAACCTCCAAAATTTGAAAACTATTTTTTAACAAAGAAGCAAACACTGTATTTTGTTCATTTTTTATGAGCTGTTAAAATAATGATATCTTTAAATCCCCAGCAAACCCAGGGTGCTGTACATTCTAGACATTTAAACTCATTTATCCTAAGTTGTTTAGACATTGGCCGTGTTTGGGTACTTTGTTAAGAGGTTCAAGTTCTTCCTTTGACCAGATTCGGTTTAAATTCTGTGCTGATACTGTGATGAAAATTCTTTTTCATGCTCAGCGATGCAGCAGCAGCTTCTAGAGCTGATGTGCTGACAGCATCTCGAACAAGGTGCCTTAAAAGAACTTGAACTTGTATTCTCTGGGAACAAGCTGGCCTCCGGTCAATAATACTTTGCTTTGAAATGGAGATGAGGAGTAAACCAATAAACAGTAAACCAATATCATGAAATCTGGTACAGGTATTCAAGGTTTTCAGGCATCACTTCTAATGACTTTGGTGATCCCCTGTATTTTCCTTTAGCACCACCAGCAGGCCAGAGTTTTTAGTTTTTATTTCTCTACATAGACCACAGTGGTGCAAAATTTGGTGTGCACGTTCATGGTTCGATGGACGATTCCAATGAAGTTGACATTTTTGGTTTTTAACTAAAAGTCAAGAGTAAGAGTAAAAATGATTGGATAATCATGAGATTCCATTCAGACTTTCATGGTACTAAGCTAACTTTAACTTTAACTTGACCCTTTATCTAGCACCATTAGGTCAAAGTTAGTCCATTAGCCAGTTTGTTCAATCCTTTGGTTTATGGGAGCTGAAAAAACTAATGACGTGCCATGGCTGTAGACACTTGTTGTCCTGAAGTGCTTTAACGAAAATTACAAAAGGTTTTCTATTACACATCTTCTGTTTTTCTTTCAAGATGATGGCATGTATAAAATCTGGTGCTTCATGATGGCCTAGGGAGGAACTCATTGTTAGATACATGTTTTCCTGAATCCTGCGCTTCATCAGATTTACCACATTGCGTTTGCCTCACCAGAAACGTGAAGCCACCCTGTTACAAATCATGAACGCACAAACAAATATTGGTTTTCGGGGCCATGCAGAGGAAGCGCTTGTGAAAGCAGCACTTCTCCTAAAGCAATAAAGGCCAGACAGTCATGAAGACAGATGGAGGTTATCTCGCCCATCTAGCATGTCCGGCGACGCGGGCCCAGATAAAACCCTGCTGGGACCACTGGGGGGGGGGCACATAGGGCTCTCATTAAGATGGCACCATTGCACACCTGGCTCAGCAAAATACGGTGTGAATTTGAGAGAGAGAGAGAGAGAGAGAGAATCCATTAGTGTTGATCCACAGCTTTTGTTTGCCCGCTGCGCTGCATCATTGCTAATTAGTGCATTATACTCAGTAGCTACGTACACTGCCATATGTTTAAGATTATCGACAGATGAAGCTTGTGCATCAGTATGCCACTTTGTACCCAAGTGGTGTGGTGACATCTTGAGGAAGCATCTGCATAAAGGATGCTAATAACGCTTCGCCGTTAATGGTAGCAGGTAAATGGCTCATGCATCATACTGTATGGAAAGTCGGAGGTGTTTAGCGTCGACAGGTATTAAATCCAACCCCGGGGGATTGATGGCTCTCTGTTTTGACTACGTACACAACAGGCATCCTGGCATATGGTTGTCATCATAATCAAAAGTTAAGGTGTGAGAGATGGAGGTGATTGAAGATTGAGGGATGAATGTCGATACGGATTACGCACGCTCAGCATTCATTTAACATTCACACGCACACAGTCGGCAGCTTACTGTGTCACAAGATTATCACCCATAGCTCACGTACAGCTATTTTTTTTTTCTCAATTTGACAAATCTTCCTTTTCTGCAGTCCATGCATTACCCTCTACTAATGAAGCTGCATCTGCATCTACTCAATTTTCTGCACCACCAACCCATACTTTATTACTATATCACAAGTTCAGCTCAGGCCTACATTCATCAGACGGCGGTATCTTATCTTGGCTTCTATTTTCATTCTATGTGAGGCATCCACCGCCTGCCACATCCTCAGCTCTGAGACGGTTTGAACCTGCTGTTGTTAAATGACGCTGCAGCCTCGCCTCACTTCAGGCAGCAGCGGGAACAGTTAATAATTCACTTGTATAGCTGGTTGTTTTTACTGTATGTATGTGAGGTTAGAGCTGTCTCACGCCAGAGCCTGGCAGCTTTGATAATGCTTCAAAGTATTTAGGATGGTGGTGGAATATATAACAGTAAGTTAAATATTGATAAGCTTTTCTGAGAATGTTGCCCAGTTCCAGTGTTGGAATCAATACATGAAATCCTGCACTGCTGTTCTACAATTCAGATGAAAAAGGAGGTGATGAACTGCAACTGATGGCACCCCCAGTGACTTCAAAATTTGCAAATAACTCACAAGGCTTATACGGCTTTGTGTGTGTCTAAATGTGTGTGTGATGTGTGTGAATGCTATTTTTACATGTTAAATCTGTGTACCTGAAAAAGGTTTCAACATCTTACCACTTGGTTTTGGTCCTGTTTTTACTGGGTTTTGCTCTTTTTAGAATTCAGTCAGGTCAAAGTGGAGTTCTTGGCAGTAAAGCTAATGCTAGTTCTGATTAATGTGTGTTATGTGTTTATCTAGTAGCAGAGAATACTGTTTTACACTATTCGTCTCAGTTTGAATGCATTTAAAGGGGTTGCTGATTGCACCACCACACCGTGTTCTCACTGATTAGAGCTGAATTTCTGAGTGAGACCATGAGATGGTGCTGTGTGCCTAAACTGGGATCTTTGCAGTCGAAAAAAAACACATCATACTATAACACATGGTGCACATAAGATCACTAATCTCCAACTCATGTTCAGTAATGCTGACTGATGCTCTAAACTTTGCGACTTTGTGTGTCTGACGATGCTGCTGGAGGTTCTGTCGCTGCAGGTGAAGGGTGTAGGAGGCCACAGCTTAAAAAAAAACAAAACTCTTTTACACACACACTTCCTCTTCAGCCCCATAATAAGATTCACTCATACTGCTTAGCATTCACCTATCGTGCACCGTGAGTCAGCTTATCTTTAGTCTGCACGACTGAGAGGGTGAATCTCCGACTGCGGCGAAACAGGCCTTTGCAATAGATTTACATCACTTTCTCACGGCACAGAGCACTAGGGAGGAAACAGCACTGGGATATGGGCTAGCGGAGCGGACCGGGGACCCGTGAAGCATTCAATCTGTGTGCCATCACAACGCATCAGCTCGGCACCTCGGCCCCGCTACCAGCCCGCGCATACACACACACAGGCAGCTATTTGGAGAGGTTTTAGCAGCCTGCCTAAACACTGCAAGGTCAACACCAGCGGAATAGGAGGCAGAATTTAAACAGGCTGCCAGTTCAGTGTGAAGGCTCGGAGGGATGATTGAAACAAGGCAGGAGAGGTGACAGGTAGGGAGGATTTGACTTCAGGACAGGCTTGTTGTTGAAATTTTTGTGCGTGCCTTGTCCTTAGAGCAGTTTTTAACAGGTCATTATCTTTTCTCAGATGCCCTATGAAGACCTGTGTGGATCCACAGTACTTTGTCCTGTAATAATCAGTGCTCCAACATAATATTCACTGTCGCCCTATTTATTATTCATAGTGTTTTGACCACATGTTAAAAGTTTCAATATTGGTGTACCTGGACCACTTGCAAAATTGTGGCAATTCATCATTGCAGGGACACCCTTTATTACCATCAAGCAGTGCCAAGAAGTGACCCGAGTCAGCATATATCGATGAAAGTCCATTTAAATACCTTAATTATTAATACACCGTCTTACATCCAGGCTCTGTAGCTGGGGATTTCCTTACAGAAAAGAACAGAGGCTGGAGTGTAACAGTGCAGCAGCTCCAGGTAATTAGAGGACGCAGGCTGACTAACACCTTGTAGCATCTTCTGTGCCTGCAGCCTTCACAGACTTCTTTCCTCAGATTTACCTGAGGCAAAAAATGCATTTTGTTTTCTCACTGATAAGAGAAACACGGATGTTTTCTGATTTAATCCCGTAGGCTTATCTCAACATACCAATCAGGTGTTGTGTTGTGTCTGCCCCCGTTGTAGGAATTTGGGAAATTGCTGAGGTGTGGAGAGTTATTCCTGGAAAACTAGTTTACAGACACACACTCACACATCATCTCCAGCCAGTTCCTGTAATGGAACAAGCCTCCATGCAGGGACAACATGAGGATGCTGGAGACGACTGTAGCTGCCATTCATCCACGCTGGCCGGAGGCCCAGAGAGAAGGTGGAGGGTGGTGGGGGGGACAAGGGGATGAAAAGTGCTGGCGTGGGTTTTTGGGAGGGAAAAGAGGAAGAACTGTCTGGCTAGAAACTGTAGATATATTTCTTCTGGGAGAAATGATAAAAAAAAATCAACACCTTTCACAGCGTGATACGCTTCAGTAATGCGCCAGGGCCAAAACCCAAATCATCGCTTTTTTCCAAGACCACTTCTGCTCTTCATCTTATCTACCACTTCCTTTCTCTTTGTTCCCTTCTATTTAGTCCTTTCCTGAATGATTCTCACATACACTGCCACTCAACTGTCCCTTTTCCCATTTAGATAGTTCTGCTGCATTTGGATATACTCGCTCGTTGCGAAGACATCTGAAATGGATCCCAGATTTTGTCACACTTTGACAGTGTTTGTAGAATTCATCCATAATGCATGGCGAGCCTTCCGAATGTATGAGCCTCACTCTTTGTCCGTCTAAACTTTCTTTGCTTTCATGTCATTTTATGCCAACTTCTATCCTCACGGGGGAGCTGTGATCTCTTATTCCAAGCCGCATTAGAATAAAATACTACTATACTGGTGCCTCACAGCAGGCAGCCCGGCACACACTCACCCACTTGCTCACATATATTACATTTGACCCCTGAAGGAAAATCTTAATTGCAGGAGGCTGATCTTTTGACCGCTCGTCTTTGTTTTTCTGACAGTGCCAGCAGTGTGTGGCAGATAGAGTGGCCCCTTATCACACCCAGCTAAAATATGAAATTGAAGGATTACAATAAGTCCTAGCAGAGTGGTTGTCCTCTCCACTGCTATTTTATGGATTTCAGCTTTCCTCTGACTTTGGGTCGGCTGAGGGAAACGTGTCTCTACGGCAAAGGAAAAGGCTATTTTTTTGGGATAGAAATAGCTGGTGTTACATTTTTGTGAGGACAAATATGGACGCCCCATAATACTATGTGCACTACCTCATACTCAGGTTGACATTCCTCTCCCTTTGCCTCAGTTCCCAAGATCTTCGGAAAGATTAGTGCTTCACTTAAAACCGGACTTAGACAAAAATGGTCCGTTGTGTCCTGACGTTATTGGAGTCGTGCTGTCTGGTTTGCCTGTTGCCATTTGGGCTGTGAGATGAACAGGCGGATCGGCATGAGAGCACAGGAGGGGGGAGAGACGGAGAGAGAGAAAGAGAGAGAGAAGAGAGAGAGAGAGACTAAGGGAGAGTTTGCAGAAAAGAGGAGAATGAGGAAAGACAGACTGTGTGGAGGAAGGCAGGTCTCTCAGGCACAGCCCAGCGTGTTGGACAGGAGCTAAGAGAACAGGCTGATAGAGACACTGAGCAGCGATGTCGGGACTCATTTGATATTTTTAATGGGAGCACGCAGGAACACAGATTTTCATCATCATCAAAACCAGCAGTAGCCACCCTGCATCTACCAGTACTAGAAAAGGTAGACTGTACTATATATATATATATATATATATATATATATATATATATATATATATATATACATAAAATGATGACTTATGAATATTCCAGGTATTTTATGGGATGATATTAGGGATGACACACATACTGGATTTCTGAGACTAATACAGTTCATGCAATCTGAGAGTTTTAAGAGTTGCACTATACATGAACATAAGAAAAACCAACATTTTGTATAATGATCGCTTAAATTAAAAGGTGTTAAAAAAGACGTGTACTGATCAGGCCATTTAACAGCTGAAAAAACACACTTGTCCAAAAGAGTGGCTGCAAAAAAAAACAAAAAAACAAAAACAAAAAACATTTTAAACAGTAAACCTAACTTAATTAGTATCAATAAAAAAATAGGCTCAAATATATTAAAACTAGCCTATAAAACTTTTTTACTATGTATTATAATAAAAAATGACTAAATTAAGTAGTATGTGGTGCGAGCTAGTGTGCATTATGAATATTAAATGAATGATTCTGTCACCACTGATAAATGTGTCTTTACATTTAAAATTAATCTGTTATTCACTGGTACTCTTTTTGAGTATCTCTGTGACGCAAGAAGCTACAGAAGACCATCCATCATTTATATCAACAAAGTCAGCTCCACTGAAAAATGCGCTGTGATCTAAGTTTTTGTAACTTACGTCAGATGTGTAAGACTCTATTGGAGACAGTTTAACATGGATTGTTTATTAACCGAACCATAAAAATATCATATAAAAAGAAGAATAAAGGCTTTGTTTGAGCATTAAAGGCAGAGAATATTCAGGCCCATTTAGACACTGAAGACTTTCTTGAGTAGTCCGTGTAACATGACATATGTCTCTCATCCGCTGTGTGTATCATGTCGGAGGAAGGAAAACTGGCTGCCACGTTGACTGAGAAAGCGCAGTGGTAGAGTGAAGCTGTGGAACTGTGCCTCAGAATAAAAGGTTCCTCCTCATCAAAGTGCAGATACCGGCAGAGGGAATTAGCAGCAGGGGAACTTTGATGACAGTCTGTTCTCTTCCTCTCTGTCCTTATTCACCCCCATGAAGCTCTGCATTATTGATAAAACTCAGGGTGAATTCACAGGGCTTCCCCCATTCGCAAGGCTTACTTTTCTCAGAGCTGAGTCTCGGGGATGGGTGAGGCTCGAGGTAAGGCACTTATATCTGGTGGGAAGCATGGAGGAGGTTTTCATGCTGTCCAACAACTGAATCATAGGACCGGCACAGAGCGTTATTTGTTTTTTAGGAGAAAAAAGCAGCAACACAGATGTGAGATTAGCCTTATTTTTGCATGTTTCATTGTTTCTTAATCTACCCATCACTGTTAGTTATCTGTTATGTACTCTAATGACAGAACCGTCTGCCCTTTTTTGACTTTCCTTTCTGGTGGTTAATATTCCTTTAAAAGGGAATATTAAAGGTAACATACACTTTGAAAAATAAGTTGAATTTCAAAAGACGAGAAGTCGCAAACTCTGTGGCAGATTGTGTTTGAATAATGGATGAACAGTGGCATGGTGATTCAGTTTCTGATCCTCTTTTCTTTTGCTTTCTCTTGAGATTCTAGGCTATCTGGAAAAAGGAGTTACTATGCATTGGTTGCAGACACAATCTATAGGGGATAATAGTTTCATACATTTATTTGAACAGTCTTTATAATGTCCTATATATAAGTCCTGATAAATCAGTCCTGACTGAAATAGCTAAACAGCTGTGGTATATTTCCATGAAATTTTGCGTTGACATTCGTGGTCCCCAGAAGATGCATCCCATGGACTTTTATCATCCTGACTTTTCCTCTAGAAGTGAGGCAGACATTTTTTGTCATGAAACAAAACAACAATAATAGAGATTATGATGGTTTTTGTCATTCGTGCACGTACCACTGTATATTTGTCATTCACCTTCAGCTCAACTTTGTGCTAATCAACAAATGAACAGAAAAGATGGTGAACATTTTACCTGCTTAGCGTCAGCATTGTAAGCATTGCCACTGTGCACGTGTTAGCATGCTAAGATTAACATTTAGTTCACAGCACCGTCATCAGGTGACACTTCTTTCCTTCTCGCAGAATATTTAGTTTTCTTCTATTAAATAACTTCTGTGTCATACTTTACCCAAAAAAGCAGAGCAGTGGAGTGAAAACTTTTGACTCTGTGCACATGTACTAGTAATTGCATTATTAAGAAGAAGCCTACTACTACATCACTGTCATAGCCATAATCACAGTAAATAAGCCCCTCTTGGCAACGATTGCTGTGTGATATACCCAGTAGTCTACTAGATGCAGGCTTGGCTTGATGATTTAGTTTTTGTCCTGCCTTAAGACGTAAGACTTTAAGAATCGGCAGAGATTACAATCAAAACTTTTTTTATGAAACCCCTGAGGTTATTTACGAAGCTGCAAGAATACAGTATTTCCCTCTGAAATAGACGTGTGTGCTTCGGAAAGGATAAAAAAAAAAAAAAAAAAATCACAAAAGTCTGCTGGAATATGAGTTTATATTCTGATGCTGATCCCATCCCATCACATACTGTCATGTTTCCTACAATGAAAATGAATTCACCGCCGAGCTTTGCATATTAAGAGCCCATTTGTATGCTGTACATGTCTGTTTGTGAAATCATTTCTGTTTTGATTTTACCTTTGTTTGCTACCCTTACTTAACAAAGCACTACTTTTTTTCCCCTCAAATTAGTCAGCACATAATTTGAGCACTGTGAACCTCCACAATTTGACTAAACTGTGTTTTCTACCAAAAAAACAAAACGAAACAGTGAGCTGTGTCTCTGTCTCGCTGTATTTGAAGAGTCTGAGCTCTTGCAGTGAGCGAGATCAGATAACCTGCTGTTTCATGTTAACCAGCGTGATCCTTGTGTCAGTATGTGCTATGCTGCTGGTAATATCCAATAAGTAGGCAAATACACACAAGCATGTTACAGCACAGGATTATGTAGCTCAGTCCAGTAATACGGGAGATGTTTTGATTTCTTCAGCACTGGCGGTAAAATAGCTACCAACAGTGGTTTCAGCCTATAATGGAGATGCTTGTTTCTTCCTAAATATGCTGTGTAAGGTCATAGCTCATCGAGATAAATAGATCTCATGACCACGGAGGGCCGGCGTTATAATTTAGTTTTCCCACTCAGTAGAATTAATTTCCCCTGTCACAAACTGAAAGGAAGCTTAATTTTACAAACAACACAAACACACAGATACACATCATATTAGCGGAAAATCCATCTCATGGGAGACCACGTGTGTTTGTGAGTTTATTCCTCTGCCACCATCGGGCCAGCTGGCGTGTTGCTTCTGTTTTTCAAATCTGTACACAGTTCCGCCGCAGTAAGTCGAGCTGATTTAGAGCGAGTGCACTTTGTTTTTTTCTTCATTTTCTTCTGTAAACATCAACAGATGACCCCTAATTTGTCTTTGTGTCACAGCGCCAGATGCAGGGTTGAACATGTGGAGGCAGCATTTTCTGCAAGAGGGCCTGTGAAATGAGACAGTCACATGCCAATTACCAGAAACTAATGGCTGCTCTGATAGGAATCTTTCACCTTATTGGATGCAGAGAACATACAAAAAGCTTTCCATTTTTCATTTTCAGCCATATACATTAAATCTTTTGTTTTTCATTTCTCTTATCACTATATTCTGATTTTTTTAATATAGTTGTCCATGCTTTTGCAGCATTTTAACTCTACCCTGCAGTACATGGCATTGCAATGTTTTTTTTTATATAATCACTTAAATAATTATCAACTTAAACAGCTAAATGCATGTTTGCTAAGGTTTGTCCTGTCAGGTTTTCTGTTCTCAGACTGCACATATGCAGTTTATAATGCTTATGGGCAAATGTTTGACTCAAAATTCATAGTGGCTGTCGAAACAATGGTTTTATGTATTCAAACAGAGCTACAAAAACCCTTCTGTCACACTCAGTTTTATCAGATGTAGCTAGCAAGGTAATTAAGTGTTAAGTACGTTAGCTTAAGAAGTTGGTTAAAGCACTGTACCCAGCTGACCTTTTATTGAATAATACTATAAAATACTGACCCGTCTTAAAACAAGAACCCTATAAAAAGGTCTTCAGTATTCATCTGATGGCATCATGCATGATACTGTACCAAAAGACTGAGGCTACAGCTACATCACAAAAAAACAAACAAATAAATTAAATACACTAGAGCAGACAAACATCCTTTTTAATCAGTTGAGCACATTTTTACTCTTAAATCTCTAGTTTTGGAGAGGATAAAAAGAAAGAAACCACCATCCAAACCCTCGCTCGTACTACAGGCCCACGCACACTGCTTCAACATGAGAGGAAATCTTGACAGGCAGGCCATGCCAAATTAAGGTTTGATCCCTGTTCAGGAGGAGGTATTTAGTGAACAGCCAATTCCTGAATTTTATGATTTATTTGATTAATATATGTGTCCATGATGACCCAGACACTGAAAATCACTGTCCTGATTTATTCGTTCCTTTCATCTGGGATGTTTGGTATTATAGACTTGACACCAGTGCTGGAATTATTCAGATCTGTAATAGCACGACCCCGTGTGCATAATCTCCCTGATTTTCTCTTTATTGAGCTCACTAGTCTTCTTCCCATCGGAATGAGATAGTTCGCACTCATTACAATATATGCAGCGCTACGCGGAAGCCCAGCTTGTGAACATAAAGCGATATTGAATTTCAGTGCAGGCACTATTCTTCTTCATCCAGTGCCTTCTTTTCATTAAATCCACCTTTGGTTCCACAAACACGACCACATCTCGGGCCGGGCAATAATCGCCATTGCTCACCCTCTAATGCATCTCATTTCCCTTTTCTCTCTCCACTTTGTGCCATGTGAAATTATTTGCCTCTGTCACCCTTTTCCAGGAACAGAATAACACCTCCTGACAGAATTTTTGTCACCATTACCGGCGTCCTTTCCCAAGGTTTGTGTCAGATTAGGGAGAAGTAATTGGTGACACTGTGTCATTGAGAACGCACATTTTGGGCCTCCAGACTTACAGATGACAAAGTGGCCTTGTGAGAGTGTGGAGGAGCTGCAAATGCACTTGTCATGGCTCTATGTGTGCGGTGTGCTGTTTTACAGTGTTGTGGCTCAGATGCCTTGAATTTTCATATACATTTTTTTTTCTTCAATACACAAGTAAACATTATAGTTACTGTTTTCAGAAGGTAAGAGTCATGGCACCATGTGACTGTCTAAATGTTACGAATGTGGCTCATAGATAAGACGCAGATTTAAACAGCTGCCCCACTCCCTCCTGGGAAATAAAACAGTATGTCATACTTTATGTCTACATAATATGTACATGACCCTGGCGCACCAATGTAATGTATACAAGCAGTTTCCATTAGTGCAATACCGTTTGCTTTGTTGTGTAAATGGGGTTTATAATGTATGTGACCTTTTTATTTTCAGGTAATCCAGTTTGTGTTTTATATTTGATAAATTTCAATTATCAGTACACTATGACAACAACAAACTCAGGGGTATATTGTGTGGAAAGTGTAGAAAGAGGAGATTTTCAGTGGTGAATGTTTTCATAATTCAGATAGAAAGTAATCTGTTGGTTTGAAGGGTTAGGATTGATATTTTGGGGGGTGCTTTTTATGTTGTTATTAGACAGTCAACAACACGTAGATAGAGAGGGGGGCACCATTAAAGAAAGGATCTGAACAAGGGACTTTGTGGTTCATGGGCAGTGCCTGAAACAAACCCCTAGACCACCATTGCATCCTTGGCTTCTTGCATTTTTAATGACAGCCCTCTGAACTGATAGAACAGAAGTGAACGGCAGTGCATGGCATTCACAAAATAGTTCCATATTTCTATTTACAATCATTTAAAAAAAGTCCATTTCGATGACTGACCATGTTAAAATGTCAAGGCAATGAACTCAAAAGAAATGCGGTTCAACACACTACCAAGTTTTGTTCCGGAACCCAGAATGTCAAATGTCTATTTCAAACCATCATCAATGTTAAGTGGCATCGCTGTCTCAAGCTGCAGCTTAGAGGGCAACAGGGCAGTCCAGATGGTCATACTTCAGTCTGTGCATGTCTGAGTTGGAGAGAGCATTTCCTCCATTGAACCATAAAGATGAGAAAGATAAAACAATGCTAATGCAACTATAACTAGACATCAGTAGTGGAATAAATAAGTCTTGCACACTTGCATTTATTGTTTCATTTCGTGTCATTTTTTATTTGCAGAGAATTAACTGGTGTGACCTCAGCGGTAAAATGGCTGTCCAATGAGAAACTTTTCTTGAATGTGCTGACCATTCATCATATTTTTGATGATGCCACAGGGGAGAGGCTGGCACCACCGCTGATTTACACCTTTGATGTCCCCTGGCTGTAAACATTCACCCTCTACCACAGTGTTTTAAAGAACTAATGATTTAGATGAATCAGAGACAAACTGCTGAAGGTCTCCTTTCTGCTGGGCCACTGCCACAAAGCAGCCTGCTGAGTCAGGACTCTGAATAGGCAAACACATCATTTACAAAGCTCATCACAAACCGCACGAGACGCAGGCCTCGAGACGGATGTCCGGCTCTGATCGAACAGTCAGGAGTGAGATGGACATTATGCTGCAGTGTTTTTTATATCACTTCCAGGGTCAGATTGAACTCTACTCAGAAGGACTCCCTAAATCTGGTGAAGTAAAAGTCTTCCATAAGAGCCTACCGAAGAAAGGAACTTTAAAGTAGGAATAGCTGCTTATCGTTGTCGCAGTTGCAATCAAAGGCAACCGTCGAATCAAGGAACAAAATGAATTTTATTCTTCCCCTGCTGAGTTTACATCAAATCAAGTAGTAGCTTTAAGGAACAGAGAGAGACGGTGACAACAGGTGGAGGAATGTAATTGGAAATGTCAGACATTTCTGTTTTCACAATACAAGACCAAACAGAACAATCTCAAGTGTCAGCCGTCAGAAGTAGGAAAAATAGCGGCAACTTGACACAGTCTGAAAAGATTCTGGCAAACTCTGTGATTGCAGCAATCGCACCAAGTAAACTGTTATGGAGAGAGGAGAGGTTGTAAATCCTAAGCAACATGAAAGAAATATGAAAACGGTTTTATCCAATCACTCAGCCATTAGTTTCCACTGCAGGTTTTCCTCGTGACATCAGACCTGTACACCTGTGTTGTGTTTGCACATGTGTTTTACCTCTTTATTATGCACTTGCAGTCAGAGGGGCTTTTGCTCACACATTTGTCTTAGTCGGTGTGTTATTACCTTCGGGAAAATCCATCACACTGCTTAATTCAGCCAAGTAATCACCTGCTCAGAGTGATTTCTTGTGCTTTCCTAAACTGCAAACAGAACGACTTGGCGTATTCAGCACATTGTTTTTCTTATGGCCTAACCAGGCGTCATTCATCAAGCCCTGTGTTGACCCAGTCACTGCACAGGTAGCTGGGGATATGAATGGGGGGAAAGACATGAAAAATACGTGTACGCTACTCTTTGCGGTTCACCCTTCTCTTAGCCTGAGGGTGTTGTGAATATGACAGACCCCACCAGATGCCGTCTGTCCGCCAACAGGCTCCAGTACCTTTTAAAACTGCTGTAAATGATTATCTGGAGCTGCTTTATTCCCCAGTGTGGTACAGCTAGCTGAGATGTGGATCGATGCACTGCACTATAACGCAGACGTATTAGCGGGTGGTGAGGTTTGTGTGTGAGAAATCCTTCTGTATACACATGGTGATATCACCTTGAACAACCGCAGCAGTGTTTAGCAATGGATATGGTGATTACATAATGCACATATACACACACGCACACACACGCATCATTTACACAAACCACAAACAAAACGTAACAGCAAATGAGATCAGAGAAAGCAGATAAACTAGGAGAGCTATTATCCCAGCTGCAAGCAGAGCCAGATATGCCAGGAATACAGACACAGTATTAAATTAACTCTGGATTTGATTCATCTGATAGACTTAGATATTTCCTCTTGGATGCATTTAATGTCACAGCGGTTTAGCAGTTCTGACATTGTGCAGGTAACACACACTGCTGCCAGTAACGCCTGGGCTTGGTTAGTTGAGGACGTTGGGCTTCGCCGCAAAACAATATCAAGGTTTGAAATTGCATTGCTGACAAACTGGTAATTGTTTGTGCTGTCCCGCAGGTAAACAGGTCATAGTTCAGATATAAAAACATCACACACTCAGTGGGAGAAATATTATGGGCTGTCATGGCGAACTAAACTGAAAGAGGTGAATCCAGGTAAAAAGCCTCAACTTACTTAAGGTTGCACTCAACTGATTCTACATGTCAAAGTAAATTTACAAGCCACTGGGAGAAATACTCAGCCTGTAAAAACTGTTTAAAAAGTGTCCTCTGTGGCTCTGGAAGAGCTTTGTCAAGTCTGAGAAAATTATACAAGGTAAAGACCCTCATATCATAGCTTGTGCTTGGATGAAATGAAATGTGCTTTGAGTTGCATAATGGGAAGTGTAACATCTGGAGTGTAATATCCTGAAAATTATTTTCATTTTTCTGTGTCTCCCAAGCCCCCCGGCTTTATTCCCCGCAACATTTAAAACTGATCCACTATCAAAAAATGCAGAATATTACCATGTCTCGTTATGAAGGGGCCTTTGTGAAAGATATCGCTGGTGGTGCTAACCTCAGACATTACGTTTCCTGTATCTCTGTCACAGTAAAAGCCAGCCTAGCAAAATAAACAGCGAGGCTGACATCATTGACCTAGATTACAGATAGTAATGATGAATTACACACATTTATTTTTCATTATTAATCCTGGGTTGTAGGTAAGTCATTTGAATGCCATGCAAGAATGATGGAATTCAACAACTACCTCCACCACTAATGAAAACTATTACTGTGTATGAAGAGGAAATTAACATAAGGCCAATCATAACCAGCATCACAAACAGGGTTAGATGGAAATCAAAGATAGGAAGTTTTTTATATCTTAAAATTGTATGCTTTTAGACTGTTTTAGGCTTTATAGGTTTTGTTTTTTTACAACTGTTTGAGTTTATTGGCACTGTCTTCCAAAACAGTTGAGGAATTAAAAAAAAAAACACAATCTATTAATTAACTAGCACCAAGACTTTCCCTTTATATCATTCACAGAGAAAAATAACTGACAAGATACATGTGAGTTAGAGAAAGACAGCTGAGATGTGCACTGTGTAAAACCAAGATCCATCCATCCATCCATCCATTTTCATCCGCTTGGTCCGGGACCGGGTCGCGGAGGCAGCAGTCTGAGCAGAGATGCCCAGACTTCCCTCACCCCAGACACTTCCTCCAGCTCTTCCGGGGGGATCCCCGAGGCGTTCCCAGGCCAGTCGAGAGACATAGTCTCTCCAGCGTGTCCTAGGGTCTTCCCCGAGGCCTCCTCCGGTGGGACACGCCTGGAACACCTCCCTAGGGAGGCGTCCAGGGGGCATCCAAAATAGATGCCCAAGCCACCTCAGCTGACTCCTCTCGATGCGAAGGAGCAGCGGCTCTACTCCGAGCTCCTCCCGAGTGACCAGAGCTTCTCACCCTATCTCTAAGGGAGCGCCCAGCCACCCTGCGGAGGAAACTCATTTCGGCCGCTTGTATCCGCGATCTTGTCCTTTCGGTCATTACCCAAAGTTCATGACCATAGGTGAGGGTGGGAAGCGTAGATTGACCGGTAAATCGAGAGCTTCGCCTTCGACTCAGCTCCTTCTTCACCACAACGGTCCGGTACACACCGACCGCGCTTTCACTGCAGGGACGCTGCACCAATCCGCCTGTCAATCTCACGCTCCATCTTTCCCTCACTCGTGAACAAGACCCCGAGATACTTGAACTCTCTCCACTTGAGGCAGGACCTCTCCACTCTCACCCGGAGAGGGCACACCACCCTTTTCTCGGTCGAGTACCATGGCCTCGGATTTGGAGGTGCTGATTCTCATCCCAGAGCCGCTTCACACTCGGCTGCAAACCGCTCCAGCACATGCTGAAGGTCCTGGCTTGAAGAAGCCAACAGGACAACATCATCTGCAAAAAGCAGAGATGAAATCCTGTGGTTCCCAAACCTGACTCCCTCCGGCCCTAGCTGGCCTATGCGCTAGAAATCCTGTCCATAAAGATTATGAACAGGACCGGTGACAAAGGGCAGCCCTGCCGGAGTCCAACATGTACTGGGAACAGGTCTGACTTACTGCCGGCAATGCACGAACCAAGCTCCTGCTCCGGTCGTACAGAGACCGAACAGCCCTTAGCAAAGGCCCCAGGACCCCATACTCGCGGAGCACTCCCCACAGAATACCACGAGGGACACGGTCGAATGCCTTCTCCAGATCCACAAAGCACATGTGGACTGGTTGGGCAAACTCCCATAAACCCTCAAGCACCCTGCGGAGGGTATAGAGCTGGTCCACTGTTCCACGACCAGGGACGAAAACCGCATTGTTCCTCCTGAATCCGAGGGTCGACTATCGGCCGAATTCTCCTCTCCAGTACCCTGGCGTAGACCTTCCCGGGGAGGCTGAGAAGTGTGATCCCTCTGTAGTTGGAACACACTCTCCGGTCCCCCTTTTTAAAAAGAGGGACCACCACCCCAGGTTTGCCACTCCAGAGGCACTGTCCCCAACCTCCATGCAATGTTGCAGAGGCGTGTCAGCCAAGACAGCCCCACAACATCCAGAGATTTGAGGTACTCAGGGCAGGATCTCATCCACCCCCAGGCGCCTTGCCACCGAGGAGCTTGCGAACTACCTCAGTGACTTCGGCTTGGGTGATGGACGAGTCCACCTCAGAGTCCCCATCCTCTGCTTCCTCATTGGAAGGCAAGTCGGTGGGATTGAGGAGATCCTCGAAGTATTTCTTCCACCGTCCGACAATGTCCTCAGTTGAGGTCAACAGCTCCCCACCCGCACTGTAAACAGTGTTGGCAGAGTACTGCTTCCCCCTTCTGAGGCGCCGGACGGTTTGCCAGAATCTCTTCGAGGCCGACCGATAGTCCTCCTCCATGGCCTCACCGAACTCCTCCCAGACCCGAGTTTTTGCCTCCAGGACCGTCCGGGCTGCGGCTTGCTTGGCCTGCCGGTACCTGTCAACTGCGTCAGGAGTCCCACAGGCCAACATGGTCCGATAGGACTCCTTCTTCAATCTGACAGCATCCCTTACTTCCGGTGTCCACCACCGGGTTCGGGGATTGCCACCACGACAGGCACCAGAGACCTTGCGTCCACAACTTCGAACTGCCGCGTCGACAATGGAGGCAGAGAACATGGTCCACTCAGACTCAATGTCTCCCAGCCTCCCTCGGAATCTGTGAGAAGCTCTTCCGGAGGTGGGAGTTGAAGACCTCCCTGACAGAGGGCTCGGCCAGACGTTCCCAACAGACCCTCACAATACGTTTGGGTCTGCCAGGTCTGTCCAACTTCCTCCTCTGCCAGCGGAGCCAACTCACCACCAGGTGGTGATCGGTTGACAGCTCAGCCCCTCTCTTTACCCGAGTGTCCAAGACATACGGCCGGAGATCAGATGAAACGACAACAAAGTCGATCATCGACCTCCGACCTAGGGTGTCCTGGTGCCATGTGCACGTGGACACCCTTATGCTCAAACATGGTGTTCGTTATGGACAAACCGTGACTAGCACAGAAGTCCAATAACAGAACACCACTCGGGGTTCAGATCGGGGAGGCCGTTCCTCCCGATCACGCCCCTCCAGGTATCACTGTTGTTGCCACGTGAGCGTTGAAGTCCCCCAGTAGAACAATGGAGTCCCCAGCCGGAGCACTATCAAGTACCCCTCCCAGGGACTCCAAGAAGGCCGGGTACTCTGTACTGCTGTTCGGCCCGTAGGCACAAACAACAGCAAGAGACCTATCCCCAACCCGAAGGCGCAGGGAAGCGACCCTCTCGTTCACCGGGGTGAACTCCAACACGTAGGCGGCTGAGCTGGGGAGCTATGAGCAAGCCCACCAGCTCGCCGCCGCTCACCCTGGGCAACTCCAGAGTAGTGGAGGGTCCAGCCCCTCTCAAGGAGCTGGGTTCCAGAGCCCAAGCTATGCGTGGAGGAGGTGAGCCCAACTATCTCTAGCCGGTACCTCTCAACCTCCCGCACGAAGCTCAGGCTCCTTCCCCCCCAGTGAGGTGACATTCCATGTCCCTATTGCCAGAGTTTTGTTCCAGGGATTGGGTCGTCGAGGCTCCCTGCCACGACTGCTACCCAAACCACATTGCACCGAGCCCCCTCATAGACCTTCCTGCAGGGTGGTGAGCCTACTGGAAGGCGGGCCCACGTCGCCATTTCGAAGGCTGAGCCCGGCCGGGTCCCGTGGGCAAAGACCCGGCCACCAGGCGCTCGCCTCAGAGCCCCAACCCCAGGCCTGGCTCCAGGGTGGGGCCCCATAACCCTGCAGCCAATCCGGGCGACGTAACGGTCCTTGATATTCTTCTTTTCATGATGGGCTTCTGAACCGCTCTTAGTCTGGCCCGTCACCTAGGACCTGTTTGCCATGGGAGACCCTACCAGGGGCGTAATGCCCCCGACAACATAGCTCCTAGGATCATTCGGGCACACAAACCCTCCACCACAGTAAGGTGGCGGTTCAAGAAGGGTAAAACCAAGATGTCATACTTAAGTATTTTAATGCTTGGTAGGTACAGTGTTTCCTGTGATGTTGACATATTTATAAAATGAGGAAACAAGATTTTAAATGTAGGTCTCTGTCCCTTCCTGTAGAACGTACTCAACAATGAACGGATATCGTGGGGGTGTGGTACATGTATCTTAGAGCACAACAGTCCAACACAGCAAGACAGGTGAGATGTGTCTCCTTTGCACGTAATTTAGCCAAAGTCATTCGAGAGTGACGATAAGGGCGGCTGGCGAATGACTGAATAGTTAGCGATGGCTGCAACCTCATTACAAGGACAAACCGCGTACAGCAGGAGGCTGATATCTCTGGCACAGCCCCACTTCGCTGTTTCCAATTTGAATAGAGAAGGGAATAATGCTTAATGCCTTTCCCGTCGTGGATATTGGCTTGTATGGGACAGCGACCCGTGAAATGAATATTTTTGTGAGATGAGATTTGTTATACACAAAGAGGAAGTCCTGCTTTTCCAGCCGACCGACAAACACCCGACACAGGAGAGTAGAGGTATTGTACGTTCAGGACGTGGAGAGCTCAGAGAATGATAATACCTGAGAAAAAGGCCAAGAGAGATGAAGAGAGGAGAGATGAAGAAGGCAAGAGGGAAGAAATAGGAAGATAACTGAGAGACAAGGCTTACATGAGATTACTTTAGAGGATGTTTGAATATGTTAGACTGTAACTTTATGCCTCACTCAGTCATTTTATGAATGCAGATGTGGCAAATACAGAACTCATGGGGGTATCTGTCTCTCCCTCTGAGACAATTTGATACCTATTTAGATACAGAGTACACAATACATTTGTAACACTTTCATATACAGCCCTTTATGGCAAATTTGATACCATTTGATTTAGCTGTATTTTAGATTTTTATTTTTTAATGATGAAAGTGTGACTGGAATAAAACAGTTATTTCCTCAATGTTTGTTTCAAAAACCAAATCCTCAGAAAATGATGTACTCTGTCACACCTTCAGTAGGGGCAGCAGTGATATCCTGTACAACTTTCCAGTCTAACGAAAATGCTTCAGTTTACATCAGTAAGAAGCATTAGCTGCCAGTGCTAGTGTCGACTGCTCCTCTTGGCAACTTTCAGCGCGCCTTCTTAGACATGTGATGAAGTTTTGTAGGATGGGTTATCAATCACTTTTCTGTTCATCTGAAATGTGTTCATTGTTCTACAGTATTCTCTTTTGTGATGATTACGAATCAGAAAAAGTCTTTTTGGGCGAGCGTGTATCACATGACCAGCAATAGTATATCTGTGGCTGCCTAAATCGTCTCACAGCGTAGCCCTGTTCCAGGTGGCTTCGATATGGACTGTGTGTTGCATGGGCTTCGATAATAGTAGTAATATTGGTAAAAGTAATGCTATATCTGTGGTGCTCTTCAAAAATACCCACCCTGTGTAAAGGGAGATGAACAAGATAGAAATAGAATATAGACCATACAGCTGACAAGTGATTTACAGCAAAAGATAGAAATAGTGCTGTGCAAATATTAATCCAACAGGTATCTTCCTATCAGCCCATCTCATAGAACTGCAGTTTCATTATAAACCCAGACGGCCCGTCCCCTCCTTCATCTCGTCTCCAGTTCTCTTTAATTTCTTTTTTTTTTTTTTTACGTGAACAAGCCAGGGAACAATATCTATGTTATACATGTACCCACCTTTCTGGTGAAGGGGGAATGAATTTTTTCAATGGGCTCATAAATCCCGGCGCTACCTGGTTGAGCACCGTCAGAATGCGCGGTGGTTGGCTGGCCGGCTCTCTTGGCCGAGACTATAGATCTGGATTGACAGCTGCTCCATCCTGTCTGCCTCTGTTAATCATTGAAGGATTTGGGCTGCCGGCAAGCAGCTCTGCCAAGCGACCTTGAGCCCCGCCGGGGCCGAAGGACTCCAGCTAAAAGCCTGCTCCCCTGTCGCAGCAAGCGAGAGGCACTTCAGCCAGGTGGCCCATTCGCCCCATAAGAGAGATTGATAGGTTGCTAAATGTGCCACATTGTTGGAGTATATACCCTTTAAAACCTGACATGCTTTGACTGTGCACATCCACTTGAGTGTGTGGTATTCATCCTCTGTGTGGATAATTTGACCAGTTATGTAACTTCAACGCACCATCATTCACTGTTCACTGCTTTTTTTTTTATGAACACATTTTCAGGTTTTCATGCCTTTTACCTCAAAAAGAAAAAGAAAAAGAATTGGACATTGCTGTTGACTGAGATGGCACAAGAAAAGAGAAAGGCAGACATTAAGAAAGAAAAACAGATTGTCATTGGCTTAATGATGGCGTCATGCTAGAGGAAAAAATAAGACTTCTCCACGTTTATAAAGAGCCCTTGATGTGATGTCAGTTGCAGAGTTTATCCTCAGCTGCACTGTAGATAAGGACACGGAAGAAGCTGGAGAACATACATTAATAGAGCGAGGAGAGGGAAAAAAAATATGTCATGCGAGAGAGAAATGGCACTGAGATAGTGGAGGAGTCTGCCTGGTGCTGTGTAATAAAAATAAGCCTCTCACTGTCTCTCTTCCTGCTCCTCTCCTCCGTCTTTTACCCATTCTCTCCATAACTCTCCATCTGCTCGGCTAAACGCTCGGCGAAGGAGAAGTCCAGGATCCAGACTCCATTCCCGGGTTTTCGCCCCCGCCGTGCTGTTGGAACCAGCAGCAGCAAATGCCTGTTTTGCCTGCCTCTTCTCTCTCCCTCTCCCCATCTCCTCTTGCTGCGCGCTGCTCCTGCTCTGCTGCAGTGGATGGTCCTCGCGGCGCGCTCGCAACTCGTCTCAGTGGAGGAGAGAGATCCGAGCATCTCGCTGTCATTTTCCCCACCTTTCTCTCGCTTCTAGCCCTCGTTCTTCTGCCGCCCCTACCCGCCTGTCGCCAAGGAGGGGAGGGTGGGGGGGGGTCTGGATAAATGTGAGGGAAAAGTCATAGGATAGACGAGAGAGAGGGGGAAGAGCTCAGGAAGTCTTTAATTCAACATCTCGTGCACATATGACTGTTATGTTCTGCTGTCACCGGGTCACAGAGAACCTCTTAGATACCCCCTGCTTTTAGACTCTCTGACAGGTAAGTTCTGTCTCCGGCTTGATGTTTTTATTCTGCGCTTGACGTTGCGAGTGACAGATGAGCGCCTCTCGCTTGTTTCTCCCTGAGGTGGGGTGGGTGGGGGTTGACATGTTCTAATGAGGATGTGATATTCTGGCAGAAGTTGTGTGCAAACAGGTCCATTGTAGGGTATGGTTAACATACGGCACAGTGATGTGTGTGTCTGCATGCAAACCTGTGTGCCTCTGTGCTGTAAAAATGAACCACTTGGGCTCTCTGAGCTTCCATCATATTTGCCAAAGAGCTCTGCAATAAATTCTACTGCAGCAACTTGAAATGGTTTGCCCTTTTTAAATACTGAGGCAGGATTAACTGCCTTTACTCTTTTGCACTGTACATGATTTTTGCCACACACTACCCCTACATTTCACTCATTATTTGATTTTGATTTGTATTATGTATCAGGGAGTGGTGGTAGCTTGCATCAATGTGTATTTGAGTCTTTCTGAGTGTGTATCTTGGAGAGGCATGGGTGCTGGGGTGTTTTTAAAAAAAAGTGCAGCATTATGATTTTTTTCTTTCTTTGAGGGGAACCCTGTAGACGTACTGTACGCAGAGTGCAGTGCAGCATGGATGATAACAAGGAGATTCTATGACAGCATGGAGCGCACAACACCGTGCATGTGTGCGTGTGTGTGTTAGCGCGTGCATGCGCTTGGGTGTGTGGGGGCGGCTGCGTGCGTCTAATGTAAACTCTCTCATGGAGGGGTGAGCCCTGAGTGGGCAGCTTGTATGTTGTTTTGCGTTTAGTGAATGAAGTGCTTTGAGTCTGCGTTCAAGGAGAAAGAGTTTTCGCTTTCGTGTGTGTGCATGTGTGTGTGTGTTTCCCTCTCAACACCATCAACTGTCTCTCATCCCTCCGCCGTGGCTGTGAGCTCAGACATCAGCAGAACACACACACTTTTGGGAAACACTCGTCTACAGTACGGTGCCGTCTCTTCATCAGGTATTGGGTGGCGTCCGGCTGTGGGTGGTGACTTAGTGACGATTTACAACCTGGGTTCCCGGGTTCTCACCCCCCCCCCACTCCCACCCCAGTGTAAATCAGCCTGCTTGTTGAAGCACAGAGCCACTGCAGCCAGTTATAGATGCTTTGGATGTTCATGTCCACTGCTGCACTGCAGACAGACTCTCTCCCACCAAAGCTGCACACAGACAGTAAGTTACTCAGCCACAGACAGCGTAGGCTTGGTCAGAGAGGCTCTTCATCTATCAGCCTATGGTGTTTGAACAGATGCTTGTAATCCAAAGTAAGTTCCAACAATCTGCATAGTGTTTTTGCAGGTGCAGGTGGATATATCTGATGGGGATGGGGATTGCAGCCCATGTCTGGCGTTATTATTGTTGTGCTTGAACATCTGTGTCACCAATGCCGCTGTGCTGAAGAATCAGGGCACTCTACAAACCAATAATCAACCCCCAGAAGTTCCCGTGGCTCATCTGTCCCTCTCAAGTGGTGCTCATTAATTAGAATTACAGGCTTTGATTTCAACCGGGCTTCCCCTTACACACGTCCTGCATTGTGTATCGAACTACTGTAGGCTGAATGTGTGCGCGGCAGCCAAGGGAAGCCCTGGCTCAAGTCACTGTGACAGCAATCATCTGACCTGCTGAGGTGTCACTGAGCCAGAACGCTGAATCCCCACCATCTCGAGCGGCACCATATCACACAGCTGAGTGTATTCCCACTTAATGCGAGCGCTGTTTTTTTTTTTACCTCTGTGTTCACATGCATGTATAAAACATGGTCATTGCATTGCTGAAGATTAATCAAAGGGCTAGAGGCATAGGGCCACTCCAAGTGTCACAGCTGAGGGTAAGTGGTCATTTTCAATTCATGTTCCACACACACACACACGCAGCATAGCCTATAAAGCAACATCACATGCGTTTGGCTGCGTAGTTGCTCTATGTTGCAGCATTTCTTTTAAAATCTACAGGAACACTAGTAAGACTTTATGTGTGTCGAAAATCTGAGATCTGCTCATCTCTCATTTGGTTGAGCTGTTTTCTAATGTGCCACTGTGATTGACACATCTGTTTAAAAGGTATTAAATAAGCAACATTACAGAGACTCACCACACCCATTGATTCCTTTTCCTGTGATCCTTCAGTTCAGGAACTGTTTTGTACAGATCCTGCTGCACATATCATGGACATCACAGGTGAGCTCAGGCTTACTGTCTTTGCCGTTTCTGAGCACTTTTCACTGATCATTGCAGTTGTGCTTTTGCAGTAGCATCTAGCCAACTTTGCTGGTATATTTATGTAACCAGCCACCGTAATAAACGTTTAGCTGCATTTTGCAGGTTGGTGTATGTCACTTTCAAGCCCTGCACACACTGTATGCACCCATTGTCCTCTATCAAGCTCCAGCACATTTACTTCACTTAGTACTGATCAGTTGTAATGAAGCACCAGACTTGAGCAATCTAGATACACAGTATACATTAACCTGGCTGACAATGACAGGGTATAGATTGTCTTGTCAAACACCTCTGTTGGGTTTGTCCCTTTCAGCAGCCTGACAGGGAATCAGGATGAAGCAGGAGTGAGACAGATACAGCTGTTGGCCTGTTGAAATTAAGTTGTCACATCTACTTTCAAGCAAGATGAATGACTCTTGAGTGGCACCTGAGTTTGATTGCACGAGCACCTTGCTTACATAATGTGTTTTCCTTAGGTTGATTAACATGGCCTGTGTGTGTGTCATGTTCGGTTTAGGCCTTGGTACATGTAAGCTGAACTGTGACCGTGTGACCACGTTCAATGCACCCTGCCAACATGCCCCCTGAATTAAACAGGTGATTCCAGGAAGTAGCAGACGAAGACTGAAAAATTTACAAATTGGTATCCACGTACATACACGCAGGGATAGGCGCTTCAAAGAACGCACAGATGGAAGAGCCGTTCTGAGCATTCTTGGCGGCTCACGCTGCATATCTGGGACAATGGACTCACAGCTTTTGACAGCAACAGTCATGGACGCTCAAACACTGAAGCTCACAAACAATAAAAAGAGCCGTCAGCGGTAAACAAATCAGAGGGAACAAGTAACAACACTGAAGGGGTCCCACAGCCTATCATAACACTGCATCTTGACATGCAGCTGTGAGACCACGTTTGGAGTATTGCCATTATAATGCTACTGTACACTATTTCACATGAATTACTTATTACATATTACATATATCAGAAAAAATCCATAGGAGCTAGGACAAGGAGCAGTTAATTGACTTTGTACAAGAGGCCTGGGCTTACACATCTTAGACTGAGTAATGAAAGGTTAGGTTTCTGTTATTCTAAAGATATGCAGATAGTTAAGGGGTTTTTGAAGACGTGGATGACATTGATTCAGGTCTGTTAGTATCGTTATGGCAACAAATTTTCAGAGCGCAGATTTCATGGTTCACAGGCCATTCGTGTCGATTTCCACAGCTTAAGAAAGCATATTGTCGTAGTCCACCAGAAATCAACTACTGGAACAACAGCATAGGGTCTTTGAAAAATGGTTGTATACTTGAAGAAGAGCAAAAGTCTTTATCGCAGGTCTTTTGCGATGCAGTGTCAAGAACTTAAAAGCAAAGGAACGTGCTCGACTGAAATGGAGAATGAGTTGGAAAATGGTCGACAGCTCAATTTGGACAAATTTAATTTGACACGGATCATCGTTTCAGCAGCTGCCACGGATGAAAACTATGGCAGGGTATTTTTTGGGGTGGGAGATAGTTGCAGAGCTCTGGATGAATGCATGGGCAGTTGTGGGACACACAGATGGTTGCCTGGCTTGTTACATTAAGTCACTGGTCAGTATGGTGTTCCAAAGTGGGCTGATTCGGCCCACACACTGGAGATGATCAGCCACTGATGTCGAATGTGTCAGTTTGGAGCGTGTGTGTGTGTGTGTGTTTGCTTCATGTGTATGTGTTTGTTTGAGGCGTGAACAACTGTCAATCTGCTGGGATAATCGTTTTGACTCCAATCAGTGTCCAACTGACTCCATCAATCCCTCACACAAAAACACACACACACATACACACACACGAGCAAACATGCGGGATGCCAGTGAGGTTCTGAACAGTCGCCTCTTCAGAGCAGGCTTCTCTCCCTGCGGGGAATCTTGAACTGAACCCAAAGGAAAAACAAGAGAAGAAAGCCCTCTCTTCTTTTGCCTCAGCATCCCTCCCCCTTCTCTCACTCTCTCTGTGTCTGTCACCAAAACACTCTCTCTCTAGCCCTCCTCTCCCTCCTTCTATTTCTCTGCTTCATCTTTTTTTTTTTTCCTATGTTGCTCTCTCTCTGGTTGTCAATAGGTTGCACTGCAGCCTCAGCCAGTGCCAGTGCTCAGCCTCTGAGCCACAGGTAAAGCATTAAAGCCAAATGACTCATGCACTGAAACAGAACAACCTCTTTGCTACTTGAGAGCACTGCTCGAGCCCGGTTCTTAAAAGTTACCTGAATAAGCTGCTCCAGCTGCGATGCTTTTTCCCTTTACCTCCACCAGCAGTTTGCTGATACTCCTTCACGCCTCTGATAGACACCAAGTCAGAGGACGAATGCTGGGTGCTCTGACACACTGGCCTCCCTTGTGCTGTTGTGTAATGGGTGTGTGTGTGTGTGTGCGTGAGCGCGTGTGTGTGTATGTGTGTGTGGATTTGTACTTTTTTTCTGCAGGAAAGGTGTTTCCATGTAGTATGTGGAACTTTTTGTATGTGAAAGTTATTGGAGTGCATAGAAAAAGGATGCTGATAATATTAAAAGTACTAACTAATGTAATCTTTACAGGCATCGCTTAGTTTTCAGAAGGGTCATTCTTAGGGAATTATAAACTCAGTTCTTTATTGAAATCCCCATATATAGTAGAGACAGTATATGATGAGGTACAATTTTTGAATATACAGGAAATTTTAACTAAAGGTATGGTGAGTATAATCTTTCAAACAAAACAATGTATAGACAATTTAAAGTTGGGGGACCTTTGTTGTTAAGCAGTAAACAGCACTGAGTGTCGGCAGGAAACCAGAAACCAAAACAATATCCTCTGGCAGAATCCGGCCCATCCATCTACACCGACCTCTGCTTTACAAGACCTTTGCGGCTCCATAACAATGTCATCTTACTTCCTCTTTTTCTCCTGAAGGACTGAAATCAGAAGTACAATGGCTGTGAGAGGTTCTACTTTATCCTCTTAAACCAAAGTGTCCTGCTGGTGGCACGGCAAAAAAAAACAACTTTACTTTTGATTTAGAGTGGAGATCCCAAAGTTTCCTATGACTTTCAAAATATATCAGCCTTATTTTTGTTGGGGTTGTATGATATTTGAATGAAGCCCAAAGTCTTGGGTTTTAATCTATTAATTTAATCTCTCTCAGTGTAAAGATCAGACAGAATATATACATGATACTGTCAGTGGGACAATATTCCTTTAACAATGTCACAGCTACTTAAGGGGAAACAAAAGGGGTAAACTCTTCATAGAAAATGTTGTGCGTTGATAGCATGCAATATCCAGGACTGTGTTGAATGTAGTAAAATGTGCGCAAAGCTTATTTCTGCTTTTTAATGGACCCCATCCCACCACCACCACTGCAGCACAAAGCTAATTTCTTTGCTAAGGTTTAAAATCCTGTGTTTGTTTGACACCGCATCGCAGGGCCTTGCTCCCTTAGTTGCCATGGAGACACCATTAGGCAGTGGTGCCGCACTGATTTTTGTATTTCTTTGCATAGCCCCATGCCAAACTGTGCTGCTTGTCGGGGACTCGCCCGTGCCAACTGCGTGCGTGGGTGGAAAGATGGGTGCATGTGCATGTTTTTGTGACTGAGAGCGAGTGGGAGAGGGAAGAAGAAAGAGATCAAAACAAGGTGGGAGGGACTGGAGAGAATGGATGAGAGAGGTGGTGGTAGTAGTGGTGGGGGGGTAGAATGACAAGGAGAGGAATGAATGATGGAGACAATGAGTGGGGAACACGCACGCACATGGATACATGCTGATCGTCAGCAATGCTCGTGTACAGTACGCACACATCCTCCAGCAGGGATGACGAGTACGTACGTGTGAGTGAGCAGGGTGAGTGTGTGGGTGGAGGGATGCCGCAACAGTGCAGCTTATTTTGCCTTCAGTTTGATCCCTGCAACCCTCTCTCAAGAGCCGCTCGCTGCATTACTTCAAGCCAATTCGCACAACGTGATGCCAAATCCAGATTCACTCTCATTATCATCACACATGAGAATTTGATAATGACTCTGATGATTTTTAGACCCCTGTAAAGTCTAGTTGCTTTCTGAGAGGAATATATTGATGCATAATACGCTGCAATATAATGAGAATGTGGCTAATTTAGTCATCAAGAGAAAATTAACCTATTTTAACCTGGTTATATAACACTGAACTAGAGTCTAAAACTTATTGTACTTTTGAGTACAACTCTTTTGAGTAACCCAATATTCGTTAATGCTGTTTCTGTTTTTGACATTTAATTTCTGAGAAAAATCTGTTTGTCCATTGTCAGATTTCCTGCATATATGTAGGTTCTTCAGTCACTTTCAACCAATTGTTTCAGGAAATCAGACTAGTATCATCATATCCAGTTAAAATGGGTATGATGATATTACATATTTAACAGTTGTCAAAGGTGTAAACAGTGAAATGCTCTGTGATTCTCATTAATTGCATTGTTGCTTTTGGTCAGCAGATGTCACAATTGTGCACCGTCCATGTTTCATTTAAACGTAAATACTCTCAACACATTATTATGGGCCTATTGTATCTTTAGGTTTTCAGGGTTTTACATCAAGACCCACTTTGTTATGAAGTAAATGTCCTGATTAAGAAGTCCTGCAGAATAGCTCTGAATTGAATGAGTGATGCTTTTGTCATTTGAACAGTGGATAGCGTTGTGACTACTTGTGTTTGACTAGCTCAGCTACAGTTTGGAACGACTCACTGGCTAAATCATCTGGTTCAGTCACGTGGTTTAATGTAGAGGTGGGGAAACAGATCACCGATACCTCTCCAAAGCTGGAACTATGCAGGGACAAAGACGATTACACACACGATATGAGGCGCAGTGATTTTACTGATTATTTTATCATCATTGTCATTTGAGCATTTCCCTCTGCAGGTTATGTCAACCTTATCTCCTTATCTGGTTTAATTAGTGACAGACATATTAAAGGACGTACAGGAGTATGAATTATGTATAATTCGTTAGCAGCATGTTAATTAAAAATATGTATTTTTGGCTTAAGCTATATTGCTGTTCTATGCTCTCATTCAAAACAGTCCACAAAGAGGTGCTGTAAGTTAAGTAAGTCTGCTGTAAGTAAGTCTTAAAAGTGCTCCTGATATCTGGATTTACTGCTCAGCGTTCTACTATCCACATGTTACAATCCTGTCTTCTGGTCGATTGCTTCAGAATCACAACTCCAACTCCATTCTTTCAAGTTAAATGAAAAAAGACTCCTGAACCATGTGCGTTAGATTTCCCCTCATCCCCACTCTGACGACTGTCTGAGGCTTCTGTTAGGCCTGGGCTTCTTCAAAAGCCTTTGAAACATCTTGGTCTCCTTACTCATCGTGGATGATGCTCCTGCTTTTATGAGACATGCATTGCCACCGTAGTCATAGTCATTATTTCGTAGAATGAGTGGAGACGCTGAGATCTGTGACAGGTAGTCGTGACCTTCGACGTGGTGTGGACACACTGTGCTCCCTCAAGGCGAGTCGCCGCGGGGGGTAGGTTAAAGGTCAGACTGCACAGTTATGAGGAAAATGTAGTCATCATGGCTAGGTTTTGAGAATTACAGAGACGGACAGAATGGTTAGGAGGTGAGTGTTTGTGTATGTGCATCTTTCAAGTGGTGTTTGTGGTTTTGTGATAAAAGTGGCAAAGGCAGCTGTAAAGGTCATTCAATCGATTGAACACAGTAGAGTTTAAACTTTCCATCAAATATCCTTTTACTTGTGATTAAAAAAACACACAGCAACCCTCTGAACATCATGTGCTATACATCTCCAGCTGCAGAACCATCATTTATTTTTTAATAAACAGGAGGTATTGTTATGATGAGGCAGCATTTGTTTCTTCATAAGCCAAAATGATAAAGCAAAATCAGGCAGCTGCTTCAGATCTGCTAACTTTCATCATAGTTATTGCTTGCTTGATTTTCTAGGTAATCACTGGCAATACACAAGTGGCTTTGTGTATTTCTCTGTGCTAAACGCAGCGGTATTCAGGTGCAGATTTTAAAGCCACATGTGACTTGAACGAAGACTCTTAGCGGGAAAATGTTGTGTAACCCAATGCTGTCACAGTGACCCTCTGGATCTGCGCTGCAACATGGCCAAGAGGCTGACAGGAGAACATTTTCTGTTTCTCCTTTCTCTAAAACGTCCTTTTTTTCTCCTCCCAATTTACTCTGCGCTCACTCTCTATTTCTCTCGTATCCACCCATGCCCACAAAGCTGTGCACACGTTCTCTCACCCGAGTCCTGAATCTCTCTTTCTCTTTGTTTACTCAGTGTGTTTTTCTGCAGTATAAGCACAAGCAACATTTAATATTGCTCCGGACATCTAGAAAAGAACCCAGTGTGGATTTACTGCTGTAAATCTCTCTGAACGTCTCGCTCTCAATCTCTAGCCGTCTGATTTCTGCACAGAGAGTCCGTGTACTGCAAGCGTGCAGTTTCAACAGCACCAGAACCTGAATCACACAAACAATCCAGATCCCTGCAATGGTATTAATGTATTCTCTCACAAGTCGTGCTGGTGTCTCTCTGCCCATGCCTTCACAAACCCTGCATTAAAAACTCAGCCGGTGCATTAGAGACCATCTAAGGACTGTTTGAAGTGCCGGGTTTTGGACTAGCCTATTGCTTGCTAATGAGAACAACGGGTGCTGCGGTCACATCACTTAGCTGAGCCATGATGTGATGCACTGTTCGGTTCCAAAAATAGAGAGCATGTATTATCAGACGGGACGTGATTTGCCCAACTGTGGTGATGTTCAAGGCCAGTATGCACCGGAGTCAAAGATGTTTGTTTTTGCATTAGCTTGGCATCATTTTTGTATTTACCTACATTGTTAAAGTCTTTAATAGATCTTAAATTGTGCTTGTCGTCGTTGTGGGTTTTGTTCAGAATTGGAGTGTTTGTGAACCCTGCAGCTTTACTTTGAGTTTCTGTAGATGGGGAGTAAAATTGTAGACTCACTGCTTATTAAACTACAAGCCTTTCTTCTATTTTACTACACAAAGATCTGACTTGTTGGTGTGGAGTATTTAGAGTTGTTTAAAGACAGCTGGGTGCAATTTAATTGTGGAATGATTTCACTGAGTAATATTGATGAGTAATTGATTGCAGTATTTAAATAACTTGCCCGACGCTGCCAATGTTGGTGTCAAAGGTCTGCTCAAAGCGCGTCAAACTGAATGTCCCACAAGCCCTGCAACATGTCTGTTGCACTGTTCTCTTCCTTTGAAAACACTGGCAATCATGTTGTGGTGTGCCATCACTGTGCAGGCAGGACTGCCACCTGCTTCTGTGTTCTGTCTTTGCCACACGCACTAAACTGCCATTTGGTTACAGTTGGTAAATCATAGCTGATGTCTTTGTCAGACTCAGTGGGAGTCTTTTATGGAGCCAGAAATTATTGGTGAAATGTGATGGCAACTACAGCAGAGACTTGGGGGCTGAGGGGCCGGCTGTTTACAATGGACCGCAGGTACAGGCAGGTGCAAGCAGGTGCAGCAGAAAGTACAGGTGTGGGCAGTCACAAAAAGCAGCAGGAGCAGGCTTAAAATAAAGTTTATGTCACTACTATTGTCACGTGCATACCTCTTTTCAAATATGCTTTGTTAGGTAGGTCCACAGTATGACCAGACTGACGCTCTCTGCACCATGCGACCTTTAGAGAAGCTTTTTCAGATAGCCAAGGGTGAGCGTTTTTGATCACAGTGTCTGTACAGTGACCAAATGCCCCACCAAGAAGCGTAGAATACACGAGTCACTTTGCTGCCATCTACTTATATTGCTCACCGCATTACACAGTCAGTCATCACAAGAATGCAATTACACCCACTCCCCCACAGCTCCTATTAATAGTCACAGATAAATCATCAATGTGACTTGTCCGTGACACACTGCCAAATTTTAATCAGCTGACTGTGGCATGAGTGTGGCTCCAAATGTGATGCGTCCGACAATTCGGATGGGGAATAACTCCAGCGCAGACATGAAAAACATTTAAATAACCCAATCGCACTGCTCGTAAGAAATGTGCTTTAAAAAAAACAAACAAAACAAAACAGCGGTCGCCTCAGCAAGTGTAGTATTAAGCCTTTAAATACAAACACAATTTTCACATTTACACCCTCTCCATGTCGCCTCGGTGACACCTTCGCCAAGGATGTTTTGGCGATCTGACACCTTCATCTCCAGGTCTGTGTGTGTGTTGGGGCGACATGCGCGCTGGGGTGAAAACACATCCACCCCCTCCTCAGCACAGCAGCTCCGAGCCAGAGACCCGCTGACTAGTAAGAGGCGAGGTCATTAGGCCAGGTGGTGCCGCTGTGGTGCCCACTGTGAAGCACATGTCTGGCATTAACACCTACAGTCAGGACTATAGATTAGCCCACTCGGATCATTAATCATTGTTTCTGTAAAATACAATCAGAACTTAACTTGCTATATTGCGTGCTGTTTGTGGCATCCCTACAGTCAGATATGGAAATGGCCGGTAATATCTAAAAGATTAGAGGGGCAGGCTTGTGGCTGATTGCTGCTGCGACACTGAGCAAATCACTCGAGTTGAGTCTTGCGCCCTGTGCAGCTCTCAGATGTGAAGGTGTTGTTTCCACCTGTTTAGAAAGTGAACCAGGTTCGTGGTGGAGGAGAAAAACACTCAGCAAGGCCCAATTTCTGCCTCTCATGTATTTCCATTACATTAAAGTCACAGAGCTAAGTAACTTTTTTTTTCAGAAAAATAAAAAACCCAGTGATCTTTGAAAAACCCAGAGGGCCGTTTAATAACACTTAGCGCTGTTCTGAAGATGTTTCCAGAATCCTCAAAGAATCCTCGAATCATCTGGATGGAAAAAAAAATGTTGTCCGCTGCGAGATAAAAGATTTTCAACCTGTTTCCCAAGCTGAGACTCCAGTGTAATAGTAATACACTACAGGCACGAACCAGAGTTTATGAAAGTAAATATTAGAAGAAGTTCAGTTATTAAAGTTGGCTATGAGGACCCACCTCCGTGCCCCCCAGATCTCAAGCTCCTCCCGAGTACGGTCAGTTTTGGTGTTGCATGCCGACAGGTAGCTGATCCTGGAGACAGCCTCTCCCGGCGTGAACTCACAGACAACTGGGTCTGGATCCGCCGGGGACAAACGAGACAACGCTCGGTGCCTGTCTGAGAGTTGTGAGACGAAGACGGCTCTCGCTTCGCCTGCCAAACGCAAGAGTAAACCAGCCCTGCGAATGACAATGGGGATCGCTGTGTCAGCTTTCTGAACTGTCTGTGAGGGATTTCGGGGAACAGATGCACTGTACAGATGGGCATTGGTCTTTTTTTCATTAGCAGGCATATGAAGCGAGCTCTCAATGTGTCCACCGGGCTTTTAGAAAGCTTGCATTTATGATATCATTCAAGCTGGCAACTAGAGCATTTAGGGCCTGCCATGTCTATAATACCCAGGCATTGTTTTGGAACCTATATTGAACAGTTTCGAATGGTAATTTTTGCCACTATGTACTAGAAAATTAGCGTGAAGACTTTGAGAGTGCAAGTGCCTGTATGGGTAGTTCTCTCACTGGGCGTCACTCCTGCTTTTCTTAATGAATAGAAGGGAGACAAGATTGAATTTCATTACGCTGTGCCAATCTGAATAATTTGGGCTTCTGTGAGGTTGTGATCCCATCACCGGGATGTCCTTTTACATTGTTGATCTGTTCCTCAGGCCTAAGTAGCCGCTATTACCAGAGGGTATTAAAGAAAGTGCATTATTTCAGGACCACTATGGTCATCCAATATTAAATTTTTCATACCCGCCACTGTTCTGCAGTGTCTTGTGTGTTCACACGAGTGACCTGGGAATAGTTTAAAAGCAGACCAAAGTGCAAACACACACACCATCATCCCCGCCTCCCCCTGCAACATGGGTTCCAGTGCGTGTATATTTACACTTACAACACAGCTGTTTTTGTTTTTTGTTTTTTTTATCATTCATCTGTAAGTTGTCTCGTCCAAAGCATTGGTAAATATTATTCAATTCTTATAATAGAAACATCAGATTACTGGATTTGTTTAGACCCATAAAACAGAAATAATTCCCCATGAATACACATACATACACACACACACACACACACACACAAACAACAAAATGTTCCATCATTCATGCCATTGCTGTGTGTTTCCCGCCAGGCTGATTAGGTCCAAGGCCTCTAAGGCATTACAGCATTGATTGGAATCATATTTTCGTTGCAGGGGCAGCAGATGCTGATCGACAAGCAAACTCCCAGGCATGTTCCACATATGGGAGTTGATGTGCTTGCCATTAATTAAGTCACCCTGGGCCAGAGATTGTCGGTGGATGATGGCTGTTATTTCCGGAGCGCAAATCACCAGCATTGTGGGAAAAAATGCAAATGAAGCCTAAGTGAACGCTACTCGTCCCCTGAGTGTTCTTTGATTGGATGGAGCTATTCCGCACAGTTTTCTCACAATGATTTTGACTCCATGTCTTTATCCTGCACCCACAGAGTGTTACTTTGTTTTAATGCCAAGATTCACACATCAATGCCTCACATTAAGGTTTTTCACTTAAACGCCACTGTTATTGTCGTGTAACTAACCTCCATTACAAATAAAGTTAGTTATATGCCACTGCCCTGCTGTTTGAGGTTAATATTCTGTCCCACGGTCGCTTTGTAAATCAGACGATTGCCTCATGTATCACTGCATGTTTTTGGCCGTAACCAGCCAAGTCGTGACTCAGCTTTTTATCCTTGGGAGTTCTGGGCTGGTCCTGACACAGACGGACCGCTCCTATAAGTTCCAGCTGTTTATTCTCGCCAGGCCATCAATCTCTCCCTGCTGTCTCCAAAGGGACGACTGACTAATGGAGATGAGAGTCAACATTTTTTATCTCTTTCTCGCAGCTAAAATTGATGCCTGAGCCACTAAACGTGAACCCAAAAGCGAGCCATCTGTGAAACGCTGATGCATTTTTTTTTTTTTTTTTTTACCAGATTCTCCACCTGTTATGGAGGGTCCTAAATCATGTTAGGGGGAGCTGACTATGTGAGTCTGCCTGTGCTTTCTGATGCACTCCTGTTTTCAAAGCACAAAGAGGAGAATGTTTCTGACACTTTCATCTGTTTCTATCCTTTCATGTGCTCATTTTTAATCCTCTCATTGTTTACTCCGCCACTCAAATGCAGCCCTCTCTAGTAACCGTAACTCCAAACCTGACCTCACTTTCACTTTTATCTGACTTCATTTAACACACTATAAATGGAAGACATGTTTTTTTCTGATGCTGATACACTGATACTAATGCATTTCCGTAAGTTGGGCTTCTCTTTTAGAGAGGCAGCAGAGGCAGTTAGGTGGGTCCATTCTGTTATAAATGTAATCTTAAGATGCAATATGCTCTTTGAATTGAGGTAGTAGGATATGCCTTTTGTTTATCTGAAGATTATCTGATGCTTAAAAACTAACGTCAAATTGCTGTTTTGTCTGACCAGCCGTCCAAAATCCACAGATACTCCATTTACAGCAGCATGAACAGTAAAAACAGCATACTTTTGACAAACTGGAAGCAGGGGATTATTTTTTATGTCATTCTTTTTCATAAATGTAGTCAGTTTAGCACGCCATGGCAGATTTTAGTGTTCACCTGACATATGGGTCAAGCTTGTTGCTCTGTCACCTGTTGGTCAAACCCATCAGCCCTCTCTTTGCTCAACAGACTCATTCGCTTTCATGTACCACCGTCCAAAAAGTTGAATTTTTGCTAATTTTTAGAAAGTGCTCCCCTGTGCTTTAAAACAAAAAGAAGGCACAATTCTTTTTGAAAAATCAGCTTTTCTACAATCAGCCTGCGGCCACTCCCTGTTGACTTGAAAGTGAAAACATGGCGGTGGCATTTTAAAATAAAGCGAAATAGTGTGAACACACCCTCAGGTGGCCGCAGCTGCCAGCTTATCCACCCATAAAAGCTGGAGCTGGCCAGTTGCATTAGTTGAATAAGTGAATACAAGTGCAGCATGGTATAACGTGCTGTTTAATGCATGGGGACAAAAGACTTCTTTTTTATTCAAATGAATGACTGAATATTTGCATGTGTGTGTCATGATACTTTAACTCAAGTACCAGAGCATCACAGTCCATTTAAAATACATTCGCCTGCTCTTTCTGGTTGAAATGTGTATCGTTTGGTAAAGGCTGATTATGACATGCTTGTGCTTTATTTTAGGGCTTTACTCACCACGGACGGTCAGCAGTTCTCAGCCTCTCTAGAGCAGAGAGTGCAGAGTTCCCTAAAACCTGAGCTGGCCTCATACAGAGCCAGCTACCACTTAGTCATGGCTACTTAAAGACAGCTCTGATGGACTCGTGTGCTGTTGGCCAGCTAGTTAGAGCTTGCTAACCCGGGCACTGTGATTACAAGGTCAGGGCTAATATACTCTAGAAGTCATTTCAGAGTGTGCTCAGTCTATTAAGGGGCTGAGCTGAAACAATGAACTCTTCATGGACAATGGACTGTTCAAATGCATGCGGGGAGTAAATTTGAACACAGCAGCCACATGTACCAGGTGTTAAAGAATGAATATTGCATCTACCTTAATATGCGGGTGGACACATGCTAATATATGCCATTAAATGTGTATCCAGACTTATTGTGTAGGTGGGGGTCATCTGGGAATCCAGGCCTGGTTGCACACCACTACCCATCAATCACCAGGGCCCGCTGATCACAGCTCAGAGAGCGAGGAGATCTGGGGGATTGGTGGGAATCTTTTTCGCAGCAGACTCCGCATCAGTGCGCCTTTCCCACATTTATCACGCACCTACCTCTCCTCCAGATGAGCCCATGCTTTGTTCAAATCGAGGAGATTAGACCAAATAAATGACTGCATGAATAAGTGAATGATTTATCTCGGCAGTTCTCGTGCCATTGGAGTAGGAATGAAATAACACGCTCTAATAGATGGCCAGGGCTATGAAGTCATAAAGAGGACATAAAAGAGGCCATCAATGTAATATTTATCGCATTTGCAAATACAGTCCTGCTATGACTCCATGACTCATAAGCATTTCTATTGAGGATGACCTCGCATCATGTAATATTCATCTTTCTGTCAGAGATAAACCTTTCCCAATGCATCAACCCTTGACTCCCAGCATAATGAAAAGATCCTACAAAGGGCCATGGGTTAGGAATAGAAAGGTTCCTCTTTGCCAGCATCCTCCCCTCCATGGGCGTCCTCCTGTGTGGAATGGAAGTGGGCCACATTTATTCAGTCTTGGTGGAGATGGCGGATTAGCTTTGTGCTTATGCATCTGCTCCAAGTAAGAGAGTGTCAGGGAAAACGCTTTGCACACTGGAAGGAGACTCCGCAAACACCTCGTTTGCCTCCTCCTTCTCCTTACCCATCGTCATGGCAACGGGATGTCTGCAAATATGGGAGAGCAACGGTGTGTGTGTGTGTGTGTGTGTAAAGTGCATAACTGCATAACTGCATTGATTGATTTTTTCTGTGCGTGTTTGTGTGTATGATAAAGTCCCGTGTAAAAGAAAAAGTCTCCAAAGACTTTGAGGCTGGGGATTGCCTTCTGTTTTTTTAACAGTTGCGAGTCCCTCAATCCTTCTCAGTCTCTCACTTCTGTTGTCTCTCTTTCTGTGACATATATGTCGTCTCTTTTGTTTATTTTTTCTCTCTTTTCACATGTCATTTCTCAGGCAGGCTACAGTTTTTTTTTTCCTCCTGTCTTCTCATTCCACGGCTGTGGTGATGTTGCCTTCCCTGTAATGCATGACACTGCAGAACGGAAAAAGAGAGAGAGCTGTATTGTAGTTGCTAGGCTACAGAGGGACAAGGAGTATCTCTAAAGAATTCCTCCATTATGAATTGTCACATCGTATGGCCTTCAGCATTACAGGAATGTTTGCAGTCATTAAAATCTGATATATGTTGAGAAAAAATGAGAACTACTACATGTTGTACTGCAGCAGCCGGTATTTCCCACCTGCCTTTGATTCCGATGCAGATAAACGTGGCCGAGATTGTGTCAACTTTCCTGTTGCCTTTGGCTTTTGCACCGTAGGCATTTACCCCTGTAAGCCACACCTGCAGTATCTAATGGTTATATCCTGTGGAGAGCAGTTATATTGTCTTTCCATCAAGCTGCCGTGACACAGATTTGAGCTCCACTGACAACGAGGGACAGAAGGTAGTTATGAGCAACATGACGACAGCAGGTCAGTGGAGCTAACATCGCGTTGTGAAGAAAGCCCAGTGAGCAGCGTGATAGTGTTTACATTCATTCACCAGGCGTCAGTGCGCAGAAACGCATCCTCACCCATTCGATATGGCTAAAGCAAAGACCTCTATCTGGACCATCAAGCATGATTTATATGTGTGGGTGTGAGGCTTTAAGAGGTACTTCCTTATCTCCTCTTACCCTCCTGTCTGAGGTCCTTGGCAAATTGCTGGTGATCTTTTGCACCCTAAGTGTATAGTGCTCCATTTGATGTCGTGAAGACCATAATATCATGCTTTTATACTGAGTCGGTTCAGTATTCGCACTGAATAAATCTTCTCATTTTGGCCATGAGAGACAGTCATACCTTTCCTTTTTTTTTTTGCATATCAGCTACTGTTGTTTTTTTGGGCCACACCTCTCCCAAATGTTGCTTTGATTACAGTGTCTTGGTTCAGTCATGTGTGTCTACAGGTGAGATGAAGTTTGTGAAAGATCATTATTATAATAAATAAATTATCGTAAAGGCATAGTTAAGATTAATCAAATCAAATCAAAGCAAAGCAATTGGGTTGAGAAAGATTGTAGTTAGGACAAGAAGACTGAACTACTGGATGGATTGCAGTGTCTCCCTGACACTAGCTCTTGCGCAACCATGAGGTTGATTGATTGATAGAGATTTTTGCATCTTCAGAAAAATTTAACAACCTTTACATTTGAGAACAACTCTTTAAACAATCTTCAGATACCTTTTACTTGTATGACTCATTATACAGGTTTTTAGTACACTTGCTTAACACATTGCTTGTCTGCAGGCATTTGGTTTGGATCAAGAATCTGCTGTAAGCAAAGGCACCCTGGCTAATTCCCCCGGATGCATTTACTAGTTAACAAAGAGACAGAAGGACCCGGCACAGATCCAATATGGCCGCCCAGTGACATGGCTGACCAGGTGTTAGACACATCGTACGCTGCCTCTGGGCCGGCTTCGTCTGCTTTCTCCTCACAGCCCATTAGGCCCATTCCAGGAGATGGAGCATAATGCAATACCCTGGACAGTACTCATAAAGTACACACGCACATATACACACAGGCATATGCGCTACTACATCTGTACTGTGTACCATTCTCAGGCGTGGCAGTCTGCGCCAAAGGCAGCAGGTGTGGAGCTGCTGAAATTTGCTGTGCGGAGGTGCCGGGTGCCAATCTTTCATCGTTACACAGACACCCAATCACATGGAACAATGTTGTGACATTATGGTGACATAGAGAGAGAGAGAGACAGAGGGAGGGTGGAGGAGGAAAGTGTCTCCTGGCTATGTCAAGTTATCGGGCTACATCTGCATCCAAAACATGGAGAGTTTGGTGGTTTGAAGTTTCCTTTGATATGATACAATTGGCGAGATGGCGTATTTGTGAGTGACTGAGTGAATGCCCGAGTGTTTACCTTTGTTTACCATACGGCATGATTCATCTGCACAGGTGTCAACCTCTTTAACTTGTGTGTGTGAAAGAGAAATAGAGAGAAACAAACAGAAATGGAATGGCACGTCTCTGCCTGGGACGTCTCCTCTGTGTGAAGTGTTACAAAGTGAGCTGTGTTTCTGTCTGTAGTGACAGCATATGGTGTCTAAAGAGGCATGCCACACACACACACACACAACACACACTTTGATATCTGATGCTACTGAGAGTGCTGATAGCCAGAAGAGTTTTCTTTAAAGAGTGAATAGTCAGGCGGGGTGATTTATCAGTGAATACTCTGTCGCTCCCACTCTCTCCCTCTCTCCATCTCCCTGCCTCCCTGCCTTCCTGCCTCCCTCCCTCTGTCCCCTCCATGTCCCTCGGTGTAAAATATGAGCACGGCAGCCCTATAAATCTGAACGGGAGATAATGAGAGTTGGTCCCCTCAGTCCAGTGGGCCACCAGCCAGGCCTCGGTGCCAGTGACATCATCCTTAGGGAGAGCGAGTGGATTGATGAGTGTGGTGACACTGTGCCATAGCTTTTGAATCAGAAACACTCTCGTACATATATGCACAGAAACTTCTGCCCCTTTCTCAAGTCCTGGCACATGAGTAAAGGTGTGTGTGTGTGTGTGTGTGTGTGTGTGTGTGTGTGACATTTATGTCCCCCTCATGACTGAGATGTAGTAACTTTGGTGTACTTTCCCTTTAGTTCTTATTAGAAAAAGGTAGTAGGCTCTAAACTACATTGATGAACTTGACATTGCACAGGTTAACACTGGTGTGCTAGATTTGTCATTGGCTGTAAACTATTTCTGCTCTGGGCACATTTTGGTCGGTAACATTATGACACGGCCCCGCATTAATTGCGACATTTGATTTTGGCACCATCATGCAGCCCAAGTGTGTCGTGCAAAAAAACCCCCAAAAACTTCATCTTAATGAGTCAATTTTTCTAGTGCTGGGCCTGAAAATCTTGTTTTTCCATATTTTTCCATCCAGTTGACAAATTCCGCCTGAGCCATGAGATGAGTTTCCAATTCGACCGAAATTGTTTACTTCAATCAAGTCTAATTTTCGCGATGCAAATGGAGTGATTTGCATTACTTTGCCTTGCTCCATAATTGAAAATTACTGAAACAAGGAAAACTCCATTGGAAATAAATAGAGTTATATTTCCCTCTAGTTTTAAGCAAAAAAAAAAAAAAAAAACATGCCTGCAGAGAACCCCACCACACAACTTTCCTGTCCCTGTGTTTTTCCCCCTTCTCCCACTTTGTCCTTTCTGCGTGTCTTGTTTGTTTTGTATCTAAAAAACCTAAATGTCTGAATGAATAAGAATAATAGACAGTAGCCCCACTACCACTGTCACTGACCTTGCTGATTACTTTCATGCTTGACAGACTCTCCTTTCTTTTTCTTCGTCCACTGTTATAGAGCGCAATGCCCTGCTCATGTTAGAGTCAATGAGCTGGAACAGAGCTTTACAATGACTATACTTATCGATGCAATAGCAGTCGATTTTATTTTTACAATTCATTGCATTTGTAGTTAAAAACATGCCTTTATGATTATTTTTGCTGAAATGAGATTTACACGAAGGAGTGACTTTTATGAATGGAGGGATTTTAAAACGATGAGTCACTGAAACACAAAACAGTGATACCATGTAGGTTTGGAATCAATTCAGCTTTATTTCAGTCAGTTCATGAAGTCTTTCATATTTACATTCTGGTCACTACTGAAAATAGTTGTTATAGTAGTCACAGGTGTGCAGCTGCACCAATATTTCACAGAAATTATTTCTAATGCTTTATGTATCAATAATTCTAAAGATCAGGTTTATATCTGTTTTAAAATGTTTCTGTTAAACTTTAACAAAAACGATAAACATGTTTTTTCCTTTTCCCATCTGTTATTGTAAATCTTGGGGAGCTTTATCTTTGTCTGCCCCCCCATATTTTGTGTCATAAAGTGACACGTTACTTGTAAAAGTTGGCAATGTTATATGCAGTCAAAGATGGGCGCAGATGCCTGACACTTGTTTGAGTGTTTAAATGCTGCTACTTTTAAGTGAGTGTTAGGGTAGGTGCGAGGCAAAGTGGAATTGGACCCAGGATGCAGACGAGGCAGGAGGCAGAGTAGAAGGTGTAGGACTCTTTATTAAGAGGCAAACACAGGAGACAGGAAGGGCAGGAACAAACACGGGTTGGCGACATAACACAGACGACACGACAAAGAACAAATGAGAAGGACTGGCTTAAATACACCGGAGGAAAGGGAAGTGGAAACAGGTGAGGAGACTAATGGGGACAGGTGAAACTAATTGGGGCGGAGGAGCAGGCAATCAAAATGGGAGGGAAACACAAAAGGACAGGAAGTAAAGTGCTGAAACAAGTGAGGAGAGGCAAGAATACAAAATAAAACAGGAAATACACAACAGACAACATGCACACCATAACAGTACCCCCCCCTCAAGGGACGGCTTCCAGACGTCCCCATGAAAGTCCAAAAAGTCTAAGCAGGGAGGGCGGAGGGTGTGTGGAGGAGGGATTCGGGATTGGCGGAGGGGGTTTGGAGGAGGGATTTAGGGAGCACGAGTCTAGGGAAATGAAGGTCTGGGGCAGAGTCAGAGCAGGAGCCCTCTCATGGCGGGCGTCCTGGAGGGTAGGCATGTTGCCCAACAAGCATAAGGCAGGTGAATGGGCCCCGAGGCAGTCAGGGGACTGGCAATGGCAATGGGGGCCGATGCCCTCAGCTGGCAGCTGATGGCGTAGGGCTGAACCTTCTGGGGAACTGACTGAGCAGGGGGCAGCAAAGATTGTGGGGTCTGAATCCCTCCGGTGGCCAGGCGGCGACCGTGGCGAAGCCTGGAACTTCCTCCGGCGGCCATGGCGATGGCGGCGACGGCGAGGCAGGCTAGGAGGCAGAACTCTTCGAGAGGCCGACGGCAGGGAAGACGAAGGCCGGATCCCTCGGAAGGCAGATGACGACGGAAGCGGAACCCCTCTGGAGGCCGACGACGGCCGAAGCGGCAAGTGCCTCTGGTGGCTGGCGGCGACGAAGGCGAAGGCGACGGCTGGGACCCTTGGAAGGCCGGGACGGCGGAGGTGAAGGCCGGAACCTTCTGGCGTCGCCGACGGCGAAGACGAAGATCAGGCCCGGAACCTTCTGGTGGCCAGCGGCGAAGACGAAGACCCACCGGAGGTGGCCGACGGGCGAACCTCCTCTGGTGGCCGGCAGCGCGGTGATGACCCTCATGGCTGGCCAGTGGCGGAGGCGAAAACCTTTGGGTGACTGGTGACTGGCTATGGTGACATGGAAACTCCAGCGGCGACGGCGAAGCTGGGAAACCCTCCAGCGGCTTGGAACCCTCCAGCGGCCGACGGTGAAGGCTGGAACCCTTCGAAGGCCGGGACGGCGCGAGTTGGCGGCGAAGACCAGGTGAAGGCCGCGGCGACGTGAAGGCGAAGACCTGGCAGCCGGCGCGGCGACGGAAGCCGCGGCGGCGAAGACAGGAACCTTCCGCGCGATTAAGACGAACTTCCGGCAGGAACCTCAGGCGGCGACGACCGCGGGCGAAGCTCAGGCGTCAGGCGGCCGGCGATGGCGGTAAAGCGGCGAAGTTTCCTCAGGCGGCCGACGACAGGCGCGGGCGAAGGCTTTGAAGCCGGCGTCAGCCGGAGGGCAAAGGCGGCTCTCAGGCGGCCGGCAGCCGGAGGTAAAGGCGGTTTCAGGCGCCGACGCCGGAGGCAAAGGCGAAGCGGCCTCAGGCGGCCGGACGGCCGGCGAAGGCGGCGAAGCAGGAACCTTTCGGTGGCCGGCAGCAGGAGGCGGCGGCGAAGACAGGAACCTTCGGAGTGGCCGGCAGTGGAGGCGAAGGATCCTCAGGCGGGCCAATGACCGCGCAAAGCGGCGGCTGGAATCTCTGGCGGCAATGGAGGCGGGGCTGCCCTTCGAGGCCGCGCGCGAAGACGAAGACAGGAACCTCCGGCGGCGGCCCGCTCCGACGGCGGAGGCAGATCCCTTCGGGAGACCGAAGCAGCTGGAACGGCGGTGAAGGCGAAGGCAAAGACGAAGCCCGGAACCTTCTGGTGGCCAGGTGACGGCGGCGTAAGGCCGGACCTCGGGAGGCCAACGGCGAGTGGGAAGGCGGCGAGAAGACGGGCCTGGAACTCTTCTGGTGGCTGCCGACGGGCGGTAAAAGCCGGACCTCGGAGGCGCTAAAGGCGACCTAACGGGCGCAGCAAAAGCTGGACCGGAGGCTAACGCGGTGAAGGCGGCCTCCGCGGAACTCGGGCGGAAACGGCAGTTCGGATCCTCCGGGCGCTGACGGCGGAGGCGGGCGACGAAGCCGGCGGAACTTCCGCGCCGACGGCGGAGGCGGCGGCGGTTCGGAACTTCTCCGGGCGGCCGGGACGGCGGAGGCGAAGGGCGGCGTTCGAAGGCGGCCGGAGGAAAGCGGCTTCGAGGCCGGCGAGGCGGCGAAGCCCGAATGGAAAGGCTTCCGGGCGGCGGAAGGCGGAACGGCGAACCTTCTGGGGCGGCGGCAAAAGCTCGAGACGGCGAGCGGGCGCCGACCGGCGAGGCGGCGGCGAAGGCCGAACTTCTCCGGCGCCGACGGCGGAGGCGGCGGCGAACACAGGAACTCTCGGCAGCCGACGGTGGAGGCGAAGACGGAGACCGGGACCTCCGGCGGCCGACAGAGGCAGAACCTTCGGGAGGCCGACGGCGGCGAAGAAGGCGAAGAACTTCTGCGGCAGTAGAACCTTCTGGTGGCCGCCATGACGAAGCCTCAGGCGGCCGGTGGCAAAGGCGAATCCTTTCTGGTGGCCGGCGCGCAAGGCGAACCTTCTCTGGTGGCCGGCGCGCAAAGGCGAAGACAGGAACCTCCGCGTCGACGACGAAGCCCCTCAAGCGCCGGGCAACGAAGACAGAACCTTTGGGAGGCCGGCACGAGGGGTTTAGGGCGAAAGCTTTTCCGTGGCCAACGGCAGAGAGGCGGCTAAGACGAAGACAGGAACCTCCGCCGCCGCTTTCAGGCCGGCGACAAAGCCTCTTCTGGTGGGCCGGGCGACGGACCTCCTCTGGTGACCGGCGACGGCGAACCCCTTCAGCTAGCGTGCCGTGTCGGCGAGGCAGGCCGACGAGACCCACAGGGGTCGGGCAGAGCGCCGGCAGAGAAGGCACTGGGAACTGTGGCACTGGAGAGTTTCGGCCTCTGGCTCCTTCTCTGGGGCGCTTGGCTAGCTCGGACTCGGTCTCTGGCTCGGCGGCGCTGGGAAGCTCGGACTCTGGGGCTGCCGGCTGCTGGGACTCGGTGGCTGGACTGCCGGCTGCGCTACTGCTAAGGCTAAGGACTCGGCGGCCAGAGAACCAGAAGCTGGGCCGCAGGTTGAAGGCCAGATGATGGACGGCAGGCCGGACTGCAGACTGCAGACTTGACGGCTGGGCTGCTGCCGAAGCTGCTCGGGAAGCTGAAGGCTCGGGAGCTGGGCCGCAGGCTGAAGGCTGAGAGACTGAGGTGCAGGCTGGAAATCGGCTAGCTCGGGTGGTGCCGGTTTGGGTGCAGGCTCTAAACCCGCTTAGCTCGGGTGCAGGCTTGGGTGGGTGCAAGCAAGCTTGGGTGCAAGCTTGGGTGCAGGCTGGAAACCCGCTGGCTTGGAGGCAGGCAGGCTGGGGGGCAGGCTGGAAACCAGGCTGGAAACCCTGGCTTGGAGGCTGGAGGCTTGGAGGCAGGCTGGGGGGCAGGCGGGGTGCAGGCTGGCTGGACCGCAGGCTGTGAACCTGGCAGCCTTGAAGGCTTGACTGCAGACTGGCTAGCAGCTGGGTGCAGCAGGCTGTAGGCTGAGGCTGCAGGCAGCGGCTGCGCTCAGCTGTGGGCTAGGGGCAGGGCTAGCAGGCCGAGGCTGCGGCTCAGTAGCCAGTGGCTCAGCTGCAGCTGGGCTAGCAGGGCTAGCAGGGCTAGGGGCTAGCAGGGCTAGCAGGCCGAGGCTGTGATGGTGGCTTGACCAGGCTGAAGTTGCGGCGGTTTTGGCTTGACAAGTTGAAGTTGAGGCTTTGACTTGACAGGCTGGAGCTGTAGACTCGGAAGCTGAAGGCTCCAAGGCTGAAGGCTTGGAGACTGCAGTGCAGGCTGGAAACCGGCTGGCCGAGGTTCGGGCTGGAGCGACCGCGGGAGGTGAGCCAGTCTGAGCTTAGCTGGTAAAGTGCCTAGCGCAGTCAGCAGCTCCCCAAACAAACCAGGCACGCTCCCGAGCAGCCACGGATCACTGGCCAACTCATCGATGGCCAGCTCCAAGGCCTTCCTTTTCTGCTGGCGGTTGCATCCAGGGTACGCATTCACAAGGTCGGTGATCATCCGGAAAGTACCCATCCCACACTCCTGGGTACCGACGGTGTCCGCTGGGTCCATATTGGTCATGTCGTTCTGTTAGGGTAGGTGCGAGGCAAAGTGGAATTGGACCCAGGATGCAGACGAGGCAGGAGGCAGAGTAGAAGGTAGGACTCTTTATTAAGAGCAAACGCAGGGACCGCAGGAACAAGGCAGGAACAAACACGGGTTGGCGACATAACACAGACGACACGACAAAGAACAAATGAGAAGGACTGGCTTAAATACACAGGAGGAAAGGGAAGTGGAAACAGGTGAGGAGACTAATGGGGACAGGTGAAACCAATTGGGGCGGAGCAGGCAATCAAAATGGGAGGGAAACACAAAAGGACAGGAAGTAAAGTGTGAAACAAGTGAGGAGAGGCAAGAATACAAAATAAAACAGGAAATACACAACAGACAACATGCACACCATAACATAGAGGTCATTTAAATGTGAATTGACTGCAGCCCAATGATGACGGCCAGGTGTCCAGACTTTCATTGAACATAATACACAGATGTGCAGGGTATCACACTTAGTATAGTATGATTTACACTTCTAGGAACTCTCTGAGCATATGTGCCTACACATTTTATGATATTTATCAAGGCCAGTCTCACCCCTGTCACACCTCTGTCCCACCATCTGACATCAGCTAAACTGTGGACAGTTATAAATAACTGTCTTGGATTGTGTTGTTGTTTTCTTCTACGTTATTTGCACTAAACATAAAAGGGACAAAGATTTGCAGCTCTGATTTGGGCAAGAGTTAGAAGAGGAAAAGAAGATGGGAGGACGGAGTGAGCAAAGAAGACATGCAGATGCAGGGGAAGGAGAAGTGAGGGACGTGTCATTGATGTCTACGCCCCCTCCCTCCCTCAGCAGGTGTCAATATGGTCATTTACGGGGCTGGGTGCTGCTGATAGATGCTCCAGTAAGACAGAGGGCTGCTGGGGCGTGAAGGAGGCCATCAATATCCTCTCTGCACAAGTCTGTCTGTCTACCTCTGTCTACACACCCCTCTCTTCCTCTTCGGCCCTCCATCCTTTTTCATCTGTCCAGACTCACTTGTTCTTCTCTTTTACACACATGCACCTCTCTTCTCCCTCTATCATCCACACTTCAGCACAGTTAAGAAGCAGCAAATCACTTAAATACAGTCTCGGGCTTATACGTTCAATCCTCTCCCTCGCCCTAAAATATTTATCTCCCTCTGCCTCTCGACTCCTCTCGCCTCCCAGGAGGTAAGAGAAACCACCTATAAATCTGACCGAGGGCCCTTGGGGTTGCTTGAAAAACGATGGGAGGTTTTTCCCTCCTCTATTTTTTTTTGTTTTTTACTGACCTTCTCTTCTCTTCGTCCACCAAAATCCTTCGCTCCTGTCCTCACCGTCACAGTCAGGCTGTTATGTGCGGGGCTCAGGGACCAACACGGGAAACAAACTGCTCAACGAAACATTGCTCCGCATGTACAGACATCCACAGTGTGAACACAGTGTATCCGCCTACACACTACAGCACACAGCACTCAGCACACAGCGTGCATGCATATGATGTATACTGTATGTAAGCTTAACAGTATATGCAATTTCACATCCATACACTACCCTTTAAATACTTAAAGTCGCATGGTACAAAGCACATAAATGATTTAGTTCTGTTACAATTTTGAGTGATTCCATATTAACTCAGACATATAAAAAAAACACAAGGAAGGTACTTTCAGATGCACTCACTTACAAATGGCAGCTGACAAGCGAGGGACTTCAGCCCCCTAACAATTTTTTTCCCGATCTCCAGTGGTTTTTACGTGTCACCTTGCTGCAGTGATGTAGAAGTGTACCCCAGGGTGTGTCACAACTCTGTGACATCACTGTTGGTGTGTGGTTAGAGGTGCACAGGCTCTAATTGAAGCTTTTAACCAGAGAGGGCAATGAAACACTGCTTTTTACTCCACTGTTAAGTTACTCTTTATTAAAGACTGCACAGTGTAAACATTATCAGATCTTAGATTAGGTCAATAGGGTTATTAGATCCATTGAAAAAAATATTTTTCCTTAGCGGAGTGGTCAGTGTAGCTTATTTTATGTTCCCTCTCATTGGTACAGGGTTGATTCTTATTGTCGTTTCCATTTTGAATCCAGTTAATAAAATACCCACATCTGAAGTTCTCTTTTTTTTAATTCATGGTTTCGCTTTTATTAGCAGACAGAAACTTAAATAAATAAAGCCTTATACCTAGCCATTTGCTGATGGTGGGTTGTACAAACAAATGCTGTTGGCAGTAGATTATATGAGCTGTAGATAATTACTGTTTACATTACCCAAAGGCCAAAGTGTAACTTTTGGCTGTTATCTGGTTAATGTGCCCCCTGTGTTCAACCAAAGGTTGTTTGTTTGACAAAAAAAGTGCCACTAAGAGCAACACAGTGGTGAGTCTTCTCTACTGAAACAATGTCCCTGATCATCTCCTGCCAATCTAAGCTGTCAGACCTTTTATGTCATGTTGTATAAATATTTCAAGCTTGTCAACTGTATAACACTGAATCAGGGCCTCGAGTATTTAGAGCATACACACTAACTTACTTTAACATCTTTTATACTAGACATGTTCATTGTACAGAAACTAACCTCAGCCGCTTGCAAATATGAAAGAAACTCTAAAATCCTCTGCAGCTGCAATAATCCAGAGAGCAGTGTTATAAATCTCTCATTGCAATAAGATGTGCTTGCCTCAAGCATCAATGGCCTCGCAGCCACACACACACACACATACACAGATTTTCTGAATAGACAGGGGATGCATCTTGACATGTGATGGCTTTTTACTTGCCGCAGAATGACAGTGTTTGTCTGTAACTGAAGGTCGTGCTGAGATCTGTGCACCCACGTCACACAGAACCACCCACTGTTTCTTCTACGCACAGACACACAGGAACAGACTAATTTTTTTTTTTTTTTTTTTTTTTTAACCATTTGTCTAATGTGCCTTGTTTGGGAGCTCAAAAGCCGCTTGTTGTTAAAGTGACTTCATCCACAAACACTGATGGCTGGCTTGATTTCAAGCGCTTGCTGTTTGATGTCAGACTCCTGCCGTTTCCCTTCTGAGGGGGAAATGTTATTCTGTGATTCTGTGTGTTAATGGCAGTTTTTTCCCCCATGGTAAACCAAAGTTTGACTGAATGGACAATCATGACCTCTCAAATGAACATTAAGTATCATGTGTTGGACAATGCTGCAGTAAATGTACCAGCACTGGGGTTATCTTACCATAGCATTAAGACTAAACAGAGGAAAGAGCTCTCATGGTTCTGTCCAAAATAAAGTTCACAAATTAACACATTATCCCCCAGTTCATAACCCATACAGAAAAGTGTAACAATAAGAGCTTGTGGTTTTATGAACAACCACCACAGAATCTTAGACTCATAGATTTCTTACCAAGAAATAGTCCAACGACACACCTAAAATGTCAATATGGAGGATTTGACCATTCCCTTTGTTTTTATTGGCTCTCTTGAATTACCAACACTTTTCCGACTAACATTAGAGGCAGAGAAAGTGAACTGGACATTGTAAGATTAGCTACTACATGGCCGCACTCAAGACCAGAGTTGTGTTTTGAGGTTTGTGAAGTGTTGTAGCACGTGTGTGTGTCATAGTACTATATAGTTCTTTATCTCTAAAATGTATTTTAAAGTCATAATCTTACTTATAATCCCCATTTTTACTAATTGTACAAATAATCGGATTACTTCTTTTCCTCTGTAACAGTAACTGACTACAGTTACCTTTTTTTGCGTATGTAATTATGTAATGCCATTACATATATTCTGTTCCTCCCCGGTCCTGTGTGCGTAGCATACCCTGTGAATGTGTGTGACAATACAGTGTAATTAGCCCCTCAAGAGGCAAGCAGGGCTCATACTGCCAGGCTGATGAGTTCTCCTGCAGCCTGCGCTGAGCACCGCATCTCCTCTGAGAAGTGCTAGATCAGCTCCAGGGGGAGGCTGCATATATGCAGGAGGCCCCGCTGAAGATGGATTGTGCCAGTCAAGGGGAAGGTAAACTGAAATTGGTGATCGTCCACATAGATGAGACTAGAAGCTGAGAGGCAGGAGAGTGTGCTGTTATTGTGATTTGTTCGAGTGTAATTATGTAAGTCAGTTTATCTGTGTGTGGTCACGCCTGTGAGCACACAGTTGTGTTAGTTCATCTGTGTCAGCGCACATCTGTGGGAGCTGTACATTACTGTGTACTTCCCTTTATTGACTACCTATTGACCCAGACCCAATAAACAAGTCTTTATTTGACTTGTGCCTCACAATCCACATGCTGCCCATCTCAGAGCAAACAAACGGAGCTCATGGGCTGTTCCTCGAAATCACTCCCAAGTCATTGAGAAATGCACCAACCCCCTGAATAAAGTTTTTATGCCCTCGCACCTGTCGTATCACACCGCCTAGTTTTCATGCCTTATCTCACCTTGCTTTATATAACCTTGTGCATTTTCTCAGAGACACGCCATTCTTGTGAAAAAGCCAAGAACAGTCTTTGCACCAGCTAATTAGCACCTGTATCTCTCACGCATCACATGAACTGGGGAAAGATAGAGAGAGTGAGAGAAAGAGTGAGGGGAAAAGAGAGCTCAGCCGAAGGGAAAGGTGTGAGCACGCCGCGCTGATATGGAAATGAAGGCTTTAATTATGGATGAATACATTATCAGATCAAGGCTAAGGATTTGCTCTCTCTGTATGTTGTGTTTGGAGATGGCTGATACCAGGGGACACCACAGACCCCTGTGAATATGTGTGTGTTAGTTTACTCACAACCAAGAAGAGATCAGTTTACTTTTGAAGAATTCTAATTGGGACAAGCACACTGGAATAGACTGAGAGTGGATACTGATCTAAATGTGATTGCGCAGATGGGTATAGATTTTCATTTGTGGCTGTCTCTCATTAAGTATGATAAAGGCAGTATTGATGAACTATTCAATAATTTGTTTGATGTCTCTTTTTCCTAAACACTGTCATTTTCCTGTGCCCTCTTCTTTGTATCTACCATCCACTTTCTCCTTATAGGAGATGATTGTGCTGTTCAGGCAGTTGCTTGGAAACCTTTTCAGTATGTTAGGTAGGACAAATAGAAAAACCTCTCCATTCAGCCGCGGTTTCACCTTCAAACAAGGCCATGGGACGAATCAATTGGTGTTATTGTTTGCTCTTAGGATGCACAGTAACTTTTCCCCATTTTTACTAATTTCACCCCCATAATGATATTTTGACTTTTACCTTTTTTTATTTCTATTATTTCTTTTTATCATTGAAATAAAGTGTGACAAAAAAGCTTAAAGAATAACTTAACATCCCTTGAAATCTTGTTTTTGCTAACCTGCAGTAGTTTTGTTTCTTACATAGGTGATGCATATGTACACTCAGGGACATTTGTGTTGCCCTCAGATTGAATTTTAATTACTTTATTGATAATCAGGTCAAATTTTATATTTAAATACTTTCCTTTAGGACCAAATACCTGAAAAACTAATGATATCTCCATCAGCTGGACTTTCTGTTTAGTGACACAGTAATTAGCAAATGTTAGTATGATAATGCAAGAAACTAAGATGGGAAGTATGATCAACATGATACCTGCTAAACATCAGCATTTTCACATTATGATGTTAGCATGCAGCATTTAGATCAAAGTAGTCTTATGCATCCGTACAGAGTCACACATCCTCATCTCTTAAGGTTACATAGATGATAAGATACCAGATATGTCACTCATTCACTCCACAGTCCAAAAAGAGCATCAAATTCTTCTTCCTTGTCCTGAAAAGTGGAAGTATAATACATTTAGCTTGCAGCTATAGGTTGGCAGTCGTTTTACACCTCTGATTGGAAAGCAAATGAGAATTACCCAAGAACAGTTCTCATACTGTAAAAACATCTTGACCAAGATCAATATGGGCTCCACACTGGGGAATTCAAGAGCGCTTTAAATTTAAACAGGCAGTACAACTAATAGAGCCAATTGCTTTGACTCTGTGGAATTGTACTGTAGGGAGTGGGAAGTAAAAACGACTAATTAAACCAGTAAATTCTCTCCAGGCTTCAGCTGTCTGCCACTGCACTGCCGGCTCTACCCCGCAGACCCCAACCACCACCAACCCCAAAAAGCACTCGAGAACAGAGAGCCAAATAAAGTTACAGCACAATGCAGTTCCTTCTGCAAAGTGACAGTAACAGCTGTGTGTTCTCAGTGCGATTGCCTTTACAGTCCTCAGTTAGTCTGTGCCGTGAGCTTGCAGCATGCAATACAAACCGAATCAGAGGATCTTTTGATCTACACTTATGTCCCAATGAAGAAAACCATCTAGGAAATAGAAAAAGTGTTCTGAAGGAGTATTAAAAGTTTTTGGCAGGTAGGACTTTTTGAGCCAAATGCATACTTGGTGCCCAGGAAAGAAGCGGCAGGCAGTTTTGTGATGAGAGGACGGTGAAACCCTGACACTTTACAACCTGCGCAGACTGACAGCGACAGCAAACCTTTAAAAGAGCTCTTTCATTTATCAGCTGGTCTGCCAAGCTGTCCTCTCTGCACTCTGCCCATGTGGGCAGAGTCACCTGGGGAAGAGAGTTGAGAAATGGCAGCACTTTAATGTTTTGAGCATTTATGGACATGTTTTGTTGTGTTTGTGTCCCCGTGAATGTAGGGATTTGAACCATCAAAAGAGCTGCCTCGCTGTTTTTCACCAAAATAAGACAAGTCATGAGTCTGAGTCCAAGGTTGCTGCTGATCTAATTAAGCCCCTAATTAGCAGTGATTAGGTGAAGGAGAGCCTTGGCTTAAAAAAAAAAAACAAAAAAAAAGAAACATGGGCTCTTTTGGCCACTGCTACGCCAGGGAAGAGAGACAAACACCGACACACCACAGCTGTTTTTGGGGCCGTCTGTGGAAACTAAGGCCTGAGGACATAACGCTCATTTTCATCATCATTCTGTTCATTATGCCCAGTGTCTCTGAAAAACAAACCCATTTAATAATCATGTTTGTTTAAAATAATCTTGGAGCACTTCTTGGAGGCTGCCTACACTCTGCTGGCTCCTGGAAAAAAAACTGATAGTTCATTAACAGTAATTCCCACATATTGATTCAGATTTTGAAGCTTACAGTACAGTATGTTGTTATGTTTGCATGTGGATAATAAGGGCAGATTAACACAGGAGAATAGCAGGTTATTGTTCATGTTTACATCAAAATGCATGATGCATGTGAGGGCTGGTAATCCATTGAAATTAAGGGTCATTTCATATGTGAATAATAAAAATGATGGATAGCGTGCATTCAGAAATCAGTGCATTTTTAGCTTTAATTTAAATTTTGAGTTTCGCCCAGGTTTGCGTGTTTTTATATTATTTTTGGCACATGGCATCTATTGCACATGGCAGTGATGAATTGAAGCAATATGATTTCTCATTTTGTTTTCTTTTTTTTTTCCCTTTGACGCCTGTCTCTGCATCATTTTGTCTTTTTATGCAGCCGCATGTGGCTGATGGTCATATTATGCATGGTGGCTGGGTTTCTATTATGTTGCACATGGGTACTGCTCTGCGAGGACATTAGGAGCAGAAAAAGCTTTGTTGTTCTCCACGTTGTTTGTTCAGTTTTATTGTTTGTATTTGTTTTTGACAGAGAGAGAGAGAGAAAGAGCGTCGCTGAATCTTGAATAGTGGTTGTTAACATCTCTATGCAAAGGGCGGCGACACTGATATTTGTTCCCATACAGACATGCACAAACAGAGACTTTCACATATGTGTTGCCTCTATTAATCTCCTGTTGTCTCTCTTTGGTCCTTGTTTAGAATCACAGTGCACACTGTGTGGTGAACCAGAAGGTGAGTGGGCCTCGCCATTCCCCAATAGCTCTTGTCATCGTCATCTCCCGGCTTGTTGTTTTGCCGTTTGGGGAGGGTGGGAAGTGGAGCGGGGGCGACGCTGTGCTGCAGACACACTGTTCTTCAGTCTTCATCTCAGCAAAGCAACGGTGCGAGCCAGGTTCTGGGTTCCATGTAGAAAAAATACAAAATACATAAAGATGGCATCCTCCCTGGTTTTAATTTTATTCAATACCCCACATTAAAAAAAAATCATCAACTGTCCTGTACATTACAAACTATCACTGGCTGGTCAACAAATGTGACTCCAGGAGGCGGACATCTTTATGCACTTTAGGTTTCTCTTACTGACTTGACTGACTGACAGCATGAAGGCTGAAGGACACATCTTCAGGGTGCTCACTGACCACACCTGCTTCTGCTTCACATCTCACTGATCATTACATTTTGTATACACACATGATTCACATGCATCTAAGTGTTCATGTGTGTGCAGTATGCTTCTGATATATTTGAACAGCTTAAAGCTATTAGCTCTCTAGACTGCCACTATATTAAGTGCTCTTCTTGTGCTACTGACGCTGTCTCATTCTCCATTGCCAGCTGAGAGTCATTCCCATGAGTCTCTATCTATTTCATTCCTAAAACTTTCTCCTTGCATGGATTATATTTCGAGGGATGGTTGTTCCCCTCCCGGGCCCTGTGCTCTGCTGTAGCTGGCCATTATTGCTCAATTGTTTCATTTGTTGTCTGCTGTTGAGGTTCATATGGGAGTCTGCTGTTACTGACAATCTCGCAAAACAGTACTGACCGAAAATCACCTGTGAACACAACAGGAGCTGACAGCTTTGTTTGCATTTAGCAGCGAGAGGAGTGAATCTCGAAATAAGCCATGAACATGTTCAGCGACAGGCTCAGTGACAGATATGATATTTCCCTCTGGACTTAACCTTGTCCAGGAATCAGCCATGTGCCTCTAAGCCCAATAAGCATTATTCTGTGTCTCAAAAATCAATGGTGCTCTCTCTGCTTTGCTTGATTGGATTAAGACGTAATCAAATCGAGCGCGATAACTGTGTGCCTGTGACCTTCCCACTGAGACAGGCAGAGCGAGGAGAGGCCTGAGGGAAGTACGGGGAATGTGTGTTGCATGTGGGTGTGTGGGTGTGTGCGTGTACAGTATTTTATGTGTGCAAATGAGGTTGTGTGTGTAGCTGGGCAGAAGGGAGCTCCCAAGGCACCTCCATGCTGTTGCTCCATGTTGCACAGGGCATCGGGGCCACAGAGCCACAGGGAGAAGCATGGTGTCCAGAGGGAAACCATTCCTGGAAAGAGGTGTGTGTGTGTGTGTGTGTGTGTGTGTGAGAGAGAGAGAGAGACAGAGAGACTTTAGTGCTCACCTTCCCAGAGAGATTCTAAATCTTGTATACATTCTTTGATTAGCTGTATTCTGGTCTGAATGACTTTAGACTGAATTTAATTTAAAGTAAGTCATTTTTACAACTACTTTCAAATGTATCAAATGAATGAATATGAAAAGTGTGGCAATTGTTTTTGTATATTGTAAGTAATTGTAAGTATAAAAAGCATAAAAACATGGCTTAGCAGAATCCATTTGCTATTTTTGGGAAGCAGAACAAGCCAACACAACACTGACATTTTATCATTGTAGGAAGTTGATATGGTGAACTTGTTAGCAAACATCCAGCAGATACGGAGCAACATTAGCATTCTTACTGGAGTCATATTTCTGGCCAGTTGATGAACGTCCAAGTCCAATATTCATTTTCCTTTTTGGCCAGTATATCCTTTATAAATCCCTTTTTAGCAGCCAAAAGATGCTAAAACCGCTGTGTAAATTTGAGGGGAACTGCAGAGTCAGAGAATAAGTCATTTTAAGCACCTTCAGAAACATTTGAGCTATTGTTATTTGATTAGTTAATTAGTGCAGCTTTAAGTTTAACTAAAAAAGTCATCTTTATAAAAACTAAGGTATTTTATTTTCACCAGTACCAAAAATTACGTAAAATACCCAGTTCCTATCATCATGTGCGTGTGTTTGCACGGGGAGTTGTCGGAGAAGATCTGACTGCACTTACAAGGCCAACCAAGGCCTTACTGCCTGCAGGTAATTGCTGTCTTACGAGAGAGAGACCAAGAGGGCGAAAGATAGAGAGAGATTGAAGTGCAAACATGCACATTTGCACATCTTGTCTCCTTGTCTTTATGCAGAAGGCTGAGCGAGGGCAAAGCCGAGGGACCCTCACCCCCATATTTCATAATGCATATGCGCCACATAACGCACACACACACCAACTCTGTCTTGGGTGGCAGCATAATATGAAATAGCTATTTAATAGATATTAGATCATTTTGTAGGATGTCAGGGGATTTTTCAGTAAGTGGTTGTTTCAAAGCCCTAGTGTGGAATATGTTGGTTTGTTTCTTTTAAAGCTGAGTAATTTGTAGTGTTTTGCAACTAATTGGTCATGCAGCAGTATTCTCCATTGCTCTTTTCTTAGCATTTGTTCGTCATACAGTGCAGACTCTGCAGAAGAGCCTGAGATGCTGAAGGCACAGCTGCTCAGTCAACACATTGAATAATTGTGGAATATTTGTGTTTAGATGATTTGGTCTCTGTAGTAACTCTCCAGGCAGGAAAGCCAAAGGTATTGTTCATTTCTTCTTACAGATGCACCAATTTCCTTGGGTTGTTGGGTGACATTGGCCGTGCCCTGAAAATGCATTGATATACAGGAGGAAACGGCTCCAAACAGCGGAGAGAAAACAAGGGAGCAGTGTGACATAAAATAACATACTTCTAAGCAACACAGAGAAAAAAAGGAGAAGACATTACTCAGCTGTGTCTGTAAACTATTCTCTGTTGCAGAGAGAGAAATCAGAGGTCTGAATGATAGCTATTATAGAACAAGGACAGGGAGGACACTGTCACAGATGGGGAGGCCTTAAACATAAATATTATTGAAAAGTCACTGGACTCACCTTGAGAGGCGCTCCATGACTTCAAACCCTGCAAACCGAAATTATTAGGAGAATACATAATACCTTTCATGAAAATTCAAATAAGTTTAGTCAAGGTCTGACATATGGTGTCAGTGTCATTTTGCATTACTCATGTGGGGACGAGGAAATCCCAGCTGTTTTTGAGTCAAGAAATGGACCCCTGTCCTTCAGCTGATGCATGGACAGTTTACTCACCGACAGCAGGCGCAAGTGTGAGAGGGAGCAGTCGATCGTTAACTGAACCTTCACCGGGACCCTGAACTTCGCTGTAAGGCAGAGAAAGACAGAAAATGGTTCTAGAGAGATGGAAGTTGGAGGAAGGTGATGGGCATGTGATGCATTAAGGGGGACAGAGATGGAGAGTGAAAAAAGTGAAGAGTGAGTGGGCAACTCTGACACACAACTCTGAAAATACATTTATATGCTACTAATGTGTTTCGCTGTTTTGATGGAAAATATAACCGCCGCCTGGATTATGTTCTCTGTCTTATTCCATCAAAGCAATTTATTAATTTTTTTCATGCCAACTGGTATTTAAATGGTGGATGTTTGGTGTATGAAGCACAGGACTTTGACACTTTTAGGTAGAACATTTTCTTAAGGTTAGAGATGGATTGTATTTTCAGTTTCATGCTAAAAAAGTCACTATTTACTTTTTCAATATTCAACCACAGTCTTTTTCCACTCTTAATCTGTGAGTGCCTAAACTTAAATAAAATACATAAAGAAATACATTTAATCATCCTTTCCTTGGTATGAGGAGATATTATTATTAAAAAAGTAATAATTTAGCAGATACATTAAACCAGCTTTATGGAGTTTTTAACTAGTTATGAAGTGGTCTCAATTTAATACAGATGCCTCTATGTGACCTACATAAGCAAACAAAACCAACAGCGGCAAAATTGGATATTTCAATCAGTTTATAATAGTTATTCTTAATAACTGGCTTTTTTTTTTCTTTGTAGCATCAGACAAAACCAGGCTTTGATTGAATTGAATTAAATTTGATTTCAAGTTGCTTTAGCTGCTAACTGAAGTGTGAAGGAGTGAAGCTGGGGAAACATGTAATGTAATGTTAGATGAAACATTACCATCTTTGTCCATGGGGACCCCCAAATCAACACTAATTAAAAGGTGAATTGAGCTGCTTTCTATTTCAACATTTTGCAACTTCACCTCATTATGTTACATAATTGGGTTTTGAGTGGGAGGATGGACTATAGAACCAAACTTTCTAGCAAAATGTCTGAAGAACAGATAAAAAATAAAAATGAGTAAAAATGAGTAAAGAAATGTGTGTAGTGTTAACGAAAGGTGTTAGAGCGCGTATGAACACTCAGCTAGACTAAATCATTTAACACTTCAGGTCAGTGTGATGGCTGTTGTTGACGTTATAATATTTTCCATATTTACACAACTACATGTTGCATAGGTCAGTGTACTGAACTGGCATCCATCTGTAATGTTGTGGTGTTGCTCAGCTCTACCACATTCAAGCAGTGTTGCATTCAAGGCCCCACTAGTCATTTCCTCAGAGTGGGGGTCGTCTCGGAGTTATAGGTAATATCATTATGCCCTAATGCACATCCCCCCTGCGCCCAGAAACGCTGTCCTATATTGAATTGAGCAGCATGGATTTTTAATTTTCAGAGACCCATTTACATTGTATGTTGGCTAGACGAATAGGATGCATGCCAGACCGCCGGCCAAGGTCAGTGTCCAATATAGAGGAGGCTTGTTGGTAGGTGTGAGAGGAGTACTGATGCTGTGCATTATGCAACACACAGGCTCAACAGTCATAATAATGCACTGCTCTTGCGGTTTCCATATGCACCCTGTTTCCGGTAAGCTAATAAAAGAGGAATGGTGCTCAAACTGAAACTGGAAACTTATTTTTGACCCACATACTTATTTTGTCAAGGAGTTTAGTGAGGTGTTGAAATAATATGAATGAATAGTAACATTTGGTAGGAATCAGTTAACGGCTTTAGACGGCGGTTAGACGGCGGTTAGACGGCTAAGCAAACTACCTTCCATCTTTGTGGAAGTTAATTAGCCATGGTTGCTGCCATTGGAGCTGCCCACAGAGAGGCCTGAAGCGTGGACAGTGTTGCCTCCAGTATGTCCAACAGCTGCTACAGTAACATTTTAATTTTCTTTACACAAAAAGTGTCGAATTTCAGTTGGACTTTGCGTCACAGCCATGTAAATTTGGGTTATTATGTCACTGAGTATTTAGAGGAACTGTAAGAGCTGAAGTAATTCTGATTATATGTGTTAGCGCTGTAAAAGCTCACCAAGCCGCGGTTTCTGCTTTTGATGCTCGAGTTGGCATATTCGGAGACCTTTGGCCCTCAGCTTGACGAGTCATGTCTCTCAGCTTAGGTCTTGGGCTGCAGCTTCACCAGCCTTTGCCAGCAGATCTGGCCGCGCTCCACACACCATACTGTACGCAGACAAGTAGCCAAGCGGCCTGACGCCCGGTAGTACAGCATCGGATTTCGACCCTGGGAGGCCGACACGACGTTCCAGGGGCTTAGCATTTGAGAGGGATGGCAGAGCAGCGGCTTTATGTCGCGTACAGCCATCTAAGAGAGAAAGAGAGGGAGCGTGCGGGGAGAGCAAGAAGAGAATATAACATCTGAAGATTGCCTGCAGCAGTTCAGTGAAGTGGGATTAAGAAAACATGCTATTTAAACTGCAAGCAATTTTTTTTCCTTCACCAGGTGGCAAGGAAAAGTGCAGCAGGCAGTCAAGCTTTTGAGCTTATCATCAAGTAACCAAAGTAGCTCTCTCAGCTTTCCCGACCCCTTATTCTCTTTCGAGTCGCATTCGCACACAGAGAGCCACAAAACCACCACTTATTGTCACTCAGCACACTTTTCTGACACTTTAGTCCCCCACTTGGATATTTTTATACTTAATATTACCCATTTGGAATGAAATTTTAATGGTTGGGGGAGACCCTTCTTCTTCTAGTTAGGTACGTGATATATAAAATCTTATCAGGCCAACACAATGAAGGAGGCTGCGAGGAGAACGTTGTGGCAGATAGCTGGCACTGCCTCAGATAATACATGCCATCTAATCTAGCGTCAGTTTGAGTGCAGGCATGACAAATGTGCGGGGATGTATCTGTTCTGGAGATTGAAATGGAACAACTCTCTCCTTTTCACACCCCGCTGCCATCGATCTGTCTGTCTCTGAGTCACCAGGAACACCAAAAATCAGTGGCCGGCATAATGAGAAGGCAAAGAGACAGACACCTTACCAGAGAGAGCCAGAGAGAGGCCCTCAGCAGCCAGAGCAGAAGTTCAAATCAGAGGCAGCATTTGGTCTCCGCAGTGTGACATGAGAAACTCCAGCACTCCCAATCAGGCTGCCGGTGAGAATGGTAGCCTCTGCTCTGTGTGTAGGTTTGTGTGTGTGTGTGTGTGTGTGTCTCCCAGGTGAGCAGCTGTCCGGGTTTGGCTGTAATGGCTGCAGGGGAGCGCATACGGAGCAGCTTTGCTCAGAGAATCCTGGGATTGCGAGGGAAAAGCTTGACATCACTCCGGGCAAAAGACTGATGAGCAGCAGAAACACTGGGGGAAGTTTGAACCAACTCTGAGGGGAATGTCTAGGATGAGCTTTTTGTGAATTCTCCCATTTATGACTCATTTATGAAAACACAGCGAGAGCTGTGATACTTGTGTTTTTTTTTTCACTGAGGTGACTCAGATGAATATATCTCCAAATATTTATATCATTATTCCCCAAAAGCATCATGTTCGGAGGTAGAATACAGTCAATAAAATGAGAGTGATTTTTTTTTTTATTCATCGCTGCCTCCAACTTCACTGTAGCTCATGTGGTTTTATTGGACTCTGGGGGTGATAACAAGAGCAGCTGACCGTCGGCATGCAAATAGTATCATTACTGGAAAAGCTCGCAGGGGCTGTGGTATAAATCAACTGAGGCGATGTCATCACTCTTCCCCCGACGCAGACATCATTCAGCTCCCATTTCATGATGAATGCCAAACACTCCACTTGATCATTTGGGTAGATATAAGCAATGGAGGGGATAAATATGACATGTTTTCATTGGAAGCCATTGTGAGATGGCACACATGAGCTAGAGGTGAAATGTGGAGAGCATGCAAGTTGAAGGAATCTGATTCATGATGTAACAGCAGAGGCGGATGCTTGTGAGGCAGACTTTACAAGATTTATACCGAAAGAACAACGGAAGATGGACAAACATTTGGCAGGGAAGAACAGACACACGTGATGCTCATTAGGAAAACATGAAATTCATTTTGAAATATGACAAAGCAGTATCTTGCACTTAAGTTCACTGTCAATAAAGCAGGAGAGACTTTGCAACATTTATTTCTTGTTGATTAATAAAACATTATTTTTTTTATAGTCTGTGCATGAGGGGTGATTTTTTGTCTTCTGAGTGACAGTGGACATTGACATGCACGACAGAAAACGAAACACTGCTCTAAGCATTCGCTATAGTTGCAGATTGGTCCGGTTCAGTGAATGTTCTCCATGACTTAAATATGAGAGCAGTAATTGAGCCTGATGGTTTTTGTCTGGCTTTGCAAAGCTAAACGTTTGTTGAGCAAGCTGGCAAGTTTGAAAGCTGAAATGTTGCATCTTTTAGTCATTTTGTCAGCACTAAGATGTGACATCAGGGCATCACTAGAGTGGAAAAAGGAGAAAATGATGGTTATACAGGTTGTACAGAAAGCCGTTTTTAAGAAGTTGTATACATTTGTAGTTTTTTGGACCATTAAGACCCCTTACCACAATTTATTGTGAAGTGAAAACTGATTTTTAAAGAAAACCTTGTAAAAGTACCTGTTTTGAGGTGCAGTCTGTTACATTCATACAGGGCTAATAAACTGGATGAAGTATTCACACAGAGAATGACACTGTGATTAAAGAATTATGACCAATATGAAAACGTTTACCTCAAACATTATAAAGATGGACCAAAGGGTCAGTATTCAGTGTCAACTCTAAATGGCCGTTAACATTTAAATTCAGGTAGGAAAATTATCTTTAATGGGCCACCAGTTCTTCATGAATATGATACTCTGTCTCTCTTTCTCTCTCCTTTTCCTGTGCTTTCATGTTTCTCTTGCTCTCTTAACAAACTGTCAAAAGCATTGCAAATTAATTACAGTACATACAGTAGACACAGCAGCCTGCTGATCAGCAAGTCGTCTCTCTCCTCCGCTTCCATCTCTTCTGCCTTTGTCCTCTTATTATGAGCGTGTCTGCTGCCTCACTCTGCAGTGGTCATCAGTGTCGAGGTCTTCTCCCTCTGGGCGCTGCCTCTTTCTTCAGAGCTGCTTATTAAAACCCGAAACCTGGCCTCTGGGAGCCTCTCGCTATCTTTCTCCTCCGCCGCCTCTTTCTCCTTTTCTTTATTCCCCCTCCTCTTTAAACACACACACACTCAGGGTGCAAAAGGTGGGAAACCCCGCCGCCCTACCCCCAGTTTGTTCCACGCAGTCAGGCATGAACTCCTCAAATTTTTCGGCAACAAGAACCAATTACTGTAATACAACTCCTAAAATTCCCTCGCTGAACCACTGATGTCATCATTTCACATCATTTCTCTGCTGGCCCTTTTCTCTTTAGTCAGCCCCAGCCTATATGATCAGGCCTCATTTGTATGGAGACCCTAAAGAAATTAATCATCCTCTCCAAAATAATGGCACTTTAGAGATGCTAGTGATTACAGAGCACAGCAAACCCGCCATATTTAAGCCCTGTATCGTTTTTTTTTTTTTTATTATAATCAAAGTTTATTGCTGCACTTTTGTTCATGCACGTCTCCACAGATGCACCGCTTGACTAGTCAAGCGTCAGACAGGACCAGAGATACCGGATGATGCACTGGCTTGCTACTGAATCGCAGGCACACTGTTTCTATGTATAGGCCCAGAGCACTCAGAAGAGTGGATTTGGAGAGTATAAGACTGATGGCTACTGTCAGGCTGCAGCACGGGTGAATCATGAACACTCCTATTTTCAACCATCAGAATTTCCACAAAATGTTCCACCTCTCGAACATTTCCTCCTGGAACAGTTGTCTCCTCTTCAGCAGCATTTTATTTTTGTATGATTTCGCAGGGTGAGGGAATGAGGAGTCGATCCTTTTCATTTAATCCGAATTGACGTCATTGACATTTGACATTGTGCCGGCGGAGCGCCTCATAAAACAAGGAGGGCTGAGGCTCGATGACATAGCGCTCATCAGCTTATTGTGGCACATTGTTTACAACTTGATAAGCTCAAACAGCTTGAGGTCAGAGAGAAGCACAATCCCTTTACGTAACAGGGGGGACTCAGTCCTCTGTGCCCTATGACAGACAGTAAGTCTTTTCAGTGACACTGAATCACCGTAACGTGGGAGATAATGAATACAACACACATGCTACAGTAGAACATTGGGGGCTATTTTCTACTCGATTCAAGGATGTGCAGGTTTTATTGCAAAACACTACCTCACTCTCACTTGTGTTGTTCCTCTCTAGTTCATGCGCACCAAAATCACATTATCATGCTCTGCAGCCTCTTCATTTATCCAGATATTTGGCTCAGCAGTGTTGGGAAAAGACATTTGATTCTTGAAAGCATGTCAGCTAGCAGGAAATAAAGCTTATTTTTTTCAGGTGGTCTCCTCCGTTCTGCCTTTACTTTTCCTAATGACAGTAGGCAAACCTGACAGAACATGTGAAAACCCAAATTGCCACCTGTAATGTACCAAATACAGTGTTTTTAATAATGACGTGTTTGGGTACATACACGTCCACGATGTGGGAAACTTGGGTTGCAGTTCTTCAGTAGCCACTCAATCTGCAGCTCTATTAGCTGTTAACCCCAGTGCAACTCAGGTGAACGCAAAATGAGTTGAGCAAGTCCAACAGATTTCCCACCGGACCCAGAATTCATTGCCTCCAGTCGGGCTGAGACTTGATAGCGACATAACACACATATGCTCAGAGGGCCAAGAGTTTGGCCAGGAAAATTGAATGATGCTGAGGAAACAGCTTCGTCATTATCACTATAACAAGACTGGATCCTGCAGAATTAAACCTTACATACTAATTCAGGCCAACAACTGACTGCAGTCTCCAATTTTCTTGACATTACAGCGCTATGTGTCTGATGAGCTGTCTTGCCGGCTTTCAAGCAACTTCTAACACACAGTGTTTTCCCTTTTTATATCATTAAAAACGGTCCTCCTATTAAATACGTGGAGCACTTTGAACACAAATCTTCAACGTTGCCGCTCATTCCCATTCATGACAGACATGCCTGCGTGCCTTGAAGGTGCAGTCCTGGAGCCGGAGGCATACTTTTCACTGCTAAAAATAAACACATCTCACGCTCCCCCTCCCTGTTTTTTTTTAGAGGAAACACAGACCCAAGGAGCAGAAATAAGGGAGAGAGGAACAATGCTCACAGTGTGAACTGCTGGAGGGGACTGTCATTATTTTCAGCAACAATTATGACAAAAGTGCACTTCTGTGAGTTTGAGCTGCCCCCCGCCCGACCCATCAGGGAACATTTGAATCGTCCATGAGTGAGGCTCATTTGCTCCCAAGTGATTTTCTCCCCACACACGTTTTGGAGCAGGTTTATTTATGAGGCTTTGTTTACAAAATATTTATTTGGGAGACAGTTTAGAAATTCTTCCAGTAACCACCGGGGGATTGTTGGTTTCAGGACTCAATATGAGCCTCCGCTGATGATGTGAGTCACGTCAGGAGTGTCGACATTGCGGTGATTGCTTCAAATTTGGCTCCTTTGTCTGAGAAATTCAATCTGCGTGTCTGAAAAGAAGAGCGAGCGCAGCTCTTCGTTGTCACCGACTGTGCTCAATCACAGTACCTCCTGTGGCAAGCTAACCTCGGGACACAATAGTCGGCCCTTTTGGTCGGGTCTGTGTGTGATAACCAGCATCAGTCTGACGTGGCAGTGAGCCAAGATCAGAGGGGTTAATAGTGTGTACTGTGTCCTCACCCTAAAGGCCCCCACTTCCCTTAAGGGTCCTCATAACGACTCAATGCCTGGGTCAGATGTGGACCTCAGGAAACATTAATTCCTCACCCAGCCTCAGTGGAGGTCAGTTTGGGTTAATCTTTGTGGCAGGAAGCTGGGCTGTGGAGCCGAGGATGATGGATGCATGCCATGGCTCATGGCCCTCCATCAGATGTGTTTCACCGAAATGTAATACACCCTGTTGCCTAATTACACATAACTTGTGGCCAAGAGCTGTTGGATTACGCTTCAGTAACAACGTGGAAGAAGAATTAATCCCGTTTTGCATTTTTTGTGATTTCAAAATGACACAGGCAGTGACATTCTTATAATACGCTCATTTCGTAACAGCAGGGTCACTGCCTTTGAGCTCACCTGAGGTGCTTTCAAAGAGCACACAAGATACTTAATTTGAGTCCACTTTAAAACACTATACACTCTGACAGTTGGCCCCACTTAGTGCTCATTCTAAAACCAAACAATCCATCACTGTCTGCTGTAAAGGCACCTCTGTACACGTAATGCAACCTGTGGTATTTCGTTCGGGCACTCAGAAGACCTCTCTAAACTGGTGAAATTGCCCTTGCACTGCCAGTTACAGTGTCTGCACAGTTGGGATGCAATAACTGAACGCCGGCAGACAACTCTGCACTTTAACAAACATGTTGATGGCTGAATTTCTGGGTGGAGGTGGAGCTCTATTACTCTCTATGTCTCTCTTTCTCTCTTGACTTGCTGTCTGATTCAGAGAGGTTGATTCATGCTTTTCTAGGCGTGGGATGACACAACCTGCAAAGCTGCTGTGACAACAGATTGATGGAAGCTGGTTTATTACGACTGTTATTATTATTGGTAATGTCCCTCCCATGACCATGTGTTTCGGCTGTACCGTGAGAGTTCAGTCGTCCAGGAGGATTCATTTTGGCGTCCTTGTACATACATCTGCAGGGATTATGTTTAGCTCTAATATGCAAACATTAGCATGCTAACACTTTAAACTAAGGCAAATAATGGTAAACATTTTACCTGTTAAGCATCATCATCATAGAGTACTTTAAAACAATGAATTGAGGGTCAAAATTGTTGCAGACACTGCAGCATGCCTGAATGTGTTGTGTGTGCAAAGGAGGTGGCTGTAAGTGCGGAGACTATTTCCGACCATCGAATTAAAGAGCATGTTAAAGTTTGTTCTGCAAGTAGGTGGAAGATATTTCACGCCAGTTTCACCTCCCACTGAAGAGATTTCTGCAAATGCAAGCGTGCCGGCTGATCATGTGGCATTTTACCGATGATCCATCACTAATTACAACATTGTGGTGACAAGAGAGAAAGTTCAGAGATCCATCGCAGGCCAAAAAAGTCTTTTTAAAAGTCAAAATTGTATGTTGTGAACTCAGGAATCAAGAGAGACAGGAGCAGTTCAGGTCAAGACAAAGTGACCTCTGCTACTGACTCAGCCCGCCCTTATCTGGTAACCCTTAACGCTTATGGGAAAACCCATAATTACTCCCAGTACTATTTAACTTTATATCCTCATATACTGCAGCTCTGTGGACCTTACCGGCTCCCTCCCTCTTGTAAATGTAATGGAGCAACAGCCTGTGTTTACAAATGCATCCCTCCATCCCTCCTAATCTGTTTGTGATCAAATTTTGCACTAAGCAGCCCAATAGGACTTAATGAGCGATGCCCCGCGCTCAGTGAGAGTACACAACATTAATAACTCAAGGTAATGAGTTATTATCTTTTGCCTTTATCTGATTGACAAAACCCATGGCATTAGCAGAGTGCTGAACGAGGGGGCCAGCATCAATTAAATCACCACCTCTCATTGTTCACGTTCAGGCGGCATTAAAGTATGACAAGCGAAACGTAATTAGGTATTAAATTGTATTAAATTGACCATTGAGGGAAACAGATTCACGGCATGTTTCGTATATTCCCTCTTAATTCATGCAAAACAGCATTAATCCATCATAAGCATGCCTCGCCGCATGCTTCGCCTTGTCTCACCTTGTCCTATGTTCATTCATCCTCCACTCTGGCTCCTTTTTGCTCTTCTCTTCTTTTATCTCGCACGAAATGATGTGAGACTTCGCAACACTTCTTTTTTTCTCATTTACAGTGGGATCACATACTCTCACACAGACTTCGCTGAACGCAACAGTTTGTTGATTTTTGAATCACACCTGCAAATATTCAACACTTTGTAATTCATGTTTTCCCAGTCTAGTGTAATCTCTCTGATCAGGAACAAGAGGCAAAAAAAAAAAAAGAAGAAAAAAAAGTCAGCGTGGATGAAGCAGCTATGTTACCCAAACTGTTTTGCTCCACTCTTCTGATCCTCGCTGCTCGCGGTGAAGTAATTGTTGCGGGCTCATTCATTTGCAGCCTGCGTATACAACTCATACAGGAGATTTTTCAAAGCTGGGTCCTCAAGGACAAGTGTAAGAGGCCAATCAGGATGCAGTGTGATGTAACGATGCCGTCATTACCCCCGGGGGCTCGCCTTGTTGGATATGGAGATGAGAATGGGAGGCATATCAGAGGCACTTTAATTATTTTCAGTCAAGGAACAGACCACCCAGATGTTGTGCAATGTCACTATTCATACCAATAAATACTAAGAAATCCACATCCCAGCCGCACAATGCGTTGTGTTTTACTGCATAATTGAAAAATGATGGTAATGATTAGGGAAACTGTCATCAATGAAGTACATTGATGTAATTGTCAGAGAGGGGACTGGGGGATATTAAATTGGGCTTCTTTGCTCATGACTTGGAGCATGCACACTCAGCATTCGTTCTGCCTTTTCTTGCTTTGGGTTCAAATTTTGGTGTCACAGACATTTTATTTATTTTATGTACAGCTGGCGTAAATCAGTAGTGTTACGTGTTTAATAAGCCTAGCATAATTCTTATCTAAAGTTGTGTTCAGAGCTGTATATACGTTAATTAAACACAAATCTGAACATTTATTTTGTCATATTATTCTACCTCAAAGTCTTTGGACACAACGCTCAAGGGTGGACACTTTGTTGGACCTGAGGGGCACAATCAGCCTGTGGTCCCTCTTCAATTGTTCTCCAATCTGTTGCTTAGTTATCAATTAAGTGATCAACAGTGTTGGTCAGAGAATGGTTTTAAAATGCCCATCACAATGTCCCAAGGTTGATAACAGGTCATATATAAGTGGAGGATTGTAACCTCTCACTGTTCAAGGATCGTTCCTTGATCTTTCTCCAACTGTCCAATGAGCACTGCTGACTTTGAGCCTCTCTCAGTCTACTCTGTGACCAGTTTTGATCAAGGAGGCCATTCGAATGTGACACCAAAGACAATCCTTGAACAGCGACAAGAACAAATATTATTATCTTCTCTCATCTATGTCCGAAAGCTTTGGGAAGTACTAAGTAGGTCAAACTTTTGTTTAGAATTTTTGTCACAGAAATGTTCCCAGTGTCATGAATGTGCTTCCACCCTGATTGATTTTCTGTAAATTCACTAATCGATTAGTTGATCAGTCTAAATGAGGAGGGAACTTTCAGGCTTTCCTTTCCTCCAGACATTTTAAAGTTTATGACCATATATATAGTATATAGTATAGTATATATAAATAGTAAATATATCAATATAAATAAAAAAAAACCTCTGTGATTTACAGCACACCTAGGCTGCTAACAACTTTGTTAGTTTATGGAGGCGCCTTTGAAATGAGACAAGCATTGTTTGTCTGTCATTCTGGTCTAGAAAAATGGACTTCAGAGCACCGGGCCCCTGATTTGGGACACAGCTAGCGGATGCCATGACACATCTCCCCATGCGCCGTACGTGGCCCCAGGCAAAGACAAACCCTCTGGTCCTGGCTGTGATGTGCTCCAGCTTTGTTTCTAAGCAAACTCCAGCTCAAAGCTGGGAGGAAATGAACGAGCAGAGTTGTTTGAGAGTCTTGATGTGGTGGGAGGATGGAGGGAGGGACATCCGTCACGGTTGTAGTTCAACTTGTTTTAGAAACACTTATTACAGAGATTGCTTTTCAAGCAATGTTGAACTTCATCAGGATCTTGAGTTATTCAGCTTCCCAGCCATCAAGTAAGTTTATATATTGGCGAACATCTGTATCAGCAGCTCACACATTTTAGTTTTGAAGCCTGCTTTGCTCCACAATGAGAATGAATGGTATACTAAAAGCTATACAAATTCATTTCCACTTAAGGATTTTGCATTTCTACCTGTATGTTATTGATAATATAGCTGTATAAGTGCAAGTGCATTCTATTGCCAAACTGTACCTCCATGATGAATTGGCGTCTCAATTTCCTACAAATAGCGGTTGTTTCTGACAAAACTTTGGGCTGTTAACTGAGTACTGACCTGTTTTTCACCCTCTTTTTTTCCACTCTGCCTGACACTCTTCCTCGCGCACTCTCTCGATCTGACAGCACACAGATTCCCACACATAAATACACATGTGCCATTCTGTCTGACATTATGAATTACTTCTGCTTGGCTCACAGAGATTCAAAAAATGGCTTGCCGATGAGATTCAGTGGAAGAGGCTGCAGTCAGACCCCTGGGAGTAAGAATAAAAAGAGTGTGAAATGGGGATATCAACTGTAAATGGGAAACAGGTTTGGCCTGTCACAAATCAATCTCAAAACTTGCTGTTGATATGTTTTTCCCTGTTTCTTGTGTTTCTGCGGCACACTTTAGCGCCAAACAACAGGTGACAGCTGCCTTAAATCCGATGCAGTCTGGGTTTCTCCATGTTTTCCATATCGCCTTTTATCCCATTACAGCTGCTCGTGTTGGATCTGGGGGTGTGGGGACTAAATCAACCCTCTCACTCCATTGAATTATTACTAGAATCATGTGGTTTGAGTGACTGCCTGGGGAGGCAAATGAAAGCAGGTCTGCCCCCCTAAGAGTGTTTTTGCACAGATGTTGACGATCAAGGCAGCATGAGTGTACATATCTCATCTACATTATCCTTTTAACTCAGATGTGTAAGATGGCACCAAGTGACATGTAAAGGAGAAGAGCACACACTCAACAAGTGCTGCACGAGCTGCTTTTTCCATCATCTGCCATGACATCCTTAAGTAAAGAACACTTTAAAGCACAGAAGTGAGAAATTTAAGCATATTTAGGAATATGTTAATTAGTAACCAGGTAGTCTAAATGCAAAAAGTAAGACAGCTCAGTGCACTGTTGCCATTTGTACAATAATCGTTATCATCTCACAAAGGTCATTGTTATTGACTTCTCATTACTGTGGGACATTTTGGGCGTCAGCTTATACTTTTAAGAGGCGTTCGAGGGGCTTAAACCCTGCCAGACAAGATGAATTGATGCAAATGCAAAGAAATAAAACGATTTTAAGCCATTCTTGTCATACGCACATACACATATTCTGTGCCGCTTTACATGTACCATAACTTTATACATCTTTCTTAATATTATTCATTGTCATTAATGTCTTTCATCATGTTACTCATGTCTAATCAACTTGTGCTGTTACAAGTTCCATAAGTACTTGAGAAAGTCCTAAGACTGAAAGTTAAATAATTAATAAGTTGATTGACAGGAAATGAATTAACTCATTAATAATCATTTTGAGGCAAATTTCAGCAAATGCAAATAATGTGCTATTCTTTTTTATATTAAACTGAATATGTTTGGGTTTTAAACATCATCTTGGGCTCTGGGACCTAGAGACTAAACAATAAATTGATTAATTACCATTTGCAGACTAATCCATAGTAAAAGTAATAATAGTTGCAGCCCTGAAGGTATCTTGACTTATCAACTTAATTGTTAATGTAATTGAATTTAGCATCATTGATAGGACATTGTGCAGCAATGACAGCACATACTGTAGACTCACATCAGTGATAATAGTGGAGTTTTTTTCAGCACATACCCCATCAAGGTAATCAGTACAACGACACTGAGCAGCTATATCTGTTGTTTGGCTGCTCCAGCATTAGCTGGTAAATAGTTTTTGTATGATGCGTGTAGAGTGCACCCAGGGCGTTGTCAATAGCACTTCTTTCATTTCACTGCTGTGAAATTAGGCCAGTAAAACACTGGGACAGGCACTTAAACTAATTACCTTTTACTGTCAGATGTGTGCACGTTCACCTCCACTCCCCAGAGCGACACGCTACCCTTCTCCATCCAAATCAACACGCAGGAGCTCAGGTGTTTGTTGGTGCACACAAATGTAAGCCTGTGAAGGTTTTTACATAGCAGCATAGTTTAGTAGTCTTATTCCCCCAGTCACACCCCATGTATGCGATCCTTATGGTAATTAATACTCTGCATGGCACTCTATCAGTACGACGTGTTTCCACCCTCAAATGCTGTCTGTACACTTAATTTGTCTGATCTGATTTTGACCAGATTAACATCACAGCAAATCATTTAACACACTGATTGACTCTGTGCCTCTAATGTTCTGTCTGACTTTGGAGAGAAAGGCAAGTGAGAAACAAGGATCTGAACTGGACTATCGGTATCATTCCATCTCCAAAAAGTCATTATGGTCGGCCCCCGCCCTGCGCTCTCTGGGCTGCTGTGGTCTGCAGAGAGGAAAATTATATTATAGGGGAAAGGATTTCAATTGTCTTCTTCAGGCTGAGGAGTGTGGATGCCTGCCGGGCCTGGGAGACCTGTAGTGTTTTTAAAACAGTTCACAAACTGGTTCCTTAATATTTGGTACGGTGATGAACCTGATGTTGACTTGAGCGTTAAAAGTGACTGATATCCTTATTACCTACGTCATCACTGCAAACAATAACAGTGTGACAATATCAAATTACCTCTCATTTTGCTCTGAACTCCTCAGTGGCTGCACAGGATGGGAACTTCAGAGCGTGTTGCTACGGCAACCAGGAACAGTTCTGAGGCTTCCTCTAACAAGTTGCCTGGGAATGCAGTCCTGGCTGTTACATAAGATGTGACTTACTCTCTTTCTGTCTCTGCACACGCACACACACACACACACACACACACACACACTCACAGGGCTTTTCCTGTGGCAGAATTTCACATTCAGCATGATTTATTCATAGCTGGATAGCTGTGCTGGATTTATGATTCCACCATGTAAATGCAAGCCCATGCAATCTACCACACTTGGCAAGAGTTTGCGCGGGGGCATTGTTGGACTCCAACTCAATTTCTGTGGCAGTTGTAAGTGAAAAAGGGGCTTTAAAAAGATTTAGATTGAAGAGATCGTTCCTTGAATAAGAAACGATGCAACGATAGCAAGACGATTTGGCGCCATTGCTCCTGTTGTGATGTTGCGTTGGATGAAATTACCACAGCTGAATAGGAGATGGGCTGTATATTTTCCACATGAGCATTAATAATTCAGCCTTTTGTGTGTAATTCCAAAGTACAAAAGAGGAACCAGAAGTTTGGGAAGCACAAAAGCCTCAAGTATTGTCATTCTGGGAAGAACAAGGAACGCTGATCCTGACAATTTGTTAAATTTCTTTCTGTCACTTATCGTCCCGTCCCCACTTTGACTGGCAGAGAGAGAAGGGAGCCGAGGAGGAGCGCTGAGCGTAGCACAGATAACACACTTCATCATTAGTGGGCTCACGATAAGTATTCAGACATTCAGCAGCTTCTCCTTATCTGGATACCATAATCTCTCTGCAGCTAAATACTATGGCTGCCTTCAGCTCACCACTCTGTAGGTGAAATTGGGTGTTAGAGGACAGAAATTGCCATTTTACGTTTGTTGGGACAGCCTGCCAATAGCCTAATCATTTTTGAAGAGATTAGTGCTGAGCAACAGACTTGTGTGCGGAGCTCGTTTGGGGTGTTACAGGAATATGCATATCTGCTGCTATAGTATCATTTTACAGCCCCCTGTACCCGTTATCTCCCCAGACTCTCCCAAAACGTACTGCCGCGCGTTAAATGGTCCACCTTTACTCATTGCTGTTGTTTACAGAAGCACGGACAGACAATACCCACATACCTCCGCTAGCTCCTGCTCGCTCTAATCTATCCCGCCATGTTCACAGGCAAACCTCTACCCTGCTGGGAGACAGATAGTGGAGTGTAGGCTTTCAGTAGCTGAGGAGGGTGGGTGGGAGGGGGTCCTCTCTCACTGCTGCTCTCATCCTGACACAACTCTCAGGTGTGTAAGCGTAACCACATGCAGCTTGATGCAACATAAGCGTGTTTATCATTGCATGTTGGGGCTCAATGTTTTGTGGGATTCCCAGGAATATATGTCTTTATTATATCTCTTTTCCTGTGAAAATGTGATTTCTCACTATGACCTAAGTTTTATTTTAGAGAGAAAGTTTGACTTAAGATTTTAACCACAGACCTGCAGATAGTTAATCATAGAATTCCATTATTTTTGGGGTATCATTCTTTATCATATAGATTAGATTACGTAATCATATTTTTAAGCGGGATAATTACTGTAAAAAGTACACTATCTTTGAAGGTAAAAAACACAATACCAACTAAACATATTTCTCATACCATCTGTACAGTGCTAATCTGAGAATATCACTTGATGTGGCAGTCGCAGGGGAGGTAAATGTCTTGCATGAACCCATATGAGCTTGTTGGTTTATTGGCTTTAAGCATTATTATTATTGTTGCAGCTCCTTTTGCATTCACTCATCTGCCTGTTCAGTGGTTCTCTGCTTTGATTCGGGGGTGGAATACCACTTGGTGAACAGACTCATCATTTTCATTTACATATTTTGCACTTTGTTCACCGTTATTAAAATATTTTGTCATGTAGCTGAGCTTCTTTTAGCATCAAAGTTAGAATTGCTGCAGCTGATCCAGTTGTTTTATTTAATTGTTGGACCTAGTGTTGAGATGCCAGCGTTCTGTGGTTGCATTGACTTTTGGAGAGAGCTTCTTTATTTCAGTACATCTGATTGTCCTTAGCTTGTGGCAGGAGCTCTCAGTGAATACCAGGGTTTCAATGTCCCATATGAGACCCAAGTGCATGTTATTAGATATGCGCATACTTCTGGAAAAGCCGCCACTCTTGATTATGACATCTCTCTTTATGAAATGGGACATTTAGTCAGAAGTTTTCAAAATAAAAGCAACAGAAACCACAGTCACTGTGACAGAGCAGTTCCTGCTGTCAACTGTGATTAGCCAGATAAACTGAATATTTTCTTTGTGTGTTATTGTTTTAACGCTGGTGACAGAGTCCATCCTAATCAGTATGTCACTTGGTATTTCAGAGAAGTGTGTGCGTGGACAGATCTTTGTTTAATACTGTGAATCATTGTTATGGTGCAGAGTCAGTGATTCAATTCTCTGTTTGATTTAAGGCCAGTTGTACAAGCAGGTCTACGCCCATTGTGTGTGAGCAACCATGCAGGCATACGTGTCCACATGTGACACATGCAGTGCTGACTCAGCACAGAGTAATGTAACAGGCTCTTTGTTTTTCCATGTCATGTCTCCGCATTAGGCATCAGTCATAGCATTTTAGGTGTCACGCTCGGCCGGAGACAGATGGTCTAAAAAAAAAAAAATATCAGTGACAAGTGATTGGCTCCAAATTGCCTTGGCAGTTTAAAACAGCTCAGTTAGTTGAGTGTTGCATTAGCGACTAAAGCACTGTGGATTTCGTTTTCAGCTCACACTCCACACTCAAAATGTACAGTATGCATGAATTGTCCTGTGCTGTCACTCGGATGGACAAGTGAGCAGAATATCTGCCAAAGCCGTAAGCCAGGGCCTTATTATGATCGGCGCTGCTGCGGTAGATATCATGAGGCTTGCAAAGCTGACAGATTTGCTACTTTGCCTCTTTGTCCATTGCCTCTTTCGCAAATCTAATAGCTCAGGCCATTGCTGATTTGCCCCGAGGGTTGAGGACACAATTCCCCTTCCTTTGATTTTCTAAAGAAAGGCCAAAATTCTGGGGAGGCTGCATTTAACCTTTGGGAGATGGATAAGAAAGCTGCTCTATCGATTTGTTTTGCTCAAGAAATAAGGGGTGTGTTTCTCCTCTGGCCAGTTGGAAGGGATACTGCTGGATTAGCTAGACGAGGCTGTTTTTGGAAACATGTTCTAAGGTGTGCTCTTCTTTACTGATACTAAATTCTGCTGCTATACAAAGAAAAACACTTTTGTAATCCACCACACCTGTAAAAGGAACTATCAACGTCACTGCCTGTCTATTATTAATACATCATATGTGAGTGCAGGGATAAAAAGCTATGTTATGAGTTTGATTGTCTGTCAGTTTACAGAACTAGTTTAATCATTTGTTGCTCTCATTTGTAAAAAAATTAAAAACACTTTTAGAAGCTAGATTGTGGACTGACAGTGAAATTCATGTCTAAAAATCATCCTTTTGACATATTTAACAGTTCACCAGTAATATGATTGATCAATCAAATTACTATAAGCAGTGACTGAGTTCTTTGGGTGACGCAAACACATTAAAGACCATAAGTCACCATAAGTCTCTTGTGTTGCCTCAACACTGGGACTCCTCCTTGCGGTCTCCTTTATCTTAATCCCCTCTTAAATAGATGATAGATTAAATAGATAGATGGCTAACCACTGCCAAGTCTGAAGGTCGCACGCCTTTGATCTCTCAGTCTAGTCCTGCACTTTATTATCTTTTAACTTTGTTTTCAACCCCAGTTAGGGTCTTGAGCCAGCGGAAGAGTGGGAGCTGTCAGTGATACTCAGTGCAGATATAATGCTATTTAAATGCTAATGTGTTAAGAGGAGCAAAACGACCTTTACTCACACTCTGCACACGGGTGGAGAAGCAGCACAAAACAGAAGCCCTTAATAAATGAGCCTCTTCCTCTGATTCTCCTCTGCAACTGGTGTCAGATATAAGGTGTGTTTACCCCCGTCGAGGCCCAGAGGGCTCTGACAGCGTTATGGAGCTGGACACTGGTTCAGGTGTTAAGTCAGACATGATTGTGTGGGTGCAGAGTGTGCCGAGCGTTGAGCTGAATGTGATGGGGTTTTTCCTTTGGGGAAATGCCTGTTCATCAAGGGAGGACTGCTTTTCATTGCCATGAAGACGCCTGTGTGTCTGGTGAAGTGCCTCATACATAAGGAAGACAACTTAAAGCATGCCTGCGCTTTTCCTTTCTTAAAAAAATATCATCTGTTCTTACTTGTCTTCATCTGCATAATCGCCGCCATCATCGCCCCATCGACATTTAACAGCACAATAGTCCCGACGTTCAAAGGAAACGTTGTCTCCCTGCTGTATGTTATGCTGAAATTTAATTGCCACCCAGTTTCTAAATTCACCCTCCATCCTTGGAGTCCATCTAAGCAGTTGGCACCCTTGCCAGGAAGCTGATAATGTGATGGCAGGTGCTGGTATCAGTGTAAAAACAACAAGCCCTCTCCCTGTCCACAGATGTCACAGATACTTGTCTCCCTGTTTGCAGAGCACTTGCCAGAAGGATGCTCACTCACCGCGAGAGCTGCTTTCCCTCAGTCCGCCTTGTGTTAATATTAAATAACCTTCAAAATCTTTCGCAGGACTTACTTTTTGAATCATGCCTCTGCTCCTCTTTTTTTTCCTCTTTCCTTCAGCGAAACTTAAATTCTGTATCAGCAGAGGAAGAGGTGAAAAAGGAGGGAGAGAGATGGAGGGCGGATGAGGCTGTCATTTGTCGTATAATCCCAGGAAATGCCAAAACTCTGCCGGAGGATAATTTATTCAGTGCAGCTCCCTGAGATACCTCAAGGAGTGGTCAGCCATCAGCGAAAGGCCTTGGAGACACAGTGACATAACTCCGGAAAGAAATGTAGCATCATGTCAATCAATAATGCACCGTCATCTTTCTGCTGCAATTACCAGTGAGAGGTGAACTGGGCTGACTCAGGCCAAGCGGGTTCACCTGATTTAGCCTGTTGATATATATACTATGTAATAATGTTTTTGATTTTTAGCTTGGCTTCTGTGCAGCCTCACAACAACAGTTCCTCCTGAGGGAAAATGTCTTATCCTTTTTTTCCCCCTTCACGCATGCTTAGAGTAGCCTGGATTAATTTTACATCAGGCTGCCAAGTAGACATCCTCATGTAAGACTGGTAAACAAGGAGAATTTGTTTTCATCTCGACAGATGGAGGACGACAGCAACAGAAGAGCCAGGCGGCACCTCAGGGGTTGGGATCTTAGACCTCATTAAAATTAAGTTTGAATGGAATAAATTTTATCCAATTTGAAAGATGCAAAGGAACATCCTGTCTTAGTCACAATTCACTCACAGCACAGTAAGTCCTTCTCATGATCCTGGATGAGGTTTTTGAATTGTGACGATGAGACTTTGTCAGAGCTATTGACAAAATAATCAAGAGGGAAATCCTCAATATGCCCAGTGACAAACGTCTTGTCGGTGCCATGACAGGACCCTAAGGAGTTTCACAGAGCATACTGTGTAGTTTGGAGTTTGTAAACTACAGTGAGGTGTATACAGTTCCAATAAATATATTTTTGAGACATCGGAAAATCTATTTTAAATGTAATATTGACAGGTTGGTAGATATGATTTGGAGCATAACAGATCATTCCATACAGTGTATGCTATAGTCACTATCCCTTAAAAACCTGGTTATACCCGACTCTTGAGAGTAATAATATTAATTATAATATTCTAATATTAACACATTCATAGTATAGTTATACATAGGAACTATGGAAATGTTGCCAGGCATTTCATTTGTAGGATTACACAGGTTCTGGCTGATTATTTTATCTTTTTTTTTCATTTTATCAGTCTCTCTATTGATTTTTTTTTTTCAAACTTTAACATACAGTAGTACAATAAGTATCAATACTATTAAGTATTTTATCCACATCTCCAGCTCCTGGTAGCAGGTTACTCTCTTGAAGGCCATGATAGTCTTTTTCTTTTCATTTATAGTTTTGTCCAAACGCTGAGATCTTTAACATTCCACACATCATTGCTTTCTCCATCAGCAAAAGGAAATTAAAATCAAGAGCCCTGGGACTGACTGTTCATTCCTGGTCAGGTTAATAAAATGATCAACTTCATTTTCCTCATTATATTCATGGCACAACACTTAAAGGGGAACTCCACTAGTTTTACTCATCAAAGTCTGTTTAGAGGTCTTGGCAGAGCTGGTTCTTGGCATACGCCATATAGGCTGTCGCTTAGAGCGCCACCTGCTCGCGGGGGCGCTGCTGCTGCAAGCCCTAAAAAAAAAAACAAACAAAAAAACCCCACTTAAAATCAATAAATAAAATGAAATAAATAATAAGTAACCATTTGTATCCCCCAACTGGCATCCTTTCCTCGTGCTCTGTCTTGAAAATGAAAATCTGTGGGGGGTGAAGGGTGCCAAACCATAATCTCACCTAGGGCACCAAAATGGCTAGAGCCAGCGCTGGGTCTTTGGAAGAAGAGGTCCTACTCGATAAGTGGAAAAACAGTTGGATGGAGCCTTTTGTGGCTCCAAATGTATACGCATGCAGTCTGAAAATCTGCCTCAAGTGATGTCACCTGAGTCAGTGTCAGCTAGGTTTGAAGTCTACAAGTTTGGAAACGAAAATAATCTGGGGGTGTGAATTTAGAAAGAAGTGAGTTCACCAGACATAGCCTGATCCTCATCACCACACCCAAATCCCTGATTGTGCTGTCAGCAGTGGAGCATTGTGGATAATGTGGACTTTTGACAAAGCAGAGGAGTACGTGGAATAAAGGTGATAGCCCTGGTTCTGTTGTGTTAATAAAGTGAGCTTCTGGGAAGCTGTTTTGTCCTTACTGGTAAAGATATGGACAAATGTGTTCCTTCATTTCTAGTGAGACAAGAAGAAATAGAACGGTTGTGTTAAGGGTCGATATGACCTTTTCCTTTTTTTGAAGGGCAGCTGCACTAAGAATACCACGAATATGCGAATGGACAATAGCATTTAATCAGTTACTGTGCAGCCACACAATTGTGGCACTCTGCTGGCATTTTAGTCATCAATACTTGTAATTTTGTTTATCTGAGCACCTGAATAAGTCAAGGGGTTATTGCTATAGCTTTTATTTATAGTATTTATGTCAAGATATAATAATTAAGTGTACGGTAACATTTTAACAACTTGCTGATTTGTTAGTATATTGATATATTTAAAAAGTGCTTTTATTTTGCCCCAAACTCCCTCCTTCCTCCTGTTCTTTCTCCTACCATTGTGGCTCATAAAAAATCTCCTTCATTTTATGGGGTGACGGTGGGAGTGAAAGTGCATGGGTTTATGAGGCGTATCATTGGCAGGCAAGCAACCTCAGATATGGTTATTCTTTGTTTTGTTTGGTTACTTCCTATCTCACAAGAGAGGGTGCAGATAAGTTTGAAAATTGACCTGGGCTCAGCCCTTCATGGAGAACCAGGCGACAAGGAAAAACCAGAGGGCAGATAAAAGGATTATTATATTGAAAAATAACACTTACATTATTAAATGTACCACTCGATTATTGATATTAAGGCCTTTAGATTGTTTATGACATCTATTCTACACTTTCATTTTTTTTCTGAGATAAACCCACATTGAAGCAGAGGATCAAGTTTATTCATAACATATAGCATGCTTACCGTTCCTTTTGGTATTTTAGCCCCCATCGCCCTGACCTGATTCAAAGGGAGGACATTGTAATTAGAGAGACCGCAGACGGAGGTGAGGGATAAAGGTAACGTAAACCTCTGGTTAAGACAAATATATTGGAATAGACTGCTTTGACGTCTGCCCTTGTTGACCGATCACACAGAATTTGGTTTTAATCTAAGACTACATGGTGAACAGGATGAAAAAGAAGGGAGGGGTGCATTTTGGGATCGTCTCCCAAGGACGACTATCTGGCCGTACGCCTCACAGCGCTCTCCTCAGGGCTTTGACGGATGACACCAGCACCACGGAGTGATAGGCTATTATTTCACTTTGCATTGGATAAATGGCAGTGCGGGCTCCTACCTGTCGCCTGCCTCTCTCTTTCTTTCATTCTCTCTTTTTCCCCTGTCTCTCTAGCAGTATGCCATCACAGACCTGAATAAAGGGGGAAAAATTTTTGTCTAGCAATCTGTTGATTTCACTTTCACATTTCAGATGTGCCACTTCTTGAGTTTTTTCTGTCCTTTGTAGTTGAAGTGGATGTGGAGAGTGAGAGTATGGTGATAATGACCAACCTATTTGAGGACATGTCATTTGGTACTAGGCTTTTTTTTTTTTTTTTACCCTCCTCATCATTATGTGTGAAATGCATTTCTTTTTCAGGGAAGTGCTTTTTTTCTTTGGGTATGATCTAATAATCTCTCTCTTCCTTTCAGACCAGCAGTATTCATGGTCGCCCTCGCAGTACTTCGATGAGGACAGCTACTCCCCTCCACCCAGGAACATGAAGGGTCTCTCTGGCGGCCGCCCTGCCCAGCTCCAGCTCACCTCTCCCACCTCAGTCCACACCTGCGGCCTGGCCGAATGTGACCATTCCCTGGACCATCACCTCCATCATGGCAACTCACGGCCCCCCTCCTACCTCCTCAGCCCTACTGAGAGCTGCCCCCTTGAGAGTCACCATCGCTGTTCCCCGCGGAGCTCCATCCACTCTGAGTGCATGGTGATGCCGGTGTCCATGTCGACCACTGACCACTCAATCTCTAGTAGCACTTTTCCTCGCATGCACTACGGCAGCGCTTCGCGGGACAGCGGTGGCAACAATTCCGGCGGCAGGGAATCCCGAGACGACGGTGGATCATCCTCACATGGTGGCAGCAGCAAAATGAACCGAATCCCAGCAAACCTCCTGGACCAATTTGAGAAGCAGATGCCGCTGCACCGGGATGGCTTCCACACATTGCAGTACCAACGCACCTCCACCACAACCACAACTACAGAGCAGCGCAATGAAAGCCCTGGGCGAATACGCCACTTAGTCCACTCAGTACAGAAGCTCTTCACAAAGTCGCACTCTCTAGAAGGTTCCTCCAAGATGAACGGCACCAAAAGTGACTCGCACCGGGACAGCACACACCACCACCATCACCACCACCAAGGCCACCATAAACACAGCAAACGCAGCAAGAGCAAAGACCGTAAATCTGACGGCAGCGGTAAGCAGCGCTCGGGAGGTTGGTGGAGTTCGGATGACAACCTGGATAGTGACAGCACGTACAGAACACCCAGTGTCATGTCACGGCATCCCATGGACCACATCAGCCACTGCTACCCCGACTCAATGCACGGCCACCTGGCTGGAGACCTGTCGCTAAAGACCTCCAAGAGTAACAACGATGTGAAGTGCTCAGCCTGCGAGAGCATAAGCATGGCGCCTGAGGGAAAGTTTATGAAGAGGAGCTCCTGGTCAACGCTAACGGTCAGCCAAGCCAAGGAAGCCTACAGGAAGTCCTCGCTCAACCTGGAGAAGCCCATGACGCCCACCGACCTCAAGCCCAACCTCAGGCCCTGTCACTATCTACAGGTGAGTTTAACTCATTTCACTATGTGTCAGTAGGGCTGTGTCTATTAAGCAGTGGTACCCGTGAGATGTTTTCCAGTCAAACAGCTGCCAATTACTTTTGATGCCACTTGACTGGAAAAATTGACAGACTGCACTTGAATGCATGAATCTGTAGATGGCTAGAAGATGGGTATTTGGAGAGTGTGTGTGTGTGAAAGAAGCAGCCACATGATAGCTATAAGCAACTGAAGAGATGACAAAAACATTTTTATCTTTCAGTCACTACAGTGATTGAGCGCCCATTCACCGTAATGTAAAATTCATAAGAACTAGAGGCACTCCAGCACAGAGAAAACATCAGTCCCCGAATTTTGCACAACACGACACAAAAGCTTCTTTTTCCAAGGCATTGTCGGTGAATATACAAGGAAGAAAAGTTGCTCATCTCAGCTGGATCTCTGGTTGATCTAAAAGACAGTGTTTTGTTTGTCGCTGCCCTGGATATTACAATGTGAACACCTCCTATGGCTCAGCATGTGGGTGACCGCAGAAAGGACCAGCACAGTGGGTCAAATCAATTAACACCATAAATGATCTGCGCTAGAGGGGAAGAGTTGGCGATATGAGGATGAAAAACCAGAGATCAATGTTGATTTTTACCGTGTTGTTTGCTTCGATTTCACATAGGTTTCAGCCCTGAAAAAAGCTTAGCATTTAGCTCAGGTCCATGATCGGCTCAGCGGGAGACCTCATAGCACTGCTGGGATCAATTCGGAATGAGTCAGCACTTTACACAGAAGTGTCTCATGGGTTTTTATATGCATGCTGAAGGGTATATGAAAGAGAAAAATGAAGAGAAAGCATGCTTATAAATCCCAAATTGCAAAAGCTGGGGAAAATAGATTCTGTAACAAGGCTGCTCAATATACAACAATGTGATATCTGATAGTGTCATGTAAGTACCGCCTGCAGCCAAAATAAAGCGAGCACTTCAGCACATTGGGAGAGAAGACTCGGAGACTCAGTGCTCTAAGCAGAGAGAGTGTCGTATGGATTAGTGACTGTTGTAAACGGAAAGCCAATACATTACTCAAATCAGCCAGTGGAGCCAAAGAAACCACTCAATCTAAGCTTACGTCAACAGAAAATGTTTTAGAGGGCTAATTTTGACTAGCGTATTTTTAAATATAACTGATGATCATTTTGAACTGGACAGACAGTGAACTCATCCACTCCAATTTTTTACAATCCCACTAAGTGCAGTAATCTCTCAATGAGAGAGTCACAGTGTTTAGTGCCCCCACCCTTCCTTACTTCCATTTGGTCATTCAGCTGAGGTAGTGTCCGAGTCGCGGCACTATAAACACTTCTAAAAATATCCTCCTCCCCTCCTGCCTGCCGCAGGGCTATATTTAGCCCAGCGTTATCAATCCAATCCGTGCAGGGTGACACATCTTCCCTCCCCGGAGGGGAATCAATGCCTTCTCACAGAGCTGGAAGATGTTTTGAAGGAGGGGCGGAGGGTTTAAGATGCATACCACTGAGGTCTGTGCCTCTGTGGATGCATTGAGATACTCCAGGAAGCATAGGGGAGTAAACAGCAAAATAGATGGCTGTTTTTGCTCCCCATGGCTACTGTTGTTGCTCATCAGCAGGAGCAGTCAGGCAGGCAGACAGAGCCAATAGTCAGAAATGATACTTTGCGCACACCGAGGGGTTACATTGAGAAGTTTTCCCTTCCTGCTGCTGCTGAATTGGGATTACCTACAACTGTCTGCACCGTAACAATATAAACTGCATCTTGGGAGTGTGTGTGTGCTGAATGTCTGTCCATGTGTGTGTGAAGGTGTCTTTTTTTGTCTGTTATCACACACCAGATGGTTTGATGATGTGCTAGTCACCTTGTTTGCGTCCTTGGTTGATGACAGAGGGAATGAAAAACTTCTGAAGTGAGCAAAACTATGAGACACCAACTGGAAAGATAATATAGGACTTGTCTGTGTGTGTGAACCTTCATGTGTGAGTGAAGTGCACATGTGTATGTATGAGAGATCGATTAACTGGACATTGGGGAAGACAGATGATTAATATTGGCTGCTCTTTCTCTGAAGCAGACTAAGGGAATCAGTCTTGGCATTAGCCATCGCTCTCTGTCTCTGGCTAAGTCATTAAAAAGCTACAAATTAGCTCCAGTTAGCTCTTCCCAAGACACACACACACACACGCATTTTTCAGGATGTTCATGTATTTGACTTTGAGATTGTTATTAATTAAAGTTGACTGTAACTAAACATTCTTCTACTGTTGGCGACAGGCTCGTCTAGATAATTTCAAAGTCTACATTTTATGCATGTACAGTAGGCGTATAGGCCGCCATTCCTCCCTCACTCTCTCTCACACTCACTCTCCAAATTAGATATGTAAATACAAATGGACTGCAGTAGCAGCTGTAATCCAGGCCTCCTCCACCTTCCTCACACTCAGCCTGCAACTTCACAGCACAGTAACTTTGTCTTACTGACAACTCTCAGCCCTGATTATGTCAGCTGCTCCAGCAAGCACTACTCTGTTCTCTCCCTGCATACAGTACAGTAGTACAAAGGGAGGATTAGTCTTTGATAGTTTTGCTGATAGGGCATTGCAGAGGGATTTAATAAGCCAATTAATTGCCATGTTGGCTTGCCAAAGGTGGAGCTTGAGATGCAGAAAGGCTGATGATTAAATTACAAAAGGGAAGTGCAAAGCAGCAGAAACAAAACTGGCACTGTGACTGAGAGTTACAGTAACACCACCTATGCACACACACACACACACTCAAACACTCACACACAGGAGTTCCCTAACTTTTTCATTAAGAGGTTCCCAGATAGCTATCAGGCCATGAACCGAGCTTCTGTCCCAGGAACTCCGGGATCAGACAGCAGTTTGTAGCTAAATGTTACTCATCTCTGTTGCCTGAGGCGACATTGTGGCTTTGTGGGTACTTGTGGGCACCGTGTCGGCAAGCATGTGCTTGCATTTGTGTTTTATCATGTCAAACCTTAAGCCTTCTTTTGATTCTACAAGGAGGTTGTCAGGCTATAAACATTTAATAGTCAATTGTTAAGCACATTCTCCCACATCCTTTTTATGTATGCTCCTGCTTTCCCAGGCCAAATCAATAATAATGGCCAACTATGATAGTGTCCTAATTTTTGAAGGCTTTAATACCAATATTTCCTGCTTTAGTAGCATTTTCTCATCAAGAATATTTTAACATAATAGTCCATGATATCTGGCACAAACATAGTCCAGCACATCATCAACATGTAGTGACTCATGGAGTTTGAGAACAAGGCCATATTAAACAGAGGGATCCCTGACCATTTTTGTATTGGTCTTGATTTGTTTTTCTTTCTGACGTGTTGTCTTCCATCTATTATAACAATTTACCTGTCAGTGAATACAGAGATTATTGTATGGTTAAGTCTGAACATCTCTCATTTTTCCCATAGGCAGCCATTTCTAGAAAAAAAGTCTCAGATTAATGAAATGTGCGATATCTTCCCCAGCACCAGAAGGCAGATTGACAAAGCTTGAGTAGCCGATGGGAGAAAAAAGGAAAAAATCTAGCAACCCAAGCCAGATATTTGTTCTCAGTGGTTGGTGGAGACCAGAACAGAGCTAAATGGTGAGCGAATATTTGGCTAACACTAGTGGCCAAAAGCACACAGTTAATGCCAATGTTCCACGCCTGCTGAGTGGGAAAATAGGCAAGTATCCGCTAGCACATTTGCCATATCTGACAATTAAATGGTGGTAGCTTGATATTTTCTTCCCCCCTAGCAGTCAAAATTGTTTAGTACAAGTTTTAATGAAAGAGAAAAGAAAAACAGAAGAAAAATGTAGATGAAGATCCAAGGACACTGGACTGATGGAATTAACTGCGTGATTGGCTTTTACCGGTACAACAACTTTTCTACCTTTGTCAAGCTTTTTTTTTTTTAAATCTGCAATATTTCAAATGTATTTTTCTACCAAACACTTAAATTTATGGACAGATTTCAAGATGTACAGAAAAAAGGTGGACAAAGATGCACCCAGTGGGAAGGGAGTCAGCGAGTTTGTTATTAATATTACACTGACAGTGTCCAACCACTGAAAGAAAACTGGTGAACAAATGTACTTCCTGTTATTTGGAAATTTTAAAGGTAAAAATACAATATTGAGTGACACAGAAATATCTTGAGTTATTAGCCATAGATATTAGATATTAGATATTAGACACGGAAATAAGCCTGAATGTCCGTTTCCTCTGCACTTTCTTTTCTAGCTACTCTATGAGGGAACTCCATGTACTACTAGGCATGCTGGGAGATCTGTTCCCAGTGGATCTCCCTCTAATCAGTTGTGATTAGAGCAGCTCCAATGGGAGGTGACCAAAAGGTGTCTTTACAACTGTAGGTGCTTAACTAATCTCAACTGGCTCATCTTAATTTGAAAAACCATCTTAATACCAAGATCCTCCTGAGCTTCTCATTTTGTCCCAAACTCTGTATGTAACCCTGTGGGTGAGGAAACCTCCACTTAGCCACTTGAATACATATGAAATCTCTATTTTGGTGACAAACTTAAAAATGAAACATAAGAGTTGCCTATACTTTAAATCTCAGCATTCTCTCAGACAACTACGACTACCTTTCATTGTCAGGTGTATATGCATTTCTGACACCTGTCCCCCGCCCCCTCTCTCTCTGTCTCCCTGTGAGTCAGTAAGTGAGCAGTTCGTAGTGAGTAGTTAACCTGGCCAGTAAACGTGTCTTGGAACAGATGCACAGGTGTCACCACCCAGCTCAAAAGGGGAGGCTGCACACAGGGTGCTAATGCCAAAACTAAGTCATTAAACCAATTAGTTAAATGAAACACAATAATGAGGCAGAAGTCAGTAGTGTTCGTTCGATGATTGGTGGAAGCGCTGAGTGTTGTATGTTGCAGCAATCCAAGGCAGGCAAAGAGGGAACCACATCCCCTCTCTTTTTACCTGCCATCAAAGTATGTCAGTGTCATATACTCTTTTTAGATTTATTTGAAACGTTTCCTTTTCTGTGCTGCACTTTTTTTCTGTTCCTCAAGGTTTTCTGAAACAGTTTGAGTTTTTTCTTGACCTTAGCTGGGTAAAGAGCTTGATGTGTTTTGACTGAATTAGTTTGGGAAAAGAACTCTGTTGAAACAGTGCGATACAAATCAAGTTTATTATTATTTTGTGATGAAGTGTTAAATTCTACTTGTATTATATCCTTTTTATCTGACTGTTGATCTCCCACGGAGAGCGTTTTTGCATTTCAGCTGTGAGTTTTAAATGTGGGTGAATAGAGGTAGTAGTAAGGAGTAAGAAGAAAATTTCAGGTCCAGGTTCAAGCCTTTTGAAAGATAACAGGCCTCATGGCTGTATGGACTTCTAGTGTGTTCAGGATACTGTGCAGCAAGTGAAGAAACTTTCTGCATCTGCTGCAGTGGATTTTTCACAATATGACTGTTCAGTGTCAGTAACCTTTATTGTGAAGGAATGAGAAAATCACATTATCCTCACATTATTAACATCCCAACCCCTCACAGGAAATCAACATATTTAGCTTTAGTATAGCCTTATGGGGACATTAGCATGGCTGCAGATTGTTAGACGTGTTTTAGGACTCGTTATTTTAGTGATCCTCACAAGATTATTAGACTTGGAATTTCAACAGTGCCTCAGATTTTTCACACACCTTCTAGTGCGTGACTGTTTTCTTTTCATTATTGAGCGTGTCTGTTTACACTTCCGTGATAACATCTGATGGGATAAAGTGTCAGTAAATAAACAACACGAAGACGAGATGAACACGCAGACTTTATAATGACACAGGCGTGGGCGTATATGTGTGAGAAAGCAGAGAAAGAAGAGTCGGTGGTGGGCGTGTGGGTGGGTGTTTAGTCAGGTCTGGTGAGGAATCCATGTATTTGGTCTCCCCTGCAAGAAGAGACAGAGGGAGAAAAAAGAAAACAGCACCTGCTGCAACACACACAGCGAATCCATGCAATCTTGTGGGAGGAAATGGGGGGCTGGAGGCTGGTGGGTGGGATTACCGATGATTGAGCCTTAAGAGCTCTCTAACTCTCTCCCTTCCTTCATCTCTCTCTCTCTTTCAGCCATTTGTCCATTTTTCTACTCTATATCATTCCACCCTGCCTCTCTCTCTCTCTCTCTCTCTCTCTCTCTCTGTCTCTCTCTCTATCTCACTCTATTTCTTAACTTAATGGCAGTGACTTATGTTTCTTCGTGGGAGAGGTGCTGTGTATAGATAGAGCTGCAGAGTTAATCAATGAAATGCACTGCTGCACTGCAGGAGCGTTGGCTTCAGCCTGCCTAGCCCCACCACCCAGCACGCACAGGCGCACATATACACACAACGCACTCCCCGTGGCCTTTTACACAGCTCATGATCAAAGCACTGAAAGGGAAGGTAGACACACACAGCTAATATGCCAATGTCTGCACAATCCTGCTATGAGATGCTTGCGAGCCATTTTTCACTGGCGCTATTTATTGGAAAAGTGCCAAAACAGCTTGGGCGTACAGTATGTGTAAGGAGTTGTGGTCATGCCCCAGTGGGCATCAAGAAAACCCTGGTCATAGCGTGTGAAAAAATCCATTTCCACAAGTCATTGTCCGGTCCTTACTGAGCAGAATCCAATTAATGAAAGGAAGTAATGGTTCTGCTATTGTGAAAATGTAACTTTAAATATTAATCATAACACTTGGGCTGCGAATTTTCACAAAGCTCCTACAAATCTGGGCTCACATTCGTGAAGGCTTTTACGTAATTCCCATAAAATGTTCCGTTGAACAGAAAAGAACTCATTTAGGAAGTACAGAATCATCAAAACTTAGAGAAAAGACATAATAATTGCACTTGGCAGCAGGACTGTGGATGCATGCTAACCTCTTCCCTTTGGAGGAAGTCAAGGTGAGCATCCATGTTGACAGGCGTCCATATTTCATCTCCACCAAACATGCTGGGACACCAATGTGTGTTTTCACAGCAGTCAGTACGAGCGCACTGCTGCCCAGTCTCTTTCCTTATCCTCATAGGGAGGCACCCCACAATCTATCCAGTTTATCAGTGAATCCAAATTAAACAAATCTCTCCACAGCTTGCGCCTGTCCTCTGGCGTTCCGTTCATTAATTAGACGTCTAAAAATATCAAACCCCTCCAAGACTTAATTAACCCATCGACTCCATTTGGTTGCTGGTGCATGCCTGTCTTTGGAGGGGAGATGAATGACTTTTATCGGAGTGTGTGTTTGAGTGTGCGCTCGAGTCTGTTTTGGGTGTGTGCCTGTGCATGCATATTTGTGTCTGTGCATCTTTTGGGCAGAGGGCATTGCAGCGAGTTTATGTATTTGTATATGTTTATGCCATCGTCTGCATGGGTGTTATTGTGTGTTACTCTTGTTGCGGAGGTGTATTTCTTTTGCATGTCACATGCATTTGCCATGACTTTCCCTCATGATGTAACACCATAGCCTTGCAGTGAAATTCGCTACAGAGCTTTACTGAGCAAGAAAAGACACCGTAATCCCCATCAATCACGCTAACGCCACGGCATACTGTAGAGACATAAACATGAGAGACGAAGGCTGCTTTGACCCAGCATTCCCTGTGATTAACAAAGAGTGGGTTGTAATAAAGCCATAATTGATCAATTATGGAAGCTGTTTTGATTTGATGTGACACTTGTTAGAACAGTAATCATTGGTGGGCGTGCAGAGGTTAGTAGAATTAGTGTCATAGGGAAGTAATTTTTTTCAGGATATAAAAGAATGAATATCCTCTGTACTGCAGAGGACGTTAATGTCTTATAAAAGTGACTTGTTTTAATAGTTTGCAATTACAAAAGAAAAATAATCTGCTGATTCCTCCTACTTTTCATGCTTTTTCCTATATAAAACTGGTGGTTTTATTTATACAGTGCAGTGCGGGAAAGGATCATTTCAGTTTTTATTTCCTTATGAATAATAATCATTTCAATTGTTATTTTTCTGTAGATGACATTTGCATCAGAAAATGATTAGAGTCATGTGTCTGACGCATTAGTGACATTTGGATGCAGCCTATCTCCTCCTGACATTTGCCACAGCCAGTTCATTGTGAACCTGTGAGTAGCGAGTTAGTCACTGATTGGCAGAGGAAAGAAAAAAAAAACCCAAACAGAATAATTTAGTGTCAATTATTATCAGTAAAAACACACATTTATGCAATATTTTAATCATTAATAGTGGTTGGGAGGCTATTTTTAAAGTTCTTCCAGAGTGCAGCAGTGGTCCAGTGTTACTCTAAAGTCAAAGAAATATGGACCCAGGTCAGATTTAACTTAATGAAATCTAGAGCCGGGTGGATTGGCACTGCGCCGAGGCTAATCCGGCTGCCAGGATGTTAAAGTGACGGATGGAGACAGCATCAGAGAAGCCTTCAACTTCCACATAGAATTTAATGATTACTGACAATGTCATATTTTATGAGTGCAGATCATTGACCATGGAAATGCGTGTCCAGCTAAAGTTTCTGACCATCGCACACAGTCAGCAGAGTGCAACAAGGTAAATCTAAAAGGGAAAACAGAAAACAGGGGAGGAGAAGCAGGAGAAGTTTTGTGCTTCTTCGTGACTGTAGATGGTCTCTGCATCTGTGTTGTGTTGCATCATTGATGTGTGTTTGTTCGTAAGAGAGGCCGAGACCCTGACTCAGCAGCTTCTGTTGTTGTCACAGTAATTGAACTCTGTTGTACCGTTTAAGCGAAGCAAAGCGAGGGAGTGCGTGAGCTAGAGAGAGAAAAAGGAAGAGTGGTATTGTGTGTAATGAGCTTGGGAGCAATCATCATCAGTTCATTACATGAGTGGATGAAGTTAGCCCAGCAGATTTTAATAAGCTACACCACCATCTCCAATATGGAAAATCTATTACAACCATATAATGACATTTCTACATGTTGCGTAATGGCACGTCCCATAATGGAGTCACATTTTTCTTTTACACCAAGATCATGATTCAGAAAATAATTTCGCTTTGTGTGATTCTGAATTGTACAATTATATATCTATTATACCAGAAACATGTGGTCTGCTTGAAATAGATTCCAAGAGCAAAATTACCTGTCTAAGCAAAGCATGCAAGACTAATGTCAAAGTGCATTAACCTCGCCAGAGCACCTGTTTGCAAGATGCTCCGTTTGTCTTCACGCTCACTCCAACATTCAGCATTTAAGACTGCCGTGATGCCGCTTGTTCAGTGTGAAATATTCACTCCATATGTAGTAAAGACAGGCAAGAGAGTGTGACTGAGACACGCCGTTCTCCGTCTGAATGGGATAATGGTGATGCTGACGTCTGGATACTCAATTACCTGGTTTAACGAGTGAAAGAAAATTGCACCATGTAAACTGCCTGGCTTGTTTTGATGGCAGGTTTCCATGCGCGATAGCTACGACAGGATGACGAAAGGATACCTCCTTTTCTCTATTTTGAAGCTTTTCTTTTGCCAGTAATTATGATTAACAGCCCAGCCAAATTTATAACAGCATTTCAGTCAAGGTTTTCAGCACTTTGTAACCTGGCCAAACTACAGAAAAGCTCAAAAACTGAGCAGCTGTGGAAGCTGTAAGAAGGTTTTAATGTGTGTTGACTCATCATGAAAATGGTCTTGTGTAACCCAATGGATGGAACTAACTGTGCCAGAGGTAGGGGGTTCAATTCAAGTGTCTATCAAATGGCACATTGCTTCATTACTGGAAAATGTTATAACACTGTTTCTTATGGTTTTAATGCTCTAACAAAGCTTCATTTAGATTAACATGGTCCTCTGGGTGTTAAGAAAATTCTAAGCACTTTTATGACATATTCAAGATGGCATGGTCGTTGTACTCTTGCAGTGCAGAGGTGGAAATATGATATATTTTCACAATGTACTCTCATGACTTTTTACCCACAGTAACGTTGATGGAAAGATAAAAGCAACTTGTAGAAAAAAAGTAATGATAATTTTCCCAAAAGTATTTATCGCAACAGTGGCTGAAAGGTGTCACTATCTTAAGTTTTAGTTGTGATTCACTCCCACCACTCTCATACCATAATTTTAGTGGTCGCTGTCGCTTTTCACCAGACAATAAAAATCTCACTGCACACTACCAGCTCAGAGCCAAATGGCAGAAAGACAGAGTTAGCGACTAGCTGGTGAATGCAGTGGAACGTTTAGCAACTGAACAGTCAGATATTTCCCTCAGGAGTCGGTAGAGACCAAAGCAGAGCTAATTGGCGAGTGAATATTGGATTTAATTAATCAAGGGGCCAGAAACACGACTCCAAACGAATGCTAATATCTGCTGGATGTGTAAACAGGCAGCTGTTTGCTACCCTGTCTGCCATCAACAACTTTGTAAAGTGTTAGGGTGCGGCCCCAGTGGCCAAACAAATCTATTAATACATTGACTATTTCCTCTCTCTGTGCCACCCAGGTGCCCCAGGATGACTGGGGGGGTTACCCTGGTGATGGGAAGGATGATGAGATCCCTTGTCGTCGGATGCGGAGCAGCAGCTACGTTAAAGCCATGGGGGACGAGGAGAGCGGAGAGTCGGACTCCAGCCCCAAGACATCGCCTCAGAAGTCTGTGCGGCCCGACGCCCTGGTCAAGGCCATCATCAGACCCAGGGACCTGCTGGACTCCCAGAGGTACCACAAACACATGCAACTTAAAGATTTCGATAGCTCCTCATGTTTGGCTCCTGTTTTGTGTCCTTTTTTACTTGCATGTCCCTGTTTTTATAATCACTTTAATGCTGGTGTAGATGGAGAAAACAGCCATCTTCGACCAAGTTATTATATCATCTGTCATTTTTTGTTTGTTTGTTTTATTTGTACTTTTTAATATTTGAACCATACCAATAACAATTTGTACAGTTAATGTTTAGGTGACGCCCTCTTATCTTAGTATCTCTTGGGTGGGGTTCCCCTGGTGTCCAACCTGGGGACACTGAGATTACTACCACTCCCACTGACATTGAAGGTGGCGTAGACAAAAGGTTTCATATCTACCTATAGTGGCTAAACATTAAACTCATTAAAATAATGTTATCACTAAAGCGCTTTAAAAAAAAGCATGTCATTTGGTGAAATGGAATTATCTCACTGAACTAGGATGGTTTTTCTTATTATTTTCAACACATGCTTTTTCTCTGTGTTCCTGTTTTGAGATAGCAAGAGTATACCTTTTCTCAGCTTGCTATCTATTTATGTTTCGAGGAACATCATACTTGTTATGTATTTGCTTTATTTACATTCCCTCTAGCAGTGTTGGCAGTTTTCTCATGTTCGTTCCTCACCACTACATCAGTGTCAAGCACTTGATAGCTGAACCCTGTACTCATTAGAATCCCTTCATGGGGATTCATATCAGTGTCTTCAACTGTAAGAAAGTGTTCTGTGCGTTCTTCTGGGATGTGTCCCATTAAATGGTAAGGAAATAGAGGGCTTTTGTTTCGGGAACTCTGCGGCGGAAGAAAACACTCATAAGAGGATTACATGATGTGACAAGCTGAAGACAATGTCACAGAAAAATAAACACAAGCCACTATGTTATGGAGCGACACAAGGAGAGTTACTGTGATAACAGAATTAACAAATCTATTAGATTAGGATGAAAGATAGATAGATAATGGAGCACCAAAAAAGACTAATTTAACCTGCAGTGATGCTCTAACTGAGAGACTATTTTTCCCCAAAGGTATTTGCTGTGGTTGTGTTGTCATTAGCATAAATAATATCTACCTTTCTTAATATTTATGTGTACAATGCCAATTGCAGTAGAGTGAGATTCACCCATTATACACTTACTCTAAATCTGTTTTAGGTCTGACATGGATTTCCCTTTCTATCCTGCTTCTTTTAATGCATGCTGTATGTCCTGATAATTGTCATTTTAATCTCTCTGCTCTGTATTTCCCTCACCTCCCGCTGGGCTTCACATCCTATCCTCATCTATATTTTGTTCATTTACAGCATGAAATATGGTACTTGGTAGACATCAGTTACAAATACAAAAGGCATTGCCATCACCTGTCATTTGTTGCAACGCAGAGGTTGTTTAAAAGTCTACTTTCTCCATTCGGTTTCTGGATGTTCATTTTTCAATTATGAATCCATGAGGAGAACTATTCAAATGTTACTTATCATCTTTTTTTACTCCCTATTGTTGTTTTAAATTGTATTGTTATAGTATTTTAGACACCAAATGATTGCATTGTGCATGGCAGATTCATCTTTTCCAGAGTCATTTTTAAAAGGTAGCAATATGAGAAAGCAAATCCACTTTTGTTCCCTCTTCAAAGGGACCTGTTCCTCTTTGTTCGCAGAAGAATGTGAAAACAGTAATTACAGCCGAGATTCACAAGTCTATTTTAATAATGTGACAGTTTAGAAAATATCCTGGACCCGCTCTTTCAAAACACAATCTTTGTATCTGCCTTTGGTGTGCTTTGTGAGTGCATTTACCAGTCAAGGTTTGAGTGCAGTGCTAAGGTCCCCATCAAAGGCCTTTAGCTGCATCTTAAAGAAGACCTGGTTGTACGTTCTCATTTTTAGACAGTTATATTCAGTCTTCCTTCTGTTTTATTTTTTGAGTAGCAAGTTTAGAGACAAATGATCTCTGGTAATTGTGTAACCAAAGAAAACGCCACTTTGAAGAAAAGTTTGGTTTAAAGGTGTAGTCTGCTGTTCACACACCATTTGTCAAAGTCAGCAAATATCTCCTCCCGTTCTGTGTGCTCTAAGAACAGTACACAGTAAATGGGCTGTGCGTTGCTCACACAAGTTTGACCACTGTCTTCTGTGAGTGGCAATTTCATAATTGGTGTGATCGATAATTATAAATATTTACTGTATCTGAGCAAGTCACACTTCAGCTGAATTATTTTGGCTTACTGTAGTGGTGTGATCCCAAAATAAACAGATTTTTCTGTCATTTAATTGCAATAAATGGACTACATCATTATGCTGACATGTCTGAATTTATGCTTTGTCAGGTCTGTCAACAAGAGCAAACAGCTTTTAAAAATGTTTGTTTTCTGAATGAACTTTGGATCAATCAGGGATCTCCAGAATCATAGACTTCACCTTTAAGAGGACTGTGCTTTTAGAATTCATTGTGGGTCTAGCTTAATTTATGACCAATTGAATCACCACTGTTCTGTCCCATCAATTAAAAAAATTGTGCTTCGTGCACTCTGACTCTGGTCATGAAATAGAGTAATCTGGCGCTGCCACAAAACCTTCACCAAAGAGTTAAACCGATGTTATTACTTGGAAGGTGCCATATACTGTTGAAATACCAATAAGTCAGTGAAACCAAGTGATGATTGTGAAAGGAATTGGGGTTTTAACAATCTTGTCCTACACCAATTATTTTAATATTAAAAGTATCCAGGTTGTTGTTCAATTGCTCAATTTTTTCAGTGCTTCATTTATTGGAAAATTGGTAGACACAATCTGTATATTTTTTCTGGACACAGTCTGTCCTGTCAGTGCCAAGATAGTAAGTAAGGGAAATATGGCTGATACAGTAAGACTGACATCCTGACACTACATGGTTGGACCACTGACATTACTTGGTCACACTAAACTGGTAGAAGTAGATGGTAGATGCATTATTCCATCATCATCAGGTATTGAATCATCTCTCAATTAAATAAGACTGAATGTTAAATAAGTATTTGGGCTACAAATAGATGAAAAATGAATACATGTATGCTGTGGTTATCCAATCACAAGTCACAACAGTGGCTGAAAATAATCAGAAATAAATCCATGTAACTGTGGAAATGGACTAATAACAGAGGAGGAAAAAATGAGGAACCGTGGGGATATGGCTACCAGAACTTTTTCTATAAAGACAATATTCAAACAGTTAAGGCTAAGACGTCTTTGCCTCATCTGTTGGAGCACGATGTGTATCCTATTTCATTTCTCCTCCATGCGGTCTTTTTTACTTTGGTTTGCTGGACTGTGTAGACAAACTCCTCACAGGTCTGCTGCAACTTCGGCATAAATCGTGCTGTCTGTCTGTTTCGCTTCTGGTCTGCACGAGCCCAAAGGCGAAATAATGTGGCAGAAATTGTAGACATTATGCCAAGATGACCTTGTGTCTGACCTCAGTGTGGAGTGTGGCCCGTGACAGACACATAGCTGCAGTATGTAATGTCACAATGACAGTCACAGCAAGAGACAGTGATACACGTACTGACTAACACTGATGATTCCCGTACTCTTTGTGCTGCTGCTCCCGTTTTGTTTTTTTTTAAATTGCTACTCTCTCGCACAGAGCAGCTTTTTCCCTGGAAGCTCGAAAAAATGCAGCAGGCAACACCCACAGAATCCGTTAATACGCATGGCCACTGTTCAGCTGACCCTGATGAAAACACGTACATGCATACACACAAACAGAATTAATGATAAGCATTTCTGCCAGCCGTTTGTGACATCTCTCTGCGGGGTGGGATGACAGCAGAAGGAAGAAGGGCCTGCAGAGATATTCAGCTTATACAGTCATGGGCCATAAGAAGTGCCCATGCATGCTTACGTAATGAGCCAGATACTCGTCCCAGGGGATATAATGACAAATCGAATGTTATGGATTGGAATGAGGCAGGATCGTAATGATGTCTGTCATAGAAGATGTGGTCTTTGGCCTGTTTAAAGGCTCTTTCAGAGTATGAAGTAAGGTGTGAGGCAGCCACAGTGAGGTGCGATCCCTTTTCAATATCTTGCAAAGCTTCCCCTCACTACCCATTTTGAATAGCTGTAAACAGTGAATGATTTATGAGGATGCAACAGCAGGAAGGGCTATCAGTTGTAGTTATTGTACTCCAAGGCCCCTCTGAATAATGGTTCTCTCAGTGGTTAGACCAAGAGTCTGCTGGGCTCTGCTGAAAGGAAGATATTGACCAGCATGGATCAGGCTGTGTGGCCCGCCTCTGAGTCCACTGACGGCAGCGGCAGCATTATTGATATTCAAGGTGTCATTACGGAGGAGTCCTGATACTCCCCTGAACCCACCCACAGTATGTGGTAGCTTTCCTCTTGGATCTAAATGGAGATGTATCATTTCGTTTTGTTCTGTATTTTGTTCTGCATTTTTTCTGATCACGACAATATGAGAGTGGTTTGGTGCAGCGCTAGACTACCAGCGCTAGACTACTAAATCAGCTGGGTCGATGTATCAGTCAATATTAGCCAAATGCAGATATATATATATATATGTATTGGCAGCATATACAGGCCAATGAGTAAGAAGAATTGCAATACAGAAATAGAAGGGTTAAAGATATGTGTGAGGTAATTTAGAAATGTTTCAATTACATAGATAGTCCAGAAAAAAGCACTGACAGGTTAATTTCTAAACTGGGAAATGTCCTACTCATTACAAATGTTGGTCACAGCTTTTAAAAAAAAGGTAATTTAAGAGATAAGATCACGTTTTATTGATCACAGGAGAAAAATTTAGCATCACAGCAGCACACAAAGAAGTGGGGGTGATGGAAACAGGATACAGATAAGTACAGAAACCAAATTTGTACAGATAACAAAAAATCCAAGTTAGAAAGTTTACATACGGTAAATTACCCCTACCAGTGTGCATGAAATGTATACGAGAAATCAATAGTGCAGTTTTCTAATCATCCAGATCAGAACAATTTTTAATATTCACATTTACTCAAGAGCTGCCTGTTTGAAAAATTTGAACTTCCTCTCCCGTAAATGAGCTAACACGAAAGGGTACATGGCACACTCCTGTTTGCAAACCCGGCTGCTCTGTGATCGTTTTTTACCAAAGAATACTAAAAGCACAGGGAGCCAAATGGCGGTGAGAAAAAAGGGAAATACTGAGTGTTGTTGACAACAATTGGTTTATACTCAAACATATTAAATCACCCATTTGGACAAAGAAATTCTTGACTTTGTATCGACCTGTAGAGGATTTCATTTGGACAGTCTACATAAAAGTCTTGTCTGGTGCAGTTTTAAAGGTGTACTGTTATTAGATTGTCTGCACCTGATTCTTTCATCATTTTGTTTAGAAGTGTGCCTATTTTCTTTTTTTTCTTTTCTTTTTTTTTTTTTATTCTTGGCACCATCATGCTGCTGCCCATATCTGTTAGCGTTTTAAGTCCACACATAAGAGGCACCACCAATGCTACCTGACATGAGTGCTCTCATGCTATTATGGTTCATTGGGCTTGTTGGGAGGGAATTAGATTGGATTCAAGACAGACATGGTGTAGGTTGGATTTCCTCTGCTCTTGTAGCAATTTGATGTCCCGCGGGGGCATTCAGATGGGCCAAACACAAATTTGACACCAGCGGCTCCCTGAAGCAAATCATGTTAAAGTGAGAACAGGCTGTCAGGTTCTGTCACCTCCCTCCATCTTTCCCTTTTTCAAGCTCTCTGACGCTCCCGTGGCTGACAGGGTCCCCTCTTTGTTCGTCTCATCAATAAAGAATACATCACAGTCGCGGGCCCACTGAGCTGGAACAGCCCAGGAAAGTTAGATGTCAGTGATTGTTTTAATTAATAATCATTTACACCCCCCCCACACCCACACACATTCCCCAACTCCCCTTCCATTACAGCTTCACCCACAGGTCCTGTACGTCCTGTACGCCGCAGAGCCGACAGCTATGATAAATTGAATATGAATTGGCCAGCGATGTTTAAAGAATGTATTAAAGATGATGGGAACTGAATGACATGTGCCAAATCTCAATATTATCCATTAACATAATGAGCCGCTGAGTCAATCAATATTGATATGTCACGTCTGATAGCAGGTGGCACTGACACACATGCGCACACAAACACAAGCACATCAACGATTAACATCCATTCCCGGCAACTTAACTTATCTTTAAATGGCTTTGGCTGGGTATCTCAACACCATAATGCAATCAATCCCACCCATTTTTGACAGCTTCTAAAATAACTCCCATTTGTTTGCCCCCCCATCCATGATTAGCTTCTTGAGGCACCATAATTAATCAGAGTTAACACTGGCAAAGCATTCGATAATTCCTGATTCAACATAATGTAATTACTCATTCAGATAGCAACGGGTATGAGCATTTTTCCTTCACATCTCGCAAGGTCAAAGCAGAATTCCAATGCATTGATTTATTTGTGGCTGTGTCGGACGTGTCATGCATAGGCAGTCTACATTTCTGTTGCCTAAGCTTACTCTCACCACTTCTTTTATCTCCACCATGAACGTAATACTTCTTATTATGGAGCATTTTTGTCTCCGGCTACCTCGTGTTCCATTCAGAAAGGTGTTGACTGTTGTAGGAGACTTGATGTTTTGGTGCATTGCTTGAACAGAACAGACGCAGACAATATTATACTTAGTTGTGTGTGATTTACCTAGAGTGTGTGTCTCATGAATACACTGATTGTGAAGTGTATTAAAAATATCATATTTAAACTTTATGTTACTAAGATGAGATTCACCCCTCTTATTATCCTTTACCCCACTGGGAACCATTGTGAAGATGTAATTATTCTCCACAGGGCTTTGTAGTGCGTTTTGTGTGTCAAGAAAGAAACATATCTGTAGATTTCCAAAGTTTATATTGTTGTTAGCACACACCTTATGTAGGTACTGCCTCCAATTCTTCTCTACTGCAGAAATCTTGATTTTCATGCTTCACAGTTGTCCTCTGTTGTTTGTGCTTTTTATTTGTACTGCTCAAACAAAAGCCTTACCTTGAACCTTTCTCCTCAGAAATTAGCACACAGTGGCTATTGTTGAGGCTGGGACTTGTTTAACCACAGAAACATTACTTATACCGGCAGAGTGAAAGGCAGGAAGTGTGAGATTCCTTTATATTGGCCAACAATAGAAGTGCATTAGCACCAATCAGAGGCATTAGAGGAAATTTGCTCTGGCATGATTTGATTAAGGGCCAACGCATTCTCAAAACAGCTTCCCTTCACGCAACTGATGATAATATGACCATAGACATCTCTACAGGCAGGAATGGTTGAAGTATGCCTCAGTTATGTCTCAGCCAGTGCACTTTAGTCTGATCTTGTCAGCTAAAAAGCTCTACAAAGTTTCATTGCTCAGGGAAGGATGTTTTTTTTTTTTTTTATTCTCATTTGGTGCAATTAACCAAATCTAATTAGCCACACAGAGAAAATGTGGTTTTATGATGTAGTGTAATTGTTTTTTGTGTGCAGTATTTCACCATTAAGTGCTATGTTGTAATTTTTGGTTAGTGCTGGTGAACACTGTGTATGTGTGTGTGCGCGTGTACATGTGTGTGTTCACCTACCTGTGCGACAAAACTAATGTGTTTATTATTAAGTTATTATTATTAAGTTATTGCCTTGACCAGGCAATTGTGTCTGCCACCTAAATGTCACATTCATCTACTTTTATCACTACTTGAGGGCCATGTCGGTCATACTGTATCGCCTTAATGTTTGCAGCACTTTGGTGAAACACACTGGTGCAAACATTCAGGTCACCACAAATGCCATACAGAGCCAGCTCCATTGGACCAAGTGACGTCACATCCATCCAACTCCCGCCTGTGGGACCCAGTAACTCTGTTTTCTTCTCTACCCACAGCTCTTACCGCCTGGATAAAATCAACAGTGACATGCGTAACTACATCACCAATTTTGCTGCAGACTTAAGGTGAATACGGGCTCAGCGCCTCCCCTCCCCTTACCTCTCTGATGCTGCCATGTTGCAGTGGTCAGGCGTCGGAGCCAGCTGGCTCGCTGCCCTGCTGACATACCCAATATGGACGCCTCACAGAGCAAACACTCAAGACCAGTCAATGAGAGGTCACCTGGGGCAATCTGCTCATACTGGCAAAGCATAAGGCACTGTTAAGAACAATATAGATATGATTTAATTCCTTAAACCTTAAACCAGTACAGTGCCCTACACAACTATACTTTCTTATAGTATTAAAAATGTTACATTGTATGTTCTGAGAGATTAATCGCATTAATTAAGAGATAGCACTCCTGCCCATGTCTTTGCTTTTGCCACTTCATTCAGACTTAATCTCGGGGTGTTTCGGCTCTAGGATGTCTTTGGATGTTTTGAAGGTTGATATTACTTTGCAAATACACACAGCCTCGCCACAGCATGACAAGATGGATTGGGGGACTTTTAATCACACTGGCATTTTCCTCACTGCCAAACACCAGCGTTTATCTCTATAAAAAGCCCAGAAACTGCTTACTCATCCCTGCCTGTCATTAGAAATAGATCTGACGGAGGAAACCTCACTTTGGTTTTCCTTATGTGACTCACATAGTATTCTTCACTTTACTTAAAGTGCCTTTCTTCTCCTATGTGTTTTTATTGGTCTTCTCTCCAGCAGATTTCTAACCAGGCTTGGGTTTCTGAACATCTCTTTTGCACTGTTGGGGTAGCACTTTTAATTGACCTGGCTGACACTGGGGTGCTCTCTGAAGTGCTTGCTCACTAACTAGCCCCTGATTTGCATTTCCCTCATTTCCAAGCATTGATTGGATGCTTCAGCACAACAGAAATCGAACTGCCTTTTTAAGGACACTGGTGAACATCAGTGTAATGGAGGAGAGAAACAGAAGGAGAGAGAGAGAGGTTCACCTCTTGGAGGCAAAATGTCATAACCAGTTTCCCTCTCAAGTTCAAGTCTCCCAGAGGAGGCCCACTGCCCTTAATGACACTTAATTGTTTTTGCCATTATGTTATACCTGTAGCCACTAGTCAAATTGCTTGTTTATTAGTTAAATTGTATTTAATTGAGTTGCTTCAGAAATCATCACCATGGCTGTAGTCCCACTCCCTGCCTGCTTCTCTTTTTCTCTCTCTATTCAGTCAGAGCTACCACTTGCAAGCCACCAGGGACATGCACCCGAGCATTGCCCTGGATCCCTCTGCCAACTACAACTCTCCCAAGTTTCGCTCCAGGAACCAGAGCTATATGCGGGCTGTCAGCACCCTCAGTCAGGCTAGCTGTGTTAGCCAAGTGAGCCAGGTGAGTCTGCAGCCTTTCAATTAGGAGAGAATCCTGCTTTGTGTTGGGAAGCAGTGGCCTTTACACTAGGGGCTGCTGAGGGACCCTGAGGAGGTCCCAGGGAATATCCAGCTAAATCAAATTGAAAATTATTAAATAATTTCACTGTCACTCTCACTGCTGCTCTTTATCATATATTTCTTGTTTTTTAGAACCCACTCATCCTTTTTTCTGAGCTCATTTCACTTATTTTATGTGATATTTCACTACTCATTGTTTATCTGGATAAATTAAAAGACTCCAACAGGGTCTGTTGAGATATTCATCTCCCTCTTAAAAGAGAGGCATATTGATTTGTTCAGCATCTTAAAAGCTCAACTAAACTCGTACTAATTCCAAATCCCAGTAGAGCAAGATGTTTATCTTTGATTCTTGGTATTGCCAAGTGTGAGTAGAGTGATAACTATCAAACCATTTTTACTCAGTAAACAACCAAGACAGTATCTAAGACACTACAAAATACATCATACACATCTGAGGCAGGAAACAGTAATAGGTCTTGTCATCATCAACTCCTGTACAACAAACTCTCTGACACAGTATGTGCCTTGATTTCATAAGAACTTAGGTCACATTGTTTGCTGAGCGACTGCAGCAGAAGGAACAAGCCTACAAGTTATGTGCTTGTGAAGAAATATAATTTTCATGCAACACTCAGAAATTACGAAAAACATTTTTGTGACATTATAAAAACATGTTTTCATTCAGTCTGTTGTCTTTTGCCTATTAAAACACGCAGTCAGACCAGTTAATTTCTCCAGATAAATTAAAAAAATGTCCACAGTCCCTTAACAGTGGAGAAAGCATGCTCATGGTTTTTGTTTTTCATAGGTGAGTGAAACAGAAATAAATGGCCAGTTTGAATCAGTGTGCGAGTCGGTGTTCAGTGAGGTGGAATCCCAGGCCATGGAGGCTTTGGACCTTCCCGGCTGCTTTCGAACTCGAAGTCACAGCTACCTGCGAGCCATCCAGGCCGGCTACTCCCAAGATGATGACTGCATCCCCCCCATGGCCTCCACTGTGACCTCTACCATCAGGTCCACCACAGGTAAGGGCAATTAAACATAAAATGAATTTGCACAATAAAATGTGTGACATCTTGGATGTTGGTATTTTTGTTCGTATTTGCAAATTGACACCAAAGGCTTACATTTGGCATTAACATGTGTTAAGGGATGAATATAGAACAGTTAGTGCAAACTGGCTGTACTGTCAAACAGCTTCATATCTTTGCATGAATCACTCTTGTATGTTTCCATTGTTTTTGATGGACGTATGATTACCGTAGTTACCGTATGTGAGCTGTGCTAGTTCATCCTACTGTATTTTGGATACAGTGCTCCATCTGCTCATCCATTGGATGCATCAGAGAGTAAAGCTATGAACCCTATTGAAAATCACAAATGGAAATTGTCTGAAATAAAAATCAGGTCAGAAAAAGCACATGACGGCTTTTTCCACTGCATTTTGGAAATCTGACTTTTTTTATGATGCCACATGGTGACACACAGCTTTTTTGCAAACTGAACAAAGAAATGGTGAAAGTTCCGTATGCAAAGTTAGAATTGTTTACTTGTAAACCCAGTTTATACTCAAATATACACACAGCATATATTATGAAACTTCTTCACGCATAGATTGTTCACTTCACACTAATTATTGTGTCTCATTGCAAAGCCCCTGTTTACACACAATGAGATCACAGAACTGCACACTATTGTTTCTAGACCTGGATAATGGATAATGAAAAGCTGGCAATGAATATACTGATAACTGAACTGTCACACTGGTTAGTCTAAAATATCACAAATGCAAACTTGCTACAATAAATTTAAACCTACTCAGCTGACACATGCATTTATTTTTGATACTGAGCCTTGATTATAAATTGTAAGCTGCTGGTGGTTTCAACAATTCCCATGATTGCTGGATTCACAGAGGAAATTATACGTCTTTGTACAGATGAAGAATGTGGGAAGAAAAGAAGAAAAAGTGTCCGGACAAGGAGTCTGAGTGGATTCCACCTCTTCCCACAGTAGATTCATGAACTAACAACATCAGTTGGACTATAATAGGGAGGGTAGAGGTGTGGCCATCTGGAGATGTGCTTATGATCAGTTCTTCATACCTATAAATGTTTGCTTACACTGCTTTCTCAGTAAACTCAAATATCTTTGCATTCTTATGATCCAGGATTTGGTATGAGATTTCGCCACTATTTTAGACATGGGGCAATTGGTGCTTTGAATCAATCTGTCAAACTGGACCTCATATTTTCAATAGGGTTCATACTATACTTCCTGATTGATGGGAAATGGTTTGGAAGCTTTGCTCATCTTTGCCTCTTTTCATTGCACAAAGTACACATTTCTTTATCTCAATTGAAAGCAGAAGAGCATGCAAGGATTCTTCTTACACCTCATTTATTAGAAATATTGTCCATTCTCTGTGATGTGTTTGGGGAGCTAGGAGTTTCAGCTTTGTGCATTGAAAAGATGTGAAGAATGCATGTTACAAATTAAGTTTGAGAAGGCAGTGTAAGCCATAAATAGAAATGAGTCAAAATGGGAATGCTTTCCTAGTGTCACACTGGTTTTCAGCAATGTAATGTACAATGATATCACCGATTTCTAAAATTCTAGAATAAAGGTTCTCCAATACACATCTGTAGTATACAGATGACTGAATTGGAGCAATAATCATAAGGTTAGCACTTAGTTGTTGTAGATTTCTGCTATTATCTTATTTTGACTCATGGCATTCAGTGCATGATTTGATGTTACTGCTTTGTGGCAATAAAAAGCACATTCTCTCCAGCTGCTCACACCTGTGGCCATATTACAGATACATATTTACATTTGTCTTCCAGACAGAAATTATGTGCAGGAAGACTCTTGTTTACCCGACCAGGCCAGTGTACATGAGGATCTGGCAGACACGGCCCCTTTGGCTCATGATGATCTAGGCTGCCCCATCAGAAGAGACAGGCTTTACCAACATGATAGCATGGGGGCAACAGCCAAACCTCTGTCTGGACCGCCTGTTTCTCCAAGCCTCTTCAGATCCCCCAGATCTAGTGCCCCAGAACGGCCATCACCAAAAGCCATCCAGGCCAGTATCAAAGAGTCGGCTACCTTGGCTGCAGCTATCAGCATGCAGTGGAAAGAAGAGGTCTCGGCCATGCGCAGAGAACTAGCTGATCTAAGGAGGGACCTCTGTAAAGAGCTTCGTGCATTCAATAGTAATTTCAACACTTTCACGCAGCATTACAACACATGGTCTCCCCAAGGTGGCAACATGGCTGCTGGAGCTGATGTAGGTTTAGGTGGAGGGGTTGGGGCAGGGACAGGAACAGGACCAAGAGCAGCTACAGGGACAGGGACAGAGTTAGGGGGACTTGGAACATCTGCGGCAGACAGAGGCACTGGGGGAGCTAGGGAGAAGAAACCCCAAATATCAAAAGTGTCTGTGGGGACCCAGGCCCGAAGCAAGGTCCTGATCCGGCAAAGCACTGCAGATGCAGCTGTCAATTGCCCAGACGAGAAGGAAGAAAAGAAAGGGGCCCGCAGAAATCTGCCAAAACAGCTCTCTATGGACCCAAGCATTCTTGCCTGTCCACAATCAATGTATGTGGAGAGTGCCATACCACTTTCTTTGGATCCAATACTTCCAAGCTCTGTTAGAGCAGTTGAACCAGAGCCATTTGACTTGAATGCTGCACCCTTTAGTGCTAAACCAGAGCCAGAGCTACCAGACCATGCAATTGTGAGTTCATCTGACCTGGTTACTAATGAGCCAGTCACCACTGATTGTATAGCACCACTTTCCTCAGAAGCAGCCCTTAAGAGCCAAGATGATTCAGTGACAGTGGAACAAAAAATTTTAATCACTCCACAGCTAATAAATATAGATCCAGCTAATGAATCCCATTCAGACACTGAAATATCTCACCCTGATCGTGTTAAATCCCAAGACCCAGAACTGATTGAAAGAGATACAATAAGGCTACCATATCCAGTTCCTGTAGTTACTGTGTCTCCACCAGAAGAACATGATTTTGAGATCATGTCAGATTCAGACTCGCCAGATCCCGTCACTGTGGACGAGCCAGATTCAGTCTCTCAAGACCCTACTACTGTGTCTTTACCATATTCAGGATCAGAGGATCCAGATCCCGCAGACCCCACAGAATTAGAACCAAAACCATCAGACTTACCCATTGTGACCTCATCTGATCCCATTAGTCAATGCCCATTGTCAGTTTGTGATGCACCCATACTTGACCTTGATACTGTTACACCCTGTAATTTAGAGACTGATATCAGATGTCCATCTATTGTGGTGTCCGAATACCTTGACACAGACTCTCCAGCAAGTCCAACTGACAGTGACACAAATCCAGATCCCATAATCACCTTTCCAGATTATCCTTCTGAACCTTCTCTAGAGAAATCTGACACTCCAGAACAAATGACATCAGCCCCAACTTTTGCTTCCAGTTCAATAGAAAATCAACCCAACACTGAACCAGAGTGCCAAGACTCAGAGTGGCCACCTCTTCCTGAACCACTTGATACCAACCCTATATATCATGCAGATCTGGTCCACTTTGACTTAGTCATGCTGACTTCCCTAGATCAAGATGATCTAGACTCAGTATTCATGGACCCTGAACCAGAGCCATTTGACCTGAGTGTTGATTCTCCATCTAATACAGAGGATTTAGATCCGCCATTCTACCAATCAGATTGTCCAAGTTCACCCTTACCCACTGTTGACCCGACCACACTGGGCCCCTTGGATGCTTCACATTCAACAGAATTTATCTGTCTGGATCCAGCTATGGAGTATCGCTTAGCTCACATGCCTCAGGATGTAGCCTTAGAATTACATGAAGTCCCACTACCACAGGTTACTGTCACAATATCCCCTCCAAGCTCAGTATCCCCTGATACCTCTCTGGAAATGGACTTTGGACCCACAAGTCCAGCCCCAGATCCTCTTCCATTAGATACAGATCCATCACCACCAGATCCTGAAGACATACCCTTAGTGGACCTGGCACAGATGGAGCCTGATGATATGAAAGTAGAAACACTGCAGTGTATGGGTGTATCCCAGGAGCATGTGGAACTTGTGGAAGAAGAGACCCCAGGGGAGAGGGCCACAAGCGAGCAGGCAGCCTTTCTGTGGTACAGGTGGCAGCGGAGGGGCCAGAGACAAGAGTCACTGCACAGGAGTGCCAGTGTGGAACTCTGGAGCGGAAGATACGAGTACAACAGTGCAGAAATCACATATGTGTCCCTCACTCTGTAAGCTCATACCTCATTCTCAGCAGACAAAATGTAGCTCAAAGTATATTTATAGCTCAAGGTTTGTAGCTGCCAGTGCACTGTAGAACAACGTGCAGATCTAAATGTCATGTGATCATTGACATTCAAAGAAAAGACTTCCTCATACACAATCCTGCAGTAATATTCCAGGAAACAAGACTGCATTGGTAGCAGCAAAAAGTCTATTTCAAGGAATGCACCATACTGCAAAAATGTGATGAACCTGCAGTGGTGAAAAATTTACTGAACAATCATGTCTCAAAAACATTTACTAAAAACAATATGAACTTTTCTGAAGCTTTTGTCACCGCTGATGTGAATTATCTTCCAGGACAGTACTGCTTATTTAAGTGTACTTTTTTTTATCACTGGACACAGTGGTGTGAATGTTCTTGTTCAGTGTGTTACATCAAAGACATTTTAAGGGACTCTTTTGGAGCTCTGTTATAGACTACGGACAAGATGGCCTAATGATTATAAGGTCTCGACAATCTTTGCAGTGACGATGGAAGCTTTTTTTTCCCTTGATTTATTTTGAGCTCTCTGTTATTTGTCACTCTCAAGTGGAGTGAAGTAAATCTTGGCAGTTATCATATAACTATAAGGATATACCGTTTACTAAGTGAGCCATTGGATGGACTCTGCAGTTATAAAGCAAAAGGAAATGATGCTGTGGAATGGTGTTTGCACAATCTTAGATGGAGCTGGAGCACTGTACTGTTAATTTGTTGGGAAAAGAACTCATATTAATCACACTCACGCTTGAATATAATCCCAAACCAGTACAGTTATGGTATGTAGCCTTTATGTACACACAACCTCATGTCACATACACTTACATACAGCACATATACATACATCTTTGCTGGATAATACATATAAGTCTACACTGACTTCAAATATATACAATAAATTATTATTAAATTTGTCTGATAATCTTACTATAGTAATAACAGGCCTTGTTGAGAGGTAATATTGCATTTTTTACTGTACGATATCATCTTAATGCTCAGGAATCAAAGACTGAGAATGTAATACAGCTGGTACATGTGCATAATGATATGTTGAACTGTGTTTCCTCCTGAAAAGAAGTGTACATCGTTTGGCTATTTTTTAATATGTGTGACGTTGAATGACAGAAATTATGTTGTAATGGTGCATGACAGATGGCCTCAATATTTTGTGCTTTTCATATACAGTGCCTCATTGTAAGTATTCAGTTCTATTCATAGTTTCATTTTGATAGTCAGTGCAATGAAAAAAAAAAAGCCTACATACCACAGAAGACGCAGAATTCTGTTACCAGCAATGAACAGCTAAAAAGCCAGGCAAATCACAAGATATATCTGTGCTATCTGTCCAATTAATGGGCTCTATATGGAATCGCCCACTAAAGTCTGTGCTCTAATAAAGTGTGCTGGAACAAAAAGAATCTTTCAGCGGAACATCAGTGAGCTGCCAGAAAAGGATTTTTCTGTGTGCTGTTTTGAATTGAATATGTGCAGAGCACTTTATGAAAGTTTGCTAAATTGACTGAATCTGAAAGGTTTTCAAAGGGGTGGGAAGTTAATTAGGTTGTATTGTTGTGTTCAATTTGCTCATTTCACCGACAGAAAACGCACCAGCCTTTTCCTCCCTGGACGCCTCCATGTTTAACTTTTCATTTGCAAAATTGTTATCTAAAAGTAGCGCATAATTTAACCTGTACTGGAATGACATTATGTTTATTCATAAGATATGATCCCAAAATAAACTCCTTGAGGATTCAGTCATGCAGTGAAAGATATTGGCATATAATTACAGGCCCTTTTTCAACTGTGAACTTTGGGACAGAGGCAATGGGGCTGATGAGTGGATGTGAAACTAATGATTAACTGAAGGTAGATTTTGCAGAGGAAACTAGACCTTCTAGGTGATCCTGTGTTTATTAAAACCACAAGATATTTTATTTAAAGGCTCTACAACTAAGTCAGTAGCCTCAATGGCATGCAAGACAAGTAAACTCCTTCACTGCAATTTACATAATTGTTTTGATTACTTTCTGTACATTGTCATTTGTTGTGAACATCACACAGCATAAAGGCAGTGTAACAGGGTGGTAACCTTTGCAGAAACATTCAACGCTTACAAGGTTAAACAACGCCCAGTATCATGTTTGAGGTTGAGAAGGGTACTTAAAATGTCCATTGGGTGTCATTTTAAATACAAAGTCAGGAAAAAGTGCAACAAAATACATTCTGACCATATTACAAATCACAGATGCCTTCAGTTGTTATACTAGTGTTTAAGAACATATCAGACACATTTAACTAATCAGTCTCTCTACAATTAAGCAAAAAATCTCCATTCATTCTGTACAAGAGCAGTTAAGTAACATCAGTTGACCCCTGGTTTGTGTGTTTCACATAAGACCATAACCCATTCAGGGGGCACATCTGCCACAGTACTTCCACAGACATCACAGCTAAATCACAAAACATTTTTAGTTTTAGAGTCAGCTTTAATTTCATTAAAATTGGCAAGTATAATGACTTTTTGTAATTTCTTCTCTACATTTGTCTATCTTGTAGGAGTGTAGCAGTTTTGGGTCAGTGGTAAAACCATGTTGGGAGCAGGGTCATGAAGCCAGGTGACAGATTATGCATGGCGACACCAACCTAGAACACGGCATCCGTCCGAAAATGATATACAATTAACATCAGAGATGTATAATCCTAGTAAACTCTCAAATATAAAAAACAGAGTAGCAGCAAATACTGTTGGAAAATAAACCACTTTGTATAATAGCTGATTACTTAATGTGTACCCTATCTGAAATTGCCTTAATCACTCTCTGATCAGGGATTTCCTAATCAGTGTGCCACCCTGATGTTGACATTTTTGAAGAAAAGTGTCATAGTTTCTTCTTTGTGAGGATTGATTGAGGATAATTTTGCTATATGTGCAGGATGATCCACGTAGCCCGCAGTTAGTCCCTGGATCCACTCTACGTATGCCTTGTGTACAGTAAACAGATTGTACTTTATGTTTGGGCAGATATGCCCACTTTTCTGAATATCCACCCCACTCCCTTGTTTTCAGGGATCCAGTTCTGCCTCCCTTCCACCTGCAGCATTGATCGGACTCCCCAGCAAACCCCAGGTAAACCTGCTGCCTGGTTTACCTATCATCCAGAGATATTACTTAAATGAAACATGAGTTGTTCTGTGGCAAGTTTCTGTTGAGCACGTTTGAATGCCTGCAATTACTCGCACTTTCTCAGCCAAAGAAAGCACATGTGGACTTGATCAGCTATATGAATAATGAACTACAAGTTACCACACAGGAGTGAACAAGCAGTGATAGTCCAACTTACAATTAGGAGTTTATTGAATAAAAAATGAGCCATTCACACTAAAAAGACCTATCTCTCTGTATTAATGCAAACTGGCCAATGTCTTCCACCAGCGTTCTTTGAGCACAATTATCTGTTTTTTTTTTTTCCAAAACACTTGAGTCTATAGCAGCTATTGACTGGAGGATGCAGATGGTTGAGAGTAGCAGTGCAGGTGTGGAGGAGCAACCACTATACCTGCACTGCTACTCTAAACCATCCTCCACTGTTTTGTTTGACTGCAGTCAAGATGGAGCTTTGTTAAAAGACACACACACACACACTTCACCCTTTGGATGTTTTTTTTTTAATGTTTCCTCTGTTATGCATTTGAGTGATCTATCTGATCGACAAGAGGTCGATTTGTGTTCATGAAGGGAGAGTTTAAGACTGCGATGACATGCATGTAACTGGTGAAATGCAGGAGCTACTCAGTGTGCCACCAGGAGCAACAGCAGGGGAGGGCCTCCAATACTGGCTGCAGCAGCCGTTACTGAGAGACAGACCCGGCAGTGTGACTTTCAAGAACAGCAGGACAACATCTGAGGGCGAGCGAAAGAACGTCCTTTATCCCACAGATCAAGAGGGACTGGCCGTGAAATGGCTATATTTGCTGCCACATGGGTGTTTTGTTTGTTGCAAACTGTTTTTGTTCTCAGTGATTCATCACAATGCTCAGGACAGCTTTAAACTTTTGCAAACCATCCTAGGTCATTTAAGTACGTTTGCGTAATGACACACCCAGTCTGTTTTTTTTTTTTTTTTTTTGGTTATCTATTGTTTGCTATTTTCATATTAATTTCTTATATTGTTGTTTCTGTCTGCAACGCTCGTGACAGCGCCAATAATGGAGTCGACCATCCATCTTCCTCTCCCCTCCCTCCCTCTAGGTCATTTACATATCCTTAAAAGCCTGCTGCAAAACAAACTGCTGCATTTCCTTTACAGTGATAAATCCAATCGGGAAGAAAGACTCTTAATGATGTGTCACTCAGCCCCACCACCCCACCCCACCCCACCCCCATGTTAGCATACAAGCCAGTTCTGATAGATAGAGAGGTCCTAACAGAGATGGAGTGGTTGAATCACTGCCTTTGTGTCTCACGTTAATCAGCCTCACTGGCACAGTGGTACTTGTTTGTACTCCTGTGTGTGTGTGTGTGTGTGTGTGTGTGTGTGAGAGAGAGATTAAATTTAGTATTCACACTGAATATATTTAGCTGCCTCTAAAGAGACCTCTATCACTGACATACCTCTCTAAACTGTACTCACTGTACATACTGATTCTTGAGACCTCGCCTGCATGCAAAGGAACATTTCATACATTTTCATACTTGTATTTTTCTGTTTTCTTGCATGCTACATAATAAGTTATTCTTTGGTTTGCTTGCAGTATACTTAGAAAAAACAGCTAGTACTCCTAAACGTTGAAGGACTTGAAGTACATAGCACAGAACATTGTTCAAGACTTTTGCTGCAAGCAGGAGTGAGCGAGCAAGCAAGTAAGTGAGTGAGTGAGTGAGTGAGTGAGCGAGTGAGCACTGGCTGTGTTCACTTCAGATAAAATCTAGATGCTGAGTAATACTGCCACTACCAAGATGGGTGCAAGAATTATGACTCCCCTTTGCACGACTGGCTGGCTAATAATGGCTCTATTTTGGTCCTCCTGCTGAATCATGCCCCCTGAATGGGTCATCTCTTTCCTCCCTTGATCTCTCCTCGCTCCCTGATTTATCCTCTACCACACACATACACACAAACCCTCGCTCTCGCCCTCTCTCCCTATCTGCGCAGATCCACTTTCCTCCCCTCTCTTACCTCTACATCTCTTTTCTCTCTCTCTCTATCTCCTCTCTCTCTCTCTCTTTGCTCTTTCCCCGTCTTCCTTGTTCTTCACTAATGCACCCCTTCATCCATGAGAAGTTAATTTTGTGAATGGACAGCGGCATGAGTCATTAAGCCGCCGGAGCAGAACGCTCTTCATGGACCAGACGTCTCTGGCTATTTATAAACACAGCCAAAATATGGGTGAGAAAGAGGCCAAATAGGTGCTGCATGTTTGAAGTGACGCCCTGGGTTTTGTTCTTAGCATAAATGATGCTCTGTCTGAAAATGGTTGCGAAAAGGAAGAAAATCTTTCCCTCGGTTCTGACAACAATGTGTTTGTTTTGTAATTTTTTTGTTCAGGCTACAATGTAATTAGGGTGAAATGCCATTAATTCTACGCCACAACTTTTGCGCCTGCGTGAGGGGGGGGCGGTGCAGCTCATTAGAACTCAAAATAGATGGTCTCATAAGGACTCCCTTAATTGCTTTGTGTGATGTAAGCATTTGTAAGCCAGAAACAGAAACACAGAGTTCGACACGGTTTGCTTCTTTGTCAAGGAAAACGGTAACCCATAACTTAACCTGCAGCGTGACTCTGTGTTCTTCTTCCTCCCGTCCTTTTCTTTCTTGTGCTCTTGGCTCCGAGGCACCTGGCACACTCTCAGCTTTGATCAGAACACGCTAAACACAGCTCGTGTTTCAGATGTTTCAGCCTGTAACTATGCCGAGTGAGCTTTTCTCTCAAAGCCTCGCAAGGAAAAATCAGGACACGTCAAAGCCTAGAATGCGTTCCTGACCCCCTTCCTCAGTCCATCTCTCTGTGGATTGGGTCCACACTCTCATTTGCACTTGAAAGAGAGTAATCCCCCCTCTTTCTGTCCTGAAATGGACAGAATAAGAAGATGAGAGTTGTCAGGCTTCCTCGAGGAGCCCCTCTTTAGCAGGATCCTCCACACATGAGTACAGTTGATTGCCTCTCCGGTTTTTCACCATCATCCATGTCTGATGAGTGCCTCATGCCACAGAGTCTTTGATGTTCTCTGTTACGTCTTATTCATTATTTTTTTATAAAAATATGTTCGCGACCTTTAAATGGTCTCTGCAACTCCAACATTCTCTCCCATATCTGCTCACTGAGAGTAAAAAAGAGGAGGAAACAGGTTTCTGCACTGGTAGAGGGGCTAACACACCTCTTGAACATGAAGTACCCTCAGACGGGAGCATCAGTCGATCAGCAGCAACAGAAAAGTACAAACATTCAACCCACCTCACCAAGTTTGCCATAAGTTATCCCCATATTTAGTTGTGAAATCAGTGGTGCTGCTGCCTAGTGTCCGATCATAATCACCGTGATATATTAGCTCTTCACGTATGCTAATGTGGTAATTAAGTAATAAAAGTAAGTTAATTAAGCAGTAATATTAATTGATAGCACACTACAAAGTCCTTAATCAGCTTGTTGTCACATAACAGATGGGACGGACTGTGTGGTGTCTTCATGATGTTTCTGCTGTATATTGATCTTGAGAAGTATCTGAATTCATGCACATAACTTGTACCATGTTGGAGTGACATTAATATTTAATATTTAACACACAAAATCAGGCTTAGAAAAGACCCAGTGGCTTCATTATCTGACTGTTAGATGAGGGAAAAGTAGGTTTATTACTAAGTGTACAGTCAAACACTATTACAAAGAGAATAATAGCAATCAGGAGGTTGGATGAAGAGATGCTACATGTTTAAAGGAAAAGTCCAGTGATGTTCTACTTTGTTATTTTTATCAACAAATCCCATGAAAATACCAAAACCAACAACAACAAATGTTGCCTGTTACCTGCATGTGTATCCAAAACCTGGTGTACCTTAAACCTCTTTGTCAGTCAGGCACACTGTTAGGACATTACAACAATGACCATGGGAAATGTAGTTTATTTTGAGTTGATGCCACCTATATCGCCCTGCTTTTGAAAACAAACTCGACTCAACTCGAAATGTGTATTAATCTACAGCAGAAAGAAGTCTGCAGCAAATTAATTTACTCTTGTTTGAGCGAGTGCCCAGCTGTTGAAGGAAATAGTTTAGTAATTTTTAAATTAAAAATTGTGATTTGTTTTTTCAGATTTTTTACCTTCAGTAGGAACATAGAGTATAGGCTTGAAACTTAAGTGCCACAAACTTAAAAGACAGACTGATTAAATATTGTTGGCAATGATAAAAATAGAGACTATCATCAGTATCATCCTTTCAGATATGTGTGTGGTAGGACTGTGTTGAGATTGGGCTATGGAGTGATGTTAAATGTTAAACCTTTACAAAGGGAATAATTATGCTTTAATATGCTATAATATGCTTCAATCAGTTGGACAAAAATCTATTTGATGCTTTTGCACTTGTACGATATCCTATAGTGACAGTGACTCAATAATGTGAATGCAGCATGTAAATATTTTTAAAATGACTGAAAATGAAATGATTATGTCTGTCCACCTTTTCCAGCCATCACCTACACACCCAGCTACAAGAAGACCCCTCCTCCGGTCCCGCCCCGCACCACCTCCAAACCCCTCATCTCCATCACGGCCCAGAGCAGCACCGAGTCCACCCAGGACGCCTACCACGAGGGGAGGCACCTTCACGGCGGGATGTGGGCCCCGGATGGTCTGGGTCTGGGGCTGAACCCAGGCAGGGCCCTCTATAACTCCAACGACAGCCTGGACAGCACCAAGGCGGTGACCATAGCCATGGAGGCAGCCGGGGTGATGGCCGGAAAAAGACACCCGTCCACGGACAGCCACAGCTCGGTGCTCACCTGCGACAAGGCCATCCTGGTGTCCAAGGCCGAGGAGTACTTGAAGACGCCACGATCCTCTATAGGGATACAGGTAAGTCTCGTTGTAATGAAGAGATTTCACATGGAATCGACTGAATCCAAGCACTCTTACAACTCCCTCACACGCATACGTTAAAACTCAGAAACATTGCTCTCTTTCAAGCAGCTAAAAATAGCAAGAGTGAGTCATCTTACTGCAATCTGTCAATTAAGATTCAACTCATGCTGGAGCAGGTTTTAGTGAATGGTAGCTCCCTCCATGGTTCATTCACTCCCTCTACACTTACTGTACCTCTTCCTCTATCTCCCCATCTTATGATCTTCACGCTCCCTCTGTCCCTCTATCTCATTCCCTCCCTTTTTCTTCCTTTCTTTTCCTCTTTGCCTCTCTGCACCTCAGACTCGGTGTGATCTTATCTCGGATCTGTCTTCTCTCATACTAGCTGAGGTTCTGGTGTTGATCTCCAGTTGCAGTCGAAAAGTTGCAGGTCTGCTGCAGAACAAAGAGCGAGGAATCTTTGGCAGCTCACACCGCCACCTCGGAGTCATTTATAGTATTTTATCAAAGCAGAATATCGCATATTGAAAGTCTTTGTGGCCATCTCCTCTTGCTCTGTGCACAGGAAGTTGTAATTTTGCTTCCTTGTATTCCTCTTCAAGGGATTTAAGTGTTTACTCATACTTAAACAACATAGGGTTTGATAACAAAATGCAAACTGCTTCATGCTCCACAAAGAAAAACAACAACTATTAATTTTGGTGAAGAGAAGGAGTTTGAGGAGTCTCACAGTCCGAGAAAAGATTCTGCCCTGGAGTCTGATAGTGCAGCATGGTAACAGACTATGGCTTAAGTGGGTATTGTATTTTAGTATCCTTCAGGTTTCTCACCTCACCAATATCAGTCGATGGGAACCAGTGATGTCCTGGGTGCTTCCAATCATCCGCAGCAAAGCCTTCCTGCCCTGGCTGTGTATAAACAATGCCATTTTCTATTGCTCCGCTGTAAAAGTTAAAAAGAACTTGGCATGGAAACTTTGAATTCTTAAGCTTCCTCAAGAAATGCAGCTGTTTCTGAGATTTTTTTTCCAGGGTGGAGATGCCTGATGTCCATGACAGGTTCTCTGTGATGCTGATTCCCGGTAACCTGAAACTGTTCACTTGCTCCCCCCAGAGCTCCACTGATGTAGACAGGGGTGTGTGTCTTCTCCTCCTCTTTTCAAAAATGAACAATAATCTCCTTGGTTGTGCTGATGTTGAGCAGTCAATTGTCCTTTGCACACTACTCTTGAATGCACTCATGAATTCTCCCCGATGACGGTGGTGTCATCTGCAAACTTCACTTGTTCTCTCCGTGTCGGGGACTGCAGTCATGGCTGTACAGCGTGAACAGGAGGAGGCTGAGCGTACAGCCCTGAGGGGGCTCCACTGTTGAGCACTGGAGGCGATGTGACTGCCAGCCTAAAACGTCTGGGGTCTGTTTGTGAGGAAGTCTAACATCCAGTTGCAGAGTGTGGTACTCAAGCCTATAGTGGCGTTTGTCAGACAGTTTGATGGGGGAGATTGTGTTGAATGCTGAGCTGAAATTCTGATGAAAGTGGTGTTATTTTATTTTGAAGTTGCATGAAGAGTGGAAGGCAGTGAAGTTGGCACCCTCTGTGGATCCGTCGGTTCTCAGTGCAAACTGGTAAGGGTCCAAGCTGGGATATGGGCTGAACTTTGATGTGCTGAAGTTCTTTGGATTATATTTTTCAGCTGCCACCCCCCCATGCCCTCTTTATCATCATTTTCCCTCATCCACATGTACTTTCTTCTATTAATCCTTCCTTCATGTACTTAGTAATTTATGTCATTTTTTTCAATTTTTATTATTTTTCCCACACATAAATCTTACCACTATTCTCTTACTACTATCTATACTTTGACACACTCGCTCCCTTGTCTTTGTCCAAGGCAAAGATGAACTTGAAAAGTTTTTTAAAGATTTGAAGAAAAAAAGCAGACCACTTCATTAATCTAATTCTGGAGGTGTTTGAATATTGTTGTGTGCTGTTCAGGTTTCTTGAAAAATAAATCAAGCACACCTTAAAGGGTAATTTACCTTGGTTTTTTCAGATGATATTAAGAGAGTGCTTTGGCTGGAGATTGGTGTAACACCTAAATTACACAAAAGCCACTGACTGTCAGATGTTGCCATCGGGGAGTCAGCCAGCGAATAAATGATCCCTTCAAAGTCAATTGATCCTGCTACACTCGCTGCGTTGTATCACATCCAAACTTAGAGAATATCCGGCAGCAACCTTTGCCCAGACCGTACATCCCCTGTAATGTGTAAATGGGAGCAATTAAAAAAAAGTCTGGTAGCCTATTAGTTCTGGTAGCCTATTAACATGACATACTATAATTTATCCTGCATTCAGAGTGTTAAAGTAACCTGGTTACTGTCAGCTCTCTGCAGTAATTCAATTCATAAAACTTCATGCAAACAAGGTGTCACTGTGGGTGAGTGTGAGCCAGCAGGGAAGGACCCAAACGCAGATAAAGTGGGCCGACGGGATCAGTTCAGTGATCTAATGGGAACTTGCAGTCTGAACAGGCAGATTTAGGTGGCAGGGTTCCAGGAAACAGGGTACAGAGTTGCAGAACCTCAAAAGAAAAGATACAAAACAAAACACAAAGACAACTTTGATGATCTGACAAGGGACAAGGGATGATGGAGTGAGATTCAGGTGGGGAAGTGGATGAAGGGGTTAATCAACGGCAGAGCAGGTAAGGGAAGTGGGAACGTGTGAAGAGAGGCATGTCAGTCAGGTGATGGGGAAAGAAGGGAAAGTTTGAGGGCATCTGGTGGATGGATGGAAAACGGCAAGGAAGTGCCCTGGGGAATGTGGTTGATCAGAAAGGGCAGAGAAATGTGACTACATTAATTAAGGTGAGAGATTAAAAGAAACCTGGTTAACACAGCTAAATGTCTGCAAAAGAAGACTTGAATTCTTGGTGAGGTATACACTGTGTCTAACAGGGTTGTTACCTGTGTGCATGTGGCATTATTGTGTTAGAAAGAATTTTTTAAATTATATTACTTGTTGAAACTTGTTGTTTCACTGCATGAAAATTCAATTTTGAACAAGAAAACTCAACCAGAGATTATCAGACTTGTCACACCACCTCATACCACTAATATAAACAGAGGTGTGTGTGTGTGTGTGTGTGTGTCTTATCCTTCAATAATCAGCTCCTTTGATCACATGTTGATCCTGATCTCAGAAGAGATTTGATTAGCTCCACTTCAAGTAGCCCTCCCCTGGATAATTAAAATAATCATTTTTTAAAAAATCCACAACACTTATTTCCAGTGTGACTAGAATTTAAACTTAAATAAGCATGTTGTGTCAACTTAACAGTGGACTGTAGACATAGCCTGTCATCAATAATCACTGATACTTAACCAGGATACATGAATTTCCTGCCTCATGTAGACACAGTGATTCACTCACTCACATGCAAAACTCTCACTAATCCTGCCTTCATTCATTTGCTCACTCTGCCCCACAAAGTGCTCACTCCCTGACTCATTTATGCACTTGATTGTTTGACTTCCTTACTCACAGCCTTACTTACACTCAGCGAGCAGATAACTCTTCTCGGAAACTCAGCATCTCACACACATACAGTGCTTACAGTTTCTGTTTCCTGTTGGTCAGGGTCAGAGTCAGTCATCCGGAGATGATCGGGGCAGCTAACCACACTGATGAGTGCTAATTTTAAATGCAACACTTAAACCTTACTGTCATGCTTCACTAAACATCACAGTGGGTGACACTCAATCGGGTCACCATCTTTCTGAATCAACACGCATGCAGCTCTGATTTAGCTCATTCATTACCAAGAGGGGGGAATACAGATCAGACAGAGTGTGGATGAGATAAGAGCGGGAAGCCGTTAGTCCTAACTACTGAGAGGAAGTGGGGGTGAATTTAACCAAGGAGCAGCAGAGGGCAAGTGGATGTGTGTGGGACACAAATGACATATTGGCTTTCAAATGCGCTCCAGTGATGTGTGTAAAGTTCATATCAGTGCAGGTGCAGCAAAGATCTACATTTATAGAAACATCCACGGGGGACAAAAATCTGGAGAGGCAACCACAGTTTTTTGAGAGCTGTTCTAGGAAGTAATTTAGATGTGATCCAACCCACCACCACTCTGAACGTCTGCTTGAGTCCCTGAATATCATAGAATGAATTAGTTTGTACATCACGTGCTCACAATGAGGACACTGAGGTCAGGGCTTCAGTATCAGCCGGGTAAAAGAGGATTTCGTCTAGAAGTAAAAACATACATATGCCGTGAATTTCTCTGGATTGTGCAATTGAGGAATGTATATAATATATTCAATTTCTACTACTTTTAGATAAAAAACATATACATTGATAACTCAGTAATTCTACACCGCAATCATATTTATTGCAATACTGAGACTGCTTGTAAAAAAGCATTTCTTCATGTGGGAAATAAAACAACAAAGCTTTATTCAACTGAGCCAAATTATCTGCCATTTTACCAGAACATTTTCTTAAAATAACTATTTATTCTGGTCCTAATCCAGAGTTGGTTATTTTAATCAGATGACTAATTGAGTTTCTAAGCAGTTGTTCATTTCCTGAAGACTTTTCCTGAGAGAGCTGAATACAATAATGTGATGTAATTGTATAACCTTACAGGTATTGGTTTGATGTTCAGAAACATGTTGCCTTTGCTCTTCATTTGCAGGCTGCTCCATATAACTTCAAAGCCATATTGCTGCCTGCCAGTTTGTTAATAGCTACCATTTCAGTAGCTAGATGAGAGGACAATAATGTGTTGCAGCAGGCTCTTGGGACAAATATTGATTTATCTATATTGTAGACAGCTTGAGTTGCATAGACATCATATTGTGTGTCCAATCAATCAGCCTCACTTACTCCTGGAAGTATAATTAACCTGAATTAGCCTGCTTCCATATTGATTTTCCATTTCCTTTTCGACGTCGCTTTCCAAAGGAGGTCAAAAAATTTTTAATCCTTGATCTTTGACTTTGTGTACTGTACGTTTCCTTGACCTCCTGTAATCTTTAAGGACCGCTTTGTAACCTTTTGCTCCCCTGAAGCTGAGATGTGTTTGTGTTCTAAAGCGCTGATTGATTTATTTACAAAAACTGTTTTAATTGGTTCTGTAATGAGGTTGCATAAAGAGGAAGTCAAAGCTTTTAACCTTAAACACAGTCACTGGCTGGGACAAGTCAGCAGGTGGTGTTTGTGTGTTTTGGATGAAAGGCACAGTGGCTCTTTCTGCTGATGTGCGCAGTTTCCACACCTGTGCTGTCGCTGTGACTGTGATTACCGATGCAATGTGTGTGTGTGTGTGTGTTTGCACACCGGCGTATCTCTGCATACCTATACCTAAACATCTTCAGGGTAGGTGAGCCTATTGGACATAAATCTCACAGCCTCCTGGATGTTTTGTCTTCCTTCACTCTCCATCCATCACAGACATGAAGCTCATTCTCTTTTCATGAGGTGGACTTTGCTCTGCTTCTAACACAAAGTAATGGAGGTCACCTCGGTGAGCTGCTCCACACTCATTTCCTCCCTGCTAACAGCTTCTCCTGAACGGCCTGACAGAATACAAAATGGCTCTCCAAAAATGTCACTCCTCAGCTTTAATGCTGACCACTCTACACCAAAGGTAGGGTTGACATTTCCTCACAACAGAAGCACGCCTTATTTTGAACCAGAGCTTTTAATAGTCATAAGAATACACTGAGCTGAAGATTTATGAATGTCAGACGCCTCATATGGACATTTCTGGAGGGCTCCTGCAATCATTCTGGTGGAAAAGACAGAGATGATATTCCCAGTATTACAGGAATATCTATAGATTTATCTTTTAACCAGGTATAGCGATTACTGTGTTCTCCATCTTATTTTGGTGTTTTAGCATGGTAACATTTGCTAATTTGCGTCGAACACAAAGTGCACCCAAGGCTGATGAGAACGTCATTAGGTTTGCAGTTATTTTGTCATAAAATAAAGTATTGCACAGCGACTAAACGTCTTTCTCAGTGTGAAGCCACTCGGTACCATCAAGCTTTTGATTTGCAGACCATTTCAGTCGCAGTCGCAGTGAACAAAAAGGCTCAGTGGACTCTAAAGAAGAAGTACTGAAATGACAAAAATAGACAAAGAAAGGCTTAAGACAGCAAAAGAAAGAAAAAGATTGTGACAGTAAGCCAGCAGGAAATTGTGAATGCCAGACAAAGAGAGAAGTGAAAGCAAATAAATTAAACTAGAAAGAGATGAACAGTTGGAGAAACAAGAGGAAAGTGACAGATAGAAAAGCGTAGCAAAAATGGTGGGCACTGACAGGACTCCATAAAGTCAGTAAAAGATGGGGCTCCAGGGAGTGGGGCAGGCGGCAATAAAGAGTCCCTGAGCCCGGGCTTCGGGATCAGGAATGTAGCCGTGCAGGGGCAGGCAGGATCACCATCAGTCATTCTTCCTTCCCATCCATAATATCCAATAATGTCGGCCTATCTATCACTGTGTGACTATGGTCACACAGCTGTGAGTACCTGACAAAGCCATACCATCTAATTTTCCTTTGCTTTGTGGTTTATGTCAGTAATTGGTGTTACATATGAATAACTCAACAGAAGAGCAACACTGATGTATTATCTCCTTTGAATATAGTGTATTTGTTTGCAAACTGTTGCCTAGTTACACATCCAGCCAATGTGGAGCATGTTAGCATTAATTTGAAGTCGTGTTTTTGGCCACCTGAGTTCAATATTCGCACTCCCTTTAGCTATTGTCTGGTAAAAAAACAACTCCCGAGAAAGGCTTTCAGCATGTAAAAGCTTGCACTCTAATATGTGCACCAGGTAGCTGCTAACTCTGTCTGTTTCATGTTGTGTATCAGACCTTTATTAGTGTGACTGAACCAAACCAGTGAAGATGTGGTCTGTAGACCCTTACATATTGTTCATATAAAAATATTGATTTTAGTGCAGCTTAAACCAAGCTGATTTCTGCCTTCCAGGGGAAAAGGGTTTTATAGTCAAAAGATTATCACGACATAATACTCAGTTTCTGCTTCATGTCCTGAGCATTTGATGTGATCATATGACCTGAATTTGAGAGTTATAACATCACATGTACAGCATATGTTGATACCTAAGTCAATTTCAGCACATTACTGTGGGACGGCAACAGTTTGATAAGCCTTTAAAATATATAATAAAAAATATCACAAAAGAATCAAGAAAAAAAAAGTATTTACATGAAAATTAGAAATGAACTTCTTTGGACATTATTGGACATTATATTTAATTTGCATGGTTCATGTAGCACATCCTCATTTATGTTTTAGATTAATTTCCATAGAAACTGAAGATCCTCTGCCGGAAAGCTCTTCAGTCTTGTTGCTTTTGCTGCATCCATAAATCATAAAATGTTTACCTTCTGACAGGCGGTGTACAGTAAAGGTGCTCTGTCCAGTCCCAAACCAATAAACCCAGAAACACCAGGGAACACAAGCTCACATAATGAGCAGCACTTTTGGTTTGTATCATTTCTTCGCATTAGGTGGAAGCAGCTACTGACTCTGAATCTGAAAGCAAAGGCTCCCGGGAGTACCACTCTGTGGGGATCCAGGTGGAGGACAACAAGAAAGGGTGAGATTATGGCGCTGGGATTTTAAACTCATTTGAAAACCTCTGAAAGAATCTTTGATGTTTGCTCTTACTATTATGAATAGTCCCGTTGTCTCTGCCATTATTTGCCGCTGGGACCTGTGTGCATAAATGTGTGTGCATTCATCTGTGTCTTTCTACCTCAGACAGGGCAGGTTCAAACGCTCCAACAGTGTGACTGCAGCTGTGCAGGCTGACATGGAGTTGGAGGGCTTCCCCATCATGGAAGACAAGGGCCTTCAGTTCGGTGGGGGCTTCCAGCGTCACTCAGAGCCCAGCACGCCAACCCAGTACGGGGCGGTGCGAACCGTACGTACCCAGGGGCTCTTCAGCTACCGCGAGGATTACCGTACCCCCGCTGAACCCCCCAGCCCCAGGGAGACCACCAGTGAGACCACCTGGCAGCTGGAACCCCCCTCCCCGCGGGAGAGCGCGACATCGCCGACCGAGTCGGGCAGGGCCTCCCCTTCCCTGAGGAGGGATGGGAGCTGGTTCATGCAACTGCTCCACACAGAGACCAAGAGGATGGAGGGCTGGTGTAAAGAGATGGAGGCAGAGGCCGAGGAGAACGACCTGTCAGAGGAAAGTGAGTGTCGTGCTGAAAGCTTCATATATGTTTGTGCTGGCAGATTGACAGATGGGTCTTTTGAAATACTGAAAGTATAACGCAGTTGTTCGTGATATGCTGTGTGTGTGTTTCAGTCCTGGGTAAAATCCGAAGTGCAGTGGGAAGTGCTCAGCTGCTCATGTCTCAGAAATTCCAGCAATTCTACTGGCTGTGTCAGCAAAACCTGGTAAGAAACCTATCAAAGACAGCGTGTTTATGTGTGTGTGTGTGTGTGTGTGTGTGTGTGTGTGAGTGTGTGTGTGTGAGTGTGTATGTTCTAAGATTTGTCTGAACTGATTTGTCACCTGAACTACATTTTTCATTGTCAACCAAGTTGTGGTGTTAGTGTATGTCAACTGTCTCATTTGATTACAGAAAATATTGTTTTTTATACATTTTTTATATATGTCAATAAAAACAAAAGGAATAACAGAAACAATATGATTACCAGGTACCATCATATCTACATAATTACACACAATCATTGACAGTTAGGGGCAGAACATCCTCATGCAGCTCTACGTAATTTCTGTATGATTATCCATGAGTGGTAAAGCATAAAGCAAAAAGAAAAGGGTGGAAAAAGTGGGAGAAATGAACCACCTTTTCTTTACTGTAATGTACACTGCTCAAAAAAATAAAGGGAACACTTAAACAACACAATGTAACTTCCAAGTCAATCACACTTCTGTGAAATCAAACTGTCCACTTAGGAAGCAACACTGATTGACAATCAATTTCACATGCTGTTGTGCAAATGGAATAGACAACAGGTGGAAATTATAGGCAATTAGCAAGACACCCCCAATAAAGGAGTGGTTCTGCAGGTGGTGACCACAGACCACTTCTCAGTTCCTGTGCTTTCTGGCTGATGTTTTGGTCACTTTTGAATGCTGGTGGTGCTTTCACTCTAGTGGTAGCATGAGACGGAGTCTACAACCCACACAAGTGGCTCAAATAGGTAGTGCAGCTCATCCAAGGATGGCACATCAATGCGAGCTGTGGCAAGAAAGTTTGCTGTGTCTGTCAGCATAGTGTCCAGAGCATGGAGGCGCTACCATAGGAGACAGGCCAGTACATCAGGAGACGTGGAGGAGCACTGCCAGAGCCCTGCAAAATGACCTCCAGCAGGCCACAAATGTGCATGTGTCTGCTCAAACGGTCAGAAACAGACTCCATGAGGGTGGTATGAGAGGGCCCGACGTCCACAGGTGGGGGTTGTGCTTACAGCCCAACACCGTGCAGGACGTATTTGTGCATTTGCCAGAGAACACCAAGATTGGCAAATTTGCCACTGGCGCCCTGTGCTCTTCACAGATGAAAGCAGGTTCACACTGAGCACATGTGACAGACGTGACAGAGTCTGGAGACGCCGTGGAGAACGTTCTGCTGCCTGCAACATCCTCCAGCATGACCGGTTTGGCAGTGGGTCAGTAATGGTGTGGGGTGGCATTTCTTTGGGGGGCCGCACAGCCCTCCATGTGCTCACCAGAGGTAGCCTGACTGCCATTAGGTACCGAGATGAGATCCTCAGACCCCTTGTGAGACCATATGCTGGTGCGGTTGGCCCTGGGTTCCTCCTAATGCAAGACAATGCTAGACCTCATGTGGCTGGAGTGTGTCAGCAGTTCCTGCAAGACGAAGGCATTGATGCTATGGACTGGCCCGCCCATTCCCCAGACCTGCAATTCCAATTGAGCACATCTGGGACATCATGTCTCGCTCCATCCACCAACGCCACGTTGCACCACAGACTGTCCAGGAGTTGGCGGATGCTTTAGTCCAGGTCTGGGAGGAGATCCCTCAGGAGACCATCCGCCACCTCATCAGGAGCATGCCCAGGCGTTGTAGGGAGGTCATACAGGCACGTGGAGGCCACACACACTACTGAGCCTCATTTTGACTTGTTTTAAGGACATTACATCAAAGTTGGATCAGCCTGTAGTGTGTTTTTCCACTTTAATTTTGAGTGTGACCTCCATGGGTTAATAAATTTGATTTCCATTGATAATTTTTGTGTGATTTTGTTGTCAGCACATTCAACTATGTAAAGAACAAAGTATTTAATAAGAATATTTCATTCATTAAGATCTAGGATGTGTTATTTTAGTGTTTCCTTTATTTTTTTTGAGCAGCGTATAAATCATCTCAGTTTTAGTAAAAAAAGTCAGATTTAGTTATTTTCATCGCAACACAGACAAACTAAGCATTCAAGTAACATGTGGGTCAAATCCATTTAAGTAATGGAAGACAAATGAGTATGATGCAGCTGCAGGATGAACAATGCAGACCAAAGACGCTGGCTGCGGCGTGAAATTAACTTTTGTCATTAGAAACAGTTCCACACCCCTTTATGTGTCCTCACAACCTTTGTTTTCCAACCTTCAATACACATTTAATGCCTTAGCCGGCGCTAACAAACTGAATCAAAGCTCCCCGAATATCATTGATCGTGGAAAGCTACAACACTGAGAATCAATAGCTATCTAGCACATTTATATGTGACCTGACCGTTTTGAAATGAACAATAGGCGAGCGTGAATGGGTGTATTTTCTGCGGCGCAGCTTTGTCCCAAGAAGAGGAGAACAGAAGAGCTGAGCCAAAACCTGGGTTTAAGCAGACCTGAATATCCAGACACCAGCCGCTCTATTGCTCAGCCAATGCAGGAACACACACGGGGTCAGGGATTTCTGCCTCATATTTTTTCTTGCACTGTTCACAACTCCTTGCATTGATCTGAGCTAAGTACCCAATATTTCAAATGAACTTGGTGCAGAGTTATGAGAGATAGCGTTGCTATTTCTGCAATGTGCAGCAGAAACGGTTCATTCAGGGGGAGTGGGGACTGCATGGGGATTAGACACAGTGAAGCAGCAGTTTAGACCAAGTGTGTGTCCCATTGAAGGACACCGTATCATGCAAGTTTACTTAGTTCCACATGACAGATGCATACGGAAGAATATTTGCTTCAAACTTTGGCTTTGCTTGTTAAATAACTGCACAAATTAAAGAGGTGTCTAATTGTGCCTGCTCAGCCTGCTCCTCTCTACTGTAACTTCATCAACTTTCATAAAGCTTGACTTAAACATGCTCTAAAAGAGAGACAAATAGGTGTGCGTGGAGCACTTCTCTTCTCTCTGGGAGGAGCTCCAGGATTAAACACACACTCACACACACACAGCCGGAGCTTAAAACTCACTGACTCCTCCTAAATCTGCCAGCTCTGGATGTTTGAAGCCTTAAGACTTCTGAGGCAGTTTGCAGAACATCACAAGTTCAGGGGTCAGGATAAAGCTGACGGGGCGCCGAGGCACTCCTTCGGTAATTAGAGATAACAGAAGTGTGATCTGTTCCCAGCTTACCTTACATGACGGATACTATGATATTTGAAATATGGAGTAATTTAGATAAATTCTTTTGCCGTACAAAGGAGAATTATACTAATCTCATAATACTATACAAATATCAAAGCAAAACTTAGACTCTCTATGGGAATATTATGCAAATTTTGGAGGATCTGAGTCATAAGCATAAGGTAAAATAACATCACCCAAACTTTAACCTCAGTATTGATATCTGATAATTAATTAAGTAATTTGTCACTTAGACAATGATCCTTGTGATATATTTCCCATGAAACAGGGTAGTGTGGCAGTGAAAAATGTCACATTGTGATGCAGAAAGAACCAACTGATATATAGGTAATAACTCACCCATGAATGTAGCATAAAGAATACAAGGCACTGGCATCATGTTGTAAATCTATCGGCCCATCAGACAGCAGCACCCTTCACTAGTTACCTAATCTAAACGTCATGAGGTTTAAGAGTGTGAGTGTGGGAATGTCTCTGGGATTATGGGGTCGTGTGTCCCATCACAGACAGTGTGGAGTGAGGCTGTCGATTCTGCTGGCTTGAGATAGACTGGAAAATATAAAAACCAAAATGATACAGTGGGCTGACTTAAATGCTGAAAAGAATAGATATGTCTGAACCCTTTACTCCCAAACAACTCCTGCTATAAACAATATGCCATGCAGCTTTACCCATAAACTCGAAGTTCTGCAAGGCCCAAGTTGCATATACTTTTGTATAATTACGAGTATGATTAGTTGCATTTATAATCAAAGCATTCTGTTCAAGACAACAACATACAGGTCCAGAGATTGTTAGATATTTGGCAAATGCTCAGCCAACTGAAGCCCACCCCGAAGTCTGGAAGGTTTTCATGATATTTATCTGGAATACATGAACATGTTCCAAGTGAAAATGCTGCATTTATTCATGTATTCAACATTGCCTCTTAAATATCCACAGTCCACAGAGAAAGAAAATCTATGACCTTGATGTTATTAGCATCGTGTCGTATAAAAGGTCCTGAATAAATCGTACGCTGTGGTGTGTACGGAGGTCCTTGTACGATCAGACCATTGTTGAGACAAAGTTGTCTTTCACGCGCGGAGATTTTTGACAGAAAAAAAACTGAAATTGAATTAAAATCTGTGATGAACAAAGACTAATGATACACACACATTTGGTTCAAGATCATTTCCACAGATCGACATTATTCTCACCGTGTTACAGCTTCTCACACAATAAACAGAAAGCAAAGATTACACAGTTAATATTTGATGTTGAGATATTTATTGCTGTAATGTTTGTTTTAGAACAAACTGTGAATCATACACCTTCTTCTCTGCAAAGATTTCAAATCTGTGGGGAAAATGCTCTGGATATTTGCAGAAGGAACATCATTTTACCCTTTTTCTTCTTACATTAGGACAACATACTCGGTGGCTGTAGTTTCTCTGGTTAGATTGATTGTCACACTTCATATGTTTCGATTGACTCATCACATTCAACATTAACAGTGTGTTTAGTTTATTATAGTAACAAACCAGCGCACATGTTTTCTTCTCAAGCATCTCTGTCCATATCTATACTTTGACGTGTATAAGCAAAAATGTTGAATTTAAGCAATGACCTTGTGGAGGAGAGGGGGCTGAATTGAATGGCCCAAAGCCCAGACGAAGTATAAAGACTCTTACATTTAAAATTACATCAAAACTTTCTGATTAACAGCAAGTATCAGCACAGAATCTCATGACTCATTAAAACCTGCAGCAACTGCTGGCAAAAGACAATGAGGCACTCCTCGATCTGATGTTTCTTTCAAGTCAGGAATGGAGTAATGAAAAGGACTTAAAACTGACCAAAGCAGTTTATTATTTCTGAGCTCATTCATGGAAATGAGGCAGCATTGGTCTCCAGCAAAAGTCCCAAATCCCCAAAACTGGTCTGTTTTGAGTCTGATAAGGACATCTAGTGGATCTAAGCTGAAGTACAATAACTAAAGTGGTCATGACTCTTGTTTTTATAGTGTGTGTGAGTGTAATGGTGCTTATTATCCAGACTGCAGGCACTGACCCAACTCATTACTTACTGTCACCACAGACTTTAATGTTATCTTTCTTATGACTCTCCTCCCCTGCTTTCCTCGTAGGACCCCAGTGCCATGCCGCGGCCCACCTCTCAGGATCCTGGCTGGGTTCTGGGACCTGCTGCAGCTCTCCGTCGACGACGTCACCGTGAAGTTCGACCAGCTGCAGCAGATCAAGAACAACAACTGGAGGCCCATAGACAGCCCCGAGAAGAAGGTGAGGAATCGCCTCGTCAGCCCTGAACCTGAAGCCTTGATGTTGCTGATGTTGATGGTGCTAAGATTTTGCTGCTTTTTTCGTTGCAAATATTTTGTATAAACATTCAGATAAAAGCTCAAAGACTGGAACTGATTCAGTGACATCCTGTGGAAGCATAAGCAGAATATGTAAGAAGTGGTCAGAATTGTGATTCTGTATTCATTTAAATTTACTTGATTGAATGTTTCAGATTAGGGACATGACAAATATTATGAGGAGAGGCATTGTCTAAATTTTGGGGGGAAGCAGGAAAGTGATTTAATTTCATTTTACTTGTGACATTTTCCAAAACAAATCAACATCTAGTGTGCAAGCTGCTGTCCTATCTGAGACATGAATTAAATTCTTTGTGCACTTTTTATTGGCGAACCAAGTTATAAATATAAACCATAACAAAACAGTATTGGGTTGCTACATTTATAAAGGGTGTGGCAGTTTCTCTCCCCAAGATCCCCCAGGGGAGGATCCCAAGAAAATACTAATTAGTCTGAGGAAGTTATTGCTTAAAAAAAGTAAACATGTTTCAGCCCCCTTCCTCACCCTAAAAATATCTGTACAGTTCCTTAAGGCTGTGTAGGGACTGTAAAAAAAACTGTGCACTGTTTTGTGTATGAGTCCAAAAATGCCAACAGGGCTTGAACACTGGGTTTTTTTATGTTTCGTTAATTAATTGTTAGTAATTACTCATTGCTCTCTCCTCTTCCTAAAGCCACCAGCTCCCGTACCAAAGAAGACAGTTCGACAGAAGAGTATGATTACGAGGGAGAAATCCCTGGACCTCCCCGACAGGCACCGGCAGGAGGCCCGGCGACGGCTCATGGCCGCCAAGCGGGCCGCCTCCTTCCGGCAGAACTCAGCCTCGGAGCGAGCAGACAGCATCGAGATCTATATTCCCGAGGCTCAGACTAGACTTTGAGGAGATAGGGTCCGGGGCGGCGACACGTCTCCCTGCTCCCACGTTCAACTTTAAAACTAGCCTTTTTTCTAGACTGCTACTGTCTGTACTCTTCCTTTATCCATCTGTTGTCCGATCTCGATAGCCATCCTCAGAGCCCATCGCCAACACCATTGGTCTGTAGGATGTGCCGAGCCTCTTCTCCCATTGCCAGAATGAGTGTTAGCAGAAATGTATGTCTGACATGGGTCGGTTGGGTTTCTCCATGGTTTGCTGGTGATCATGATACCCAGCCTACAAGCTATCTCATCCAATGTCCTGGATGGGTATGTCTGTAGTTTTTCAGCATTTGCAAAGTGCCATTTAAAAAGTGCAGCTTTGAAAACCTACCAGCAACCAGGCCTTTGAGCTAAAAGAAAAAAAAAAGAGTAAATGAGAAAAATTATATTTATTTCGAGTTGTTCAAAAATGGTCAAAGTTAGTAACCCTTCAGTATTTTTCAATAATTTAAGGTTACATTATGACTTTTTTTGTTTCTCTGGTCTTTTTGGGGTAAATGTTAATTACAAGATAAATATCACAAAATTGTTGTAAGTTCAAAACTTTGAAAAGTGCCAATGCTTGAAATACCTCAACTATGTGCATGTGGCACTGATCACCCATCCAAGGTTATTCAGGCAGCCCTTATAAGCTCTGGACTGGTCAGTGTTGAAAAATGCAGCTTTCTACCCAATCTGGTCGTAGTCAAACATTTTTCTTGGTCTGTATTGGTTGGAAGAACGACATCTGTCAGCTCATTAACATGCACATTTCAAACCACTTTCCTATATTATCTCATGTTCCTGTTGCCAACTTTCGAATATTGACATTTACTTGAAGCTGAAAACATGCAAGTCTTGTGCCAACATTTTCATTACGTCAATGCAGTAGAAAAAAAACTATGAAGGTTTGTGTAACTCCTTAGATCAAAATGTGTAGACAAATGCACTTATGCACTTATTACAATTCTCTCTATTTCCAAGGGAAATGTACATACCCAAGTTCACAATAGTACTGTTGTATTTTTTAATTGTGAGCGGGAAGAATAATCATCGTGTGTATTTTTTTCCCTCATGTCCCTCATGCTTGCCTGCCCTCTCTATTGCTTTGGACAAATCTAGGTCTGTTGCATACGTACAGTGGCTCAATCACTCGCACACAAAACCACGCTGCTGCGGTTTTCATCTAATTAACTTCTCTCAGGCCCTTTCAAGTAGCGCCCTCAGCCACAGTTAACGAGGAGTGATAGAAAAACTGCCAAAACATAAACAAAATATCTGCATTACTAGTTTCTTTAATCCAAGCGATTTGTGATTTTCATATTTCTTGAAAAGTTCTGTGTTGCTGAAAGTCTCCTGAAGCAGTGTCATAGCTGCGTTCACTCCCTCTAGGACAGGCTGGGAAATAATGAAGGAAAATTGGGGCAAAGGCATTCCAGAGGGATGCAAGCAGCAAGTCCCAAATAACTCCAACTTTCAGGTCCCCTGTAGAAATGAAATACACAAGAAATAGGATATTAACAGTCTGTAGCTATGCAGGACTCCCGTGTGTTATTTTCGACAACACGATATAGTTGGCTAGATATCAGTTATTTTCCTTGGATTCCCATCACAGTGCTGAGATGTACCAACTGCACCAGCTGTCTGTAGCTGTGAAACGCCAAGTGAAGATCAACATCACTAAATTAAAACAGGCTGACCACACAAACAATTTCTAGATTTTCTAGATATATTGTTTTTTTCAAAATACTGACACCTTCTAACTGATAGGTGTAACCTGTTGTCTCGCTAACACTGACATTTAGACTGAGCCACAGAAGAGTTAGCACAAAATACAATTGGCATATCTGACCGGATGCCTGATCAAAATGTGTTTTAATTATAAAATATTTTACATTGAATTTCATTAAAAGAACACACCTCAAATGACTTGACGGTGTGCTAATAACATGCAGGCTGAATATATTTCCAAATCTTCTGAGACTGCATTAATACAGCTAATTCTTTAACACATGTTTGAAACTAGCCTGTAGACACTAAGACCTTTAGGAGGACTTAACAGGCAAATTCTGCAATCGATTTATGGATGTCTGGTGCAACCCGATCCTGATATTCGCTGTGAAAATGGAAAACCTTAGTTATGGAGCCTTAGAGAAGAGAGTGTCGAGAGGTCATAGAATTTACTTCCAGGTGGTTTTAAGTAAATGGCTCATAAAGTTACACTCATCTTGAGCAAAAGCTACAATTCTGCTGCTCTTTATTATCAAGCTTTGGTGCCAGTAACTTGAACGCCAGTCGTCAGTGTGTTGCCAGTGTTATACTCAAAGCACTGACCTACTCTATTGGTAAAAACTAATAGAGTTCTTATAAAAACTAATAGAGAAAAGATAATCAACCGATTAAATGGTGCTGCTTTTTATTTCATAAATACAGTACCAGACAAACAATCAATGCAACACAATGGCTGTCAGCTCATCAATACTTCACTAAAAAATCTATTTTTATCACTTAGGAATTTTTGGTTGACTGACCGTGCCAGTGTGCCTGGCTTCCTTACGGGTCAGACCAGGGAGATTTATGATAAAGCAGCAACAACAAAGTACATTTCTCTGGATCTGAATATCTACTCTGTGTGTGAGTGTGTGTGTGTGTGTGTGTTTTTTCAGAAGTGTTTGTGTATCTTGTTTTTGTAGTGCAGCATTGACATATTCAGAAAAGAGAGGGTGAGTGGGTCAGTGTGGCTTGATTTCCCTATTACTACCCAACTGTGGCCTGACCTGCATCTCTCTTTCACACACACGCAGCACACATACTTACACACACACACACACACACACACACACAGATAGACATCGTCCCTATGTTGTCAGCACTCATTTGAAACATATTTTAAACACCATACGACAGCATATAATTTCCTTTTTTTTGCAACAGATCTTATTTTTGATAAAATACAATCAAACATATTTAATCACTGGTAACTTTAGGCTCTTAACCCATCATAAAGTATGGATGTGTTTTACTCCCATTTCTTACCAGTGTTCAAATCAATCTTTAACTGCATCAGAACACATGAGACGTTGTTAAGTTGTCATGAATTCTTGTAGCAGAGCTCAGATAATACATTTCAGAGAACTTAGCAGCACCCAAAGTTGGGCCATAGAGTGACAGCGATTCAAACATGCAGTGCCATACTTCAGTTAAAGATTGAGCTTTTAGTAGCCCTCGGCCAAGTGTTAGATTACACATTTATTTTAAAAACACGCTCATCTATCTAAATCTTTTTTTCATTGCAGAGGCAGAGACCTTTAACAGTGTGACAGTGGGTTTCTGGAAAGCATCTGGGCGTGTGATGCCAGGCATTTGGCAGAGCCGAGACGTTCCCCTGCTGTTGCTGCAGCGGCAGGCAGACGAGAGAGAGACAGACTCGGCCTGACATATGCTGGCTTAGAGGAGACGAGAGCTCCGCGCTGAGCCCCAAACTGCTGGTGTTGTGTGCTGTTGTGTAGCTAGAAGGCTGTTCTGTGAGGATCGCTAGGCGCTGCGCTGGGTATTTTTCAGCCTGCCTTTGACTAAGCAAAGCAGCTTATGTAAGATTTTGGGTCCTTGGTGAGATCAAGCAAACAGCCTCCAAGGCCCTTTAAAGCTTGTGTTGATAAATGTATTGCTGAATAGTAGCCTATACTGTAGAACTTAAGCATCAGCACTACACGTATTTCTTTCAGCCTGCGCGCGGCTAGTTTCACTGAAGGCTGTCACTGAAACAACAGAGGAGTTTCTCCCTTATGCAAATTGAACAGGGCTGTGAAAAAGTGTATCGGCCCCCTTGGTTACTGGTTAGAGCATATCTCTCGCCTCTCCAAGAAGCATTCGCATAATTGCAGTGAGACTGTTTGAGTTAAACCAGGAATGAAATATTTTTAATAGCAAAGTGGAATCAGTGTCAGAAGTCATGGGGGAAAATGTTGAAATAGATTTGTGCAATAGAGACACAGACTTTAGTAAATTTACAGCTACAGGTAAGAACCAGGCTTGCAGAAATCATACATTTAGTTTGAGAACCATTCCCTCTTGGAAAAGAAAATATTACCTTGGAACTTCTGCCAGAGCCATTTTCTAAAGTATGAACAAAATGTCTCTGCTGTAATGGCTGGGTTAAGTTTGTCTCCCAGTGAAAATCTTTTTTTTAATAGCATTTTGCTAGTTTTTGTCCACATAGGTATGAACACACATGAAGAGCTGTAAAGAGTCCCCATGGATGCTTTTATGTTAGATCCCGTTTGGTCGTGTGGTGTGTGCATGTCGGAGGATTCCTCACTTGTCAGAGAGCGACTGAGGTGAACACCTCTGGGCAGAAAATTGCACCAGTGTCACATTCAGTGTCACGAGGGCAGCAATTAACTACAAGTGCCATCTTTTTTGACTTATCCAGCATACTGTAAAAGCATTACCCTACACAGCCACATGTCCCTCATCGGTTTCATGTAAGCAGCCCATTCCTGCCGTCGCCTACCGTTTCCCCATTTCCAGCCACATGTTTCTAGATTATCATTTCAGCTCGTATATCTCGACGTCTGTGGCCTCACTTCTGGTACGACTGTCTATCTGCTTTTAACTCTAGAACCCATGATGTGAAATATTTCAAGGGGACTTTTTTCGTAACCATGCTGTGGAAAGAGCGTCAGACTCACTGAGATAGACTGATACAACACTTCCTTGAACTTGGAATGTGAAACCACTCTATAATTACTAGATAAAATGAAAAAGGTAGTTGTTTAGCTAAAACTATTTTCATCTCTTGTATATCATATCTATAGTGAGGATGAATATAATGCCAAATATTCATTATTTGTAAAGAAATATATATAGATATATAAATATATAATATATGCTTCATTGAAACATAACTATTTTCTGCATTTGCTCATGTTTTGTTGTCATTTTTACTTTGTAATGTCTGTTTTATAAGCTGATATGATGGCATGCGAAATATTGATTCTGAATGTAGGCCTGTTTATTAATTTTCTTTTGTTAACATTTATGACACTGTCCTACTGATATGTTATGTATTTATTTAAGTCAATCACATATGCATTTTTTTATGTGTGTTATTTCAGTGGAAGTTACCGTATCATTGGGTTATTTTTGTATTATTTCAGTAGTTTGCAGCAACATATGCTTTTTTCTCAGTTCTTTCCTAGCTGAGCTATTGAAAGATTTTGTCTCTTTGAGTAGTTTGATCATTGCTGAGGTCATCCAGTGTAAATAATTCTGCAATTAAATTTTTGGAGAAAAAGTTTGGAAAAGTTTGTCTGTGTCGTGCTTGTATACTTTGAAAAATCAAGCTGTAAACATAGTCATGCACTCTCGCTACTGGGGCAGTTACAGTCAAATATTAATATTAGTAAAGAAAATCCTTCAAAGATTGTATTTCATATTGTCAGACACCAAACTACATTATAAAGACATCTAGTGGTTGTCCTAATAACAACAATATTCCCAGTGGTAGTATTTTAGCTCACAGGAGGAAACCTCGATGAAATTGAACAAAGTGTTCTTGACATTTCATGCATTTTATATCAGTATGCAGGCTGCTTACCAAAACAGCAATGAGATAAACGTAAAGGGTAGCTCTGAATCATCTGTCAAAGAAAATGGTGTGTTTGCCTTTTACTGTTCTGTTCTAGGAGTCAGGACGGTCACTAGTGATTTTGGCATTTATATCATGCATAGAATATAATAGCACTTTACGCTTTTATATATATATATATATATATGTATGTATATATATGTATATATATATATATATATATACATATATATAAATATATATATCACTTAAACTAAACGCTTGCCATCATAAAGATATTCAGGTCACGTGCTCCAAAAACAGAGAGAGATTGAAATGTGTTTGTGTGTGTCGACAATGCATGTGAAAATTCAGCCTAAGTGGCTAAATTGGTGTGGATTGAGACGTGTTTGTCATAAATCATGATGAAAACAGACAGGTTTAGCATACATGCTGTTGTAATGTTAATCTGATTAAGGCCCATGACAAAACAACAGCAGGCTTCATGCTCTGTAGCCCTACTTTCAATGCAGATTTCTCTCCGGCACATCTATTCATGTGTCCTCTTATCATTAATTACCTGTTCTGAGAATGCTATCCATCGGTAGATACTTACACTTCTGCAGGTTGTAGGGGTGTGTCAGGACGTCACTTTCAACCTTCCAAATCATTTGTCTTCAACACCCTGCACACAGGTGTTGTCAAATATTATGGCATTAAACATCTTTTCTGGTTTAATGTGGACAGAGTTCTGCTGGGTACTGCACCAAACACTATACACTGTAAGAGTGATAAAGGTGTGATTTGTAGGAAAAAGAAAGGCTGTTTGCACACTGATACATGTAAGCTCCCAAAAGTTTTAACACATGTTTTAACACACGCCTTGTCAGGTATAAAAAAGGGGACCTCATCCCACCCCACAAAGCTAACAGGAGTCAGAAAGAGTCAGGAAGATGTGAATCCTTTTAAAGCAGGTCGATTAAAAAACACTCATGCTTCTTTCTGCCTTTTCTTTCAGTTAAACACAAGGTAAGTTTTATATGTTGCGATAGTTAATATTAATTTTTTTTTCAGTAGATTTCAGTTGCCATTAATTAATATGAGTAAGGACATTTAATAAAAGTTTAGTAACTCAACTTTAAACTCTCACTGCTCACAACATCAAATATATAGGGCAAGATTACCCCCTGCTGGAGAAAAAATGAAACTCATGCTTTGGTCAATGAACAGATGTTACAGTTGGGTTTCTCACTCCACTCTTCTTCCTTTATTACCAAAAAAATAAAAATTTGCTTCAGCTTAAATATGCTGTCTATTCTGGAAGACTTTATACTATTATGTCCATCAATCCTGACCTGGGGTATATAGATATGCTGTAAGTATACAGAAATTGAACAAATTTAAGGCTGGAAAACCTTATCAGCTTTTCACCCTGATTATTATTGTTGTGGGAGGTGAACTGTTGCAGCTGCTACCACAAGTCTTTTTCAGGAAGAAGAATATCACATAAACATTACAGGTCCTGGATGTGCCTCTGATGAGTGACTGAGTGGCATGCTGGTAGCTGGGGTGGAGTGCATGGGCAGCTAAGATTGCGCATTAAGAAAAAAAAACCCAAACATTGCCACATCACAGAAAGGAGGTGTTGGGTTACACCTGACCCGGCTCCTTTGCGTTTGTGTGTGTGTGCAGCCCTCAAGCTGTGTTTGTGTTTCTGTGGATTTCCTCCAACCATTATGTGGTTATCAGCCTGTCTGAGTGTGTGTTATCACTATGGCGACCATGCTCAGGGTGCACCTTACTTCTTGCTGAGTGCATTCAAGTGTAAACTGCAATCTTGCACACGAGAGTTGGACGTTTAAAACAATATGTGTTATATGTAAAAAAAACATTTAACCTATATCTTCTTCATATATGAACATTTTCCCTTAAAGCAAAAAACAACATTAACATGTATGAAGAAGGTCTGCTAACCAGCATTTATACTGAATGTGTGTTGTTTGTTCTGTGTGTGGTGTATATATTTGCATGATTTTATGAAAGAAGAGAAGCAGGAGTAAACTTTGCATGTAACTAACCAACCAATCAGACGGGACGTCACCACGCAGCTCAGAGCGGCGTCGACCAATGGGGTGTCCAGATGTTTGAAGTGGGCGTGACTTCCTGTTTGGAGGTCATGTGACCAAATTGAAGTCGTGTGATGTGAGTTTTGGGTGTTGTGACATTCACGGGCTGCAGCGGAACAAAGTGTCCGGAGGAAGCTCAGCTGTGACGGTGTGTATGATTCTTAATCACCACTGACTCATTTACACTTTAGGGGGTTTGTTGGCTTCAGTCTAACCCTCCTTTGGTCGGCGTGCTTGTGTTTTTCGTGCTAACTGCACAGCGTAGTTACTGTAAGTTGATTCTGAAACTTGAGTGACTCAGTGTTTTTTTCAAAGAGTTGACTATTAAAGCTTAAATGTGTAAAACGGTTCTTCTTATTTAGTGTCGACGTTTTTTTTTTACCGATTTAGTACATGAAATGTTTTGCTTATAATAGGACTAAAGGACTAAGTGTTCATATGTTGAATTTCCGCATAAGAGACAAAGTAAAACCCTATAGGCTATGTACACTTATACTAAACCTATTAGAAGAACAATTTCATATATAACAAATATATTTCAAGCCCATACAAGTGTATGTTTATTTATACAAACTGTAATGTGAAAATACACATTTTAGTGTGGGTATTTCATATATGTTATTAACTTATCTCTTCATGTACTCAGAGGATCTATGCATGTGATAATATATCACCAGATGGGTAACATATGACAACATCACTTGTGATTCAGGGGCATATATGACTTATATATACATTTCTAAATGCAGTAGAACATTTACACAGTCAAATGCATAACTTAATGAAGTCTGAGAGGAATTTATTTAATGTGTGTTTAGTACACCAGGTTCTGTCTGTTCTTCAGCAGCTTTCTATTGTTTTGTAGGTGACAGCATGCATTCAGCAGCCCGCACTCACAGGCCAACCTGCAGCTGAGCCTCCCCTCAGTCTGAGCTCCTCCAACCTCCCACAAACAACCATGGATCCTGACCAGCACGCCACCCCCCTGCCCCAGCCCAGTGCAGAATATTTTTCATGGGACTACCGCCTCAGGCTTATTGGCCTGGGCTTTGCCTTCTATGCAGCAGCATTCCTCCTCTCCCACCTCCTGTCTGTGGCTCTGTCCCGCACCTACAACTCCCTACAGGCTAAGGAGAAGGTTTTCTGGGACCTCGCAGCCACTCGGGCAGTATTTGGCATTCAGAGTACTGTAGCTGGTCTCCGGGCCCTCACTGTGGACTCACTGTTAGCCAGAGACAGAGTGAAGGGACAGGAGGACTGGTCGTGGTTCAATGTACTCACAGCTACGGGTTTCTTTGTGTTCGAGAATGTGGCACTTCACGTTTCCAGTGTGGTGTTTCGGTCGTTTGACCTCCCTCTGGCGACGCACCATTTCTTCGCCCTGTCAGGATTTGCAGGGGCGGTGGTGTGGGATTCTCTGGGGCACTTCATGCCCATGGTTACGCTGCTGCTGGAGATGAGCACGCCATTCACCTGTATATCCTGGATGTTACTGAAGGTAGGGGGCCTTGTATTGTCTCTGTGTTAAAGTTATCATCACTTTCCTCCATGCACATCTTACACGATTTCTCTCTCGCGTCACATTTGAGCAGTAATTGCAGTCACCAAATGATTGTTCTTACAGTTTCTTGTCAGCTACCACTGACATTACTGAAAGTGTCACTAGGTTTCAGTTCCCGTTTGGTCTTGTGCACCTTATGACAGATAAAGTTCATTCTTAGAAAGAGGAAGTTACGTAGAAGGACTGAGTCAGTACCTATACTTTCTCTGTCCATGCTATGCACAGATTTAACTTGAGTAGTACAAGTTACAAGATAGATAGATAGATATACTTTATTGATCCCAAGCTGGGAAATTACCAAGGATGTGAATGTGATGTTCTTGCAAATTGAAAAGCATTTTTTTTCCTCCTTGTCAGGCCGGCTGGTCACGCACCCTGTTCTGGAGAGCCAACCAGTGGGTGATGATCCACACGTTCCACTGCCGCATGGTGCTCACCTACTACATGTGGTGGGTGACCATGACCCACTGGGGAGAGCTCAAGACGCAGGCGGCCCTGCCCCAACTCGTGCTCTTCCTCACTGGCCTCGCTCTGCTCACATTTATCATCAACCCCATCTGGACGCACAAGAAGACCATGCAGCTGCTCAATCCCGTCGACTGGAACTTTGGCAACAAGGCGGCGCCCCAGAACAGTGCCACGGGGGGTCGGCCTGAGGTTTCTGTCAAACCCCACGCCAACTGAAGAGGTCATTTTTTATTTGAATGATGTCATATTTTTCTCTTCTCTTTGTCCCTTTTTTTTAGAAATAGATGTGTGAAGTGGCATTTAGATTGATGATAGAAAGATTTGGTGTTCTTTTGTAAAGACTTGTTTTATAATAAGACTTTTTTTGTACCCATTAGTGAATGAACCCTAAAAGGTTAATGAAGTTTACTATGTTGCCTTCCCTCAGACTTTGCCTTCAGGCAGTTTTCATGTTGTTATTTGGCACCGAATGTTCATTTTCCATCTGGTTAGCTCAGCTTTTAATAGGTAGGTGTGGTTGTCAGGGGCAGTGGAGTGGGGCCCCACTTGTTGGCATCACCTTCAGGTCACTGTGCTGTAAAGTATCACTAGTCATAGGTTATTTATTCACAATGGGATATATTACACAGCACCTGTTATAAGACCCTTCATGAGCACAAACAAACAAATTCATACCTTTTGTTCTCTGCAAAAATCAGCTTACACATTTAAATGCTTGGACACTGTAGAAAACACAACAAAACATAAAAGAAATGATAAGTCTTAATACTATAAACCACTGTGCAACTACAGTATTTGAAGATTTACATCCTGTAATGTTTGAGGAAGAATTGCACTGTATATATCTTTATCTACCCACAGCTGCTTTCGGTCTGTTGCTTTTGATAGTCCAGTCGATCTGTCAGGTGTACGATAGGTAGGAGACAAGAGAGGCTTTTCACTCAGTGTTTCTCATGCAGCGCTCCAGTGGTGCTTTTACAACAGACCTAGTTATTGATGGGTAGTATTGGTTTAAGTTTAAAGTTCTGTAGGTTAGTCATTAGAGCTGTTAGAGTCACGTTGGTTTTTGGATTGTGAATCCTCTTTCAGTAGAGGGGAAAATATTTACCATGGCCATGAAAGAAAAGGCCTTCAGCACAATCTTCTTTGTTGACAGAAAAATGCTCAGGACTGGTCCACTCCACAAAGGCTCTTTTGTGGAAAACAGAGATGCAGAATAGCCAAAGTGAAGCACTGTTGTTGCAGAATGACCAAGCAGCATTTCAGTTTTCTTTGTTTTTATTTCATATCATGAGTCAAATAAAGGTTTAATAAAGTAGATGCTTATTTCCACTTATGCCACACAAAAATTGTAATGAGATTTTTGTTTTGTGTTTTTCAATCAATGGCCTCATTGTACTGGAAATCTCGGCCCTGAGTGGTGGGTTTGTCCGTGGTCATCTACTGTATGGCGTAGGACTTCTTTGTTTAATTGTTACGCTGCTGCAAACTTTCAGATCCTTCACAACTTCTCACATTTGAGAATGTGATTTCTCACTGTGTTGGCTGTAACGGCATTACTACTGTTGCTCATCTGGAATCGTATTTATAAGGTTGAGAGTTCAGTCATTTAATTTCTACCATTAGTATTAATCTAAGTTCAGATTTCACATCATCCTGAGTGCTGACTCAATGTTTATCTGTGATTATTGAACAGCTGCAGACGTGTTAGAAAGGCCTTTTCCGGGTTTTTTATTGCCTGGTGTTCCTCACAAGAAGCACATTTACTGAGTTGTCTGTATTACTTTACTGAGTCAGATCCAGAACCATTTCAGATGTTTGAGAAGAAATGTGCTGGGTTTTACTCATCAGTACTATCCAGATAACTACAACCTGCCTCATGAAACAGGTGATGACTTGAGATGAAGATCAAATAGTTTATTGCACTCTTATTGTTATTATTATTGTACTCTGTATACATATTATAACATCAGTGATTTGATTAAATTCCCTGTCCATAAGATTTGGAGAAAGTGCTCTTATTTTGAAAATTAGAGCGAATATAAGTTCCATCTCCCTTCACCTCCAAAGCTCCTCCCTGCAGTGTACCTTGGTCTAATTGTCACTTTTAAACTTGATTTTCTTCATTACTTTTCTTCTGGTAGTTATCTTTCATGTAAACTGTTGTTTTCTTTTGCTTGGAGTTGGGTTGTTGTTTACCTGCCATTTGTTGGTAGGTTTTGGCGCGGTGGATTCTTGTCAAAAGATAATCTGTCTCATGTACTACTGTCAGGATATAGTGACAGTTTTAGCAAATATGACGAAGAGTAATTTTAAATTTTGTTACTTCTGCTTGAACTAAAGTTGAAAGAAAATAATTTCCATCAGTTTATTTATAAGGAGATACAGAGATAATAAATTGCCCTCTAGTTGAACCTCTTATGTCACTACTACAAAAATGACTAATATCTGACAGTGCTGGATTTTCACTTTGTATTTAATTTGTTATGGGGTAGTTGGAGGATTCCCCATGCTTTATGCCAGAAGAGTTAACAACCTATTTGTCTTGGGAAATGCATTAATCTGAGTCACAAAATAAACTGTTTCTCACACATCGTGTTGTCCCTTTTTGTTTTGCTCATATTTAGAAGTTAGTGCATCCACCTGTAGGTGGCAGAAAAGGGATAGTCACCACTTCAGTATGTGTCCTTAGTTTTCCCCATTTGACCAGACATCCAAGTTTGAGTATTTTTTTTCCAGTCAAAATGTTATTATCCCTTCAAAGACACAAGAAACACAGCTCTTTCAGGTTTATTTTACAAGGCGGACAGATACAGTTCAAACTTAGCAGCTGGTTTCCTTTTAAAATGAATTAAATTAAAATCATATATTGAATTAAATGAATGGTTGGAAAACAGTGTGTTTATGTGGAGTGTCAGGATTTTTCTCCCTTAGAAAGAGTCAGAGGTTGCATTTGGTGTGCAGAACTGAGTGTAGAAATGTGTTGTTGACCAAACAAGCTGAGGTTATATTTACTTTTAATTCATACTTAGCCTATTTTACTTTCTAAAATGTTTGGACATGTGGAAGTCTTTGAATTAGTTTAAAAACAGTCTGGAACTGAAGGAGTCCTTTGGGCCTACAAGTTTTGTTTTGTGCCCTTTCTTGCTTAAAAAAAGCCCCTGAATAAATAAAGTTCACTCTTCACAGCTTTTACGCGCATTATTATGACACTGTTTTAATACAGTATGACAAGAGGAAACAAAGAAATTCAAACTTCAGAATCATCGTAGCAATCACACCTGATAGATCACATAATTACAAGTTTATGTGTTCTTCGTGAAGCCGCAGTGAGACTCCAACATCACGTCCGGACAGATGTTTACAGAGGAGCCACCTCACACGTCACGTGAGCGGCCTGGATCCTGCCGGAGAAGACGTTGGAGTCGTGATTGACGTCCCGCGCAGCCAATAGGAGCGCGACCGACTGGACGCCTCGACCAATCAGCTGCTCGGCGGAGGTGAAGAGGTTCCCATGGATGGAGTCAGCTCGCATCGAGAGGAGTCAAGTTAAAAGAAGGGCACAGGGCGAGAAGTGGATGTGTTTTAAAGTTGTCTTTCAAGGCAGAAATGCGTCTGGCGTGACACTAGCAAGGTGTAACTGCGAAGGGATACGGTAATTCATTCGGGGAAAAGTCATAAAATGGTGAGCGCAGGTCATTTTTCTAAGTTTCTCACAAAGTTGTAAATATCACTAACACGTCTGTTTTTTTTGTTTGTTTTTTTTTTTTGCTGGCTTTGAGTTCAGGTGAGCAGCACGGTTAGGCTAAACATTTGAGGAGAAAGTCATGTAAAGTGTTTCTTCTGTGTGTTATAGCGACTTGAACGTGTTTTTGCTCTTTAAAGCAGTGTATTGGGGGGGTGGCTATAACGTGGCGCCTCAGCTAACTCTGCCAAGTTGCCAACATTGTCAACTATCTGCTCCTACAGAGACACTCACCCACTTTCCTCTGCGCCTTTATGTTCATTAATGCGTCCTAATCTAGGAACTAACCCTCGTAAGACCTTGAAAAGTCCCAGTTTTCCCTTTTCCCCATGTTTTTGTTCATCAGGACATATTTCCTCAGGCTGTGGCTTTTGTCATGTATCATAGATGTGTTAATGTTGAGTTCAGCCTCATACTTCTCTGAACCTACTGTCCTTCAAATATGCAGTTTCAGGTGTAAAATAGCCGTTTACCTTTTAAAATACCAATTAAAGAGAATGTCAAGTTTGCCACTTTGATGATAACCACATCAAAATCATACTCATTCAACTCTTACATAAAATATCAGGATCCCTGTGGACTTACCTAAAATTATTAATAAGTGGGGATGTCTTCCTGGGCTGCGGTAGTCAGCCTCAGCAACTACAAATTCAAGTAGTCATGCATAGCATTCCTCAGTGAAAGCACTGCACTGATTCAGTCAGCTGGAAAATCCGTCCAAACAGGTAGTAAAGCCACGGTGTAATTAAACTGCTCCCCTAAGTACTTAGTTTCCTCTCTGCACTGCAAAAGCCAGATGCTTTCAGGAATAAGTTTATCAAACCACCAAAAAAATGGCTTGAATGCCTCAAGTGCTTTGATCTGTGTGTGTATTTTCTGGTGTTCATATCCAGTTTGCTCAGCCTGTACATGGGTGAGATGGAGCATTGAAGGGTCACACACACATGCATGTACACAAAAAAACTCCACTGTTAATTTGTTTAGCAAATAACCAGGGTGGCCTGGCTGCAAATACAGATGCCTAATACCTCCACTCTCCTCCCCCCACCATCCCGCTGCTGTAATAACACCTAGAAAAGGCCGTCCAGGGAGCACAGATAGATAATTTTTTCCCCGCCAAACTTCGCTGCTGTTTCCTAATGTAAGCACTTCTGTGAGTTGCGTAGACACAGAGTCCTTTATGTGTGAAGCTTTCTCCCCATCAAACCTTGGCCCCTCTCACACAGGATGTTTTCAGACGCCTCTGGGACGAAACTGTATCAGTGATATGGGGAAAGGGATGTTGGCAGTTAGTGCTGATGCTGTTTGCCATGTCTGTAATGGAGATGCTTAGGGAGACAGCGTCTTAGCATCCTCTCAATGCTTATCGGCATCGGCATGAAAATATGGAGCATAGCTAAACTGCAGTGACCTCTCCTGTCATTTTTAGAGTCTATGAGCACAGATGCTGTCCAATGGAGAAATGCCAGGAATCGCTAATTGCTAAAGTAAATGTGATGAGGCAGTGGCTCTACTTTGCCGACAGCAGCTCATGGAAATGCCTTCTGTTGACCGTGAGTAAGCTTGCGGTGTCCGAGCACACAGTGGCTGAGCAGAGGAGCATACCAAGCATTTTTAGAAAGGCAGTTATGGATTCATTGTCCACCCACCAACCCACCAAGGATCTACTGAGATAAGACACGGATTAGCAACATAGTTCAGCCACAGCTGGGAAAGACGGGCCACAGCTTTTCTGCAGGTGGATGTGTAAAATTGCTCGCATACCACATACTTGTTTAGCAGTTGCCAACATGTGTCAGATATATTTAGTGCCTCATGGATATTATTTTGGAATGCATCTTAACATGAGATTATTTTTCATATCATTTTTGACCTTTTTTGACTGTAGAAGGTTGGAGAGACAGGAAATGAGGGGTGGACGCATAGAGAGGGTTATTTCATGTCACAAAACTTCTCAGCCAGAATCAAACTGGAAATAGTTTTACAGTATATGGTAGTCAACGTAGACCACCAAATCACCAAGATGCCCCAATTCCCCTCATTTAAAAGCCTGTGTAAGCACCTTGCTCTATGAATTGAGGTGATTCTGCATAGCAATTCTCAGCAAGGATGAGTAAAGTCAGAGGTCAACTGCAATCTTGGCTGCAGAAAGTGCCTCCACCCTTTCTAAGCGAGTGCAACGGCTGGAACTCTGACGATCAGAAGCATTGTGGTTTTACTGTGGTCATTTATTGTAATTGCACAGAGTGGCTCTATTCATATTAAAATGCATCCGGCCAGTCAACAAAAGCCCTTTGAAGCAGCCGCTTATCCGCTTCTCGCCACACACGAGATGGTGTTCTTCTGGTGACATGTTGGGCTCTCTAAGCTTTGGTGTGGCCCATTGGGTGGGTGGAGACCAGTTAGGAGTGACAGCCAAGATGTGGCTGCCTCTGTTTTCAAATGGACACCATTTCAAATATTTTACAGCCCTAGTCTTTCATTTTGTCCAGTGCGGGCAAAACTGCAAGGGCCTCGTCAGTAATTTAACCCTTTAACTGAACACAGAATCTGCCTGCAAGTCAACACTAGTGTAAAAAATAAATATTATAGTTTTAATGTAATGTAAAAACATCTGTAAAAGTACTCTTATCGCAGTGATCTTAGAAGGGGTATTATGGGGCGCTGTAATGCTGCATGATAATCATAATGGTCATACTACATACTGAACTGTAATGTTACATGGTTACACCATGGTTATACCATGCAGCAGTGAGTCACTGTGGTAGCTTAGCATTGACCACATTTGGTTTAGGAACATAGCTTCAGAGTTTGTGACGTCCCCTCTCATGTCCAATTGATCACACCTCTGACATCAAATAAAAAAAAGTACAGCCCTGCGGGAAGGATTATTGAAGCATATTCCCCACAATCCACTCCCATCGGACCCATAATTATAACTGGCAGCTAATGGGGACTACCAGACTCATCTTCTGGTCGTGATGATTGTTCAGTGTGCTGGGGTAAGGTTATGTAACTCCGAGTGGGGGGTTGGGCGGAGGCGTAAACACTCTGTCATGCACGAGAGGACTTTTGCAGCAAGAGAAACAAAAGGCAGTGTAATTACAAGGAAGATTGCTCGCTTAGCTGTGATTTATTATGATATTTGTGTCTATGGATATGTTTCTGACTTGCCGATCTAATCAAGAGTCTCAACTTGCCAGCAGTCAGTCAGTCAGCTTGTGCCTGTGTGAGAGCCTCCCCACCCCTTTTGAGGTCAGAGTGGATGGTGAAGTGTGGTGTGTGTGTTGTCAGAGCTGGACGGCCTAGATACTGTGAAGGTTGCGAGGTTGATCCTGTGTGAGCCACCAAGCTTTTGATTTAAGATCTAGGGAACAGACTACCTGACAGAATAAGATAACTGAGGGACGTGCATCATAATATCTTTATGTTGTCCAAGGAGACAAGTGCATTGTGTTGTTAAGGCTGGTTACTGTAGTTCAGTTGTTTAGAGTGGGTTGTACTCCAGAAATGTATGATGATGTAACGGTGAAACTACTCAAACTATCAATATAATAGCATTTGTTTAATTTTCAACTTAACTGTATTGCTGATCATGAAGAGGCTAGAAAAAGCTACCTTTTTTTCTTTTTGTCCTTTTTAGTATGCTACAGAGTGCTGCCCTGTCCTCCCCTGAACTTACCCACAAATACATTACAGTACTTTGTTAAGCCTGTCCGTCAACTCTTTGTAGGCCTGGGATGTGCTGTTTTTTCAGTTGAGGCCTGATTACTGTAATCCTGGCACAAGGGGGAAGACTGGGACACACTGCTCAATAAACAGTTCAGCCAAAAGAGCTGCAGAGCCAAAGACAGACACTCACAGCAGACTACAAGTGTCTCTCTCTCTCTCTCCCCCATACCACCCTCTCCTTCAAGCTTTTGTTTATGACTTTCAGCCCGTGTGTGGAATGCCCCTTGTCATTAAGTACGCTCCAGAAAACTCTACAGAAGAATCCAAAACCTTGTACAAAAACCAGGGTTTTCGACGTGAGATAGCTCTCAGCAACACACACAATTTATTTGGGACTGATCTCTTGTTGGCCATAAGTAATGGGTGAGAGGCTTGGGGAAAGAAAAATTGAAAATGGTTAGTGTTTTTTAAAAAACAATGTTGGAAACTAAAATGATTAAAAGTCTGGAGAAAGTTATTATTTTCTTTTCCATTACCATATGCTGTGTCTGTCAAGTTCCATCATTCCTTGATTTCTTCTGTTTTGTGAAGTGTAATTTGTGCATAACTATGAGCTGAGAGAAAGGGGCTGTTACTGGAAAAGAGCATGTATATTTGCTCAGCCCATCGCTGACTTCAAGAGATAACATGAATTTATCTATCAAGAGCATGACGATTGACAATTAAAGTTCAATCCTATAGCAGCTGTTATATTTTCTGTACAAGCCAACGCACGGGGCAGTTTATCCTCCACACTACAGATTATGTTGAGACTATGTGCAGTACATACATCTTGATCCCTGTCATTGTCAGTTCTTTAACATAGGTTATTAGGAATACACAGGCGAGCAAATCATCTGCATTACACCAGCAGGCCAGATGACTGTTTTCCTGTCTGCGGAGCACAGCTCAGCCTTCCACAGCGTGTAATGACACGCTCAGCTGAGTCTGTCATCAACTATACGGGTGATTTTACCTCTCTGGTGTCTTCTGCTCTGTCCTCAATCATTGCCGTCAGATTACACTGCAATACGGTACCTTTTTAATTTAACACTGATTATAAATTGATTGTGATAAACATTTTTTTACCCTCTCTGTAAGGCTTTGTAAGCTACACATACTCTCCTGCCTGGAGGTGGTCATCTCCATGTGGTGAGGCAGGTGCTTGTACGGTGCACACCACATTTAAAGTCACACCACTCCACTGGCCATGCAGGATATAGTTTGTGGAAAGGTGCATTTAGTGTTTATTTTTTCAAGAAGCAGGTACAAAAAAGAAAAAAACAGTAATTACAGGAGAGAGGAGAGTTGGGGGAATCTGCAGACTGGTTTCAAAGCAGGAAGGAAAAGGGTAATCTTTTCCTCTCGACTTGATGCGTGATGAGGCAATCAAGTGCTGAGCAGTCTCCTTGAAAAGATAATAAAAGTTATCTGGTTGTCTTAATGCATATTATTAAAATTAATGTAAGAAAAACGTTTTAATCAAAAAGAGTAGTATATCTTTTTTTTTTAACTTTTTACCACACAATGTGATTTCTCTCTTCTGTGCCTCTGCATCAAGAAGAGCACACCTGAGTATTTCACCTTCTTCTCCCCTCCCATCCTTCCTTTTCCTGCTGTCCTAGACCACAAACAGTGCAACTGAAATGAGTCACCCTCGAAAGCTCCCGTCAGGGCTAGGCTGTTAGCTGTCACTCCAAAAATGATCTAGTCAGTTTACAACCATGTGTGTCATGTAACTACCTGTTTCATACTTGTATATCCTACAAGCCAGGCGGTGTATAACCTAAAGAGTGCCTCATCGTCAGTCATCCTATATAACACTGTAGCTGCTCCCGTCCTGTCTCTTTAGATCCTCCTCTATTGTGCTGGTTATTTCTCCTCAGGCTACGCATACTCTACCTGCCTGTTGGCGCTGGCATTATCTGTCAGCCGCACTGTGTTCAGCAGACACTGGCGCTGTGTGTTCACATCCACTGTTCTGGCTCCATGCCCGGTGAACAGGGTGGAGGACAGAGAAGCAGAGGATTTCACATTATTTGTAGACAAAACAAGCTTTCAGACTTCAGAATGAGTTATCCTTTGGATGCTGCGTGCTGCAGCACTGCGGTGTAGGATTGTCTTAGTCAGACGTAGACTGTGAACTTATGTTGTGGCTTGTATAGAACAAGAGAGATTGCACTGATAAACTATGTGGCATATATACCACAACAATAGCTGCTTTATGCTACAGGATGATGTCATGACTCTGTCCTCTGTTCTTGTGGATACTAGCAAGCTGGAGAACTCTGGAAATAGCACAGTTGTTTTTTTTTTTTTTCTAGAGGAAGTCTTTGAGAGAAACTGTCACCGCTGGATACGAATTGTATATCCACAAACAAAGGCCGTGCTGCTGAGGAATGCAACATCTCTCATGCCCATGCAGGTCCAAAGGTCTCTCCTGCCTCAGCATGCTAATGACATTTCCGAGGGCCAAAATCTTTTGCTATTAGGTCAAACTAAAATGTCACATTGACTTCAGCACAGATACTGTACATACTGTGATAGATTTTATTTCAACTCATGTCATTTGAAGTGATGGAGGCCTTGAATATTACCTACTGGGGAAACCTTTATGATGATCATGTTCTTAGGTTTTTCACAGCCTGTGGCATAATATAACCTTTTTGATAATCAAACATGAGAATAGATTTAACTGTGACTTCAACAGAGATGCTTCTAAGCAGTTGAAGTCATGGAGGTCTTATCTGTGTTTAGCTGTTTAATCCACATTTGATTATATTTGATCACTTATCTTGAACAAACTGTGCAAATATAATCACTTGCAGGAGGTTTATTTATGACCTCTAGTAAATGTGCTCACTTTGATAAGGCCACAGTCGTAAACTAACGGAAGGACTCATGTTTACCATTGACTCACTTTGAATTAGGACCTGAAGTACCACAATAAACAAGAGTTAAAATGTGAATGTGAACCTGCTTTGAATGACTTTGTTTCAGCCACGTAAACCCCCACCATCCATCTTCCCATAATGGTTACTCCACAGGGTATGGCCTTTCGATTATAATAGCAGCCAGGCCTGTTTATACCCGTGACGTGACACACGCCCACAATTAGCATATGATAATGGTGCGTACGCTTTGACACGTGGTGGTGTGAACAGTCCCCAGGAGTACTATAAGGGCTTCTTTTGTTTTCTTTCACTCATTCAATTGTCTGAACTGGCTTTGGTTCAGATTGTGATGTTGACACATGGCGTACCAGACCGTGACCACAACACAGCTGTGCTCCCCCGCTGACGAAGTGCTGCCGCGATTAAGTAACGTGCAGTAACAAAGTGTAGTTGAGTTGGCTGACTTAACGTTTGCCCCACCAGAAGCTCCTAACTTATGATGCATATTGGAAACATTCCTCAGTGCTAAGTGAATCTGGAAATACTGTGTGTATTGACCCGCCTATTGAGCCATCTCATGACTTTTGTCTTTTTCCTTTAGGAATGTGTGCCGGTGTAGTTGATCCCCTTCATGCTGTGGTCTGAAGAGCTTGTGCAGGAGAAGAGCAGCAAACATGGACGTGGAAGACTTCCCTCCCCCACCTCCTGAAAGTAAAGTCAACAGAGTCATTCACACATAACATGCACTTTGAGCTTAATTTCATGGAGCAAGCACCGAAACATGATCACAGGCCTGGAGCTAATATGGGCCGGTTAGCTCAGTTGGTTAGAGCGTGGTGCTAATAACGCCAAGGTCGCGGGTTCGATCCCCGTACGGGCCAGAGATTTTGAGCTAAGCTTTGGGGAGGAGGGGGGAAGTCATTCTAGTACTTAGGGTATTCATTGGTGACAGTTTCCATGTCATATCAGTTTGCAATATAAACACATAGATGAAGGTAAGCAAAGAAATGTTCAAGAGTAGTTGTTAAAATAACTACTCTTAAAAGGTAATCATAACCAATTAATTGCTTAGGCAATTTATCAAGCAAAAGTGCAAAATATTTTGTAGTTCCAGCCTCTTTTCTTTGTCTTATGTGAATGTTTGTGGAATATCTTTGGCATTTAAACTGTTTGAAGACATGATGTTAGAGGTAAGTTGGAGGAAATAGTGCAGATATTTTTCACTGTTTTATGAAATGTAATAAAACATACAATTATTTTTTTGAATGCAAAAGTAATCATTTGATTAATCAGTACTGAAACTAACCGTTAGTTGCAGCCTTATGCTGAACTGTTACATAGATCACTGTTGGTCAAATCATCAACAGATGATTGGGCTAAACTCCCAACAACTTTGTGCTGACAGTGTTACTCCTGTCACATCTGTCTCTGCTTGTCTGTTTTTTAGAGAGAGATTATAGTGTTAGACCAGTGGTATCACCTGCTAGCTCCTTTAGGTCATCTTGTGGTCAGATCACTTCCTGGAGGGCTGGTGAAGCTGGACAGTATGAGTAAACAACACAGATTCCCCCCCTCCGCTTCTCCATCGCTGTGGAGTGTGTGGGCAGAGGAACGAGGGAGTAAGGAGTGTAAAATGTGCTGTGATGCTGTGAATACCAGACAATGTGCCTCAGTATCAGGCTGAATACTGCTGCAGCAGCACACACACACACACACACACTCACTCACTCACTTCAGCCTCCGGGGATAGACACAGGCCAGAGAAATGCTTCGTCTCCAGCTGGCCAGTCACTCGCTTTGTTGCCAGGGTGATGCTGTAGCGGATTGTAACCCGGTGACTCATTTGAGCAGACCATTATGAGTGGAGATAGGCCCACAGAACAGAATCCATATTGTGATTATGAATTGACAATGGACACCTCGGCAAGGGTATGTGTGTCAGTGCGCATGCCTGTGATCCAAGAATACTTTACACTCTCACAAGGGTAAAAAGATAAGAGAAATCCTTCAAAGTGAAGATTTACTTTTTTATTTCTAGCTGAGGGTCGAGCTATAGCATTCTCACATGACTGGTTATGTATGCGCAAGTGCGTACACATACATATGCTTGCGGTCTAAGGTCAACAGTCTCCGTAATTAAGCTTCAGGCATGCATACCGATACAGCAAACTATCAACAGTCTTATCTAGCCATCACATAGTTGCAGATGTACTATCGAATGGCCAGTTGTGGCTTGTCATTGGTCCAAATCCAATCAAATCACTGTTCTGTTCTGGCACAGTCAAGTGTTTCACATTGACGGCGTCTGAGTGCACATTGGGTTCAATTATTGGCCTATGAATATACATGCCACAGTCCTGGAGTACTGTTGACTATCAGCCAGATTGTTGTGCCTTATCTCTGCATCCCGCACCATTCATTACTGCACAGATGGAAAAAGACTGATAACATCTCTGTTTCCAGATTTGCTCTTTGCACCTCTCCTCTCGCGCAACTTAAGTTGTGGGTGCAGATGGACACGGGGTCACAGCGTTGACCTGGGACATTAGTCACAGGGCCGTTCACTCACACACCGACTACAGGGTAGAACAGCTACCTGTCACAGCCTGAAGGAGTCGCCCTGGTGATTTAGAGCTGCATACATTACTGTGAGGGACTTCAAAGTTGTTGGCCTTGCTGAAGGGAGTTTCTTTGAGTTACGATTTACTCGGTCACTATCAGCGGTCAGCTCGAGCCTGGAGGCATAACTCTGCATGTTGCAACAGCAAATGTGGTTCTTTTGATGGTGATTGTGTTTAAAGGATAGCCATATCAGCTACACTTAAATCTGCCACATAAATGCTAAAGTTGAATTCAGCAGGAGGAATGTTGGGGAAGCAACAATGAGTCTAGGTGTGGGAAAGCCTTGTGGAGGATTTGCACTTGCCCTTTTCTGTGTGTGGGAGATGGCTGAGTGACAGGAGAGGTCAAAATGCCGAAACCCGGGATCGAACCAGGGACCTTTAGATCTTCAGTCTAACGCTCTCCCAACTGAGCTATTTCGGCCTCTTGAACTTTTGGGGACATTTTGTAATCTCCTGGAAATTAACCTGCACGAACTTGAAATTTTCTGTTTTCTTTGGAAGCAAGTCAGGATATGGAAGTAAGACTTTAGACCGTAAGTTAATGCAATAAAGCTGTGACTACTGCTGAAAGTGCTCACAAAGAATCTGTGGTATGCCTGAGAGCGAAACTGTGACAAAGATAAAACGTCATTCAAAGAAGTTCTCTGTTGGACAATCAGCAGCTCTGTGGAGAAGTTGAAGGGTTGAGTAGTGGCAGTGGGAGTTCCTTCCAATAAGGCGCAGTGGTTTTGGCTCACTTCATCCTTCAATCAACTCTGTTTAAATAATCACTGAATATTTTCCACAAGATTGAATTCAGATTGATTTTTTTTTAAATGTCTTCTCATCTTCAGCCCTTTTTATCTTTCACTACTCCACTGAATGAAACCTGAAATACTGTCTTCTGGGCCACAGCGTGAACCCAGCTGATGAAACTTGAGCCTGTGAATTCCTAATCCCCCCCTTTTTTTAACTCCTGCTCCTAATTGAGCTTCACTGACTCAAACTCTGTTCATCAGATCAGAAATATTGCAAAGCCCGGGCTGTGCTGCTCACTGGAGGGAGTAACAGCTCTCTTTCCTGCTGGCCTAATTGCAGTGTGGAAACTGGAAAGACATTTGTTGTTCCCTTCCTGTCTGCTGCCAAGCGAGCGCTCTGATGTGAACGTGACGCCTTTGAACGCTAACTATATCTTGTAGCTCTGGCCTAGTTAGTTTTTGCTGTAAAATAGAGCAGCTGATGTGCTGTTTTGGTGTAGAACCTCAAAGTAAAAAAAAATCTACAAGAAAACATACAGCTGGAGCAGACCCCACCCTTAAGTCTGTATGTAGCTCAGTGCTTTAACTGTAACAGCCCAAGGACTCAGTCTGCCACCCACAGTGTATCTGTTAGCAGTCCTTTTAAACTTTTGTTTTAGTACATATACAATGTGGTTTGATGACCCTGCATGTCATCCCAGAGCTATGTATTTTGTTAGCTTCACGTACAAAGTATATATTTACTGAACTGTTGCAGTAGTCAAACAGGTTACAGAAGTTTAGAAATGAGCACTTTGTGTGTAGTTGGTGTGATGGTTCTCATTCTTAAGACTTTATTTACTGTAGGCTTTGAATGTAATTGTTTTGTGGTCACTGCTAACTGTTGACCCTTAAGTTTAGCTTAAGTGGCATTTGGTACAAAGTGCTACCTTTTCTCTAAGTATGTGTCTTCTAATCCAATCGGGCCGGTAATAATCTCTTCTCACACTATAAATTGTGATAGCAAAATATATCTTTGGAAATTCAGTTTATATGCTCTCTGTAGATAAAATAACTAAAATAATGTGGTATCACCAGTAGTATATAATATATAAATAGTAGTATAACCAGATTTATTAACAGAATAGCTACGTCAGTAGAAATTATAGAACATAATTGTTACCAGTTGACAGATCTGAATCATCTCATGGTATTAATCGTCACACTGCCCAGCTCTCCTATCTCATATTCTCTGGATCAATAAATATAATTTTGCTCTCTTTCTCTCTGATCCCTGTTTCTATTTCCAGTGTTGGCAGACGGTGTCCCCTTTGCAGATGAAGATGAGGGGGAAGCGTTCGACTTTGATGACAGCGGCGATGATGCCCCAGAGGCCAACTGCCCGCCCCCCGCACCTCCGGCTCCTCTGCCCCCCAGCTGCGAGGATCAGAGCCAAGACAACACGGTGGCCAGTCGCCCTGAAGGCTCTCTCCCCAGCCCCCCGGCACCCTGCGCCACATCTGACACAGCTCCATCATCAGCGGACACAACGCTCGCCACAAGCAGATCCTCCACAGCAGGTGGAGCAACAGCAGAAGGAGAGGAGACATCTGCTGCTGAGGGGACTGATGACAAGGAGGCAGACTTACAGCCACCGCCACCCCCTCCTCTTGAAGATGATGCAGAGACAGATCCTGGAAGAACAGGTTTGTAACCCAAAAGTGTTGACATTTTATTGTTGGCTCTAAGGGGGTGAGAGTATTTGAGCCCATTTTAGCCTTTGCTTGGGGCAGAGTTTGGAAATCAGTCGACCACAGATAATGCTCTGAATAAGTTTGATGTTTTCTAACAATGATGAAACATTCTCCACATTCTTCTCTCTTGTTTGTGCCCATTATCTGGCTCTAATCCAGCCCCTTCGGCCCAGGCTGAAGTGAAGAAGTAAAGTGGGGCAGTCTGTTTCTCTCATGACACCTTGTATCTTTGACTGCCTCGTACTGTAGGGTGTCTGGCTTTTATCACTGAAAGCCGTGACAGCTGCAGGAGGCAGGTCCAGGCTCTACTTACTCTAACTCACTCACTCTGTAGTACTGAAGTGAAAGGCTGACAACACTGCACTAATTTAAGCTTTTTTTCTTTATAAAGCATGATTGGAACACACACACAGCTTGAATTTCTATCTTTATGTGAAACCTCCCTTAGCTACATTCATAACATACTCCCTGATTTGCGCCTCTCAAGTTCACTGCTTTAGCACTTCGGCCCTCATCTAACTCTGATTGAAAAGGCTCATTCAAAATGATCACTCTCAGGGTCTAAAACTGAAGCGGTAAAAGTAATGTTTTTTTTCCTACTCCAAACGGGGCTTGTTGAGGTGACCCACCTGTTCACATCAGTTAGTAGCACATGATAAACGCAGATGTGGTTCACGCATGATTCATACAGTATCAGCAATGGATGCAGTGTGAATGCTATTGACTGTAACCTTGGATAATCTGAAATGTTTAATGTTTGATTCAGTAAAGTTTTACACAGATTAAACAAAATTCTCAGGACAAATAAAGTTAAACTTAATAAAATTGACAGAGCTGTCAGGCTTATCAAGGAACTGCTGCTGTTTCTTTGGCAGGTGGTTTGCAGTTGCATTTAATGTTCTATGTAAGTACATAATGACAAATGAACAGTTATACATGTACCTCAGTAAAAAGTAATGAGGATACTGAGGTAGGCACAAACCCTGTCAAACCATAATGATTTAAAGTTTAGTGTGATCAGAATAATTTTCCACACGATATCTTGAATGGGTGAAATAGAAACATTTTTGAAGGTGGTTCTTGTCCCGTTAGGAAAATGGGAGTATCTGTTTTACACACCATCCCTAAGTTGATGTTGTGTATTTTGTCATTTCTTTCAATATAATTTTGCCTCACATTTTTCCTTTGTTGTAATGCATCCTGTGTTGTCTTCTTTCCCTCAGGAGACAGGGAAGGCCAGGATACATCCCTTGATAACCCTCACGCTCCACAGGCTGTCCAAAGGACCTCATTCCAGGGCAAAGTTAACCCCTACTCTGTGATTGACATCACTCCTCTCCAGCTGCAGCAGCTAGAGCAGCAGCATGGACCTTCCTCTTCCACTTCCTCACCAGTGGAGCCCAAAGAACGAGAGGGAGAAGCCCAGGACATCCACACCAGCCCTGCTGGCATTACTTCAGGATACTCAGTCCCCGTGCCCTGTGGCTATGCAACTCCCTCTGGTGTGCCGCTCATCACGCCAACTTACACCACACCCGTCATCTTTCGCCACCTCTCCGTGGATGAGGATGGTAAAGTAGAGCCTGCAGCAGTGGGAAATTCTAAATAGTGATTCATGAAATGATAATTATAATAATGAGGTAGATTAGGTGTTGACTAATGTTTGTTTTGAAATATCCACAACATCTGTAAATTCCCTGGGTGTCAAAGGCACTGATTATTCTTTCCTTTGAGTGAAATCCTCACTCCTTTCTCACTGCACTCAGGCCTCGAGGTACAATGCTGCCTCAGCTACTTCTGTCCTCTGTCCTTTCTTCTTTCTCTTGTTTTTCCTAAAGCCTTGCCACAAGGAAGTAGGGACTAAATTTAGCCCTCCCCAAAGATCTGTGTTGGCTGTGAGGATTTTCCAGTTTCCCTAAAATCTAGCAGTAACTGAGTCCAAGCCTGTGGCCTGGCACTCTGAGGAGTGTGATTACACTGTAATTATCTTACCAAGGTTACACCAGACTGAAATATTCAGATGTTTTAAAAAGTCATGGATGTGTGCAATGGTGTTGAAAATTATTCACACTTTTTGCAATGTTGATTTGTGTGAAAGTTCTTTTTGCTCCACAAAAGGAGATTTTGCTACTCTGTTCACTTTTGCCATGACATTCTCAGGAAAACAAAAGGTTTTTCTTAAAGTGGAATTTTCAATTAGGTACATGTGTGAAGTTAAATTTATTGAAGCACAAGAAAATATCGTCTTAACTGACTTCTAAATAATCTAGGAGTTATGGTATCTTCAGTGACACCTGCTGGCGTTTAAAAAAAACTACAAGACAGTTTCTAAATCTCAGAATTTGAATTGAATTGCTTGACATGCATTGCTCACTTCTGAAACAATTTGACTGAAAATTGTATATTTTATTCTAAAAATACTTTCAAAATATATCATCATTTGCTATAGTGTACTTTCTGCGATACTCTACAAAAGTATACCATGCTCAAATGTATACTTCAGCTTTTGTGCTTCGATCATGAGAACTCTGGGACCTAAAGATAGGATTACATGTTTGTTAATGTTTCCTCTCTTTCCTCCTTCAGTCACTGTGGTTGGGACTGGCAGTACCTCTGTTGACAGGTGTGTGACATACTATACTGCATATCTATATCAATAATTTAGTGCATACTGTGCTGTGCTGTATCTTAAGAGGAGCATGCAAAGTAGTGTATACTCTGATACTCGCCTCATATAGTTACAGTTACAGCTACTATCCCTTGCCAACTAGGTCTACAGTTTTTCATTATAGATTCATCTGTCGATCATTTTCTCAATTAATTGATTAGTTGTTTAGTCATAAAATGATGACAAATGATCTCTGTTTCTCAAAGCTCAGTGTGAGGTCCTCAAATGTCTTGTCTCAACTCAAATATGTTCAGTTTACTGTCATTAAAGACTAAAGAATCCAGGAAATAATCACACTTATTTTCAAAATAGTTGGCCATTAATTTCATGGTTGACAATTTATCGACAAACCACTGCAGCTCAGTTGTGAACATATTCTTCATGACTGCTACCCTCATGTTCATGGTGATACATAGACTAATATCACCATATTAATACAGAAAAATATAGACTTATTTTTTGGTTTTCTGACATTAGTGACTGATTTTGTTTGTTTGCATGTTTTCTAAAGTATTTTCAGTGAAGAATATCCACCTATTAGAGAAGAGGATGCTTTGGCTAAATGGGCGTCAGACCCTGCCAACACTGCATGGATGGAAAGTAAGGAATGATAACCACAACAGATGTGCATCAAAAGAAAACTGCTGTTGTTTCAGTTCTCTATAATTGCCTCTAACATACCTTCAGGGAGCTATTATCTTTTTTTTTTTTTTTTTTGAATTCCCAGACACTTCCTTCCCTGTTCTTTTGAGGAAGTAGACCCTTGAGTGTGCTTTTCTTTGAGATCCTCCTTACACTGTGTCCTGTTTGTTCTGTGAACAATCCCAGCTCTGTGATGTAAGAAATCATATACGAGTTATTGTGAACACTTCTTTTGCGCTTCAGATCCAGATGAGGTGATTTACGATGACGTGCCCAGAGAGAACTCTGACTCCAACACAGGTTTGTGACATTTCTTTGTCGTTCTTACATTTCACAAAGTCTGCATTTTAGTTCCTGTCTTTAGCTTTGAGCCTGTTAGCGATGTTCACTTTCGTTTCTAGTGTCCTCTCAAAAAACAGCAAAAAGTGAACATCATAAGCTTTTTGAAGGCAGAATTTATTTCAACACTATACTGTTTACCTGCATATTGCCTACAAATTGTTCTACATGTCTCAGAATTTAAGGGTGTAGGCAAACTGTATTTCTGTATTTCTGTTTACACTTTCTATGTCTATGTCTGTTGTGTCTTTTTACACAGATCCAGATGAGATGATCTACGATGACGTGGAGCTCGGCGAGGAGGGTGGCTGCAGCAACTCCCTCGACAATGGCTGGAGCTCTAGCGAGTTTGAAAGCTATGACGAGACCAGTGACGGGGAAGGTCGCCCTGAGAACGGCCTCCCCCATGCCTTCATGAGAGGAAAACCGCCCCAGAGGAAAACCCATGTGTGTAAAGCACTCACCCTCCCATTTCCCTGTCGGCATTACCGCCAACAAATATACATCTGTAGGTGGGCGGATGACAGCGGTGGATAAAGTAGGGACTCATTTGTTGAATTTTGTAAGAGGGCTTGTGTTTTCTCCTCTACACTCCACATATCCACTGTCGATCCTGATACCAAAGGTCTTATTTGTTTATATTTGAAGTTGTACTTTAAATTTCTATGTTGAAACAAATCTTATTATGCTTATTCTTAGTACAGTCCAGTAATGTACAGTCCATTTGTGCAGTTGATATAGAATCAACAATTTTTTGGCTTCTGCAGACCTGAGAGAGATCATTCTGGCTTTCAGTGAGCTTGCTTTACTCTGTAATGTTTTGGCTTGTGGTTTTGAGAATCCAACTTCACTTTTATTTCAGTGTAGCATGGCATGATTGCTTCAGGCAAATGCCAGTTTTCTTAGAAATAAGCAGGTGAAAACTGCCCCTTATTTTTGTACATTTTAGGCATTGCTGAATATTTGATTAATATTTATTTAGATGTGAATGCCACTCTTTGTCACAACTCTAGAAAAAACTCTAATCAAAAGAACTGCAGTAATGAAGGACTCAAGGGTTAGTTAATTTATCATAAAAATAAAGCTGATTTGAATTTGTTTTTGGACACAATTGTCAGAAACATGCTGCATGCTATTATGATATTAGATTTCAGTCAAGTCAGATACACTGAAGTATTCATTTTCCAGTATGTTGTGCAAATGCATTTTGTCATATTTCAGTGACCCCAGAAAGGGAAAAAATACCCATGAACATCGGATCTAGGGAACGCATTCCCTCTGATGCAAAGTTTAAATGAGTTAATCAAAGGGACATTTTTTGAGGAGGACAAAGTCAGCAGTCTAGCAACACACATATCATGATTAAAGTGAGTTCACTATGGCTGTAAGGTGCAAGTTAATTCCAAAACCATAACCAGTAACGCCTGCTTTGCTTTTGTTTAGCTCTCTCAAGATCTGACACGCTTGAAAGAACACTATGAGAAAAAGATGAAAGATCTAATGGCAAATACAGTGGGAACGGTAGAGCTACAGCAGCTAAAACAGAAACACGAGCAGAAGGTAAACTACCTGAGGCTCACCTCAGCCGTCTGTGCTAGACAAAGTAGTCCCAACCCTTTACTCTCAGTCTAGCTAACCACTCTGGGCGACTTTCACTGACCCGGTACCCTCGTCTTGCTCTGATGTGAATGACTTGTGGTGGTGGGACTGCTGATGGGTTTGCATACAGTGCATTTGCTTCCTTGTCTGCTGCACTGACCTGTCCTGTTATATGTTTGTGCAAGTTATGAAATATAGGATATATCCTTGAGCAGTTACATTCTACAGTAAACTGAGACAGCAGCAACAAGAGTTTTATTTTGATAGATTGTATGCACTGATTTAAGATGTAGTAGTAGCATTTACTGTATCTCTTGTGATTGATGTGAATCAGGCATTATGTATGTGAATGCTGTGTTACTTTTAGCTGATGTCCCAGTTACTGTGTCTGTGTCTCTGGCGCACTTCGCTCTCCTGTTGTCTCCTGTATTAAATGATCTGCTGTTTATCTTCATTACTACTCTAACGCTGCTCCTGTCCTGCTTAGCTCAGTACAGTAGCTTTTTAACCATAGCTTTAGACAAAATACACTAAACTTGGATTGGATTGAAATTCTCAAAAGAAATTACTTTGTTTTACTTTTGCGATACACTTAATAGTGTATTTTGTCTCATCGAAGATGCAAAAGCTGGTGAAAGCAGCTAAGGAAGGAACCAAAGATGGGCTTGAGAAAACCAAAGCTGCAGTGAAGAAGGGACGCTCTTTCATCAAAACCAAGTCCTTCTGTCACGGTTTGTAATTCTCAAACGACATTTTCTTGTTAATGTGAAGGTTTCAGTGTTTTAGTAAAGGACACTATAGTTGTGTCTGCCCCTTCAACATGAAAACTTTAATTGCAATATATATGTGTATGTAAACACGCACACACACACACGTTTATATATATATATATTATGGTGCTCCCTCTTCTTAATCTCTTAGAGAGAAAGTCAGCCTGTTTTGAGGATGTGGAATCGGAGCTCTTCATTGAGGTGGACTGTTTCAATGTTGAACCAGTTTTGTGTCCAGCTCCAGAGGGTCTTTCACAGCAACAGGTAATTAACAAGCCCTACAACTATTATTCCAATTCACTTAACTCTTTATGTGCGAATTTGTTGCCTGCAGACCAATGTTTGGGTATTTTTCCTTTACAGCTGGTGAGAAGATGCATTTTGGGATCTATATTGGAGAGCGAAAAGAACTATCTTGAGGCCCTGAAGAGGATATTAGAGGTATGCAAGTACATCTGCAGTGATTGGTCAAACATCCACTTTGAAGTGTTTGTTATTACAGTTCACATTATCTGCTTCATCAGCAATATGAGAAGCCCCTGTCCCAGATTGAGCCAAGGCTGCTGAGCGACAGGAAACTGAAGATGACCTTCTATCGTGTGCGTGAGATCCTGCAGTGCCACTTCCTGTTCCAGATCGCCCTGGCGAGCCGCGTGGCTGAGTGGGACAGCCTGGAGATGATTGGGGATGTCTTTGTGGCATCGGTGAGTTGGGGCTGTAATTTAAAGTCTTTTTTTCAAGAACTGTAACAATATAAAAATAAGTTTTCTGCATAAGCTGTGTTACCCCTGAATTCCCTGAATCCAGCTGTTTTTTAATCAGTTTGGCATTTTGGGAATGTATGAAGATTGTTCTCAGCACAGCCAGACTCCTCCCATTCTTACGATCTTATTTCATGTCAAAGACACTTGTCCTCATGCAGATACACAATGCTGCATTCTGTTCTCTTATAGTATGTACTCCACCCTCCTCTTGTCATTGTTGAGCAACTCATAGGCAAGGACCATCAAAACAAAAGACCTCATCTCCTACAGTCCTGCTCACCAATTCACATCCTTGTTTTTGTATGAAAATCAACCCTTGGCATGACCTCAAAGAAGCAGTGAGACCCATATGAGACCTATTTGAAGTCTGCTCACTGACCTCTGTCACCCTGCAGTTCTCATCCCATCATAAAACAACAGGACTTGCGCACCAAGAGAGGAATATTCCATATTCCTCAGTGTATGTTCATGATGTTTTGCTTGATTTGCTTGTAACTCAAAATTTCTCTAGTCCCACAGTTTTCTTTTGTTTTTTTTTTTTGGTTTTTTTTTCAGATTTTCAGTTAAGATATAATGAAATTGTTTTGCATATCTGCATGGAACATTCAAGGTCTCCTCTGCAGAGCCGACATGATTAATTATATTTAAGAAATTTGTGACAGGGATGTAAAGAGGAATAGTCTATCAGTTTTCCTCTAGGTTATAGAAAGCTAGTCATTCCCATGTCAAATTAAAAGAAAAATGCCCAGGTTGATACTGTGTGCAGTGTCTATTTGGTGTGAAGCTGACTACCTGATAGGAGGTGCAGAATTTGAATACAAATCAATAAACAGATAATTGCAGCACCCTATTCCTCCTATCCATTACCATCCAACCTCCACGTCTTAATGAAAATCCCTTTAAAAATGTAGAAAATCAAATTAGGTACCTCACTTTCTGTATTTGGAAATGTACCTGTGATGATACTGGAACTATGCTGTTTTCTAAAAGTGAGTCAGGCTACAAGACATGTTGCTTGTGTCTACAGCACATGAAATATATCCTATCAGATGTCAATTGTTACAAATGATGCCTGTTGTAAATAATTTGGTGCAACACTTTCCTGCAAGTGGTTAATGTGGTTAATGTATTTGTCCAACAGTTCTCAAAGTCCATGGTGCTGGATGCCTACAGTGAGTATGTCAACAACTTCAGCACTGCAATGGCAGTGGTGAGGAAAACATGTGCCTCCAAACCTGGCTTCCTGGAATTTCTTAAGGTGAGTGTGCTAAATAGTTAAACGTACTAATATGTTGCAGAATGGAAGTGTCATAAATATTGTTCTTGCTCAGGGATCTAATGTAACTCCTCTTCCCCTTGAATGTCTTTCAAATCGGGTTGCTCACTACATTGCAGTATCCCTTCTTCTCATCTACAGCATCGTCAGGAGACCAGCAGTGATCGAATGACTTTGTATGGCCTGATGATGAAACCTATCCAGAGATTCCCACAGTTCATTCTGCTCCTTCAGGTATAATGAAATCTTTTTTTTTACCTCCTTTAGTTGTGAATTAAATATATATTTAGAAGTGTGGTATATACATTCACCAGCAGAGGGCATGCCATACACATAAATCAAGGCACTTTGTTTTTCAAAGCAGTTACCTCAAGGGGAGGTGAGGGAAATGCTCTGAGGGGAAATTGTTTCCTCAGAACTCTTGTAATCCTGCCCTGGCATATTTTCTTTTCCAGTGCCTCTTTTGGAAAATCTCAGAGAAAATATGGGACAGTGGTTTCTTGGTTTTTAAGTATACTATAACTTTTAAACAGTTCAGTGACTATAGATATCAATCAGAGCTTGAGTGTTCATTAACAAGGAACTGTAATCTGCGTTTATTGTATTATTAAATTCTCATCACTCATGAAGATGTATGCTGTATAAATATAAACACAAGGATGAGAAGGAGAGAGCATGATGTCATCAAATGGTTGCACAGGTGCTGGTTTTTGTTATCCCATCACAGATAAAGCTTAAAAAGCACTGGGAGATTGGTTCTCACTGTGGATAATCTACGAATGACTGACTTATCAATGACTTCTCTGTGCATCCATCAGGACATGCTGAAGAACACACCAGTGGGTCATGCAGACCGTCTGCCCCTGCAGATGGCCCTGACCGAGCTGGAGACGCTGGCAGAAAAGCTCAACGAAAAGAAAAGGGAAGCCGACCAGCGCTGTGAGATCCGTCACATCGCAAAGGCCATGAACGAACGCTACCTCAACAAGGTCCGCCCGCTTTTCTGTGTGTGTGTGTGTGTGCCCTGGCATGCTTGTACTTTGACTCATACAGTCTGATTCTGCAGCCATTTCTCAGTGGAGACTGTGTTGGTGATACATGAGGTTTTTATAATGTGCTTTTTTTCATGTGCTGATTGAGAAAGTGGTTAGAGTTGATGATGTACTCATTCCTCAGTCAGTGTTCAGATATTTAGCTGGCATTTCTTTCTTTTAGCATATGCTGTGGCGTTTCTCTTTGTCCCAGTGTGGGCGGCCATCAGCCACTTGAGCTTCACATTTTCTCAAGTGTTCTCTTTGCCTGAATAGCATATTTTTAGCGCATGTGCACAAATACCAGCTTTCCCGAAGGTGTAATTATTTGTCTATCTGCAGCCACCCACTCTGGCATCTGTGTAGAAACATGTGTTTACAGGATACCCTTCATGGGGCAGAGGAGTTTTGTTCCTCATAGCCTTTAATTGCTTAGAGTCACTGTTCATAGCCATATATTATGTTTGTTGGTCTCACAGTAGAGAGTGACAGGAAACATGGGGGAAGGAAGAGCAAAATGACATGTGACAAAGGTGCCTGCCCAGGCTGAATTTTGTGAGCTACATGTTCCGGGACACTCTTGATACTTTCAGATTTCATCAACAGTTATAGAGGTTTAAGTACATTAGGATTGTTTCCTTGTGTAAGCCATTAAAGCTCAGTGGAATGTGTGTACTCTCAGTCAGCAGTAAGTATTATTACTGCAGCTAAGATCTAAAAGAAAAACTTGATTCAGAAACCTGAGATACAAACTCGTACTGTGTGTTCGCATAGCATCACTCTGACTTATCATCCCTATCTCGTAGCTTCTGAGTAATGGCAGTCGCCACCTGATCCGCTCAGACGACATGGTGGAGACGGTCTACAATGAGCGTGGTGAAATCATCAAAACCAAGGAGCGTCGCCTCTTCCTGCTCAATGATGTTCTCATGTGTGCCACGCCCAATATCCGGTAAGAGTGACCGCAAACCAGACTTGTGCTTAATCTCCCATTTAATTTGCACCTCTTCCTGCCCTGGGGTGCAAGATCCTGTAATCTCTTTATCATTTTAGAATTTTAGAAACTAATTGTTGTGTGTATCTTTTTGTCTAGGTCTTATTTCTGTAGTTCACTTGCCTCCTGTAGGGGAATTTTAATGCATCAAGTCCTCACCAGTTAAAACTTTCTCTTAAAATAGGCTTAATTAAATTAAAGTCAAGTGTAGAGAAAGATGGTAAGGACTGTGTGTAACTGGTGTCATCGGGGTGACCTTTGACCACGCCGAGGCTCTGGCTTTGAATCTATTCGTACCCAGTGTGTCTTGCAATTTAACCAAGAGTGATGGAGAGCCCTGATCCTGGGCTTTCCAGCCTCTGCCCTGTAAGTGTAACATGTTGGTCACCACATAGTGCCTCTGGGAAACGTGCACTGACTTATACAAAACTTTGGTTTTCTAGATGAGTGACATTCACAAACATGTCATCCATAGGCATCATCCACTAACACTGATGTTAATTTTTCTCTTTTCCTACCTTCACCTTGTCTTGCACTCATATTTCCTGTTCATGCAGTGCAGAAGATACATTTATTCTCCACAAACAGGATGTTAACACTGTCAACCACAGCCACAGTCACATAACCTTCACCTCTTTCTGCTCTGTCCAGATGTCAGGATGGCAGTGGGAGCGGCAGTGGAAACGCGCCGCTCGACCAGAAGTTCCTCCTGAAGTGGAGCGTGCCTTTGAGCTTCGTGGAGGTGCTAGAGTTTGGTTCCAGCGAGGACATGGCCGACAACAGCCACTATCCAACACCACATTCTGGGGAGAAGGTGGTCATCAATGCAAAGCCAAGTATGAACCACAGTGTCTCATTCTGCTATTTTGAGTCAGCTTTTGAGTCTGCTTGAAAAGGTTCAAGAGTTCAATTAGCTCGATGTGAGAGAGTGCTGAGTAGTTGAAGATTGATCTTGATGTAGGCCATGGGGATTTGAGACTTAGCAACATTAGGTCAGTCAGTTAATTGTTTGTGCTTTGATGACTAGTTAATGAAATTCTCAGCGATGGTAAAAATCTTTGTGCTTGTGCTGGGCTCTTTATAACCTGGAGATTAGAGGTTGTCAAGGGCTTTAAAAGAATGGCTTTCTTCTGGGCTATAATTTACAACATTACTGGCAGAAAAACAGTGTATTGCAAAAACAGTAGCAATTGTAGCAATTTCATTAAAAAAATCCAGTTATAGAAATTCACAGGTTCAATGAACTAACAGAACTAGCTGTCTCTTACAATATAAACGCATAGAATTGGCCATTTACAGCCATTTCTAAAATGGTGTCAGTCTCGCTTAGACCATCCAGCCACTGCATGTGTATTTTTTTCCCTCTGCAATCCTCTGGTCTGCTGGCTGCCGAGTCCAATGATTTCAGTCTTTCCATTGGGTTCTCCCTGTCACAGACAGCTGCTCAGCCACTTTAAAAGGCCCAGATCAGACAAACAAGAGGGGCAGCGAGAGTGTATGATTTTGTGGTCACAGCACTGCAGTTTTTATTCTAGGATCTAGATTTCTTTTTGTACCGAGGTTATGGTAGTGCACATTGCTGGACTGGTGAGCACTCACATACTGTCTTATTCTTGCTCTGTTGAAGGTTGTATGTATTCAAACTGAGGTCAGAGGCTCACTCAGTCAGTTGCCAATGATGGGCTTGCTGGCTGGAATCACTACCATCGAGATATACGCTGCACTCGATAGCTGACTCTCTCTCAGCCTTGATCTCTCCCTCTAATCTAATGTCAGTAATACAGTTACATCATGCAGCCAGGTGTCATGGTGTCTTGATTTACTTGATACATAATGTGATGTTTTTTATGTGTTGTTGCACACAATCCACCAGCCGTGTTTGATTTCTAAAAGGTTACTGTTGAGGATTACCGGGATACATTTCAACCCTTGTGCATGGCATTTAACAATAACAACTGTAAATGATATTAATTGGGTCACTGTTCACGTTAGTGTACTTGTCCTGCTGTGTGAGGTTGTTATGCAGATGACAACGTGTGAAGTACATAGTCCATATGGACCATTTGTGGATACACAAACATATCAGAGCCTGAGTTTCTCCATCTTTCTTCTCTTTCACTGCCTTAAAATATTTAATCCCTTTAACACCTGCCTTTATACTCCCTTAACCTCCACTTCAGCCACATTTGGTGTGCTCTCCACTGCCACCTGTCACCTGTCTACCTCAGATTCCTCACTCAGCTATGTGAAAAGTCAAGCGATAGCATGAGCATATGTGACAGATGGCACTGACAGACCTGAGTAACATCTGGTCTGACTGTTGAGTTTTCCTGGGGCTGCAACTGACAAGACAGCTTCGCAGCCTCGTCTAAACCCATGATGTGATGATACAAGTGCACTTTCTTTAAAGGCCTGAGGAAGGTGTTGTATTCTTTTATTCTTACAAACAGCATCTCCTTAGATGTTGGGAGTGGATTCTGAGATTACATGATTTGACCACGGTGCTTTAAAAAGTGTTGATGTACACAACTGTCATTTCCCTGAAATACTGACCTTCACTCAGTTCTCTCGCTCTGGTTTTGTTATTCTCTAACCAGCTCTGTGTGTGTCTCTGGAAATGTGGGTGTGCATACAAACGTGTGCATTGTCCAGGAACTTTTAGCAAGTGGAAACAATTGTTTCTGGGCCCAGAAAGCAATCAGCCAAAAGCAGCTTGGTGACCAGCCTGCTAGAAGACAATGAAAACACTCTCCAGCAAGTGATGTCACCTCTTTGAGTGTCTCTCTGCTTAGTTTATCTCCTCTCTGCGATGCATAACAATTGGACCACCGTGCAGAGGGGTCATTTCAAGTTAAGTTTTCCTGCTGCTTACAGTCAGTGTGTAATTTGTAGATATATTGTTTGTTTTTAGGAAGTGTGTAATTGCTGGGATGACTGATGGGATTCCTATGATGGTCCCTGGCCTGCTTTGTTAGAAAACCCTTGGCATTTGGCAGTCTCACAAAGAGCTATTCAGGAAGTTGGGCCTGGGTTGAAATGCGTTACACAGGGCCTGTTTTCTCTGTGGTACTTATTAATTCAATTCAGCCACAATTCTATTCCTCCTTGTGTCTTATTATTTGTACAGTTAAATATAGATAACATACAGCAAAAGAAGTATAAAACTCTGGATTTATAGATGAATATAATGACATTTCAGCTTTTTTTCATGCACATTTTTCATATATGAGGGAGTAAATGTACTGTAAGGCTAGCGAAGACCCCCTGATCACACACACATCACAGGGCTGAATACACAGTTTAGATCCAAACTACTATGTGCTCTAACTACTGTGTGATCAAGGGCAGGGGCATTGCAGTTCAGTCACACAATGTCAATATTTAGTAATATTAAATATAAGTCTGTCTTTAATCTCCACGTAGCACTCTATCACATGATACTGGCTAGAAATGAACTAGCTGCTCTTGCTCCTGGCGCAACACAGCACAGAGCGAGCATGAGAGGTTTATTCAGCATTTCTGCCCTGACCTGAATTCAACCCCCTGTGTCTCAGCCTTTGCTGAGACAGATGAGCCATGAAAATTGCACAAAGCTCCATTAGAGAGAGCAGAAAGTTGAAATGAACAAAAACATAGTAAAAAAAAATGTGCTAAACACATATCAACAATTCATTCTCATTCTATTTCATCAATCTAATTTGAAATGAATAAACATAACCAACAAGCGTATTGTACTGTGGCTATTATTTGAACCAGTGACATGAATGAAATATAATAGCAAGTCAACGACCATGAAAACATCAATGAAATCCTAAACTATATACACCACTGCAGGCCTGCTGTGAACTGTGTGTGGAGCTGCTCATTCATGTGCGAAGACGACAGAATTTCTCAAGTCTGCGAGCAGCCTCCTGTGTACAGGCTCAGAGGGAGACATTTTGGAGTAATTCTCCACGAGACCACCTACAAATGCGAACTTTGGGCGATGGACAAACAGGGGTAAAGTTTCCCCTGAATGCCCAGTCAGCAAGACCTTCAGAAGAGGATCGGACTGGGTTGCCATGGAGTTGGAGCACCGGGCAGGCTTTGTGACTATTGTAGAAGCAGACGAGGAGGAGGAGGAGGAGGAGGAGGAAGGAAAGGGAGAAGAGAAAGTTGAACAGCAGAAGCGAATGGGGGGCTCAAGCCGTTTTGGTGCCAAAGACTGCAGCGTGGACTAAAATGTTTGCCGTTAGGTTTTAATGTGAAAGAGTCCTGTACTTGTTAATTGGGCCATTTGATCAAATGACCTCGATAAGTTTTCGGTTGACAATTTTGGCCAACTGACAGGCATTCCCTGTGTGCTCTCTGTACAAGCTGTTCTCCATGATCATCTTTATGCGTTTGTGTGAGGGACAGAGACATTTAATGAGCTATGTGGTTTTGTTCTGTACAGTAGTCCTATGTATGCACACAAAGCAGGTCGTTGTTTCTTTTTCATACAGAACAAGAGCACAGTCTCGTCACACCACCACAGGTTTACTAGGTTTGATATTTTGAGGCACAAGTGCAGAAATAATGGCATGCTGCAGTACACATACAGTAGGTACACAAGAAAAGAACACAAAGGACCATATATGCTGACATGCAAAAGCAAAAACGCAATATTTGCGCGGCCGCTGGAAGCCAACATTAGATCGCAGCGTTCTTGTGAACAAGCGAGCACACTGGTGAGAATCACTGCCAAGTTTGCAGAGCTGTCACCGCTCCCTGTGGGAAACTGACTGATTGGTCTTTATTGATCTCCGTCTTTGTTAGTCCACTTTTAACTGCTTCTCTCATCAGACTGGCCTCCCCACTGCTGCTTGTGTATCCAGATTTCTATAAGGGAACTGTTGGAGACATCAACTTTATAGGTCTCAGCTCAGTTTCCTCACCACCTGTCAGATTTGTTTGCTTTTATTCTTTCCGGCTCACATGAGGATACCGCTTGCTATGTATGATTGTAGTCATTGTTATAACAAGTTGGAAATAGGGCTATAACTCACAACCAAGCTTTGTAACAAAAACAATAGACTGACCAGTCAGTATAGCTTCACACCCAGTGCTAATTATTTGGGGTGTAAAAGTTGTTGAAATTGTTGCTGTTTTTGAAATATTTTGCTTGTGTGTTTGTGTGTAGACAAGCTGTACATGGGTCCCGGGCAGTTGTACCAAGATCTGCAGAACCTGATCCATGACCTGAGCCTGGTCAATCAGATCTCTGGCATGATCAGCAGCCTCAAAGGAAACTACCAGGTACTGTATGACTGCACCAAACACAAGCGTTAAAGTCAGATCAGATTAACTCAGCACATTTCTAGTCTTCACTGTCCCTTAAAGGAAGTTGATTAAAGAGTTTGAAAGAAAGTCAAAGTCACAAAGGCAACAAAGTTATACAAGTCATAAATAGAATTTGCTGTGAATAATTGAGTTCTTGTTTTATGTTATTTTGACTAGATACGAGTTCTTTGAGTTATTGATATTCTTGGAAGCATGACAGAAGTTGACATAGACAAATGTTCCTCCGAAGTACCTCTTTTAAAATCACATTCATCATGGTTCCCCTCAGATGTCCATAAAGGCTGGCCTGTTCTGTAGGAATATAATGTTTAAGCTGAGGAATGTGCCAGCGTGGCCAATTTGTCTCTTGGAGACCAGGAGTCTCTTAAGTCTTGATTTGCACCATTTGAGCCTGTCATATCATGTGGCCACACACAGACGAACACACACAAGCCTGCCTGTGCTGTTGGGATAGAGGTTGAGTTTGCAGAGCACAGCGTCAAAGTGTGAGCCTGTGTTTGTGCTGTGCTGGTAGCTCTGTCAGAGGCAGAGTGTGAGGCAGAGTAACAGAGAAGCTCTCAGAGAGACATGTGTCCCAGGGATGGAGTAAGGGATGGAGAGATTGAAAGGAAAGGAAAGGAAAGGAAAGAAAGAAAGGAAAGGAAAGGAAAGAAAGAAGCAGAGCCGAGATGTGTGAGGCGTACGCTGCCAAGCATTTTTCTTGACGCTAAATTTCAACTTAAATGATGCTGACAATAGTCTAAAAATAGTGTATGTATAGTTTGTACATATTATATTCACCTATCTGGAGGAGGAAAGAGCATCCCCAAACCTCTTGTTCTCGCCCGCTCAGTATTTTTTTTCCCTTAATTTCATAACACTCTTCCTCCTTGTCTGTCTCTCAAATTCTTTGTCTCTCCAACATCCTTGTGTGCAGAATGTGAACCCCACAGTGGCCCAGGACTGGGTATCAGGTCTCCAGAGGCTGATACTGAAGAAGGAGGAGGAGATCAGGGCAGCTGACCGTTGTAGGATCCAACTGCAGCTGCCTGGCAAACAAGACAAGTTTGTACACCTACCTCTTTAATTAGGGCACGAGCACCAAAGGGCACCGATGGCGGTGCGAGGCCCTATTGAAATTCAAATGTTTTCCCTTTTCCGCATCAAAATAAATCGCAACTTTCAGGCCCTGAAGGTGGCAAAATCACACAATTTTGCGCACTTGCACCCCCATAGTCAGGCGTAAAATTACGTATTTTGGAGGGATTATGTAACTTGACAAGACTGACAAAAAGCCTCTTGGACCCATCGTTCTAGCTCCAAAAGGAAGTCCGCCATTTTGAATCATGTCAAACTTTGCCACTATTTTAGTCATTTCCAGGCCTTGTATTTGAAGGAATTCCTCCTAGAGATTTAATCGGATTCGTCTTCAAATTTGGACTGTACGATCTAGAGACATTGGCGATGTTAAATTGCGAAGCTTTTAAGTTTTCATCAAAGGGCGTGGCTGTGGCGGCATGGCAAATTTTGATGTTTCGCCATTAAACAGGAAATGGCTGTAATTCACCTGTAACTCACACATACATTCCTAAATCAGGTTTAAATTTCACTTGTATGTTTGTAATTCAGGCCTGAACAAATCTGTGCAGCAATATTCAGTTATGGATATCGCGCCACCTGTTGGCGACAGAAAATTACATGTTTCTGTGCCCCCTACGTATGGGTTTTCAAAGGGTCCCCCACACACAGGTTCACCTACGTGTATGAAATTTGGAGGGGTTATGTAAATGCCAACATCTACAAAAAAGTCTCTTGGAGCCATGGTCTAACTCCAACAGGAAGTCCGCCATTTTGAATCAAATGTCAAATTTTGGCACTATTTCCAGGCCTCGTACTAAAACAATCTCTTCCTAGAGCTTTGATCAGATAATCTTCAAATTTAGACAGTAAGATCTAGAGACATGGCATATATTAAATTGCAAATCTTCCCATCAGACGGTGTGGCCGGGGCGGCGTGGCGAATTTTGGTCTCTCACCTCAAAAGTTTTTTAGTTTTCAGTGAATGGCGTGTACTTGGGGGCGTGGCAAAGTCTGATGTTTCGCCATGAAACAGGAAACAGCTACTGAGGGGCTTGTGATGCTCAGAAATTCACAAAATTTGGCACAGTCGCTAGGGGTGGTGAAATCTCACAAGAAATGTTGGTCTCAGGACTGTGACGATTAAATGGCTCCATAGCGCCCCCTAAAAGGATTCAAAGGAGCAGCCCCCAGTAAACGTTTCATATACATGTTTGAACTTCACTGACCATCTAATGGCCATTAAGGCTCACGTATTTGCTGTTCAGTGTTGAGCTGGTGCCCCCCGACATGCCAGCCCCCCCCCCCACGGGCGCAGAGGTGCGAGGACCCGTCCAATGCAATCTAATTTGAATTACTCCTTCAGACACAACAATTTGATAGACTCTATTCTCAGTCCTTGCCTTCAACCCTTGTTTTGTTTGTCCTAGGTTTGTCTTTATCTTTTTTTTACCCTGCTTTCTCCTTCTGTTCTCCCAGCCACACTGTATGCCTATAGCTTTAGGAGAGAGTATTAGAGCACATTTGGATATTTGGATAAACAAGTTTCCCCACCAGCTTTAATCTGAGGCATGAATCTCGGGGGAGGAAATGTGCTTGCAACCGAGGGATGCAGCTGCTGCTGAGTTGTCACACATTTACACACACTATTATGGTCTACACGTGGTCCCCCAAGGGTGCACCTTGTTTTGGCTTCTTCACATTCTCCCTCTCTCTGTCTGCAACCACGGCTTCTATCGCTTTCTCTCTCCCTCTCTCTTTCACTACCTCACGCCATCCCTCATCCTCGCTGCACTTAGCTGGTGAGATTATCCACGGGTATGTTTGGAAACACAGCTGTGCCTCTCTCATTCCTCCCCTGATCCCTCAATCACAAAGCACACAAAACACAACACTTCTCACCAACAACCAGTGACAGGATTGATGCTGGACTCCACCACACACACACACACACACACACACACACACACACAGCAAATACACACAGCAAATACACATACAGTGTCTACTTGAGCTGCTGATAGAAGCGATAATTAACATCGACTTCTATCGCGTTTCTGTCACAGTCAGTCTAGTCAGTCAGCATCGAATAGGCAGACAGATTCTGACCTTATTCGATAATTTACTGTAAAACTTGCTAATCAGCTAACTGGTGTGTATGCGGTAACATTCAAACTTTAACATGACTGCTTAGAGAAATGTTAATGCAAATTCAGCCAAAGTGTTGACACATCTCGCAGTACATTAATCATTCAGTACAGTCATTTTAAAGCATCTGTGATGTTTGCTTCACAAACACTTCCAACTTTCAAATGCTCTTTACTCCAAAATGCCTATTTTAATCGATGGTGCAATGGTGTGACATTGTGGGCCACACACATAGTGGGAGATCAGTGTGTTGCTGTTGTGCTGAGTTATCACTGAGCTTTAAAAGAAATGAAAATATATGTAAAATAAATTTAACAGGACATTGAGAAGAAGCAAAGCCCCTAAAGAAAGTCTAAAGTTTGTCACAAAATATCACCTGAAATGCATTGATCATATATTTGTGATATAGATTTAGTATTGAAGGTTGGACTTTCTTTTAACTTTCTATTTATTAGTGTTTTTGTTTTGTGCTCTTCATTGCAGGTCGGGTAAACCCACTTACTTCAGTGCAGTGTTCAATACTCTCAGCCCAGCCATCAAACAGTCATGGATCAGTAACTTGCAGATGGCTAAGCTCTCTCTCGGTACAAGACACCGTCTTAACTGTTTTAGTTGTACAGTTGTTTTTCTATTTTGATTATGTATGCATGCATTTAACAAGTTTATTCTATTGAGATTAATTGATGTATCTCTTCAAGCAAGCCAGTGGTTGTTAGGGTAACTGTTAACTTGTGGTTTAAAAACACTTTGTGCATACTGCACTTTGTTGAAGTGGTATGTGTTTGTTTTACTTCAGAGGAGGACAACCTGCAGGGCTGGTTCTTTGCAGAGGATGATGGGAATCAAATAAAAAAGCAGAAACACCCCCTCCTGCTTCGACAAATGCCTGTGGTCATGTCAAAACTACAGGAATTTAAGGTGAGACAGCTTCTCTTACCGTATCTTTGTTGATTGAAAGCAGTGATTGATCAGAGCAGGGCCGGTTAGCTCAGTTGGTTAGAGCGTGGTGCGAATAACGCCAAGGTTGCGGGTTTGATCCCCGTACGGGCCACGTGGTTTTTCAGAGGTGTATATGTATGGAGGTTAGTGACAATATTGAAAAAAGTGCTGTGACTTAATGCTGACAATTTACCCAAAACACTCTTGTTCAACAGAAATGATCCCAATGCATGTTAGATCAGTCATCATAAATCTCAAATCAGCTATGCTTGCTTAATTTCATCCCTTTAATGGCCTTTCCTAGTGTTAAATGACATGGGGGTTTTTTTGTGATCGCTCCCTAAATATGACAGGTGTGATTCCTTTGATTCAAACAAAGACTATCACTATTTCAAATCTTTTCACTGTCACAAACGGTAGAAAACTGTCACAATGAATCCTTTGCCAACAACAAAGAGGCGCTCACTCTTGAGGCAGACAAGACAGTTATCAGAATAAATGCTGACTTAAATCAACAGCCAGCAGCCTATTCTATCAGCCTTGATTAATGAGCTGTGTGAAAAAAAAGCCTCTTTTTTTTAAGTGTATGGGCCGGTTAGCTCAGTTGGTTAGAGCGTGGTGCTAATAACGCCAAGGTCGTGGGTTTGATCCCCGTACGGGCCACAAGGTTTTTCAGAGATAGTTATTTGTGTTTGTTGACATTATTAATACCCACTTAGCTTGGGTAAGATGTCTCCTAATCAGATCCCTTCAGATCCCTTCTGATTAGGAGACATGAGAAAGATTAGCATAAATCTTAAATCAACTCCGAGTGTCTCTCACATCAATCCGTCTGAGCACTAGCTAGTTAAGATTTGATTCCTGTACAGGCCAAGGTTCACATTATATCATGTGGAGTATTCTTAAGAGTTTCAAGAAAGTCTGTTGGACTTGCCTTTCTTCAAACTCTTAAAAATTACCATGACCTGGATGACAGAGACTCTTCGCAGACAATCAAATCTTTTCACTTTTGTGAATAGTGAAAAACTGTAACAATGAATCTATATGTCAACAACAAACAGGTGTTCACTCTAGAGAAATCTCTGAGTCTCACTGTTCATGTCTACCAGCATTGCCTGACCAAATAAGAAAAAAAGAAAATAACTCATTCAGTAAATGAATGTACTGGCCTAGCACTGCCACATTACAGTTCAAGTCAGGTCGTTTAACATCTCTGAACATCAAACTCCAACTCTGGTGTATATAAACGCTTACCTTTTAGGAATTGGGCTCCTTAGGCCTTGTGGCCTTGGAGGGTTGCCTTTTGGCTGTGTACTGACAGCCCACAGGCCTTTGCTATAGGTTATCAGTTGAAACCCACTTGGTTATGTCATTTATCAGTTGGGTGAAAAAATAGCTAATGTTTTCATATCTTGGCCGGTTAGCTCAGTTGGTTAGAGCATGGTGCTAATAACGCCAAGGTCGTGGGTTCGATCCCCGTACGGGCCAGTCTTTTTTGAAATATGACACCTATATTAGATCCCACTAAGTAAGCAATCACCGGGTTTCATTAAAGTTGTCTTATAATAGATTTGGACCATGTTGTTGGACTTGTGTGATGGCAATTTGGGCTATTTAAGACTGACCTACCTTCATACCTACCTCTCTAACTGTCAGTGCTCACCAGAACGGTATAAAATGACTGTTGTCAAAGGGCAGTTAGAGAGTTATTTCATGTTGTCTTTGAGGTTTTTTATCTCAGCACGTATTAACACTAACCCAACACTAGAAACACATTTTACTTACTCTGAATTTCTGCGTGATGATGTGATGCAAGTACTCATTTGACCTATTTTTTTCTTGTTCTTTAACCTAATTATTTCTTCCTGTTCTGTGGCAGGTGGAGTGTGCCGTTCACAATCCAGAGCCTCACATCAACACAGAGAGCACAGCAGACACTCCTGTCATGGGCCATGGCTGTGTCTGGGTGAGACTTTTTTCCTTCATCGCCCAGAAAATAAGCATCTTAGCTTAGATTTCAACAATGACACAAAAAGCTGTTTATTCCAAGATTTATATTGGCTACCTACAACAAAAGCTGAGGTTTTAGTCCTGTTGGAACACATTCATGGTCCTCAGCTATGAAATAGTCACTAACTTGAGTGTTTATTTGCAAGTGGTCTTGCAGTCCTCTTATATTCATCAGCTAACACTATTTAAGCTTATCCATTTTTCTGTCAGGGAGTCTGACTCTTAGTTTTGGCAGAGGGTAGTTTTTCTCTATGTTGTGTTAGAGAAGCAGATGGTACGTTTTTGCTGCTTATTTACTAAAATGTCTAATGTCCCCATGAGAAAGACAATCAGGGTTTGAAAATTATTACTTCAGTACTTAAGTTTTTCCCAAAATAAACAATGACTGTCAACCATGGTAATCACTGCTAATGAAGTGTTTTTGACTGTTGGGGAAAACCTCTGGTCTGTTAAAGATACAAACATCACCCTAATTGGTTATTTTCATGGTGAGATAATGTATAAACTGTTGCTGAAAGATGTTAAACTGAAAAGTGAAAGTGTTGACGTTAGATGATGTTCATTGTTTTTGAAATAATTGGATGTTTTAGGAGATAAGAATCAGTCTAATAAGATTTTTCCTGAAAAATGGGCTAATGACATCAGTTGTATGCTTATTTATTTAAGTGCTGTTTGCTTTCTTTCACTTGCACTGCCTTTTCAGCTAGGTATCTCTCTGAAAGATGTTCAGTTGTAACTGAGTTAACCATTTATATAGTAACACACTTTTACATCTAAATAGATTAATTAAAGTATCCCTTAAACAAAAGCTTTCTTTATGTTGGGTCAGGTTGCAAGTTGCACCAACCAGATGGGCCAGATATCCATAGTGGCCATGCAGAACTCCAGCCCGAAGGTGACCGAGTGTTTCAATGTAGAGTCCCGTATCCTCTGCATGGCCTACGTCCCTGCAGAGCAATCACAGGAGAATGGCGAGAAGCTCCCCGAAAACAACCACATCCCCACAGCGAAAGCCACTGATACTCCCAGTGTCTGCCTGGGCATGGAGGAGGGCAGGTACAGCACACAGCACGCTTACAAATCTGTGTCTGCAGGTCTTTCATATCTTAAAATGTCTACAAGTTACAAGAAACATTTTTGTGAAACACTTCAGTCAAGTGTATCAACACCAGGCAATATGTTTTTGGTAGGACCAAGTCTTTTTAATCATTCATCTGTTAATGTTAAATGTCAGGAGCCTCTTTCTAGACATTTCATTTTGCACCAAAGTTTATCAGTAGAATAGCAAGAGATACAAAACACAAATTAATAATGGAAGGCCATAATCTCTGTATCTTTAGCCAAAATGTTATTAATAAGATGATAGTGATAGTGGCTTATCTCTATGTGTAATTTTATCTCCTGTCCTGTTTAGCATCATTGTGTATAAGAGCAGCCAGCGGTCAAAGAAAGTACGTCTGCAGCATTTCTTCACCCCTGACAAGTCCACCGTCACCAGCCTGGTCTATAAGAAACACTGTCTGTATGTCGGCCTGGTCAGCGGCTCTGTGGCAGTCTACTCCAGATCCCAAGGTTTGTGTTTCACGAGGGGACGGACCTGTGAATTTGTATATCTCTTCTGTTTTATTCTGAGATTCCTGCCTTTGCAATGTTTGTTGATACTCTTAAATAGCTATAATTGTGGTAATTATGAAGTTAAATCACTGTTATTGTGTGAAACAGAAATGCATTCATTGCGTTAATTAGACTTTGTTTTAAAACTGTGTAGGTTGACAGTGTTTACTGAGATATTTAGTCTGCACTAGCCCTGCATTTAGTAACCTTAACCATAATTGGCCAGGTACATGAATAAGACTACTGTCAGTGTGGTTAGATTTAGCAACTTTTGACACACTTCTGCTGACATTGTTTACCAGAAGCAACTAGCACCATGTCTAATGACTTTGCCAATTACGGGCAGAAAATGTAAGGTGTTACAAAAGCCGAAGAGGCAAGTATTTGGCTATACTGAATGAAAGGGGTTATTCTGGGCAGAGTATAACACAGAGATGTGTTGTGGTCCACCGTTCCAACTGCTGTTTTTCTTTCTCTTACCCCCGGGTTTGCCGTTAGTCTGCAAGTCAGAGGCTTGCTGTGTAGCTCGGGGGTCAGGGGTCTCCTCTGCTCTGTGCTGAGGTTCAGTTTCCGTTTGCTCAGTTGTCTGGGTGAAGGCAATCTGTTAGCGGTGACCTATTTAATGTCTTCCCTCACCAACTAGCACAGACACATGAGAGGAAAGGATCCAGGCTACGCTCTTCCCACAGTCTTTCACATTCTGTGTTTTGTTCTTTCTCTTGTTGCCTTTCACGACATTGCAGACCGAGGGGCTCTGACCTCTCTCTGTCTCTGTGTTTTTCTCTGTCTTTTATCTGATTTTTCTCTGTGTCACGTAATGTGGATAAATTTAAGTGCTTATTTCAGAACAAGAGGAAATAGAATCTTTGTAATTGTTGGTTGTCAAATAGAAGTGTTGGTATCACTATCCTGTGATGGCACCGTTGATAAAAGCGTGTTTTATTAACCTCACTCACACATACTCATTTCTCTCTGAGCCCTGATATGACTCAAATTATATTTCCAATATCTCCTCAATTTAATATGTATCAGTATCAGCACAGTTTCTTGCTTCATTGCTCTATCAAGTTGGTCTCTTACTGTAGGCTTGTGCGTGACAGACAGAGAGAGATAGAAACAGAAACAGAAAGAATATAAACAATGGCCCGAGGACAGAAGCACAGGAGGAAAACTATTCTTGCTCATTCCACACTTGAGCTACAGTTTGCCTGGAAGAAACACGCTGTATGTATGCAACCACTCAGGAATGTTTTTGGGCCACTCATTACTCCTTGTTTTGATGCACATGTCAACTCTTTTCCCTCCCCTTTCATTCTCCACACACCAATTATAAGACGCTGGCACAGAGTATGCCAGTGTCAGTAACTGAACGTTGTGTGATTTCTGCACGTCAACAGCTCTGTCACTGTCACTTGAACATGTCGACTAATGCTCAAGTGATGACTCGTCTGGCACGGTTTGGTAGGGAACTGGTCCCTGCATCCCTGTTGTAATGCTGCTCAAGTATCTGTCACAGAGAAAGCCTCTGCCTGCACCCCATTAGCATTTAAAGTAGACCCACAGTTTACATTGCAGAGAAGAAAGCAAGAAGAAGTTGGAGACATGATCAGCTTATATTCTTTGATGTTAAACTGTCAACCGATCAAAGGGGACCCTCACAGTGAACAGTGACAAGACTTAAAAAAAAAAAAAACATCTGAGCAGATGGGAATGTTGCTTTGTCTTTAAAGACATGAGTTATCCTGCATGGAAATGCAATCCTGCTGGAGACGCAGTGTGTAGATGGCCAGTCAGCCTCATTCTGCCACGCTCGCTGTTTCCTTTGTGACTGACTGGGCGAGAGATGGAGAAAGAGGGAGGCAGTGATTCGGCAAAGGTCACTCGTCACGGCCAGACAGTCGGAACATAAACTCTGTTCTCCTCTGCTCTGCCGCCTTGTGTCATCTGTTTCTTGTTGTGGAGAGCAGTGTGCATTATTTGCTGTTGCTGTCAAACTAAGAAAAAATAATTGTCTTGTTTAATCAGCGTCTGGTTTGTGTGCTACTGTTTGCGCACACTGCGATGAGAGATTTGCTGCAGCTGACACTGACATGAAGGAATGCTACAGTGTAAGAAGTGAGAGATGTGGGCAGACTTACATAAGACTGCAAGTTGGCACTCCTGTCATTTTCTTTTCCTTTTTTCCTCTGCTCCTTTCCTTTTTCATTTGCTCTTTTCTTGTTTCTCCTGCACACTCACCTACACAGTATGATTATTACAATAATATACACAGAGCACTGTTGGAATGCTAATCCCACCTAGCCCCTTTAGTGGGAGATTACCCTCACTTCCCTAGTCATTACTGTACCTCTAAAAGAACATCTCTCTCTGCGTGGCACCTCTGCCTTCAATAGCTGCCTTTGTGCCTTCCCTTAACAAACACTGTTGGTGAGGCCTCATTCACTTCCTGGCCTAGATTAGCTCAGGGAGTGTGGTATTTGGAGGAAACGAAGTTCACATTCATCACAGGTCTCTTCTAGATAAAAGTACATAGTAGGAAAATAGACCATTTTTACTAATGCACTTTCTAGTTTTTGTGTGTAAAATTGGTCAAAAATAGAAGGTTTTCTGCCCAACAAACCTACTTTTCTCTCATTTTATGTTGGCATTAATTGAAATCCACACTAGCAAATATAACTGTTGCAGAAATGTAATGTGTTGATATTTATAAAGACACTGCACAGGGTGTTTCGTTGCAGCAGAGCTGGCACTGTAGGTGCTCAGGCACATGTAGAACAGAGTGTGTAGGAGGTGTGTGTGGGATAGAGCTGGGCTCTGACTAATGCCTCGCAGCCCATCTATATTCATAGTGAAGGCTGTGAAAACCATCAATGGCCACTCTACCAGCATTAGGAGACTTATAAATGCAGATGACCTTTACAGGCGACACTTATAAAGACAGAGCAACTATTAGTGTGTCCTCTATATAAAGTGTAAACCATTCTTCTTTAACTATCACATGAAAAATTACTCAAGGTTTACATTGCAGAAGAGAGTGCAGTAACATTAATAGAAGAGAAGTTTGGTTTGTTGTAGCTTGTGCTTCATCACACTGCAGCTTTATTAGATTTTAGATCCGTCCTGAAGATATATGTATTCTGTGCTAGCATATTAACTGTATTTTTTTCACAGGGTATTTTTTAAAAGCAATTTCTTGAGGTGCCAATATTGTGTTTGTTGTTACAGATGGTTTATGGAGCTATGAAAAGCCCAAGGTGCTGAAGCTTGGAGTCCTCCCGGTTAAAGCCATGCTGGCTGTGGAGGAGCACCTCTGGGCTTCGTCAGGTGGACAGGTCTTCATCATCAGCACCCACACACACTGTGTAGAGGTACGTAACCTAGCTCTGTTACTGTTGCATACAGTGTGTGTATCACAAACGGAGCAGTTTAGCAGATCATTGTGGGTGTTGTTTAAATGATTCTTTGTACATCGTTTCATATCTCTGTTAAAGTTAATCATCCTCCTATCTGTATGTCATGTCTGTGGGAAAATATGTGTTTCTCTAGAGATAGGGTTGGACGAGGAAAATAAATAGATAAGGACATAGAATATGTTGTAGTTAGTGAAGGGTGAGTTTTGTTCAGTAGAGAGAGGAAGATGTGAGTTGCTTTTTGAAGTTAAACATCGCCTTAAAGGAAACAGGAAAAATATCTAGTCTCCATAGGAAAGTTATGAACAGAGGTACGTTTGGAGTGCGGATTTATTTGCTGTAAAGTGGATTTCCCAAGAAACAACCAGCATAAACTGTGGTCACAAAAAGTACACAGAGCTCCTAGTAGATGAAGCTTACTCATTTCCCCTCTCAGGGTTTCTTCTTTCCATATCCTGAAATATGGACGGTATGGCCCCGTGTGTGTTCTGGCCTGGTTTAGGGAATGGAAGAGCCCGCCACAGGTCCAGGAATAGTAACCGTCCTCTGACACGCACTCACTCATAATCTGTTTAGCCTCATTAAGCTCATTATGTTAGACCACCTGCCTGTCTCGCTCCCTTTTCCTTACTGAGGACTTACAGTCAGTCCAGAGTTGTGACTATAAGGGAGACAGAGAGAGAGACAGAGAGAGAGAGAGGAACAGAGACAGAAGGGAAGAAATGGTCAGATATTACAAAGAAATTGTATATTCAAATAAGTACATAATAGACACTTAATCAAAATTAGATAAAATATAAAATGCATAAATTCAAATGTGTGAAAAGCAAAATATGGGACATTACATTTAAAATGACTGCCCTTTCATCACCACATTTTATCAGAGCCCCGTACTGACACACTTGTGAATGGACTCTCCTTAGCCAAATATAACTCCACCTACATGTAAAGCAATGTGTGGTGAGATTATGTAACCAGTGGTGGAAAAAGATGAGTTTATTGGTCTCCTTGCACAGAGAACTCAAAATTACACACTATTATTATTATTGAAACTACAGTTTCTACAGAAGAACATTTATAAAGTTGATATAGATTTATATACAAGTTCTTAATAAATGATGGTAAATACTACCTTTCAGTGTGTTTCCTGTTTTGACTACACAAGATAGTGTCATTATTTTATAGAATATTATCTATCTATATATAGACATTATCCCTGAATAAACATCTTTGGTGCATTTGGCTAGAAGAAACCCCTGTTGTTTTATATTCTATGTCATCTATTGTAGAAATGTGATTCTTTTGATTCCATTTTGATGGTAAAGTATAATCACAGGGCCCCAGACATGACAACCACAGACAATGCTTGGCCTGCCATAGTCTAAACAGACTGAGATAGACTTTCTGTGGGTTGATTGGGTCTTTTCAAATATTTTCTTTCTAGTTTGCAGTCACACACAGCCAACACAACAGGCAGAAAGAACTCGCCCCTATTTAGCCAGTGTTTAAAATGTCACTAACAGCAGTATTGAGAGCTGTTTGTGTAAACACCTGTTGCACGTCTTTGCCATGAAAATTGCAGTCAGTCACTGTTCAGATTTTGCAGTACAAAAATGGTCAAATAGCTGCTAATTTAGCAGCTGCTAATCACATTCTTTTGGGTCTCAGGTTTTCATCTTTAAAATTGTTATCTTATTAAATTTATACTCTAAGCTCAGTTATGTTACCCCCTTCCTTTGCATTCATTCACTAGAATGCAGTTAGTTCTCTGTCTTTGTAAATGGAGAACTTGTTTTCATACAGCCAATCAGGTTGCTTCATTTTAAACCATATTTGGACACAGTGATCTTCCACAGAAAGAGGGTCACAGTCAGCAGCCTGCTACACAACATGATTAAACCTACACAACCCCAGATTAATTAAGATTTAAGATTCCCTGCTAAAGCCTCACACACATGATCAGACGCATTGTCCCGTACCTTAGCTTGTCAAGTGAACCCCCATTCACAGATGAAAAGTGCACTGCTGAACTCAATTTGCAGGCCAGATAGCTAATTAGTCGGTCATCAGGTAATTAACTGCTCGTCATCTGCAGAACTTTGAACAGCATGTAAATGTACCTGCAAATATCACTCTGGTTCATTTAGACACTTTAAGTTTTTCTGCTAAGAATTTTATATCACTGAAAAAGTCTAAAGTAATTTTACCTGGTGAATCTTTCGAATACACTCAGTCTTCATAAAGCTTATCAACACCCTCCCTCAGGCTGAATTTATTATAAATGTGCAGTCAGTAATGCCTAAGAACTGTTGCCCTGCCCTGTCTCCCCCATCCAGAGGCAGCTTGAAGCCCATCAGGAAGAAGGCATGGTGGTGTCCCACATGGTGGTGGCTGGGGTGGGCATCTGGATCGCCTTCAGCTCTGGGTCCACTCTGCGCCTTTTCCACACAGAGACCCTGGAGCACCTGCAGGACATTAACATCGCCACACCTGTCCACAATACACTGCCTGGTAAGACATGCGTAACTTCCACACTTACAGAATATCAGTCCAGCTTAGTTTTCAGCACATTTGGATATTTGTTCCATTTCTAATGTATTAGTATTTCTAATAAGTGGGAATAACTTGAGCTAAAGTATTCATTATTTGTAGATGTAGTCACTTTTCCAGGGTCAACTATTCTGCCAATAAACAGATTTCTAAATTATTTTGGTAACAAAATATAGTCTTGAGTTTTTATCACTTTGTAGAAGTGCTTGTTTTCACCTTGTGGTTTATTATTCAGTCATAGCAATACCAAATTTACCACTTCAACAACCACCACTTCTCCTCGCCTGCCCTTGAGTGTCAGTCTGTAATGTGATCTGCGCGCAAGAGCCTGAAACCTCTTAGAGAGTGTCAAACTGTCTGACAAAGAGCAGAGAAGCATATTTGTTCTCGCTTTTGATATCTGATCTTGCGATCATCTAGTGAAATGTACTTATTCATATACAGCCTTGCATTTGTGGGCTGTGACACAGGTCCCATGACCTCATGTTTTCAAAGTGCCTGTCAGTAATTAGGTGACATCAGTGTAGGTGTTCATCCGGACAGCTCTTGCTATGGCAGGTTTGTCATGCTCTCATCCTCTTTCAAAGGCTCCTTTAGTCTAAACAGTGAATCAGGAACCTGTAATTTAGTCTCTATTCATAGTGTCTCATAAAGAAGACTTTTGACCTCCTCAAGTCATTTTTTAAAAGGCTCTGGAAGGCGCAGTTGGAACTGAAAATCCAGCGCTAATTCGAACACTTGTAAAAACAAATCATGCGACATCCTTTTGATAACTGGCAGACAACATGGATTATGACATCTCATTGAAATGCAGTGGATATTTGCAGCTGAGCTTTTAGTTGAGCCTTTGGAGTTCAGCATAAATAACATTTCTAAGCAATCAGAAATATTAATGGTACTAAAGATAAAGAGCTTGTTTGGGAACTCGCTATTATGTGAATAAAGTCATCAATTAAAAAGTACAAATAACACTTTCTCCACTAACCAGTGGCCTTAATTGATCAGCGTGTTATGCTTGTTTAAATCAACAACTAAAGCTAAAGCTGTCTGCATTGCCAGATACCACTGAGGCTAAATGAGAAAATCTTTTATTTGTAATTAAAATTGGACATGAAATGCGGAATATCTAAATTTGATGATTTTTCTGTTCAACAAGCAGAATATAGCATCACTAATGAGTGCAGTAATCATTCCTCTGCAATGGCTTGATCTGTGATTGTGTAAACCTCTCCTTAACAGGTTGTTACAACTGCAGAACGGCATCTGAGGCGAGACAAATGAGCCATATCCCACAGACGAGTTCACTTGTAGGGAACAAATATTTGTTTTAGAGTCTCTGAAAAGTGGGACTCAGTATTTCTCAATATATGTGCAGTGAATATTTAAAATCAAGGAGTGTCTCTAGTATCTTCAAATCAATGTGTTCTTTAGCACAGACATTAGTTTTGTTACCATGGCAATTGTTGTCATCACAGTAGATGATGCCGTATTTATAGTGCAGCAGTTGGTTGCGAAACAGTTTCCTGCCACGTGTGCTCAAGCCAAACGATGTCGCCGAGGATGTTCAGGTCAAACCAAATGACTGTTAGGGTGACAGTCGTCCCGGCCTGAAGTCATCAGAGCCGACTGCAGATTTGGATCTTGTAATCTGCTGCGTTACATCAGCTTGACCCAAAAACACACAGCCTCAAAGGATGATTGTAGGAATTTTCTAAATTTTTTTTCAGAGAGGGGAGATTGCTTCTGTTGGTATGAAGTCAGGATTTGTGCAGTCCAGTCGCTGCTGCTTTCAAAGTCTTTTTCCTTCATGCTGAGTAATGCAGACAGCTGTGGTTTGGCGTGCATTTCCTGAAGCATTCTTGTCTTGAAGTTTTAAATGTTTTTGGATATCTGACTCTTTGCCTGTCTCTTGGAGTTGGATTATACAGTTGTTTTGTTTTGATACTGAAATGAGGTTTTGGTTTTCCGACGACAGCTGTGGTTTAATCTATATGCGTGTTGTGGTCTGCATTTAATGAGTCGCCTGCAGTTTTTCGGTGCTATCTCATCTTCAGCATCATTAGTAGTGTCGTCATTAGCCCAGCTCTGCCTGTGTGCACATTTATTCTTCAGAGAGACTTCACTCTGTTGTTGCCACAAGGTAGCAATAACATTCAGAAAGGCATCAGAAGCATTTAGCTACAAAATGACAAAGAATAACGTGCAGAGAAATCAGGGTAGCTCATTTCCCACTTCAAGCAGGAGTACTTATTAATCAGCAGAAGGTCGGATCTCGTGTAATTAGCTTTGGAGAGATTGTTTTAAATGTCACTTAGCTGTTGGAGCACTTGGAGCTACACAATGCAGCGAACGGTTAGAAAGAAACTGCAACAAAGAACCAACCACTCACAGCTTTTCGTATCCATGGCTACAAGTTGTTCAGCGTGACTGATGATTAACAGCATATCTGCAGACTCTGCAAAGAAAACAGATTTATTGAAACAGTACTGGCAACAGTGGAGACACCAAATTCACACTTTTGCTTTACCAAAATCACTTTCACCAAAGTTTCTCATGTAAAAATGTAAGAGATGACCAACTGCATGGAGCATCCACCCTCACTTGATATTGTAGGAGAATCTACTCAGTGTTTAGAGTTACAATTGGAAGGCCTCTTTGTCAGACAGATGTGAATGATAAAAGCCCGCTTTGGGACCTTGCTGCCCATATTAGCTAATAGGATCCATGCAACCGCAGCGGAAGCTGGTTCTGGGACAGACCACCACACATGAAAGCCTCCATCCTCTGTGCCTCACCATTAAGAGCTCACTTCCTCTGATAAAAGTCTCAGCTCCCTAGACTGTCAGTCAGCATGGAAATGAAAAGTTTTTAATCCAGTTTAAATCACCAACAAGGCTGTGTGTTTGGGAGTCTGTTATTTAAATGAAGGAGTTGCACAAAGTCCACCTGTCCGCTGCGCTTTCTGTGGTTCGCCATGATCTGTGCTTTTCCAGAAAGATCCACAGTTTCATTTATCACTGCTGGCTGCTGCTGTGGGAGCAAGATGAAGCCAAAAAATGTGCTGTTTCTGCACAAACTCTGATATAATTGGAACTGCCAGCCAAATTTAAGTTTGGACAGGAGGGACTGTGTGCAATCGATGTGTTGTGGGCAAAGAGTGATGGGTCTTTCATCTGCAGTCCTGTGCCTCAATAATGTACATTTACTGAGAGACAGGCTAAAAATGATATCAGCCTAGCAGAAAAGAAGTGACATTGTTCTGACATTTGATCTCTGATTACCCAATTCTCCAGGAAGTCCATGTTATTATGGAGGGATATTACATTTCATATCCTAATGCAGTTTAGGCTGAGCTACAGAGCACACTGGCTCACAATCAGAGACATGGGGCGTTGTCTTTAGTGTGAATGCCTTTATAAATGGTGCAGTGTTGAAATGCAGGAGGTGCTCTAGGTGGGGTTATCCTTCTCATGTTCATGCATGTTGGAGCAATTCTGCTCACTCCCTTCATTACAGACATGAGTTCCTTTACCCAGTGCTAAACAGGCCGCCGCTAATAGCAGTCATTATCACTATAACTCATAGCTGCTGTTTATTAAAGAATCCCACACGGCTCATGATTTAGAGTAATTTAGTGGTCATTAGTAGTTGATTGGGTAATATTTTCCCTATTGTGCAGTTAAAACATTCAAAAGTTTCTCTGTATTCCCAAGTTTTAATGTGAATATTGATATATTTCTCAGGGTTAAACATCTTGGAATGTTGGTCTATGGATTTTATTAAACTTCTGTGTCAGTCCTGCTGAGACAAAACTCTTCCAAAAGAAAGTGGGACAAGGAGTCCACATCAGCACGAGCACAAAAGCTATGAAACAGTCATAAAATATGAAATTTTATGAAAGAAAAAGTGAGGCACTCTTTGTGCATATGTAAATAAATTAGAATTTGAATAAAAGAGAGAATATCTTCAAACGAGCACTTCAAAAAGCAGACTGTAACGTGATGGTGTCTCTGAGGATGGTGGCTCGCTGGCTGGCTGCTCTGCCCAGGGTCTAGTCTGCCTTTGTCTGCTGCTCTGTGACCTAAATAGGCAGCCATGCATGGCCTAATGGGAGACAAACATCGGGGGGGGGGGGGCATCAGTAAATAACACCTCGAGCTCTTCTTTGTTTGTACGCCACCACTGTTACACACATCCCAACACGGATAAGACGCTTATTTCTGAGTGAGCATGCACTCCCTCAGAGACAGAAGGACTGAGTAGACAGGACAGGACTCGATAACACACTGGAGCTGCCGTGTGAAGTAGTTCCAATTAAAACCTGTCTCACTCAATGATTCCTCAAGGTCAGTGAGGTATACAGTGTTTGATAATTCGAAAATATATGTGTGACACTTTCAGTCATTAAATGAACGTTCTGGCTCATTTGCTAAAAGCTAACAGTATTTACCTTTTTTGTCTCTTGGAGGGAAATGATGATCAATCCGTTTGGTCAACATGAAAATATCTCACCAACTCTTGGATATATCTGAAATGAATGAAATGTACAGATATTTATAGCCCCCAGAAGATGAAACCTTCTGACTTTGGTGGTCATCCAATCTGATCATCCTTAACTTCCCACCATAAGACAGAGCATCTGCACAGAGGCACCAAAAACCACAGAGGCAACAAAAATGAAATCTACTGAGTGGATGCGAATTTAAGACCTAGAACACTCTCATTAGCTTTACAATAGGAGTGATATAGAGAGAGATATAGCTTCCTGCGATAGAGACTGAAAGCACATTACCCACATTGTGCTGATGTGAGTTATTTCTAGACTGATTGAACGGCTGATATAGTGTATTATTGTAATGTTTGGGATTTGCTCCTCCCTCCTGCTGCTGGTTGTCAGGGCTAAGTGCGGATCAAAGTGGCGCTCCGGTGCCGGATCAGGGCCGGAGCTGGGCCGTGTTGACATTCACTCTGGGTTTATTTTAGTTCACCCTCTGGGTGGGGAACTCCAAATATTATGAAAGGAGGAAGTTGAGCAAGGTACCCCACCGGCAGTCTATGTGTTTCTGCTAACTCTGGACCCTCATTAGAAGCACATGTGGGCAGGACTCAGGGCCCGATCTTTAACTGTACCTGCCTGCCTATCTGGCATGATTCCTGGAAGTGTGGCAGCATGGCGTGTGTGCGCCCCATGCGAGGGGTCAGCTCTCGTGGGGGGGGGTCAGGCACAGAGACTGGCAGTAATTTTTCCTTAAACCCAAGAGGATTACTTTGAGGGAGGAAATTCAAGTCAAGCTGTTACAGCAGTAATGACTCATGACAGTCTCGCCTCCCACATAGCAGGCCTGAAAAGACTGTTTTTGCAGAACCCCAGATTCTTATTACAATCATAAAAAAATGATGATAAAAATGTCTGACTAGATACCATTTGTTGCTTAGCTTATCCCTGACAAAGCTCCTGTGAGGAGACAGTGTTAGTTGAGTGCCAAATTCCATGTAATAAGTCACCTAACACAGCTGGTCTGACTTTATTGCCCTAACTTAACAATCAGGGCTTTCACAGTGCAAAGTGGCATCACCGTGATTTTTCTGACCAGAAGCGAAGGGAAAAGGTCAGATTGTCCTGTTGTAGCTGCCACAGAGGTGGAGCTCCTTGCTTAATTACAGCATTACGCTTCACTCATTCTGTTACATAACACTTTTGTGTTTGTTTGTTTGACTCAAAGCCGACCATAATGGGACATTTTTCTGCGTTCAGACACTTGAAAAGAGCTCCTCTCTCTCTTTACGTTGCCCTGGAGACAAATAACCACTGAACGTTGTCGCTGCAGAAATGCCCCTGCTCAATAAAAATATACCCCCCACACACATGCACTCCCACACACCACACTGTATTCAAGTGGGGCCCATTACATATTCACTTTTCTGATTTTCCAGGATACACAAGTGTGCATGAGCACAGTACATCTGTGTGAAGATGTAAATCAGTCAGGGTGGAAGAATATGTTTGCCAAGAAACATTCGTTTCTTCGTGTCTCTCAGTGTTTTTGACTAAATTTAATTTATGGAATACTAAACCAGTGTTATGCTCTTGTTTTTTTCTTTTTCCATAGGGAACCAGAGAGTGTCTGTGAGCAGTCTGCTGGTCTGTCATGGTCTGCTGATGGTCGGGACCAACCTGGGGGTGACCGTGGCCCTGTCCGTCCCCAGACTGCAGGGGATCCCCAAGGTCACAGGTAACATAGAAACATTCATGATAAAATGTGCATTCATGTAAAGCTGCATATAAGGATTTGAAAGAGATTTTATGAAAATATTGATGTAAAAAAGAACCTCTTCACAATCTCCTTGAGAGCAGGGTGACATTTCCAAACAGCTTCCCAACAGGCTAAACCCAAAGATATTCATATTATGATGAAAAACACAGAATAGCAACACTTCATATTTTAGAAAAACAAAAGTGAAAAATATCCATCAGGTGAAGTATCTCACTTTGTCTGACAAGCAGTCCAAAGGACAATTAGTTTGCAGTGATATAAAAGAGAAACATAATTGGAGAAGATTAAATGACTGTTTGGCATTTTTACTGAAACGATTAATCAGACATGAAAGTTGCTAATTAATTTTCTGTTGATCGCAGTTTGTAATATGTTGACCTCTGCAGTGATATTTTTCTCATTCCTAAGAGAGTCAATAAGGGTCAATTAGCCAGAGATGTTGGAACAAAGACATATTATAAAAAAATTAATTGGGTTGAAAATTATCATCATAATGTCAAAAGTGGCAAATCAGACATTTAAAAGTGCTGGTGAATTTTTACTTCCAATTATCAGATACTGGTTATACCTACAAATATCCAGCTAAGTGTGTAAATCATCCTGGATGAACATCAGAGTGTCTCTCCCTGTTGTCAGGTCGCGGCATGGTGTCCTTACACGCTCACAACGGGCCAGTAAAGTTCCTCATTGTGGCTGCAGCAGTGTGTAACCGGCCCTCTGGCCTGCCATCCTCCAGCTCTCCCACGTCAGTCCAGCCATCAGAGCCAGATGAAGGGGAGAACACCCGGCCCCCCTCAGATTCAGCCCTGACTCCCTCTCAGGGCCGGGGCGTGTGGTTGGGGGAGGCAGGCTGTACCACCATGGCCCTCCAGGACTCCCTGTCCTCATCCTGCGGCTCCCTCGCCCCATCCCAGGGCTCTTTGGAGCACGGGCCCGAGGACGGGGCCCTTTACGACGTTCTCCATGACCCGGTCCACCACCAGCGGGGCCGCCGGGCCAGCAAGGTGGACATCAGCTCTCTGCTGGTGGTGTCTGGAGGTTTGGGCCACCGCAGGGTCAACAAAAAGACCAAACAGTCTCGCCACGAGGACACCACCTCTACCATCATGATCTGGCAGATCCCCTTGCTCAACATGTGACACCAAAAGCACCTTGGTAGGTTGGAAAATAACACTTTATCACTAAAAAGTATAAAATGTAATTGCTCACCTGTACAAGAATCTGACCTCTATCCTCTGTCACTTTTCAGGTGGTAACAGAAGTTCTGCACACAGGAAGAGATCTGTTGATACACTTGACAGAACATTTGGGATCAATCAAAACAACTAAATGTCTTATTGAAACCAGAAGTGCATAAAATGCTCCACAATATTCCGATGATGTTTCTAATGATGTCTGCCCACCATTAAGAACAAAATAAAGGATCCATATAACCACTCAATCATGACGCTCAACGACATAAGCAACAGCCAACAGACCAGATGAACTGTACTTTTCGAAGATGTGCTTGTTTGAAAACACTGAACACTGTTGTTCTAAAATATGGCTAATGCTTTAGTCTCCAGTGTTTCCAGTGTGGACTGCAGTATTTAAATCAGTGTTGACAAGGAAATAAGATGTGAGAAATGACTTTTTCCTGCTCAAAAGGCGCGCAAGGTAACGGTGGGACTTCAAAGTTGTTACATAAAAGTTTTATAAAGATTAGGATTAGGTTTTGGCCAGACGATAGATCATCTGTCAAGGCCAGAGTTGTAAATAATGAAGTATGACAACTCAGGATTATGTGTGTGTGAGAAAGAGAGAGAGAGAGTTTCAGGGTCAGAGGAAGATTCTGTGTTTATGTTGAATCAAATCCTTCTACTATCGGACCAGCTCAGTCGGTGCTCCGACCATTGCGTTAGCAGAGAAAAGGGATTAAAAAGGTGAATTACTGATGACTGAATTAGTTTGGGAAGGCTTGATGAGAATCCCTGGCTGGCCAGGTTTCTATTCATAAAGGGATGAAAGAGTTGTTATCACCCCCCCCCCCCATGTGTCTTTGTCTCTCATAAGGATATTTAAAAAAGAAAATTCAAAAGGCTTTATACTGTTGTAACAATGTGTATGTACTTCTGTTATGTGTATTAACAAATTCATAAACTGTTTTACTGAGCAGCCTCGTCTACCTCGTTTGAACTTTTCTGTTCATCTTTTTCTGTCAACTTTATTGTGCATTTTTTCATCAACATATCGTCATATCACTTATTTTAACTTGTCCATCAATTGTGCGTTTAAATTGATGACTTTCTTCCTGGGAAACACAAATCAGCTTTTGCAGACAACCCTCCTGCAGTTTTGGCAAGCGTCCAGCCGAACAAGGGGTGGAAAGAGTGTCGGCCAGCCTATTTTTCTTTGACTCAAACCAACTTTGTACTTCTCCTCCACTCTGCTTGTGTGCAGCCATCGGTACATGCCGGGACTAGCAATGTGCCTGAGGGGCCGCAGGAACCGAGCCCAATACAGCTCTTCCGGGATATCAGTGCTCATTTCTCCTACTGCCGAGCAGAGAGGGGTCAGGGCCTTTTCTCTCTCTTGTAACGCCCACGTCCGCTGTTGCACAACCGTGTTTCGCTGTATTATCAATTCTAACAAAAATAGACCAGATGATTTCAGGTTGGAGTTGCCACAATCCACAGCAAAGATCCTAAATATTATCTGATCAGATTTCTTTAGTATGGTAACTGGCTATAGTAATCTGGCTTGAACCTCCAAGATAATGATTAACTTCTTTAACAGAGTACCAGCTTGTACTTATTAACTACACAATGTGCCAAGGCCTCAGTCGCAGCACAACAAGCCAAGTAAACCTCAGTTATCAGTTTTGCCTGGCTGGGTGTTGCCGGCAGTGGTGTATCACGACGGCACAGCAACTGGAAGTCTTTTGTTTTCCCCTCTGACCCCCGAGGTTTCCATGGAGACCTCTCATTTTGTGTATCAGTCCTCAGCGAGGCTTTGTTCTCAGAATATCTGGCATTAAAACCTCCCAGCTGAACGCCCTCTAATCTCAGAGGCCTGATAGTTGTGTGATGCCCTTGCAGTGGCTCCCCTCTATTTTTACATCTGAAGGCCAGTTGTTAAAGACACACAGTCTCCACGGTGGAGAGGTTATGGACCCCGGATAAAAACGTCTGCTGCTATTTCTAATCAGGCCTTCTCACGTGTTGACCATGCGTCTCGTGTGCCTCTTTTACCACCGCAGCAGCACAAACACGTCCAATTCCAAGGTTACCTCTCCACGGCAATCACTTTAATGCCTCTTTTACTCCACACAGTGTCCCTGGCTGTACGTCTCATATGAGGCGGTCACAAGTGGTTCTGGACTGTCTCCAAAAAGGAAAATGTGACTCATATTTCCAGAGCGTCGTCAGCCCTGTTCTGAGGTTAAACCTGCCTCAAGTACACGCTCACAATTCATCATGGAGAGAGCTCCTGTCACCTCCACAGATGTTGTGATAAACTGTCTCCAGCACAAACAGGTGGTGTGTGCTAATGGAATATGCATTGATTTTTAAACAGTGTTACTGTGATATAACATCCCTCTGGGGGCCTCAGAGTCTCATATTTCATTTTATTTGAACGTGTACGAGCACCGCTGTGATATAATGACCCCAGGCTTTGTGTTTTTGTGTTATTTCACATTTTTCTAATGAAATCAGAGTGAGGTGGGGTTTGCTCCATATGTGTGTTAGCAGGGTAGGGGAGGGGGGTTCCCACATGCTGACCCCTCCTCCGTCCGCGCTGGTACTGGTACCAGGACAGGGAGGATGCGTGGAGGAATGTCGCATCTCCGGGATGCACAACAGATGGAGGCTCGGGCGCCTGCTGTTGAGTGTAGAGTTAATACCGACAGAAAGAGAGGAGGGGGGAGGAGGAGGAGGGGGGGTGTGGTTTAGATCAGCGATGGGAGGAAAAAAAAAAAAGGACAACAAATATCACAGAGCTGGTGTCTCCTCCGTCCATCCAGCCGCTCCTGGAAAAGGAAAAAGACGCGCTAAAGGAAGAGAGCCCATCTGAAGGAGGTGCGATCTGAAATGACTCTCCGATCGCCTCCCTCCCTCCTCCTCCTTCTCCTCCTCCCTCCCTCCTGCCTTCGCTCCCACCTCTGAACCCGGGGAGGTTTCAGCGCAGGAGAAACAGCAGCTGAGAGAGGCTCGGTGCATGAAGGGAAAGAGAGAGAGAGAGAGAGAGGGTGCACGGTCGGATGGGATAAATCAGCCCGGATCAGTCGCTGGCTTCAGATCGTTGAAGGGGGGCCGGGCCGGGCCGTCCGTCTGGATCGCCTTACGTAACGCAGAGCTCCGCGGAGGGGCCGACAGGAGAGGCTGCTGCTGTTTAATCACTGCGGGGAAACACAGGTAGGTCGCAGCGCCCTGATACTGCACCCAGATCCTCATTAGTGGACTCTTAATTTGATTCAAGTCAGATCGTGAAGTCGCCTCAGCTCCCTCTCGGTTCGGATCAGATCGTCAGCCATGAGAGACAGGAGTTGTGATGTTAGATTCAGACACCGTGCCCCCCCCCCCCCCGCCCCACCCCCTTTCACCGCCTTTCAGTCATATTGGAGATTAATTCCTCCATCAGCGCTACAGCATTTGCGCATGCGCTCTGAGTGTCTCCAGATTATGTCGGGTTATGTCAGCGTGTTCAGTCTTTATTGAGCTGCTTCTGGTTTGTTTGACTCAACCGATGACACAGTAGGAAAGAGTGTGTTTCCCTGCATGGTTGGCACTGGAAACACAAAGTCTTTTTTTTTTAAACTCTTAATTTTTCCAGGTTGCAAGCTGTTTGTTAGAGAAAGGGCGCCCCTTAGAGAATACACCAGTCCTTGCAGCTTCAAGACTCAAGTTTTTGCCTTCCTCAGTTGGACCTTGGTTAAGTCACTTTTCTGTCCCCTCTCTCGTGTAGGTGATCACAAGTTCGTCCATCCACTCGCCATGATTGGTGAAGAGTCCCATCACCTGTGAGTACGCCGAGATGAGCGAGGGCCGCAGGCAGGGAGGAGGGGCCATCACTGTTGAGGCCGATGTCATCCTCCACGCCGTCAACCCCGACCTTGTCACGCCTTCTGACAAAGACGGGTGTCCAGGTTACATCCAAGGGTTCCTGCAGGATGGGCAGGACTTCGGCCCTCCCTCAGTGTTTGAGAAGGAGTACCTGTTGGATGGGAGACTGATGGAGAACAACCGCATCGACCATCAGAGAGGCAACGGCTCGTGCATCTCAAGGGCTGATCAGTTTAGCCTCGCCAACGATAAGGGAACTCCAGACCTCCCTCCTCACTCCGCCCTGTCCAATCACGTTACCAGCATGCAGCAAAATTGTGCAAGTAGCGACATCCACAATGGCGCCAGAGCTAAAGTGTCTTACAGTGCAGATTCCTCCGTATGCTCGCCCAGCCAAGCCAAACAGGAAACGGATTGGGTAGTCCAAAAGTCCTCGAACCTCGAGCGCAGGGACAGCAGCCAGAAAGCTGAAAATACAGCGACTAAAAAAGAACCCGATTTAGTCATCGAAGTCGGCGGGCAGACGATCAATGCTCACAAGTCTGTTCTTGGCAGAGAAGAGCGACTACTTCAAAGCCCGACTGTCACGAGACATCCTCAAAGTGAAAGGCGTGAGTTACAAGACTTTGTCGACATTGATAGACTATGTTTACACTTCTCAGATGAATGTTTGCAAGGACAATGTTGTAGATGTCATCACGGGGGCAAAGATCCTCCAGATCCCCTGCGCCGTTCAGGCCGCCATGGACTCCATGTCTGCACAAATCACTACGGAGAACTGCTACGAGATTCTGACCATCGCCAAAAAGCAGCGGCTCAGCGAGCTGAAGGAGACCGCCTACGGATTCATGAGTGACAACTTCCTCCAGATCCTCAAAGACCCCGCCGTGTACGGGCGTCTGACCGGATCAGAGCGGGACCTCATCCTGAAGAAAAGAATGGAGGGCAGGAACACTCTGATGGTGGCAGAGGTCAACGACGTGTTTGATCGCGTCGGGAGCCGGCCGCCGAGCCGCTGCGGCAGCCGGCCACAGAGCCCGTTGTCGGTTGGGTCTTTGGAGGAGAATCACATGATTTACTACTTTAATGAAACAGCAAATGACTGGAGACCTTTGACTGCCATGCCGGAGGACATAAACACTAAAGGGTGCGGGATCTGCACCATGTATAACTACCTGTTTGTTGCAGGGGGAATAAAGGGGTACGGGGACAAGGGCAAGGTTTCAGACAAGGTCTTCTGTTACAACCCCATAACCAACCGCTGGGCAGAGGTCAGACCTCTGATCCAAGCTCGTGCCCAACTAAAGCTCGTGTCCATGGACGGCTACTTGTACGCCATTGGAGGGGAGTGTTTGTTTACAGTGGAAAAATATGACCCTCGCATGGACCGCTGGACCACAGTGGCCCCTTTGCCTTGCAAGGGAGCCTTCGCGGTGGCCCACGAAGCCACAACGTGCAGCGGAGAACTCTACGTTTCAGGAGGCTCGCTCTTCTACCGCCTTCTCAAGTACGACCCCAAGAGGGACGAGTGGCAGGAGTGCCCCTACAACAACAGTCGGAAGAAGTCCACCGACATGGTGGCTTTCAAGAGTTTCATTTACCGCTTCGACGTCAACCGCGAGCAGGGGATCACCGTGTTCAAGTACAACACCATAGTGAAAATGTGGCACGACTGCGCATCACAGAGGCTCGGGAGTCATTTACCCTTCAGGTGTGCCGTGATCGGGAACTGCATCTATTGTGTGAACAAAAGCCAGACTCTTCAGTTTGTAGTGGAGGAGGAGAACGCCTACTTTGTCGAGGAGTCGCTGAGGGCACCTCTGGAAGCGAAAGGCGTTCTCTTTCCTTTTGTTCTCACTTTGCCTGAAAAGCCTGAAAAAGTTACATAGTGTGTGTGTGTGTGTGTGTGTGTGTGTGTGTGTGTGTGTGTGTGTGTGAGATCCAGGATAACACAACAAATGTGTCATAGCAAAACTGGAATAAGCAGAAGACCATATATACACTCTTCAATGTCAGCTTTCTATCTCAGTGTGTCATTGCCTGCTTCCAATGGAATGTGTGTATTTGCATGGCAATTTAATGTGTCTGCAGGGTTAAGCCTTAAAAGGAAAACTTTTTTTTTTTGTCTTGAATGAACGCAACAACATTTGTATCCGACTGTAGATAATGACATGATGACAGTGACTGTAGGTTATTTTGTGTATTTCCTGTGTTCAGTTTGGTTTGGTGCACTTTTGTAGTTAGAATAGAAATTATCTAGACCATATTAATTAGATGACTTTGGTAATTAAAAGTGTTTTGTTGAAAGTTTTATGAAAAAAGAATGGAAGCAGCTGTAGTGCGCTTTATGAACGATGCAACACAGGTTCTATGCAAATGAGACAGAATATACAGGTGGTTCTGCTGTAATGCTTTGCTATTCAATAGTCACTATAATGGGAACCTGACTGGAAGGAATACAGTATTCCTTGAAATGAGGACTCCGGTTAACAATTATATTAATTTATTTTCTGATAAACTGATTAGTTTTTTTGTCAGGTAATAGTGAAAAAAGGGATCAAACCTTGCTTTATATGATTCCAAACAGTCCAAAACCCAAAGATATGTAGTATGCTATTAAAAAAGGACAGCAAATGTTTGGCTCTTTTGCTGGGAAAATGGTTGATAACCAAACAAATTGCCAATTACTTCTGTTGACCTGCAAAGATTTATTTGACTAATCACTGCAGCTCAACCTCAAACCCAGATCTGCAATATCTTTAAATTAAACCTAATCACAGTCTAATTATACTCAGTGACAAAGCAACTGTGTCAGTCTTATTTCACACCAATATTCACCTCGCAAAGCACTTACACAGCACATCGTACGTGTCGTAATTCAGGGGACCTTTTCAGTCCAACTCAAACTCAGTCAACTCAATATCTCCAAGAAGATAAAAACTTCTCAGAAATATGAAATATTTGAAACAAAATTGTAAAGTGACCTGATATATATTTAAAACATTGTCTTAAACATTTATTTTTAGATTTAAAAAATTCTTTTTTGCATATAGAGCATACTCAACGGTCACAGTTTCTACATTTAGCACATTTGCCAAAGATAAACAATATTTTATAGACAGACTACTATCAAATAAATTGTCTGAACTGACAAAGACCTTCATGGATTAAATTCCTGCAGTGGATTAAAAAAAACTAAAGCAATAGTTGTTTTTGTTAGAGGAAGGACATCATGTTTGCTGCTAACAGGCACTTTCTGGGAGGCTGAAAGGAAAGCAAGCCATTCATAAAACACAGGCACATCTCTTATCTTTCTTTCTTTCCCTGTATGCATTTAAGGAAACAGCAATAGACCCATGTTCAAGTGCCAGTAGGTTTCCTCACTGGCTTGGACCTTTAGGTGAAAGGTCAAATGAGATACAACAGTGCTGCAGCACGGTCAGGTCACGCTTCCACACACGATACCCTGCTGTCATGACACAGTTCTGCTTGCATAGATGCACATTAATACCAATTCTGCTCTGAATTTCCTTCTTTTAGACATTTCACAGTATTTGTTTGCTGCTGCAATAACACAGTGGGAGTTTTGTATGGAAGCTAATGCTGATTTATTCTTGGAACTAATTGCTTTTGATAACGTTTGTAGAAATGTCTCCAAGCAGTCAATGTGACTAGGACAAAATGGATGTGGTTTTGATATTTTTCTGGCTGGCATCTGTATTTTTGTGAAATCTTTGTATGGATTTGGTGGTTATGGATCTGCTGCTGTGATGGACAGTAAAGTAATGCAATGCTAGGCAACGGCTTCATGTCTGAGACGTTTGGAGCGGGCTAACAAATTAGCTGTTGGATAATGTATATCAGTCAGAACTAAGTGCTTCAAATAAAATATTTTGTGTCTGAAAAATGATCTGGTGTTCTAAATGTGTCTTATTTGAAAAGTGTTGCATTCCTTTGGCTAATGTGCCATTCCTGGAACCGAGCTGCCCTCTAGTGGACACTGACTGTAACATCACACAGTAATAACACTGCAAACATCAAGCCTGACAAAACATTTAAGAACTTAGTTTAGTTGGTTTTCCTTTACAGTCATTGTTGTAATATTCATATTCTCACTTCAAAGGACATTGCATGTCAGTAGGCTGAATGAGTTTAGGCCGATGTGAATGTCATTATGGAAGACACAGATATGAGATATGAGTGTGTTCACATGTTGGACTGCAAGCTAATCACATGCATCATCAATAGATCAAGAGTCAAGTGCTTAATATGTGACTAAATTAAATGCCCATTTCCACCACCGTCATTTATTATTGTTTTTATAATTATCTTTTTGTATTATAATTATGAGATTGCATGTCATTATGATCGTATGATCATCTTACAGTTATGATTTAGTATTGTAATCATGAGAACCTTTCTCAACCTTTCCTCGTAATCATGTTGTATTATCTCAGTGATGAGATAATCATCAATGTAATAGGTCATAATTAAGAGAAACCTTCTCATGACTCTTTAAACAGATCTCATAGTGAGGACAGAGGGCATCACTGCGTGAAAAAGACTGACTGAAAGAAATAAATGGCTCATGAGTCCAACTAAAAAGTTTATTTATTTATCTATATTGTCGAGTAATTAAAGTGATTATGTAATTAGTAAATAATTCGTCCACCATTTCATTAAACATTGAGAAAATGAGGGCTCCTCTTCACAAAGACAAAAACAGAACTGTATGTTTACAGTTGTGTTGAAGTTGTGTGTTATTATCTATGAAGTGAAGATGGTTTTCTTTTTCCATCCCTGCCTCCATGAAAGGGTGAAAGCACCGTGTTTTAAATACACTGTAACTTTTGCTTTACAGCGGCCACTGTGGCCACAAGTGGCAACTACAGGATAATGGCACAATAAATTTCCCCACATTTCCCAAGATTCTCTTGGGCAAGTTGCTGAAAAGACCTCATCATTAGGTGACCTGACTGAGGGCAGGTGGAGTGGGACTACAAGCAGGAAACAACAGAATCAGAATCAATCTGAGTCAGAATCACATCACGTTTAATGCTGTAAATATACACATTTGTTATGTCAGTTTTTTTCTAAAGGATCACAGTGTAATGACTGTTTCTCAGCAGGGGTTGTGACAGCAAGTCACATAGTAGAGAGCAACCTATACAATGTCCTAACAGAGGGAAGAAAAGAACCGTTAAAGACAGAAAAGCCCGACTGAACTCCTGTCGACACCCTCAACACAACATGAAACACTTGTAAAGTTAATTTTTACCCCACACCACGTGATCCTTTGCATGTTCTCACACACAGGTGCATTAATGCAAACTGCTTTGCTTCACTTCAGTGTAAACACTCTTTTCTCTTTCTCCTTGCTTTGCTTTTATTTAGTAATAATTTTTTTGCTATCTCTTTCTATTTGTTTACACTGTCTCCGTGGTGGCTCATTGTAACCCAAGTCACTGGGAGCAGACATATTTGCGAGAGCAAATTAGTCCAATATGAAGATAACTGTAGGACAAAGAGTTGTACAGATGACTTGTCTACCCATAAAATGATCAACAAATAAATTTTAGTATCAAACAATGAAAGTGACTATTACTGAGCTTCCCCTGGCACAAACAGCAGCAGGGACTAGGTCACAGAAAACAACAAGTGGCCTGGCATTTTACCAAACAATGAAGAACAAATGAAAAGGTGGGAGTAGGTTCTATCAACATTACAGACAATACAGTGTAACGGCTGCATACTGCTTACTGTGTGTTAAGAGCAGGCTTCAAGCTTTCCTCTTTAAAAAAGCTTATAGTTAGGGCTGGCTCAGCGGGGCCCCACACCATCCCCATAGGCCTCATCTGCCGGAAGATTTCCCATGATGCACTGAGCTCCCATGTCGCAGGATCCTGTGGGTCGATGTTGCAGACTGCCTGCCGTTGTTGGCCTGCTTCTCTGTTTCTTTCTCAACTCAACCGGTCAAGGCAGATGGCTGCCCACTTAAAGCTCGTTTCTGCTCAGGGTTTCTGTTTTTCCTTGCCACTGTTGCTAAGTGTTTGCTGATGGGGGACATCAGACCTGCTCTGTATGCAAAGGTTTGTATTTGGATTTATGATTTAGAAAGCAGAAAGCATTAAAAAATGTGATTCGTTCATGCCTACGCAGTGATGCCATAATGGGAGTACATGAGGTCATTGACAAGAACATGAAAAAATGCAAGCTTTCATTGAGGAATGGCGAGTATGGTGTAAATGCCATCACGTCCTCAAATAGCGAGTGAGGCAACAAAAGGAAGAGACTTTTCATCGTTTGAATTTTATTTGTGCTGCTTAGCGTAACAAAATTGCTTCATGTCTTTCCAGAAATGGTGGGCTATTTTAGGATATGCTATTACAACACCACTACAAACCACAAGCTAAAAAAAAAAAAAATCGGTTGAACATTTGCTTCACAAAGAAACAGCGTATTCCAGAGTTGGTGGATTGAATGGCCTGACATTGAACAGTTGTTGCATTTGTCGTGTATTTGCTCATCGTGTTCACCCTTTCAACACTGGAGGGCAGTATGAGCATGTTGTAAAGAATGGGCACGTGGCAGCTGGACCCTTTTCCATCCACGCTGATGCTGGAGCATATTCACTTGAGTTCATACTGGAGTGTGTGCTGCTGTATACCAGAATGGTACAACCCCACATACAGGTTAAATGATGTCTATCTTAGAGGTCAAATGATGTGTATGATAAAGTGGTTGTGTCATATTGCACCAAATGTGGGCCCCACCATGTAAAATGAACCTCATTAAACTGTATGGTTTGGTTCTCACTTTACCCAACACTGTAGCTGTGAGTAGTGTCAGCTATTATATTAAAGGTGTTATTTATTATATATTTCAATCAGGATATTTTTGTTTGAGGGGGAAAAAAATCGGCCTTTATTTTTGTGATCTATTTCTCATTGAAATAAAAATCTAAATGACTAGACAACAACACAACAAACAATACAACACTACAGCCTGTCAGCCTGTTGCCATGGAGACATAATGATTGACAGCCCTTCATAATTCATAGCTAGCTCATTAGCTAACTAGCAAGTATTTTCTTGTTTCCATCCCATGTTCATATATGACCCTTGTTCTAAGCAAAAGAAGAAAGAAAACATCAGAAACCATACCTTACTGCCAGGTACACTGTTTTTCTGACGCACACAAGCTAATTTCACAGCCGCCCTGCTTAATTGGGAAATCACTGCAGGAAGTGTAATTAGCATTAGCTTTGTTCAACGTTAACTCGTTAGCACAGAAGCTAATGCGAAGGTGTACTTTACACTTGAGCTGGCTCCATTAAGCTCTAATGAAGAACAGGCAAGTTCTGGAAAAGCTTTGAAACAAGCTTTGAGATAGTTTTGTTACACATAATACGAGTTAATCAGTATGATAGACGTGCAAACTGCAATTATGTAGGTCAAGCTATGATTAAAGGTTAACTTAGTGTTCAAAATGCATAAAAATAAAACCTTTTTATATGTAATTGGAAGATTACACCTTAGTAAGGGCTACATAACTACAAGTGACAAGAATTATACTTTTATATGTTAGATAAGTTACAGATAAGAGAGAAAATATGCTTTTTTTTGGCTGCTGCCTTCAAAATGCTGGCATTGGTTCTGCTTAGGCAGAAGTTAGTCTTAAATTGAGTTTGTGTTGTTTTTTTTTGGCAGGCCTCAATGTTTCACAATGACCTGATGATGGGTGAATGAGAAGCTGAATGCACTCACCGGTTGAGTCAGGAATGAAAAAAGGTAATGTTGATGTTCTCACACATGTTGCAAAACCACTTAGTCTGACGTTGTTGTCGTCCCTTAAAAAATTCCCAGCCAGGGCCTTACCTGCTGCATAAGTTTCACCTTGGAGCTCCTAATTTAGGTCGGAGACTCCATAATTGCTCATTATGACCCACTGATTTAAGTGTTTCACATCTCTTTTTTTTTTTTTGAAACACCATCTCTCAGCTTTCAAATGCCCACAGAAGACAAGCAGTAGGGACTCTGATGATCTCCAACTTGAAACGTGACTCAGTCCTTGGGAGCCCTCTGGAGGAGACGAAGGTTTGAAACGTAAGAATGGAGACGTGATAATCCGGCGTGAGGCAAGGGCGTGCATTTCATCAGCTGTGTCACTGTGCAGACAGATACATGCACCGAGATCTTGTCTGATTGGGCCCTCTTCGGATGTAGGCAGCTAGCCCCATGCTGCAGTCGTCTTTAGTTTTCTTACGGAATACTAATTATGTTTGCATAATTGGTTTTAGTTATTTAAATGGGGAGCTTGTTAAATCTCTTTTTCTTCCTGTTTTCACCTACAGCGAAATTTAGCTAACAAGGTCTGTGTGAATCTGAACTGCTTTGTTAAAAAAAATGAGGCATTAGTGGTTGAGAATTCAGAGTGCAGTGTCAATTGATCTTACATCTTGAAAGAATGAAGATAAAATTTGAAATGACTTAAAACCGCTTATGTGATAAGCTGTTGGGAATGTTTTTGTGCTTGGCTGCTGAATAGCTTTAAGCAGCCCCCCCTTTTTTTTTGTAATGGCAAAGAGATGTTAAAAAAAAAAGTGACATTTTGTTTTAATTTCCACTTGATTATGTATGATTATGTGCTAAAACACAAACTTGCACCCCTTTAAAGAGAGAAAACGTGAAAGGCTGGAAATTAGAATCACCAGAAAAAAGTTTGGCCTGGGGAAAAGCATCATGTAATGTGCTTTTCCGTATCCACCCCGCACTCTCTCATTTTTGCCGTTTGAATATACACAGAATTATTTACACCTTCAAGGCAACTCGACTGAACTGCACATCAGTCAATTAGTAAATCAGAAATTTTCTGTGATTCCAGTTTAGCGTGGAGTCCTTGGCTCCCTCTGGTCCCCCTTTTAGTCTCCCATCCTGACAGTGACAAATTACTCCTCTGCTTGGCGAGATTGAAAATTAAAAGCATTTAAGGTTGCTCATGCATTTATGCTAATGAGAAATTCAGATATGATTTGCATGCGAAAGAGGCTAGTCTGAGAACTCATCATTGCCCCCACCACCTCCAGCCTTGCATGTCTTTAGGCTCCGTGTTTTTTTTTTTTTTCTTGTTATATGAGCATGAAGAAGAAAATGTGGTGTGTAAACACTCTCAAAATGGGACATTCTGTACCGCTGCATTTCGTTACATACACAAAATTGTATTATTGCTTCTAAGAGGTGTCTTTGTACAGTATTTATGATGCACCCCGCCTATAGCCACTCAGGCAAATTGGGTCATTGTGTCTGGCGTTGTCACATCGCACCACAGGAGGAAACACCGCGAACATAATGACATTGTGCAGCTACTGCTCATGCTGTCTGCTGTCTGCTGTCAGCATTTGGATCGGGACTATTAAATACAGGATGTACTTGTGAGTATAACATTAGCAAGCCAAAGTTTGAATTATGAACATTACTCTGTGGGTATAAGCTTCTAAAGTCTAATATTAAAATGTTTGTTCAGATGGCAAAGGCTTTGTTTTGTGATAAACATGTGCAGAACACTTTGGAGCCACAGGATTAAAACTCCGGGCTGATTTGTTTTCCCAGTGATCTCCATCCACGTCTTCCTCTCAAAATATCAAAGCGCTCCCTTCTTCTGGATCTGGATTTGTTTGTTCCACAGTTACTAAATGATTGTAACCTTGGAAACAAGATGCATTAATGAAGGTGGAAAATGAAATGGGACTTTAATTTGTTTCAGTGTTCATAGCTGCGGTGAAATGGATTAGCTTTGATTGAGGTGTGAGATGAAGAAGGAAAGCACTGACATGACACTTGTATTTGTCATCATGTCATTTCAAGGAGGATGCTGCAACAATTATGAATATGGGTACACAGCAATTAAAAGCGGTAGTATTCATTAATAATTTTTATATTAATTTTTCAGTGGCCGCTTAAATGATTGCCACTGCACAGGCTTTCCAATTATGCCGCTTAATTAGAAATGTCAATATTAAGAAATAATTAAACTTGGGAATACATTAAGGTTGTCAGAAATACTTAAAAAGTTATGACCATCACTCAAATGATGTTTTCTCTAATATGTTTTGCAGTGATTTGTAAATTAAAGATGAGACTTTGATCAGTGTGTGTGTCAAACTGAACTGGATAGTTAGTAAGTTACATGATCACCTATGTTTTTTTATATTATTATTATTATTTAGATGCAGTGCTCTCGGGACCAGCATCCATGTAGAGAACCCGGTCTGACTAACATAAAGAGTGAGGAGCCGCTACCTGACCTTTAACTCCTGTCCCTTTTAGAGCAGTTCCTGCCCAGTAGCCACTTGCTAAAGGTCACCAAAGAGAAGGCGGAAGGATCCACAGGTCCACTAAATCACAGGTACTCAAATCTGTTGTTTGTCTTTTTTAAATGGTTGTTTGTATTTTTTAAATGGAACATTTTACCTTGGGTTCATCACCGATAAACGTTGTCATTCAACCTGTCAACACAGTTCAGTTTTCAAGATGTATATCTCAATTTCAAAGATGTATGTGTGTTTAAATTTAAATTTTTAAGATCAGAACAGTGACTTTGTTGATACACACCAGTTTAATAGTTTAATGTTGGTAAATTCATAAACAAGTAATCATCTTTTTTTCTTCAATGACACAGTTTCAGTTTACCATTATATGTACGCAGTAAATTTATGTGTGTGTGTTACTTGAAACCAAATCAAATAATCCACAAATAATTGTCTATTATTCAGTTTGAGCTTCATATATATTTTAGATATATTACTTTTGCTTGCGGATGTTTTTGTGTCGCCCCAATTAAAACGAATTAAACAGAAATTATCTTCTGCTCACTTAAAATGATAAAAGAAATATATTTCATGTGTGTTGTCTTACAATAAAATGGGAACTCTATTTGATTAGTGTTTAGTTCATTCCCATGATTTCAGATGCTTGAATAAATATTTGGAAACACTGGCAGTATTCTCTCAGAAATGTTAAAACCTAGCTCTATTTTGAAATGTTACCAGAAGACAAAAGCCAAACATGCTCCAACCAAATGATATTTTTTAATAATAATAATTTATTTCCATTTTTTGTTCTTGCGTGTTTTTATCTTGAGAGATAAACCAATTTTGAGCTGCCTTTGATCATAGGAATACATTTTAATTCCAATATAGATCTCACAGGTAGCTGCATATTGATACTAGTAGATTTAAGGCGGACTAATAATCAAGTAGAGCCATCACCTGTTGACTGCGGCGGAAGCTGACTGAAAGAAAGACTTGAAAGCATTTGTACCTCAAAGCGATGGCAGCCTCTAATGATAGGATCGGTTTTGGCACAGCACATTGGCCGTGTTTCCCTCAAAGCCTTGTGTGACAGCTCTTTAATTGGACTGCTCCATTCCCTCAGCGCTGTAAAATGTTAGTAGCCAGTATTGCTTGGTGGTTATGGTGTAATTATTCCACAATATACTGTAATAAAATCAAGCAAGACAAAGTTGATCTCAAGGAATTCTGTATGTCTGTTTATGAATACAGGCAATTTCATGTTCATTTGGACCTTGATATCCCTCTCTGAGAGTTACTGAATCATTTCTCCCCCTAATCAAGTGTTAACTGAGCGCTCATGCATGTAGGAGAATGAGAAACTCAGGCTCCTTGGTGTTACAGTTAAAGCAATGTTTTGTGCCTCCATCAGAGGATAATTACTAAAACCATGTCCAATTACCTATGTGTGTTGTTTGTAGTTCTTCAAGTCAGTAGCAAAAATAATTTTTTGCAGTAGAATATAATCTCATCAGCAACCAGCCCGTGTAAATAATTTGTGTATATCACAAGTGAGGCTCCATGAGAGATTGTATCCTTGACCTTGATAGTGTTGACTCTCTCTCTCGCTGTCTGTTTCTCACTTGTTGCTTTTGTTTTCCCCCACTGAACAGAAAGAGTAAAAAGACCCTTGTGAACCAGAGCCTATATCAGTCAGATGAGAGGAAAGAGTGAGTGTGTGTGTGAGTGTGTGTGTCCTCCTCTAGCCTGCGGCTGCAGATTAGCTATGAGAGCCAGAGGATCGCCCCCGCTCTCTGACAAATGAGAAAAGCCACAGTGGCCCTGGCCAAAGTGACAGGCCAAATGGAAGCAATTCCTCCCGAGGCGGGGGAGAGCAGCTGTGACCAGGGCCTGCTATGCCACTCTAGACAGGACCCTGCGTGTGTGTATGAGTGTGTGTGTGTGTGTTGTCTGTCTATTGGCTGTGGCTATAGGGAATTAACCCACAAGACAATTGGCATTTCTCTCCTGGCGGTCCCCATGAAGTAGTGTTTGTCGCTGACCTATGGGAAACCCCATCAGTTGCACATGACCATGCACCTTGGCTGTGTGGAGGGGAGGCGAGGTTTGCCGCTTGTATTTGTTTTACCTCGCTCTGTTCTACCCTGAGCTCTATGCGATGTATTTGTGAGTGTAGCTTCTCTTTGCTGGCGTTGAGGATGTTTGACTTTTTACATATTAATTTGTGCCAAGGTAGTGGGCTCTAGACAAAGACTCGTGCACATGGTTGTTCGCTAAAGAGCAGAGCCAGGGTATACATCTACCCTGCCTCACTTCAGAGCCCCGTGGATATGTGAGTAATTAACACTGAGCCCTGATGGATTAAATACTACCCTGCTGAGGTCGGCTCTGTCTGCTGCTGTTGGCATAGTGACCTGCAAGCACGCAGGCACTTTCAGGGGCAAGAGTGGCAAAGTGAGTGATATAAGCGACGGGGGAGGGAAGAAATGTGGAGGGTGTTTATCAGTCCCAAACCATCGAAATAAACAAGGCTGGTGGACGTAAAGTATTTAAGTGAACAGGCCTTAAAAAATGAGGATCAGAAGATGGATAGCTCAGGGTTGGAGGCTATTCCCACCAGTGTGTTGTATTCTGCCCCCAGTTCAGTCAGGCTATCTGTCAAGAGACATATCCAAACCTGTCTTTCCTCCTTGTCTTTTAAATCTCTCTGTTCTCTCCCCACCCCCCCTCTCTCGCTCTCTCTCCTATCACCCAGGGCAAAGTGGATCAGGCCTCACTTTGACACAGCCATCATAATTACTCCACGCCGGAAGAATCAATTACAGCTAAGCACCATTATTTCCAGAATGGAGCTAAACATTAAAGTTTAAAAATTCCAAATTATTAAAAAGTCATGCTCTCAGGGACACATACAGAATATTTACTGTTAACAAATAACTTAATAACTTCACTCCGAATTATTAATTCATGGCTCACATTGGCTCTGCAGGACTCGTCTCATGCTTAATTTCCCTGCCTTTATACATTGTTAAATATGCATCACTTCCTGACTATTCTATATGAGCACTTGGCAAATCTGTCTGAGCTTTGTGAATTTATTAGAAAATCTGAGCTGCGGTTTTTGTCTGTTGACATGCTGGTTTTAAATATTCTAGTCCAAACCAACGCTTTGTTTATAGCTAGAGGAATGAATGCAGTTTCCTCTGTGCTTTATGCTTTTGTGGGATCGCTGGTGTAGCTTTATACAGTACGTGCCTTTCTGGCTGTCGTTTGACTCACGTTTAAGCTAATGAGGTGGTTCTGATTGGGGTAACTACCTAACACTCCAGTAATTATAGGTTGTGGGATTTTTAGTGTTTTTTTCTGCATCAAACTGTTTGAAGGTGAAATTATCGACTGACTAATCAGTCATGCTGCTTGAACTTGAAGTAGAAAATGATTGTCATAAAACAAAGGTGGAAAGCCCCGTGTCTTTGGACGTTACGCTCCGCTGCAGGTAATGTAACTGGAAAGAGATTTTTGAATTGAATTGCTATTCTTTTGGTCTATTTAGTTCATTTGCTCAGAAAATCAATACGGCCAGTCCAGACTGTTCTAGGATTTGATGCAGATTTGCGAAGTCTATAGGCTATATCCAGTCCTTAAGCCAATTGCCACTGAGGCACTTCTCATTCATTACCTGAGGGTATGCACACAGAATATCACCAGTGGGATTTATTCCCTTATTGGCGTTTTATGCTCAATTCAAGTTGTTGGGCTTCCACCAGATTAATGTTATTGCTGACTTGTTCTAATAGCCACTGCAGCAAGCAGCAAGCATTTCCTATTATAGGTTACACATACAGTAGTATGCAAATACCACCACCCTCCTCTGTAACGGGCGGTATGAATAGAATTTAATGGGCTAGGAGAAGATTGAGAATAAGGAAAACGAAGGTGCTTGCTCTTTTAGCCCCTTCCAGCTGAGTGAATCAAAAACAATGTGGCAGAACCTGAAATAGTTTGCAGCTTTAGAAAAAAGTCCCCAGGGGCTGTAAATTGGCTCTCAGAAGAGGGAAAAAGAAACAATTGCCCTTTACCTCCGAGGTTGCATGTCATCTCTCTGAAACTCACTACTGGGCAGATTAAGGTCAAGTAGACCGTTCCCCCCCTCCTCTCTTTTTTCCCCCCTCTCCTACTGAAGGGAGCAGAGAGAGGGCGAATAAAATGATGACAGGCAGGGATTGAGAGAGAGAGCGAGGGTAGAAACTGGGATTTTGAAGGTCTTTGAAAGAGGTTTTACACCCATCCCTGGTGGTTTTCCTCTCTCACTCCAAGAACTGTGTTGATAATGGCTGCTTGTCAAGGAGGATGAGCCCACCTGCTCTTTGTAACTCAGTCCTGCTGGTTCAGCTCATAGCCTCGACATAAATATGAAAGGAACACGATTGGGGGTTAACAGTGGTCCTGCATTTTGGATGTCAGTGGCCCCTTAATGTAGCTGTAAAGGGTACAATATTCTGCGAAAGGGCACTCCAAGGAATACATCTTCCAGAGAGAAGACATGAGCGTCTCCTGGCTGATTCTTGCCCTTACACTGCCTGTTAACCAGACTGTAGGCTCAGTGAAATACAGTGGGTCAGCCTCTTAAGCCAGACTGACCCCATAATTTAGAGCGAACATAGACTACTACGATGCCACATTATGTCATTAGGGAGTCACTCGTCACAGATGATAAATCAATAAAACTAAAGTGGCAAGCCTGCCAATTGTAATTACAGAATCAATTGACACACAATTAAGTCTTTTGTTTCAGTGGATTGTCCTGTCAATCAGACGGGAGCTCCTGCACGTTCCATAATGTGCGAGTGAATGGCATAACATTTTGCTTTTTTCCATGTCAAGGGCACAGTTACGAAGTCTGCCGGCAATTAAGAACTATAATGTGCTGAGTCGGGCGCGGCAACAAAATAGGCAGCAATTTCTTCTGCTCCTGTTGAAATTATGCTTATCAGGTACCTCGCCTCAGCAGAGGTGAGGGGTCGGCCCGAGCAGGCAGGCAGCATTTCTCCACATAATTGAGAGAAGTTTGGATTTAATTGTATAATTAATCTTGTCGAATTAAGTTACACAGAAGTCCGACCCCTAAATTAGGCAGTCTGGAATATTTTAAATTGCCTTAATGTGAAATCTGGCTCCAGAATGCACTTTGTTCTCTCCTGATGGTATGAGGTAAGTTTTTAGCCATGATGAACACGGCATGCTGTAATAACCTGTTAGCAGTTCTTATCACGTTGTTCCTTTATATTATTAATTTCCTCAGAAAGTAATTGCAATTTCAAAGAGAGGCTCATTTTATTGTATAGCTTATTGTGGACCAGTGAAGTGAAAATATAAAGACAGAATTCACGCTCATGCCTATCAAACTTAATTTGGACATAAGAAAGTCTACATTTTGGGTTCAGCTCCACCATTTATTGTGTTCATCTTTTACTGACTGATTAACATCTTCATTTTGCATTCATTACAACCCTTATCTGTGAGCCAAATAGACTGACATGACTGCAGTAGTATAACCTTGTCATAAACCCCCCAAAAAACTCGAACTCCATCTGTAAACAAACGAATGCATCTCAGAGTATCTCAGCCCGATAATCTTGTTTCAAGTCACAGTTAGGAGTGCATCTCACAGCAGTGTCTCTCAACAGACTTTGCAGAGATTAGAAACACTTGAGTGGAGATTGGTTTGGGAGTGAAAAGCTAGTTGAGGGCGTCATATGGGAAGGGATAAGAAGTCGGGAGTATCAGTGACCTGACAATAATCTGAGATGTTGATAAAGGCAAATGTGAACATCACTAGTTTGGCTTGTCATTATCAAGGGGAAAGGGTTTTTTTTTCTTGAATTGTGCATTCATCTAAATATGTACATAAGTACTAATCTATAGTATATATAGTATATAGTAGTTGGTTGTAGATTTTATGTGTACACTTTCTATATATTATTTTGCATCTGTGTGGTTGACTGAACTCTAATGATGACATTTATATTCATTGCAGTATGGAGATGAGAATGCACGTCCGATTGTCTGTTGCATAGAAAGCGGGAGGCCCGTGGGGTATTTGCTGGCATAATTCTCTTCTTAACACAACGACCTTACTCTGCTGTTGTTGTCAGATTTAGTAACGGCAGACGCATGAGAGGAGCTGGTCGGGAAAAGTCTCCTTCGGCTTGTTCGAATGCCAACTGTGTGTATGAGCTTTCAAAGGGTCTTCTTTTATGTCTGTGACGTATGACTGTTTCTGTGTAGACGGCATCTCGGGGAGAGAAACGCTACCCCAGCACAACGCTGCTGTCACCCAGAATACAGATGGAAGATCTGCCCTTGTGCACTTTCTCTGAAGTACGCACTTACATAGATGGCTCTATTCTACCCTGGTGTGTGTATTTCCGCATAGTGTACTTTCCGCAAGTGGGGAGACGTACGGCTGCTGCAGTGGAGTATTCTGGAGTGTGATTATTTTTAGTGCCTTGAGTTTCTCTCTGTCCCCATCTCTCTGTTACCAAATTGAGGAGCGTAGGAGCGTATCTCTGCAATAAACCCATTTCTGGTTTCTGGCAGAATGTAAGACTCTCAAGACTAACTGGGTCGGAGATGTGGTTTTGTTTTGATAGGAGTTCTTGTGGTGTGTTTTTGTGTTTTGTCCAGAAGGGGCGTACCTTCTCATCCCTACAGAGAACATCAGGATAGCATTAAGCATTCTGTATGGGAAAGTGGCCTCAGACAACAGTCCTAGCCACTGAGAGGCAACATGTTTAAACCTTTGACCTTGATACTCCCATGATATTTTGCAAGACGGCATTCTTCCACTGCAACAGTCCACTGCAGCATACTGTTGTGAAATTGAATCTGGCTGCCTTTTTTAGAACTTCCATGCTTTATTTGACTTCCTCCTCTTTTCCCAATCCATCTTTGATTGTTCAGGGAAATCTTGTGAAATGCAAATTGGGCCAAACAGAATGTAATTGCTGCTGTGTGATGATTACGAGGGAGAACTAATGATGTCCCAACACCGGGGTCAGGTAGGGTTTAATTAGAGGAGGCACAATCAGTGTCACTCCACTCTTGCGCGCTCTCCTGTTCCAGACGCCTGTATTGGTCCTGTGCCAGCTCGCTCTCCAAGAGAGTTTAAAGAAAATGGGCTGCTGATGTGAAAAGAGTGTGTGTGTGTGTGTGTGTGTGTGTGTGTGTGTGGGGGGGGGGTGTGAAAGGAGAGTGTGTGTGTGTGTGTGTGTGTGTGTGTGTGTGTGTGTGGTGGGGGGGGGGGTGCAGAAATTAATGTGCTAAGTTCCTTTGTTCAGAACCAGTTCAGCTAACCAGGCTGTTTTGGAAATGGAGCCCCATAAGAAACATTGGCCTGTCTGTAGATAAAGGTGGAGGTTAATGAACGGAGCAGAATGGAAAAGGTCGCCATTCGTGGTCCTGAAAACATTGGGCTATAGTGAGTGGAGAAAAGCCTTGTGATGTGTTTCACTAAACCCATGCACAGCGGCACGCGCGCTCTCACGCTAACCTCAGCACTGAAATGAAACATCTCCCACGCGTTTCGCTGGGATCGTTCGCCAGGAATATGTTGTGCTACTGAGCAGATTACTCAAAGAAGGAGACCAGATTGGACAGATGAGTGAGACCAGCCAAAGAGAGACCAGCCAAAGAGAGTAACTGTGGCCAACATTCCTGATTATCCAATCAGTGCTCCAAAAACATCAATTCCATCTCGTCAATAGATAATTAAGAGGTATAATTGGCTGGCTGCGCTCTGGGCAGACAAGCACTGCTGGTAAAGTTCCATCCCTTACCTCAGCATTGCGCACACACTCTCAAACACACACACAGCAAAGATATCTGTCCACTGAAGGTCAACACTATATCTGATGTAACAGGACAGTTTTGGTGGTACCATGCATTTAGTGGTTTTGAAATGGTTTGGAAATATATGTTTTATTGTACATTAAACAAGTATTTAAAGTATCCTCCATTAAGGAGAGCAGCAGATTTAGCAAGGTTTTTGAAATCTTTATGGTCCAAGTGGAGAGACCAGTCAGCTGTTCCACATTAGGATCCCTTCCATGTGGCCTCTGTTGTTTTAAAACCTCTTCTAAGGATTACCTTACTTGGCAAATAAAGGCCCATTTTCACCATGGCACCACCTCACCCTTTAGGAAACCAGAGGTTTTTTTTTTCTTTATTCTCAACCATCTCGCTCAGAGCTGTTCATCCCTTTTAGATCCGTGAGTGTCTGTGAAGTACAGGCCAGCAGATTTAACCGGACAGGGCCAGAGATTTAAAACATTGACCTGCCCGGTCTCAACAGCTGTGTGCTAATCCATTCCACTGCTCCGACTGTCCTCCCCCTTTTTCCTGCTCTGGTGAATAGCAAGGTCCTTAATGTGTGAGATCAAGAGGAAAATAAGGCTCTCCAAATGGAATCAAATCACATGGAGGGGCTGCCCGGCTCGCAGCAAAAGGCCTCGACAGCATTAGGGCCAGAATAAGACAGAGCAATTGGACTGTAATTCCTTTTCCAGCTATTAGCCAGTCACAGCTTGCTGTTCACTCGTTTGCTCGGTTCACTTCTCGCCCCCCCATCCACCCATCCTCCCTCCCCAACCAGCAGCTCTTTGATTAATTCATTAATTCACAAACAGAGGCTGAATCACATCTCAGCACTCGGTTGACTCAAATTGGATACAGGGTAACAATCAGTCCCTCCCACCCCAGACTGATCTGACAAATAAAAAAAAATGCTGCATTACTGAGTAAATAGATCTCTGTCCATTCGGCCTGATAATTTGTTGCATTTTCATGTTTTATTTATGCTCAGAGAAGCTGCCTGCTCTCGTATATCACAAGCCCAACAAGGCAAAGGCGGGTAGGGGTGTATTGATTTGGGTTGACTGTGCACCCCTCTGCACAGCACTACCACTACAGCCCCTACTACGCCCCTCGCAGTTTGTATTCGTCTCAAGCTTTTAGCCCTCTAGCCCTTGTGCATTGGCTCTCATTCAATGGTCCCCCGTCTTGGCTCGCACAAAGGCCCAATCCCATTCCCATGCATTCAATATTCCCATTATAAGCTCATTAGTCTAGTCATTGTTTTGGGCTCATTAATAGGATATCCATCGCCTTAGACACCTCTGAATTACCATGTCACAGTGTGGCCCCCTTTCAGAGTGTCAACAGTGGGTGGATTTGCACGAGTTGTGTGTGAGCGCGCATTCAGTGTCTTGCGTGCATATCTCGCGCTGGTGTGTGCCATATCGACCTTGAGTTTGCTGACATGCCAGCCCCCTCTAGAAACCTGCTGACACACTTCATGTAGATACACATTGTACCCACACACATACACACACACGCCAAAGTCCTCCCCTTCCTCAGCCTCAGTTCCCCGCCCACTCGCTCCCAGAGGCTTGTCCGTCAGTGATGCAGGAGACAGCGGAGCGAGCGGGCAGGGGGACTGGGGCCCGGATCAGGGCTTTTAACATGCGAAGCAGGTCCTCCCGTGCGTACGTATTGATCCTCGGAGGGCTCCCAGGCCCCTTTTTCCTTTCTTTCTCCGGCAGTGGAGGCCATTCATCACCGAGGCCATGACTGGAGAGCTCAAACAGCCGTCTCTGTCAGAAAATGGGTTGCAGCGGGCTGTGCTGTGCCACACCAGGCTGGCCTCTCTCATCAGGAGGGATGAAGCCTTGACACAGTGGCTCATGGCGTGATCTGTTCGTCTCACTCACAGGAGTCATCCATAGCTGGTCAATGCACAGTCATGCCTCCATAAAGCCGAGCTTCCCTTAACTGCTCTATTGGATTGCAGTGTTCTGCTCTTGTCTAACATGTTTTTATCGATTTTGCAGGGATTAAAAAAAAGGAATCGTAAAAAGGGGATACCAAGCAAGATGTTTTTGCTCTTGGTAAAAGTAACATGTCTCACTGAGAAGAAAACAATCAAGTTTTAGATGACGCTCCCTCTGTGGGACCATTTTTTAATCGGAGCTCAAAGAGGAAATATGAATCTGAATATCCAGGTCATGTTTATCTCTGACATCTTTCCCCCGGTTGGTGATTTATGCAAGTCTCCTGCAGTCTCCCTTCCTTCCTGCCTCCTGCCACACCTAGGTCCTCCCCCGCACCCTCATGTTTGATTGATAGTGACTTTCGACGCCACGGGGAGATGTGCATCCCAGCTGAGCTGCCGAGGCTGGAGCTCCAGCCTCAGCCTAAGTTTGGGCCGCGACAAGGACGTACAGGGAGAAAGACAGATGGTGGGAGGGAGCAGAATGGAGCGTGGCCTCAGCGTCAGATGTGTTTTAAATAACTTTGACAGAGGAGTTTGAACCGTCTCTCTGGGCTGGAGCTAATCTGATGTGAGAGGATGCCACACTGAGGCTGATAGGACACAGAGATAGAGAGGAGGAGAGGGGACGGCAGGGGGAGGCATGGAGGGAGAGAGAGAGAGAGAAAGGGTAATAGAGGTGCTCACTCAGCTGGTGGGAAATCTGCCCTCTTCATCTTTTCATCTCTCCAGCCTCTCTTTCTCACTTTGCCCCTGCCTCCCTCACCCAGTTATATCCATTTACCACATAGCCCCGGCTCTCCTCTCGTCTCCTTTCCTCTCTCTTCTTTCTCTTTCACACTTTGCGTCACGCTCCCTCTCGCCTTCCTCCATCTCTCTCCCTGTCGTCCCCTCTGCTCTTCCCCGCCTTACCGCTCCCTCCCTCTGTCTTTCACAGACGATTTAGGAAGTCACAGCCTCTCCCTTCCATTTATGAAATTGCTCATGTTATTTCCTGCCCCTCCACCCCCCTCCCTAACCCCCCCCCTCAAGCCCAGCTCTTCCTCATAAGTCTTAGTGGATGCATCCGCTCTCTGTAGATAGTCCCTGAATGGCCCAATCCTCCATTAAGAAAGCACACAGATCAGCGGCCAAAGCTCTGAAAAAAAAAAAAAAAAATCATCCGGAGGGTAATATTCTCAGACAGCACGACTACCCCTGGACACCACGACCTGGCCATAACACTGAGCATCCATTCTTAATCCCCACCCGTGGCCTCTTGTTTACCTCATCGCCCTCTGGCCACTGTGAAAAGGCACATGCTGCCCCATTTTTCCCTTGGCTGTGTCTTTTTTATGGCTTATTGCTCTGAGGCCATCGCTGTTATGAGCGTTGTCCAAGTGCTGGTGTAGTCAGACAGATTTACAGGGCCTCAAAACGTTTTCTTTTTTTCCTCCATGTAATGGTGAAGCCCTGCACCTGTTTCAGGGCTTTAGAGGAGATAGATGGCAGCAGTATGGAATTATTATCATTTAAGAATAGGACATACATGTTTTCTACAGGGCCTAAGGAATGACGAAAATCTCAATCAGAGGAGTGACAAGTACCAGGGTTTGGGATGTACTGTTGATTTTTTTTCATTTTTGGACCACCAGGGGGCAGTGGAACAAGCTGTAAACAAAACACTAACATACTCTATAATCACATTATGAAGTTATAGAGAACATGTTGGCAAACATTGCCAGTTTATACTTGCTGACATTATCCCCCATTTGGAGTAGAGTTTCAGGTGACCTAGTGAACAGATGCACAATATTCATTTCTCTTTTAGCTCTGTTTTAGTCTCCACCAACACCTGAGGGAAATATCTTGTCTCTTTAGCTGCTAAATGCTCCACTGTGTTCACCAGCTGCTAAATTTCTGTCTGCTGTTGGGTGCTGTGCCAGACGCATAGAGTGGGTTTATCAGGGCTGTTTTTACTATGAACCACTGCCTAAAATGTAGGAGATGAGACTGAATCAAAACTGAAAGTTACAGACCATAAAACCAAAATAATTAGTTGAGAGTTGGTAAAACTCTCCACCGAGTGGTGCAGAGTGTGATGATAATACTGTGTGGTTTTGTCACTGCAAAAAACCCATTTCACAAAACGTCATTGTTATTTTCTAATAGCGAAGTATTGATCTGTGCAGCTTTAAGTTTGGTTAACTATTTGTAATTTAATAACCCTGCAAACACAAAACACTTTTTCACCCTCTACTTTTCTGGAAAATTTCCCATCTTAGCATATATATATATATATTTACATGTGTGTGTGTGTGTGTGTGTGTAAAAGCAACTCAACAAGAAAATAGAAAGAAGCAACTGAGTAAAGAAACAAGAGTACAGATTTGTACATTGAAGAAAGAAGGATACACTGAAAGAGAAATTGCAAAACGCCTAATGGTGTCCAACTAATATATATATATATATATATATATATATATATATATATATATATATATATATATATATATGTATATATATATGTATATATGTATATATATATATATATATATATATATATATATATATATATATATATATATATATATATATATATATATATATATATATATATATATATATATATATATATATATATATATATATATATATATGTGTGTATGTGTGTATGTGTGTGTATGTATATATATATATATATGTATGTACATATAATAAGATGGGAAATTTTCCAGAATGTCACAACATCCTCTTTTAAAAAACGATGTTGCATTATTATAATGAATGTTATTTTAAAACATGTAACCTTCATGATCTGCTACCTTATTCACAGTAATTGGGTGTAGTGTAGTGTTCATAGTGTGCATGTAACCTTACACAATAGAAAAGCCCCTTATGAATAGAAAAGCAAGGATGCGTGTGTGTGCCTAACCTGTGAATGTGTGCATGCAATCACATACAAATGCATTTTTCAAGTTAGTGTGTGATGTAGAGCAGAACAGACAGAGAGCCAGACAGAAGGAAGTGGGGAATGAGTGTCAAATGGTGAAGGGGAAAAAAAATCCAGGGGAACCTTGATGGCGCTTGGCTTACTGTGGGTGGGTGAGGGATGGCAGTGTAAGGGAAGGAGAGAGATTGACTGAAGGGTGTGTGCGCGAGGGGGTGGTGGGGGGAGTAAAATGTGGCGGCCTGTCCTTGTGCCTCCTCCACTTCTCTCCTCTCAGCCTTCTCCTCTCTCCCCTCAGCCTGTTTCTGGCTCATTACCCCCTCCGCCAGCAGACTTCTCCCTGGGCGGCAGTGAAAAGAACTGTCCTCTTTCGCTCTCACCGACAGCCGCAGCCTGAGCGCTGCCCTGCCCTCCTGATATTAATCAACACACACACACTCCTTCAAGTGCGCTCACACACTCTCCCCAGCGAGTGCCTCTGACGGACAGGCTGGTGGGCAGCCGTCTCTTCTCTTGGCCCTCACTTGCAAATGAGACATCCAACCCCTTAGAGAAGCAGGCGAGGGACAGGATATTAGAAAAGTTTTATTGGGAGGAAACTTTGTTTTCATTACGTGGTCTTGTGTGAGTGACTATGGGAGGAGATGCTAAGTGTGCTGCTTGGTGGTTTTATATATCCTTTGCATGTTTGGAAATTAATTGTAAAAAATAAAACTATATATTTGATAAATACTAAACATAATGTATAGTAAGGTCAGATCATTATGATGATCCAAATGTAAAAAAAGGGACATGCTACCATAAAAAAATACAAGAATGGAACCTGCTATAACCTTCAAATTGATTGATTGGTTTTTTATTGTTATTAATGTTATTAATATTCACTCGAGGAACACTGGCCTAAATTTTAAACACAAAATTCAGACTTTTTTTCCCCAAACTACACAATTATGTGAATACAGTTCACATTGGTGGATTCAGAAAATATGGATAATAAGATGTAATATAAACCACTGTGTGTCATCTTTTGCCAATTTGGTTTTTTATCCAAATAGATAATGGATGGAATTGGAGTATAGTGGTAATTGGCAGAGAATTAATGTGTTTCATTCTTGTTATTTTTATTGTCCTTAATTCTATAGACAGAAATCAATATTGATATTTAAGAGTTTAAATTTTTAATTATGATATATTGACATATTTCACATAAAGGTATAACATAAACATAAGCATTTATTATTTGTTTGTTTGTTTGTTTGTTTGTTTGAAATTACCATAGGGTAAGTATGTGCCAACACTAATGCATTAAGGTAATGTCAACCAATGAGGCTCATGATGATATATATGTTTCAGAGGCTAATAGAGAAAATAGTGAATATAATACAGATATATTTTTAGACTTGTGTGCGAATTGCAAGGGGGCTTAAGTGGGCAGATCTTGAAACACTAATGAATCTGTTAGAATTATAATATAATACATCAAATCAGATACAAATCAGATTTACTACTTCTACTTACTTCTACCAGTAATGTGTGTAATGCAATTAATGCTAACGTAGGTGGCTTTCGTGTTCATTTCATTTGTTGGCCTGTGCTGACTTATTGTGTGTGTATTTGGAGTCACATTGGCAATTTTCAACTACTGGTCTGTGTAGTGTTGGCTACTGGAGCGCACGTCCTGCCTCGGTGTCCAGTTCAGCAGCAACTCTCCCTTCATTTCTGGTCAGCATTAAAGCAGGTGTCTCCTGTTCTCATCAGTATTTGTTCAAGACTTTTCTGCCTCTCCAGATCACACACCTTTTTAAAACCACAAAACAAGATTTCAGAATAGAATGAATGTAGGAAACACTGTCCCATAGCAATTTTTCCATGCAACGACAAATTAAGTTATAAAACACCTCAAAGAAACAGCCCTAAATCTGTCATTAAGTGGTGAACTTTGTATTTTTCTTTGGTGTCAGAGGCAGTGGTAGTCTATTTGCACCTTATATCAATGTGTATATTGGTCTTAAACCTATGTCAAAGGGCTCGTGGAGACAGCTGATTTGCTCTCTGAAACACTGTAGGTGCGTTTATTACACATTGCCGCCTCTTGCCTAAAGATATCCCCGAGCGCCGGCCCCTCCCTGTCTTACCCTCTTTGCCCTCTCTTAAAACCTGTGCCCATGGCTGACAGTCTGCCAGGTGTGCCCATACCCAGGAGACGTGCCCGGTGTCACCGAGCAAAGCGGGCTCACGTTGGTTGTGAAGAGGGGCGAAATGCCAGCTCGGCCACAGAATAACTTCAGGGGGAGGACGGAGAAGATCCCCAATGCTGGTATGTGTGACATTAGCTGGCTGCCTTCCCTCTCCTCTCTGCAAAGCTCGCAACCCCCAGCTCTGCCTTCACACAGTGACTGGGTATGTGACCTGGTGTCCAACTGACATATTCCCTGGCAGGGAGTCAGAATATGAAATGATCGTATTATTCATGTCCTACCTTTGACATTGTCTGTTAGCAGTGCAGCGGGGAGCACAGATAGAGCTGCAGTCTGGCAACGTCGTCCACCTGAGGTAGTGTGTCTAAACATCAAGCAAAGAAAGACCCGGGAAATCCAGCCTAACCTTGCACGTGTCTCTTGTGTGTCGTTAAGACAGCAACATTCATAACAATGAGTATCCACTGTGTCTCTCTCCTGGTTTGATGCTGCGCTTTTAGCTTAGCTTCCACTATTGTGGTGCTGTCTCCTGGGTGTTCCTCGAGTCTTCCTGTTCTGATGAGAGCAGCTGGACACTGGGGAGTCTTCGTCTCCTTTCTCAGGCAGACTATGCAATTTAAACCTGCCTCGGGCATGTAGATATTACTCCCCGGCGAGATGGCTGAAAATTAATGGAAATTGTTTTAGAGGAATCATTATTAACATTCTCCTTTGGATGCCCTTTTGTCATCTCAGCCCTGTCGCCTCTCTGGTTTTATTCTCACGCTAATTTATGCAGCCGTTGACATTCCTGTCGGTGTGTGAATGTGCTGGGAAATGTGAATAATCAGACTAATAATTAGTAATTGCTCCGTCACTTCAGTGGGCATATATTTTGGCATTAGAGGAATATCAATCATGCATTTATTATCTGATTTAGCTGTTGCTTTTCTTCTTATCACCACTGCCATCTCTTCTATTTATTTATTTATTTATTTTTTTAGCACAGAGTTTGTGACGCTTCTGAATATCCTGTTGAAAACTGGAGGCACCACTGAAGCACAGGGAAGAAGGTATTACAGTTTTCTCCTCATATTTTTCCCCCGGTGAAGAAGACTTGGTTGTAGTGTGGTATAACATAGCAGATACACTCATCTCTGGAACCAGGAAATCACATTCCCTCACACATACGACTCAATTTCACACCCCAAGCTGGATTAAGAGGACTCTTCACTTCAGGCCTGCGCAGGAAAAAGGGTAAATATCACCCTTGTTCCTGGTGCCGGAAAATCCGCTATTTAAATGGGGAGTAATATAACTGACATTTTCCAGTTCATTATGCAGCCCCTGACCTTCACAATGTATGACTTGGATACTTCTCTGGCAAAAGGCGAGGCCTGGTTCTCCCTAATGGGAGATGTTTGACCTTGTCAGGAACTAAGGGGAGGTCAGGGATGAAGGGGGCTGTAATCGTCCCAAGAGAGATGGGACTCAGTGGAGTGACACCTACAACAATGACTCAGAACACTGTATTACTCTAACCAGCAGTTAAGATGGCAGATCTGTTGTTACGAAAAACTTTCAAATCTAACAATGGACTGAAATGACTAAATAATCTATTTGTGTATTTTGGAAAGCGTTAATGTCTTTGATACATTATTTAAACGTCTGATCTTCAAGGATAATCTATAGCTGTCGAACGTGTATTACATCATCTGGTCTTCAGATTTGTGTTTATCTCTGTTTGTGGCCAAACTGCTGAAGCTTATCACAGATGGAATTCAACTAATCTTCCACTGGCTCTTTGCCTTTATGTCCAACTGTACTTTAAAGACTTCTCAGGATTCCAGATAAATCCATCGCACTCAGTCACCAAACGTAATAGAAAGTAATCATATCGGGAGTCTTTCACGGATTAGGCTGTTTTGAATGTGACTTATAATCTCTTCCATTTGTGTGAACTACAATGATGTGCACTGGGCGCCTGGCAGAGATAATCTTATTACCCAGTTGGCTTTTGTTTTCTGCTGCCTTGCTTTTATTCTTTATTAAAACATTTTGCTGCATTAAACATGCTAATTTGTGCCTGGGCATAATTGGGGTCTTGCTTTAAAAACCTCTCCCCTGTTTGGTAGAAGATTAGGAATTTCATCGTCAGGATTATGTATAGAGTACAGTGAAAGCCCATGAAATAGTCTTGCTTTCCATTATGTTTAAAGCCACTCAAGCTTATTAATGTGAAAGGAAAATATATTATTCGCTACAGAACGCTATTGTCATATGACAAAAAGATGTCAGATGGCAGCTATTTTGATTGATGGGATTGGTTGGCTGATTAGTTCTCGTCCAATCAGTGTGCTTCAGGGATCAAATTCATCAAGACAATCAGCTTTCAAACAGACATAAAAATCCTGGTAATTCTAGTTCAGTGTATTTTTGGGATTGTTAGAAATAGCCCAGCATTCACTGTCAAAGCGGCAAAGGCAAAGCTGTCAGATCTTCTGTACTACTATAGTCAGAAATGGAACAACAGCAAACCTAGCTTTGGACACCAGAAGGAAGAATGTGAGGCAGATAAAACCCAGTAACTCACGCAGGAATCCTCATTGATCACTGGTGGCTTTTCAAGAGCCTCAGATGTGGAGAGATCAGAGCTTCAATCTTACTAAGAAACAATATCTCACAATGTGAAATGATTCCCAGATCTGCTTAACAAAAAAAAAAAAGTCAAAGAAAGCGCAAAGAGAATATTCAGGTGTCAGTATTTCTGCCTCCTTCACCTAGGGGTCTAATAAGTGATCACACAGAAATCGGGGGAATCTCTCCCCCATAATGGTGAGTAACTTTTGATTTTGTGTCAAAACATATTTAAAATTTGAACAGTGCCGTCATTCCTGTGGCGTGCCGCTCTCTCCGTGGGGCTTGTCACAGGAGGCATCACGGCGTGCAGCTCTGATACACGAGGCTCCTTTCATTTTTCTGTCTGACATGTTAAGTGTGATGGTACAAAGAGGTTCCATTTTAATTGTTTGGACAGATCACTCAAGGGAGAGGGGTTTTGATTTTGGGTGTTGACAGAATAGGCACAGGCTTGCTGAGGTGCTTTGGTGTCTGTCTTGCTGATCCTAGCACTGCACTGTATTGATCGTGATAGGCTGTTTACCTCAGGCCGCACTTAAGCTAAAGGCCAAGCATTGTCCAACCTTTCACAGTAGGTATTGTTGGGGGAATTAGGTTACTTGAAAGTGCGATGATTCAGAGGTGACTTGGTATTGTTCTACCCTTTTGAATTTGTAAGCACAAACCCCTTCAATCAAATCTTGACTGTCAATCAATTTTTATTGGATAATCTTTCAGGTAGATGTGAGTAAAGCCATGCAGCAAGCTAAGTGACAAACACGCATTGATCTATAAGTATGGGTCAACTGTATGTGCAATATCTGTATTAAATAAGACGAATGGGCACTTGAGCAGTGCAGTGCAGGCACTTCATGAAATAGGAGTATACTTCAATGAAGCCCAGTGAGTGGTGAGAAATCACCTGTTGATGGCCCATAATGTAATAGAACATTCCTTTTGAATGGGCGGGAACCATAATGTCACACAGTCCATTAATATTCTCCTGCTGTGCCCACGTCTTGGCTCTCTGCTCTGGGCGAATGATTAGGGTGACGGACGATGGGGCGATGACACAAGAAAACAACTTCCCCACCTCCCCTCTTCTCCTCACCACCCCCTCCCTTTTCTTCGCCTCCCCTCAACCCTTCAACACAACAGCCACAAATTACCCACTTTGCTTGCAATATTATCAGGGCTGATCGTTGGTGTCCATAATTAGAGTCTTAGTGTCGTCTAGCCTCCATTAGGCTAACAACAATAGAGCCTTGGAACAAGGCCACTTTGGGCAAATAACATGTTGAGAACACTTGACTTTTGTGAAGAGATAGTGAAAAGCATCTGAGGCCATTACTGATCCAAACAGCCTTGAATGGTTCTGTGGCGGGTGGCTCTATGAAAGTCGTGGATAGGCAGCCTGTGGAATCATCTCTATTGCAGAAAGTGCACATATACATGGGCAGAAGATGCATGGGATGCAATCACAGGCAGAGACAAAAAGACACACAAACATACACACACACGCACGTCTTTATGCTCAAGCAGTGACAGTGTTTTCCCTTTCTGTGCCCATATTCCTTTGACAGAGACACAAATACAAATATCATCACACTGCACGCTGCAGCCTAGTGGAGCTTGTATTTCAATCACACAGCCTTAGATAGCTTGCTGCTGACTTTCCTCCCAGGCTACAGAAAGAGAGAGGGAGAGCGAGAGAGCTCTGTATTCTGAGCCCAGGCCCCGTTTGATCTCCGTCATCGCCCCTCTAAGACATCATTGTGTAACACTGTAAAAGCGGACGGCTTCACGGAGTGAAGGAAATATCAAGGAAGTTATTCATAAATATTAGATAAGATCAAAACAGCCAGTTGCTCTCAGACTCTGAGCTCCTGGGTCAAGCCATCCACATCCCTTTGATTTTTCCTCTTCCACTCAGGCTGAGCATGGAAGATTGAGCATGCATTGAAATTGAAGCCCCCCCCCCTTCCTTTTAAAGAGCTGGAAAACAGGAAAATAGGAAAACCCACATAGGGTCCAATCCTGTTACTAATAAGCCACTAATAAAGCACAAATGTACTGTTTTGTTTCATTTCTGATCAACACTTTTCATTATTCATAATATTCTTGTTTTGATTACCATCCCTAACGCACAGTGCACCGAACCTGAGGAGATTAATAGGCAACATTCTCCAAACTCTTCCTCCTCTCCTCCGGAGCTGACACAAATTGGTGAAATATCACTTTGATCATGCCTCCTGAACAACAAACAAAACACAAACCTAATTAGCCTAATTCAAAATCGTTCCAAATGCCTTGTTTTTTTCTGAAAGCCTCACATCTCTGTACCGTTGTTAAAGATAAAACTAAGTTGGATGGGCGTCAGTGTTTTACTTCCCCATATCATATACCTGTGTGAGAGTTTGTGGGTTGATTGAGCCAATGAGCCCCCTCACATGTGTCATCTGACCTTTGACCCTTCAATTAACAGAAGGCAGGGGGCGCCACTTGCTCTCATGCGTCAGTAGTCTTTCCTCAAGACCACTTATGTCAGAGTGCTGAAGAAAGAGAATCTGCTTTAAACAGACTCCAGGCTGTAGCTGTTTTTTTTTTTTTTATGGTTCTCGCTCTGCCGACTCCTTTGTTGACGTTAGTCATCCCATCTGGGAAAAAATGTCAAGTGGAAGGGGAATCAAAAAGCTCTCCGATCTATTGCCCCACTTTAAAATATATCCCAGTTAAGAATAGGTGTAGGATCTGCTGATGTGCTTACTGTAAACTGGATAAATAACCATGATTGGTTTTACATTTTGCACATTGTAACATGTTTTTAATATAGTCTTGACGATCACATCAACAGGCTTCTATATCAAATCATAAATATGCAAAGTCCACCATGAAATGAGCAAAGTGCTCGTCTTTCGCTGTTAGTGCCACTAATTTGCTGTAAAAGTTGACGCATCGCGTCAGCGTCTATTTGCCAGTGGGGACTTTTCCAAGGGCAGCAATGCACCAAAGCTATACTGCATTTGAAGTGTTCACTTACTACAAGCAGCATGAAGTCTACCTTGCAATGCTAGCGGATTAGCTCACGTTGCCTCGCTAACATATGCAATGACTGCCGGCGAGCTCTTCCCCATTAGGTTTGCACATCAAAGGCGGCGGGAGAAGTTCTTCACAGTCAGTTAAAAGTGGGCTCAGTGTGGATCTTGTAAATACCGTCTTTGAATCTGTGCCTCTTGGGGGACACTTCACACACTCCTCCAGTCAGGAGAGGGGGGGGAGGGAAGGAGAGGAGCAGTGACAGGCATCAGAGGGGGAGGTGGGGATGGAGGTATTGGAAGGGAGGAAGGGGAGGGGGGGGTTCTGAGAGCCCAGTCCCTTGTCACCATCAGGATAGGATCTGTGGATGAAGAAAATCACTCTCCTCTACTCTCCTTTCCCCGTCTGTATCTCGCTCTCATCCTCTTCCTCCTCTTCACACTTCACATGATAGTTGACAGTAAAAGTAGAGCATAGCTGTTTTCCGTTTTCTTTTGAGTCATGTTTTTCATAACACATAAATAGAGCATGTGGCGTCCTGGGAATTCTGTGATTCTGTGTTTCAGTATACAGGCGGACACAATAGCATCCACTCTTCTCAAGTGTTGTTGAAAACATTTTATCCATCATACCCGTTTGTAGGGCTCTGGTAAGGCCCTCGACTCCACAAGGAGCAGAAAGAAATAAGAGATGTGTTTTGTTAGCCACCACACGAACACACACACACAGAGACACACACCGTACACTCCCAAGCCCATCGTTGCCTGGTTTTGCAGACTGATCAATGCAAATGCTGTTATTTACCCAAGCCTGAAATGAAAAGACTATGGATCAATTTGATGCACTTCCATAGGGTGTGCTCACAATTGCTGGCTGGCTTTTTGTCTCAGCTACACTCCCCTTCCCCTCCTCCTTAGCCATCCACCCCTCATCTTAAACAAACCCCCGCCCCCCCAAATATCACTAATGCAAAATATACTACCATGCTCTCTCTCACTTACACAAACCATCATCTATGCATTCTCTCTCTGCACGATCTTTTTCTCTTTTTCTTTCAAACACACCCACAGTGTGACACTGAGGCTGCATCCATCTGAGCTGTGTGTGCATGTGTATCTGTGTGTGCGTGTGTATCTGTGTGTGCATGTGTGTGTTTGTGTGTGTTTTGGGATGACCCACTTTCTGTGCTTGGCCAGGCTTGTGCTGCTGCTGCTGCTGTCTGCTGTGCTGTGCTGTGCTGCTAGGGGGAGATCCCTGCAGACTCCCCCGGAACAGACTCCAGCTCTCCTCCTGACAGACACTCACCGTGGCATGTTATCCCCCCGCGGATTGGAGACCTCTGCCTCTCTGTCAGTGTGTGTGTGTGTGTGTGTGTGTGTGTGTGTTGGTTTCATATACACCTTGATGCAGATGCACAACTGGATGCACACAGAAATGCGCGCACACAGGCACACAGACAGCAGCATCCTCATCTTCACCAACGCACACACTCTCACACACACATGCAAAGCACATACCATCCCAGATCTGTATATTTTTAATTCCATCCACCCTCCTCCGGCTCCTCCTCCTCTCTTCCCCGTGTTTGTCTGGAGTTATTGTTTCAATCTTGCTGCATCAGGGGGCCCCTGAAGGTTATAAATTAAACATAAATGCAAATGCGCTGAGCCATTGCCCTCCTCCACCTCCCTCCTCCCGTGCTCACACACACGCACACACACACATACACACACACACACACACACTCATCTTCAGCCATTCAAACAGATCAGTGTGTCTGCGAATTAATAGGAGAACAGTGGGTTTTTTTTAATGAGCGAGAGAGGAAAATTAGAGTTGCAAAGCCACAGCGCTTTTGCACACCCAGAGCCGCAGCCGAGGCAACGGCTTGAAAAGCCGGGCGCCATCATAGAATATGCTAATGCTCCAGGTCCCCTCACTGTCAGCCTTAGTGTTGCTCTAGATGAGATCAGAGCTGAGGCTTTGATCTGGGACACTGATGGGAGCCAGAATCGTCATGTGCACAAAGTACAGCGAGCGGAAAGGGTGTGGATGAGGCTTGTTCTAATCAGAAAAGGTGCACATAACCAGTGATGAATCCCTAAAATGAATACATTCTCAATCATTTAAGGGGATGCAGTTTTGCCTACACATATACGCTCCAACAACAGTCACTTCCTGTCACCTACACGTCTCCCTGCCTCTCGCATACACAGAGGATGTAGATGTAATGTCTTCTCAGGGTGTCCTATAGATAAATAGCCATCTGCTCTTGTTGATGCTATAGGCTGGGCCCGAGTACACTGACTGGTGAACACCGTGGAGACTTTGTAGTTGGACCATAACAACGTTATAGCTTTTATTCTCTGCCATATGGGCTCATAAAGGCAAATGGCTAGGAAAGGTTTCTGGGGATGTCACTCGCTTTTATTTCTCTCCAGTAAGCGAGCTTCCATTTGGAAAAGTGAGATTAAGCCTCTTGCTGTCTTTTTTTTTTTTTTCGATATGTCACACAAGCAGGTTTACAAAATCCATAATGCGTATTTTTGCAGAAGGTTGCCTGACCCTCTCACTCAGTTCTGTCCTACTAAAACACTAGATGTGTTTCTACTTGTTTCTTTCTTTTTTTTTTTTTATACTTTTTAAAGCTCAAACTTGTACTAACACTGTGTCTCCAGCAGGGGTCTTCCCATTGTCATGGACGTGGCTTCATGGTGAATTATCTTGCACTGTACACAAGTATGAGGCAGAGTGGATTGTACCTCCTTTTTTCCCCACTATGTGACCTAAAGCAACAATTAGGCATTGAAATATGAAAACAAATATGGCCATCACTCCTCCCTATAATCATGGCCATCACTATTGCCATCATTACCTCCACCACTGGCATCTTCATTGTCATCGTCATCATCACATTTGTTCCCACCACCAGTCATCATCATTATCATGGCCATCCTTGGCACAACTCTCATCCCCAAATCCTTCTCTTCCCACCACCACCACCCCCTATCTCCCCCCTCCCCTCCACCCCTCTTTCATCCGCAGCTCCCTCTGTTGATCAAATGCATCTGATCTCATCAAAGCGGACCCTCTGCTCATTCAAGTCCCAGCAGACACCCCAGCTTCTTTACTAAGCACTATTTTACATTCATATTTGAATACCACTGATGGGATAGCATATCTTGTAGACTTTGGTTTTGTGTGGTCCTACACTGCAGCCTGGGGTTGATTTTTCTTTCCTTTTTTTTTTCATTTCATTATCATTTCAGACAAGTTCATCTCTCACAAGGAAATTAAAGAATGTAGCCTTTTTATTCAAATAAGACCTTAATGAAGAATGGCTTTAATATTCGTCTTACATTCCTATGGAGACTTACAGTGAGTTTATAGTGACCTAATCCTACTGAATGGGATTTTTTAAAAATGTGCTCTCACGCCAAATAGTCCTGTAGACTATTATATAGTTTATAGTTTGTGATATATCTGTGGTTTCGTTCATACAACAGGATTGATGGCTCTGTGTTGAAGAGGATAATTACTCTTTCTCAGGCCGAAAAAAAAATAAAATGATTGAACCGCGTAGGGGACGGACCCTGTGGTACACATATTACGACATTACAGCCGCTATAAAGTGTGATTACATTCTTATTCCGATGGCAACATTATTGCGCACAGCTTGTGGTTGCCTGTCCGACTCCTGTCAGAGCTGCAGAGAACTGGCTCGAGCCGAGGGACAGGGAGGGAAGGGAGGAGGGAAAATCAGATCTGGATGAACCGCGCGCAGAGCCGCTCGGGTGAAGTTAACATCTGCCGGCGTGTTTACGCGAGGCGAGCGGAGGAGAGGTGTCCGCGCGTAAATCTGGAAATGCCCCATCTCCCACGGTTGTTGCTCGTTTAGAGAAAAATACGCACTTCAAACTCAATAAATGGTGGTTATTCCCTGATCTGAGGTTCAGTTATTAAAGGGGATCTTGACAATAAGGGATGTAGGTGAAGTTAAACGTTGTGCCACATCAGTGTGTCTTCAAAAGAAATGTAAAAATCAATCCGAAAAGCGTCGCGAAACACAGACACCCGAGCACGCAGCGCGCGTAATGGCTCGCCACTCCAGTCCGGATTTTCCATGCGAGGCGCGCCGGAGCCCTGGAGGTGGATAAGCTGGTAGAGCCCGCTCTCTCTCATGCCTTGCTGGGCCACAAGGGCTCCGGGAGACGCTGCTACACATTACCGAGCACCGGGATGGAGGAGAGGCGGAGGGGGGAGAGAGAGAGAGAGAAAAGTTTCGTTTAAACCTGGCAGAGAAACTTTCAGCATGAAGCCTCTCTGACGCACCGTCTCACCACCACCACAGCAAACCCCAGCGCCAGAACAGAGCTTGCTTTTTCCACTCAATATATTTTTTCACCTCCCAGCTTCTCCGTCCCCCCCCCCCACCTCTCCCTCTCTCTGCCTCTCTCTCTCCCGTGTTATTTTTCCGTGCGCACGGCTGGTCGGGGCTCGCTGTCACTGCGCGCTGAGATGTTGGAGTGACCATGGCCGCGCAAGTTGCATCGGCTCCGACCAGAACTAACAAAAATAAGAAATTATCCAGCGGCTTGGGTCCGGAGCTCAATTCGGGGAAATCCGGAGGAGGAGGTGGAGGAGGAGGAGGGACCGTACAGCGGACTGGACCGATGCTGGGTGCCGGAGATGGGACTCTGAATAATGTAGACCATCACCGCCGAAGCGAGCTCAACATGGTTCATTCAACTTCCACGACTCACGGCGCTCCGGACGGCCACGACAAGGATGGGAATAACCTCGCGTCCGCCCCGGCTGCGACCAACTCCACCACTTCCTCGATGGAAGCGGGTTTGATCGCGAACCACAAGCTGAAATGTGTGGGGAGCGGAGATCCCCCTCAGTCTCAGCAGCCGCCGCAGCAGCAGCAGCCGCCGCAGTTCGGCCAGTTTGCGCCACATCAGCAGCGGCAGATCCAAAGTAACAACAACGGCCAGGGGCCCCGCGGGGACAGAGGCATGGATCACCAGCACCACGGAGGCAAGGAGAACCTGTTGGCGGGCCAGGGGGAGCCACAGCAGCAGCACATGCCGGGGAAAGGTGAGGGGGAGCTCACCTGTAAGCCCGCGGAGAGGATGATGGGTACCAGGTACGAGCACGCCAACTTGGGGCCAACTAGCAACAACTCCGAGTTTAATAACAACTATTACACTCCAAGGCCTTGTTACGAGCAACATGGCGGACAGCAGCAGCAGAGCAGCGGGATGGGGATAACGCACTCCTCGGCGCACAACAGCATGGAGAACTCCCACGAAGCAGGGTACCACAACAGCCAGTACAATCAGTACCCGGCGTACCGCGCGGGCTACGGCGGCGGGGCCTACGGGATGATGGGCCCCTCCGGCTGCCGGCAACCTGGGAACATGATGATGGGCAGCAACTCCTCGGCGAGCCACGGCAAGTCTCCCCTGGGAGCCGCCGCATCGGCCGGCTTTCAGAGGTTCCCGGGGCAGACCCAGCAGCAGCAGCAGCAGCATCCCTCGGGGGCCACCCCGACCCTCAACCAGCTGCTGACCTCCCCCAGCCCCATGATGAGGGGCTACGGCGGCGCGTACCCAGACTACGGCGGCTCCGCGGCGCAGCAGCAAGCCGGCATGGGCCTCGGGAAGGACGTGGGCCCCCAGTACGGGGCCACCACGGCCCACGGCTGGGGAGGGCAGCAGAGGAACCACCCCCACTCAATGAATCCCGGCAACGGAGGGCAAGGCCTCGGCAGGACGCAGGTAAGTTTTTGGAAAGTTGGAGCCGCTCCGGCGCGCGTCTGAACTTTGGTCGCTCCACGCCGCTGATTACCTGCTGTTCTGTACGTGTGTGTGTGTGTGTGTGTGTGTGGACTGACCACAAATACTGTGTGTGTGTGTGTGTGCGCCTCGAACAAGGTCTAGAGGGAGGGTGTGCTGAAGTTTGTAAGTGAATATGACATGGGTTGATATTTTGACTCAGGAGATTTTAAGCCGAAGACAGGCCATAACGTGAATATTTCTGACTTGTGTAAACGTGTTAAATATGAGACATACGGGAGCTTTAACGGGACACAAAAAGGAAGGAAAACCCACATTTATTTCTGAGTAATCTGCCTCATAGATTAGACTATTTGAATGAGCCGAGAGTAATTAATAAGGTAAATCAGATGCTCTATTTCCTCACATTTTAATAGTTATTCCTGTCGTGTACTCTCCACGTCATTTCATTTTTATAGTTTTCCCCTGGAGGTTAAAATGTAGCATGAATGTTGTGCAGATTACCTCTGTGCCGACGTGGTGTCAGACACGTTGCGAAACGCCCTGTGTGGAGGACGTGTTGTGTTCGAGGCGCACGTTTACAAAGTCAAATTCTCCTCTAGAAAAAAAAGCACACAAATGATGATAATGAAGGTTAACGTCATGCGATATGTATCATCTCTGAGTATGTATCGTGACTGAGTAGAAAAACACCGCAGCCGTGCAGACACAGTCCGTCTCTCTCCGTGCGCTCCGTGTCGAGCCGGAGCGCTCCTGTGCGCCTCGTTTGTTCCCTTCACAATTTGAATAGTGGAGGTAAACTGGCTAAAAGCTCTCCTCCGTACTCCCGGCACACAGTTGACACCCAGCCTGCCATCTGATTGGCTCCCCGTGGCCCCGCTGGGCAGACTGCACTCAAAAAAAAAGAAAGAAAGAAGAGGCTCCTTGCAGGGATCCTCGGCCGTGGAGCTGTGGTGATGCTGCCTTCATGTCTTGTGGGAATACTCCAGACTTGGAGGCCGTCCAACGCGATAATTGAAGTTTTATGAAGGTTTAGGCTGCTCCTGATAATTATTCACATGATTTTTTGTTGTTGCTCCAAACAGACATACAAAAACACCGCAATGTCAGCTCGACATCACAAACAGAAGAAGAAAAAAAGATCATGTATTTTAATGTGGCGTGAGTTATGGTCTGAGAGCCATTTTATTTTGTTTGTTCTATTTTACATAAATGTATACGTTCCTGCAGAATTTAGATAAATTGTCCCAACATAGTTATCTTACTCACATGTGATTGAATGCATTAACAATTGATTGTGAATTAGCATTTTGAAATATGAGGAATAACACTTTTTCTTGAGACACTCACTTATTATTCACTATCCCAGTTTTACACAGCAAGCCCTGCAAGCTGACTTCGTTTGGCCCCTGCTGCAGCTGGGTGTTGAATGCCTTGCCCGAGGGCATCTCTCTGGCAACAGTTGAGGGAGGGAAGAAAGCGTTGCTAATTATTCAAGTATTTCCCCTTCTGTTTTTTTTTTGGGGGGGGGACTGCACTCAAGGAACCCTGGGTGTCCCCCGGACCCTGTGCTGAAACACTGATGTGTCAACAGCCAGGGGAGAGAGTAGCCGGCACTACATAAGTCTGCCCCAAAACAACGCAGCGTTTCTCCAGAAGAGCCATTATCCCGTGGTTGTTTCTGCTGCACTAAATTATTTGCGGTGCTGGATGGCACATCTGGACGACTGGAGGGCAAGGTGGCTGAGCAAAGCTTCTACTGCCTGCCTCTTGCAAAACAAAAGCAGTTCATTAGCCTACATTGTTTCAATCAAAGGCAATTTGCGTTGGATGCTGGGGAAATTAAGTGAATGTTTCAGCGTGGGAGGGTTTACTGAGGTATTGATTGTATCAAATTATGCACTGATAAGATGGTCAGCTGAAAACTACAATAATCCCGCTCCATACCACAATGATTGTTACTGATTTTGTGCTGATTTGGTATTAATAATACACACACACACACATATATATATATATATATATATATATATATATATATATATATATATATGTAAAACAATGAATCAATCAAACTCAGGTCAGTCTACAGTTATATGAGCCAAATTCTGTACTATTCACAATCAGTTTTTAATGCGAATAATTCAAACAAACCAACCCCCTAAACAAATCTTACATTTAACATTTTATACTGCAAATGTCTTTTTGGGAGGGGGGTTCCACTTTAGGAGTAAGCGTATGTGCTACTGTGTTTTTCCTTGACTCTATCAACATTTCAGCAGCAGTATATTCACGCTACAAAAGCCCTATGTTTAATTCATATTTGGAGCGGCAGCACTGCTCTCCTGTGCGCTGACAGGCTGTGTGAGAAAGGCGAGCGGTGTAGTGCATAATGCTGCCTCCAAATTGGCCCCGTGATATGACTGCGCTTCACTTCAGAGTGCGTTTGGTCAGAGCACGCCTCTGTCACCTGTTGGCACAGTTTCCCCTCTTTCAAATTCAATTTCCCTCCCCACTGCCTCTCTTCAGGAGCAAGCTGTGAGTGAAACGAGTGCACCTCATTTACACCGCTGCCCCCTCCCCACCCTCCAACTCACTTGTCTGGCCACACTCACCAAAATGAAGACAGAGCCCTACGACTGTGTGTGTGTGTTGTGTTGTGTATTGTGTACACACGTCAGAGATCCGTGCGATATGTGATTTAGAGGTGTGCGCCAACGCTGCTCTCTCATCAAAATGACATTGTCCTAGTTTTAAAATAAAATTACCGTGGCCTACT